>OY723400.1:61853271-63053271 GCA_963210345.1 Inga oerstediana
CTCAGGACAACATTGACATTGTTAAATGAAGTTTTAAAAAAATTGACTATGCAAGCATTAAAGATGAAGATAGACAAAAAAAAAGATTCTTATAGACTAAGGAAAGAAAGTTGAATATTCAAAATTTAGCTTAATGTTCAAAAGTCCTAGCACTAAGTTATGCCCAAAGAAAAATTGTAATATCTTGTTATATTGGAAAAACCTTTCTTGCATTGGGCTTTGCATTAATCATACCCTCTCCATACTTAACCTATATTGTATGCCATTTTGGGGGGTAAATTTGGAATTAATTTTTCAACTAAAGAGGCTTCTATTAATATTATGTCATGCACTGCCTCGAAATGTGCTTTTGCTAAAACTGGGGCAAACGAGAAGCTTCTCAACAAGAGCCATAATGGCCTAAACAAGAATGACATCTTACATGAACCAGAAAGTCAAGGGGTTTTGAATAGAACTGAAGCTAAAGCGAGGGCAACATCATTGGTTAGGTAGTTTTTCATCATTTTCATCACCCTCATTATCATCGTCATTATCACCATTTCATAATTTCTATTATCATCTTTATCATGATCATCTTCATCTCCTCATCATCATCTTCATCCTCATCCTTATTAGCCCTTCATCATTTTCATCATCATCATCATCCTCATTTCATCATCTCCTTATCATTATCATCATCTCCTTATCATAATTATCTTCATTATCGTTAGCATTATCTTTGTGTTCATCATCATCATTAGGATTTCATCATCATTGTCATCATTATTATCAATTCCATCACCTTCATGATGACTTCACCATTTTCATAATCTCCTCGTTATCATGGCTATCACCATCCTCTTCATCATCATTGTTGTCATCCTCATTAGGATTTCATCATTACTGTCATCATCATTATTAGTGTCATCACCTTTATCATGACTTCATCATTATCATAATCTCCTTGTTAGTATGGCAGTATCCATCCCCTTCATCATCATTGTTGTCATCCTCATTAGGATGTCATCATCACTACCACCACCTTTATCATCACTACAAAAAAAATATGATTTAGTAGCAATTAAAAATGGGTATTCGTAGTGGTTTTAACCGCTAAAAACAACATTAGTAGTGGTTAATAAAACCGCTACTAAATCGTATGTTGTAAGCTGTTTTGTAGCGGTTATATACAACCGCAACTCAAGGAAAATAACCGCTTCTTAGTTTGTAGCGGTTGAACCCAACCGCTACAACATCCACATAAGCCATTAATTTTTTCGAAAATATTTGTAGCAGTAATATAGCCGCTATAAATATAAAAAATTGAAAATTTCAAGCGGGAAAAAAAATGAAATTTTTTTCCTATTTTGTAGCAGTTAATAAACAGCTACTAATTTGAAATTTTTATGAAATTAGTAGGGGTTATATAACCACTACTAATTTCACGAAAATTCAAAAATGGCGCCAAAAAATTAATTTCAGTTTAAAAAGGCGCTTTAATTAGCAACGGTTTAATAACCGCTACAAAAAATAAGAAAATTAAAAATAAAATACGATCTTTTGTTTGGGAAAATCCCTAAAAAGAACCTTTAAAATACCAAAAGACAGAAAGGTGCGCGGAAATATAATATCCCATATCAGTGCGAGTACGTTAACTGGAATATTAGAATTGAACGTAAAATGACAAATTTGTCCTCCGATGATGAAAGAAAAGAAGTTGATGACAAAAGAAGGTGACGCGAAACAGGGAGAGCGTAATCGCGCGGGAACGTAAGTACGTAAGTGGGAGGCGATACAAACAGCAGTGAGGTATGTACTTCATTAGTCGACAATGTTCTTCCCCCTGTGGTCGAGTTGAAGCAAAACCATTTTCTTCTTCATTTGGGTGGGAAACTTTGCGGGGTATTTGGGTTTGAAGGACGTGAATGTTGAAGAGTGGTATGGCGAAAAATGCAGATGCTGCCTGAATCGGGGAGGAGGTTGGGATGGTTACTTTCAGGGTTGTGTTTGAAGAGAATAAATGGGGTGGATTTTTTAAGAAACGATTAATATGAAGTTGAAAAACCCTAATATAGATTTGTGAAAGATTGAGGTACTCATGTAGTTTTGTGTTTGTCAACTAACTGTGTGTTATTTATTTGTTGCAGGAAGCGTAAAAAAATGGATGGTAATATTGGTTCAAGATGTGCAAAGGAGTTGTTTTGTTATTTTCACGTAGGGGGGAAATTTGAACATAATAATGACGGTGAAGTTAAATATTTCGGAGGCAGTGTGAGGGTAAAGGTACTAAAAGATGGGATAAGAATGGAAGATTTAAGAGAAATTATATCAACATTGACAGGTCATGAAGGGAGCAGTTGTGACATTAAATACACAGTAATGTTTGATGAGAGGACATTAATTGAGCTTGACAATGATAATGAAATTGAAAACCTTTTTCGGTTCAATGAAAGCAGTGCGCATGTGTTTGTAGCCCATATAGAGAATGGCAATGAATCCTTGCCAATGAATAATGCACATGTGTAAGTTAGTAATTAGTAATATTTTGTTCATTCCCAAGCTGATAATAAGTTATAAAGTGTTGTAATTGTTGTATGATAATAAGTTATAAAGTGTTGTAATTGTTGTATACAGGAGCCACAGATTATTGGAACGGTCACCGGAAGCAGAGGTATCTCCCATGACACATGGCAATGATCTTGAGGCTGTGTCATTTGAAATTGGTGGTGGGTGTATAACTTATGGGACAGATCAGACAAATTTTAGTGACACTAGCTATTTGAAATGGTCAGGATTAATTTACGGGGTCGGGCAGCATTTTCCTCATGCCGATGCATTAAGAGAAGCCTTGTACAAGTATAGCATTGCACATAAGTTCATGTATAAATATGATAGGAATAGCAAGGACAAGATGTATGTCACGTGTAAAGTAGAGGGTTGTCCTTGGAAATTATGTGCGTCTACGGGCAGGAGTTCTGGAATACTGTGTGTGACAAAATTCATCAAAGATCATGTTCATTCAGCTCAAGATCATTTGCAAGTGAGCGGCCATGGTGCAAGATCTACTTTGACATCATCAATAATAATTGACGAGATTAGGAATCACACCGAGAAGCGTCCAACTGAGATTATGAAGACACTGTAAAGGGAGTATGGTGTGAAGCTAACATATAAACAGGCATATAGGGCAAAGGAAAAGGCAATGGAAGACATACATGGAAGACCGGAACAATCATACATGTTAATCCCATGGATATGCCAAAGGTTGAAGGAAACTGATGCTAATACAGTTGCTGAATGGGTAGCAGATGGTTGCAGGTTTGAAAGAGTTTTCATTGCATATGGGTCATGTGTACAGGGTTTCATCGGGGGTGCAAGGCATCTACTATATGTTGATGGAACTCATTTAAGTGGGCCTTATAAGGGGACTCTACTTGCAGCTTCAGCCTATGATGCGGATAATGAGCTGTTGCCATTTGCCATAGCAATTGTGAAGGGAGAGACACTGGACGATTGGACTTGGTTCATGCATATGATTAAAAGGATTGTTGGTTCTATGGAGTTGACAATTGTGTCAGATCGTCACAATGGCATAATAGGTGCTGTGGCAGCAATATTTGGAGGGCATCGTCATGCATTCTGTTATAGACATGTGAAGGAGAACTTCAGTGCAGAGATACTAAAAATAAACAGGGGCAAGAGAAAGACCAGTAACCGGTCAAAGGAGGATGGACTGATGCTTCTTGACAAGATTGCATATGCAAGGCGTGTTGATGACTTTGATAAAGCAATGGAAAAGATGCGGGAGCACTGTCAAGAGTTATATGAATGGATAAACAATCATAGTGACGTTGATAGGTGGGCTCTTAGCAAGTTCCCATATAAACGATGGGATAACATAACAACCAATATCGCTGAGTCATTCAATGCATGGATGGTGAAGGAGAGGAAGTATAATGTAGCCCAATTAATTCACGCACATCGTGAGAAAGTAGCAAAGAAGATGCATGCCTCTTATGTGGCAATGAACAAGTGGAAGAATTGTGTTGGACCAAATATAGATGCAAAGGTTATGGAAAATGTGAGTGGATGTGAGCATATGTGGTGTGAAGATTATGGGCAGGGTAGATTCAGTGTGCATACAGTACGTGGAGACCATGGGGTTGACTTGCGATCACGACAATGTAGTTGTGGGGCATGGCAGATGAGTGGGATTCCATGCACACATGCGTGTGCAGCTGTCAAGGTTGTGCACGGCAACATCTACGATTATGTTGACGATTGTTATAAGATAGAAGCTCAGCAACGGATCTACCAGCACAGCATGATTCCGGTTGTGACAATAGACATGCCGAACGTCAATGATTATAGGGATTATCACATGGAAAACATGTCTGAAGCTATGTTCCTGCACCCTCCAATCACAAGTCGACCTCCTGGAAGACCAAGAGTAAGGAGGCAGGAATCACAGTTCCAAAATAGAAAGATCTACCATTGTACACGGTGCCATGAAGCAGGACACACAAGAAGGACGTGCAAAAATCCCAACCCATGTTGAACTCTAATGATCATCTTTGATGCTTCATCTTTTATGTTGTATATATGTTTTCGTTTGACCCTTCAATGGTTTTTGGAATGAAGGGATGGGGTGCAGGGGAAGCAGTTTTTATATGTAATGTATGCAGTGTCATGTCAGTGACAAAAAAACATTAAGAAGCAGTAAGATCTTAATGTTCTGTTGTCACTGAAAGTTGAAAGTTAATGTAAGTAGTCACTGCTTTTGTACACAAGTATAGTGTTGATTATGTATAGTTTGGCAACTATTTCTCAAGTTGTAATCAATGTGGAAGTACAAATGTATAGTTTATCTGACTGCTCTGTGTTATCTAGTTTTTATCAGTTGGTTGGAATGGCTCAAGTTCTAAGACATAGTTGACCCCAGCATCTATGGCACCAAAATATCATCACCTTATAAGACATACTAACATACTTGACCACAGTACCTATGACACCAAAAAGATGTTCATTCATGTAACCCAATGTTAGTACACAGTAAACTGGTGATTAATGAGTGATGTACATATAATGATGTTCCGCACATGATACTTCTTGCTGATATTCATATAGGCTTTGTCAAGTATATTGTTTGTGCATCAATGTACCCTGCTTCAGATCTTTGTTCATGAACTTCTAACATATAGTTCACCACAGCAGATATGCCACCAAAAAGATCTGCTATCATGACCTTCTAAGACATACTTGACCAAAGCAGATATGCCACCAAAAACGGATCCTATCATGACCTTGTAAGACATACTTGACCACAGCATGTATGCCACCATAAACATCTCCTATCATGACCTTCCAAGACATACTTGACCACAGCATCTATACCACCATAAACATCTCCTATCATGACCTTCTAAGACATACTTGACCACAGCATCTATGCCACCATAAACATCTCCTATCATGACCGTCTAAGACATACTTGACCAAAGCAGATATGCCACCAAAAACATCTCCTATCATGACCTTCTAAGACATACTTGACCACAGCATCTATACCACCATAAACATCTCTATCATGACCTTGTAAGACATACTTGACCACAGCATCTATGCCACCATAAACATCTGCTATCATGACCTTCCAAGACATACTTGACCACAGCATCTATACCACCATAAACATCTCCTATCATGACCTTCTAAGACATACTTGACCACAGCATCTATACCACCAAAAACATCTCCTATCATGACCTTCTAAGACATACTTGACCACAGCATGTATGCCACCATAAACATCTCCTATCATGACCTTCCAAGACATACTTGACCACAGCATCTATACCACCATAAACATCTCCTATCATGACCTTCTAAGACATACTTGACCACAGCATCTATGCCACCATAAACATCTCCTATCATGACCTTCTAAGACATACTTGACCACAGCATCTATGCCACCATAAACATCTCCTATCATGACCTTCCAAGACATACTTGACCACAGCATCTATACCACCATAAACATCTCCTATCATGACCTTCTAAGACATACTTGACCACAGCATCTATGCCACCATAAACATCTCCTATCATGACCTTCTAAGACATACTTGACCACAGCATCTATGCCACCATAAACATCTCCTATCATGACCTTCTAAGACATACTTGACCACAGCATCTATGCCACCATAAACATCTGTGTTCATGACGTTATGAAATATACTTCACCACAACACTCACCTATGCCACCAAAAAGATCTGTGTTCATGTATGCCACCAAAAAGATCTGTGTTCATGACCTTCTGAAGCATACTTCACCACAACACCTATGCCACCAAAAAGATCTGTGTTCATGTGTGCCACCAAAAAGATCTGTGTTCATGTGTGCCACCAAAAAGATCTGTGTTCATTTATGCCACCAAAAAGATCTGTGTTCATGACCTTATGAAATATACTTCACCACAACACTCACCTATACCACCAAAAAGATCTGTGTTCATGACCTTCTGAAACATACTTCACCACAACACCTATGCCACCAAAAAGATCTGTGTTCATGTGTGCCACCAAAAAGATCTGTGTTCATGTATGCCACCAAAAAGATCTGTGTTCATGACCTTATGAAATATACTTCACCACAACACTCACCTATGCCACCAAAAAGATCTGTGTTCATGACCTTCTGAAACATACTTCACCACAACACCTATGCCACCAAAAAGATCTGTGTTCATGTGTGCCACCAAAAAGATCTGTGTTCATGTATGCCACCAAAAAGATCTGTGTTCATGACCTTCTGAAACATACTTCACCACAACACCTATGCCACCAAAAAGATCTGTGTTCATGTGTGCCACCAAAAAGATCTGTGTTCATGTATGCCACCAAAAAGATCTGTGTTCATGACCTTCTGAAACATACTTCACCACAATACCTATGCCACCAAAAAGATCTCTGTTCATGTGTGCCACCAAAAAGATCTGTGTTCATGTATGCCACCAAAAAGATCTGTGTTCATGACCTTCTGAAACATACTTCACCACAACACCTATGCCACCAAAAAGATCTCTGTTCATGTGTGCCACCAAAAAGATCTGTGTTCATGTATGCCACCAGAAAGATCTATGTTCATGTAAGCCAATGTTAGTAGACAGTGAAGTATATTATTTGTGCATCAATGTACCCTGCTTCAGACAATCCGTTCCACAGGTGGAGGCCGGAGGGTGGGATGACAATCGTGTGTTTATTTACACAACCTTAAATCACATCAAATTTCTTCTTCCAAACTTTCTTTGCTCAGGAAAAGATATGATCTTGTTATGAATATGATAAGAGTAAGTGATAACTCGAGTTTGATGGAATAGAAACTCGAGTTGTACGCATCACTGGAGGGTCACCAGCCAGTTATCGTGTGTATTGAGTGGAGAACTCGAGTTGGACAAAGCTCACTCCAGTGCGAAACTATGCTCAGACGACGTGTGGACTCGAGTTGGGGCATGCCGAACTCGAGTTGTACGCATCACTGGAGGGTCACCAGCCAGTTATCGTGTGTATTGAGTGGAGAACTCGAGTTGGACGAAGCTCACTCCAGTACGAAACTGTGCTTAGACGACGTGTGGACTCGAGTTGGGGCATGCCGAACTCGAGTTGTACGCATCACTGAAGGGTCACCAGCCAGTTATCGTGTGTATTGAGTGGAGAACTCGAGTTGGACGAAGCTCACTCCAGTACGAAACTGTGCTTAGACGACGTGTGGACTCGAGTTGGGGTATGCCGAACTCGAGTTGTACGCATCACTGGAGGGTCACCAGCCAGTTATCGTGTGTATTGAGTGGAGAACTCGAGTTGGACGAAGCTCACTCCAGTGCGAAACTGTGCTCAGACGACGTGTGGACTCGAGTTGGGGCATGCCGAACTCGAGTTGTACGTATCACTGGAGGGTCACCAGCCAGTTATCGTGTGTATTGAGTGGAGAACTCAAGTTGGACGAAGCTCACTCCAGTGCGAAACTGTGCTCAGACGACGTGTGGACTCGAGTTGGGGCATGCCGAACTCGAGTTGTACGCATCACTGAAGGGTCACCAGCCAGTTATCGTGTGTATTGAGTGGAGAACTCGAGTTGGACGAAGCTCACTCCAGTGCGAAACTGTGCTCAGACGAAAACTCGACTCGAGTTGGGGCATGACGAACTCGAGTTTTACGCATCACTGGAGGGTAACTGGAAAGTCACGAACCAAAAGGGAATACTAACTCGAGTGACTGAACTATAACTCGAGTTAATCAGGATTCCACGCTTTAATTCCCTCAATCACCAAACATTTCTGTTCACTCCACTCGACGTCCGACAAAAGGAGCCCTCGAGTTAACTGACGAGAAACGTACTATTTGTCAGTTGAGTTCTACATATCCGTAAATCCCGTTCAACCAACCTTGGTGTAACAGCTCCATTCCCCCTAACCCTCAGTGAGTCGAGAAGCAGAGTTTGGAGTAGCCCTAGCATCGCACTTTTTCATTCTTGCATCTGGTGCAATGGTGCGAACTAAGGGCTCCGACAGTGGGAAGAAAGATTCTCGTGATTCACAGAAGTTGCCGTCCAAAGGGAGTAAGCCGTTGAACAAACTGAGGAAGACTCGGCCAAACGTTCAAGAGCGACTACCACCAGAACAACCGAGCAGGTCACAGGGGGTTGTGATAGCAGAATCACAGCAGAAACGGCCAAAACTAGCCTCTCCCATTTCCAAGGAACTAGTCGTGTCAATGCCTACAGAACATTTGGCCTCAACCTCCACTGATAAAACAGAAGAAGACTTAGAGCGGAAGATAACAAAGATTGTGACTCAATTGGTTGATCAGACATTGCATGCACCCACAAAATCCAGATATGGGGGTGCATCAACTTCAAATCAAAAAGTAAAGTATAATGTACCTCCTGAACTGGAGGATGAGCTTCTGGGACCACCACCAGGTTTCAATTCAGAGACACTAGAGCCTAATGATAAGAGCAGGTATGACGATGATTTCGCTCATAGATCATTCTGTCCTGTTGTTTATCTGGATCTACAACATATTAAGGACACACTCGCTTTAGATCTGTACCCTTGGTTTCAGTACTATGAACCTTGGTTGACCATCAAAACGTCATATAGTCCCTCTGTAGTGAGGCACTTCTACTGTAACTTGGAGGTGGTTGAGGTTTGTGATGAGGTGGGCAAACTGATAGAAGAAAGATTAGAGTCAACTGTTAGGGGCCAAAACATTCAACTATCTGCTGCATTGATTAACACTTACCTTGGCATAGACAATCCTCCAACAGGGCCTGTAAAAGAATTCAGTGATGTAGAAATATGTCAGATTCTGAATCCAATTGGTGGAAGTAAAACTTTAACTTTCAAACCTAGCTCCTTGAGTGATGTACATCGGATTGTGTGGTACATATACTCACGATCTATGGTCAACAAATCGAACAATTTCACTCACTTCGTGGGACAAGATTACCAGCTGATGGCCTCAATTCTGTCTAAGGAACAGAGGAACATAGGGCAACACATTTACAATGAAATAAACAGATACAGGAAGTCTTCCACAAGGAGTACCCCTCTACCGTTTCCCCAACTGATCTCTCACTTCCTGACGCTGCACAATATCTGGTACCTCGAACCTAATGAGCAAATTGTTCGTATTCCAAGGTTTGACAGCATTCACCTGAGCAGAATGAATATTAAGCTGCCAGTGGGTGCTTCTACAAGTATAACAACGAAGAAAAGGAAGGAGATGGAATCTGAGAGACCCAAAGTGGATGAGGGACAATCATCAAGAGCTGGGTCTCCTGGACCCCCATTCATGGCAGCCACAATTCAGACCTACATCCAGGATGCATTGAAAACAACCACAGACCACATAAAGGTCTCAAATGCCTATCTGGTCGAAATGGTTGACCATCAAGTCAAACGTCTGGTTATTGGCATTAATGAGAACTTCGAGAGGCTATTTCAAATGCAAGATGCTCATACTCAGCAGTTGAGGGAATTTAATAATCGCCTTGATACTTATGAAGCTGTCCTCAGACAACACTTCAACTTTCGTCCTTCTGATATGCCGTCACAGTGTAATGCTACACCTGTTTCATGTAGACCTGAATCTACAACTCCTGCAAACTTAGTCACTCAAAATGCTCCATGTCCTCCTACGTCATCCAATGTTATGTTGACACCCCCGGATCCTGCCACACTGTTAAAGGTTCCCATCCCTCAGGACCCAGAAGCTATTCTACAATCCAGTTGTGAGCCCTCAGGCACCAATCCCATACAGGACCCCTCTCGTACATGCTCTGGCTCCCATGATCAAACCTCTGCCCTCATTGAACCTGCCACTGTAGTTACACCCTATACACCACCTTGTTGTACCACTGAGACAGACCCAATTCCACCAGTAGCTCCTCTTCGCATTCCACCGTCTTCCTCTGCAACCTTGGAATTGTGTACGACATTTACCCTTCCAGATGACGACAACAAGGGGGAGACATGACCGTGAGACGTATTCCTAGTATGAGCCCGCGTAGAGAGTATTTCTTATCTGTATAATGTGTTCTTCATGGTTCATCTGTTACTGATAGTCATGTTGTCTGGTACATAATGATTATGGTGTGATGGCCTATAATTGCAATGACAATATTTATTCTGTAGAAGGGGCTGAATGTGTTGCATGGTGCCTGAGGAATATATTTATGGTTTGATTTTGCTGTAATTAAGTAACACAAACCTTAGTCTGTGGAAATTTTATAAGTTTTGTCATCATGAATACAGATCCTTTTAGTGGCACTTCTGCTGTGGTCAAGTATGTTTAGAAGGTCATGTAATTGCATGTTGTACCTCTCATTATGTGACTACTTAACTGGAGCGTGTTATTTTAAACTCAGGCTCGGTGCATCTTGACACCATACGTGCTCTGGATATAATATGACCTTCAGTTCAGTTCATTAATGTGCATAAATTAGTAATTACAAAATATATACGCGTGGCCATCACAAACACATTCACTTGTAAAACACAGTTCAAACACAAAATGGAAGGAAAAAAGACATGCAATACCACATAAACGTTACATGCAACAGAACAGACTCACATTACTAATTTCAGTTGCGAATGCGAAGCACTCTGGTAACCGCCAATGAACCCAGGACATCAAAAGGCATACACCACAATCAACCAAGCAGCACAACCGCCACGTTCCACCCACCACCACGAACAAAACTAAAACACACGATAAAATAAAACGGCCACTCTTGGTCGTGCACTAAAAACTACAAATAGTCCACACACCCAATTATTTAGGCCGCAGGCAAGAAAACAGTGTTGCAGGAACAAACACGAAAAAAGACATGGCTGACTTCCCACCAGACCACTCCAGACATAGAAGAACGACCAGCAACGATGACTCACCGCTTCTGAAGCTTCCGCAAACAATATTAATAGAACTGATGTGCTACATAGCATCATCAAGTTTGAAAGACTATTATCACTTCAAGAATTCATGCCGCATCCTAAGGATAGCAGGAAATTCAACAGAATTCTATAAGAACGTGCCACTGGAGAACTATGATCATCTAGGATGGACAAGAAGCGAGCAACAGATTCATTTCCTGCTGACATGTTTCCATAACGGTAATCCATTTAGTCTATTCATTAGAGGGCTTAAATACTACACCAGAACAGCAGATACAGGAGAGAAAGGACTGTCACAAATACGGGAGGCTGCAGTGCTAAACAACTGTGATGCAAGTTACTCATTTGCCATATTAGTCCTTGCAAAATGGAGTAAGTTTAACGACACACCAGAAGGGAACGAAGCAATACACAGACTTCAAGCCATTATCGACTCAGGCCAAATATCTTCAATTAAAGAGCGAGTGACACGACACCTACAATCAATGAACTGGGGACTGAACAGGAACATATTCGACCGTCCCAAACATAGATTCTGTGAGAAGCAACCATGCCAGGCCGGATGCAGAAATTGCATATACGACACAGAAGTAAGCTGGCTCTACCACATTATGAACGAACCAGAAGGACCGAATGTTGAACCACAGGCGATTGAAGGAATTGACGCATGGGAGGAGGAAGAAATTAATGAGGGAGTCGACAACGATGAAGACGTTAATCCAGATGCCTAGACGACGATAGTCCCCACATTTTTTTTTAATTCTCGTCACATGCAGTTCAGCAAAGAAATGATTTTAGAGTAAATGTTTCAAACAGTACGTCCATGTGTCAGGTTTAACGACGTTCATATGGTTTATCCTTTTTTTTTCTACGGACTCCAAGTATGACCAATTACGTGTTGCTTTTTGCACATTACTTATGCTTTTTGCACATTACTTATGCACATTTAACAACAACAAACACAATCACCATCGAGTTACCCTCCAGTGATGACGACAACTCGAGTTGGTCATCTGGAAACTCGAGTGAGCTTCGTAAGTCATCCAAGAACGGAGGCGAGTGACCTTCTACGTAACTCGAGTTCGGTGCCGCTTCTCACAATCACTATCGGGTTACCCTCCAGTGATGACGACAACTCGAGTTGGTCATCTGGAAACTCGAGTGAGCTTTGTAAGTCATCCAAGAACGGAGGCGAGTGACCTTCTACGCAACTCGAGTTCGGTGCCGCTTCTCACATTCACCATCGGGTTACCCTCCAGTGATGACGACAACTCGAGTTGGTCATCTGGAAACTCGAGTGAGCTTCGTAAGTCATCCAAGAACGGAGGCGAGTGACCTTCTACGTAACTCGAGTTCGGTGCCGCTTCTCACATTCACCATCGGGTTACCCTCCAGTGATGACGACAACTCGAGTTGGTCATCTGGAAACTCGAGTGAGCTTCGTAAGTCATCCAAGAACGGAGGCGAGTGACCTTCTACGTAACTCGAGTTCGGTGCCGCTTCTCACAATCACCATCGGGTTACCCTCCAGTGATGACGACAACTCGAGTTGGTCATCTGGAAACTCGAGTGAGCTTTGTAAGTCATCCAAGAACGGAGGCGAGTGACCTTCTACGCAACTCGAGTTCGGTGCCACTTCTCACATTCACCATCGGGTTACCCTCCAGTGATGACGACAACTCGAGTTGGTCATCTGGAAACTCGAGTGAGCTTCGTAAGTCATCCAAGAACGGAGGCGAGTGACCTTCTACGTAAATCGAGTTCGGTGCCGCTTCTCACATTCACCATCGGGTTACCCTCCAGTGATGACGACAACTCGAGTTGGTCATCTGGAAACTCGAGTGAGCTTCGTAAGTCATCCAAGAACGGAGGCGAGTGACCTTCTACGCAACTCGAGTTCGGTGCCGCTTCTCACATTCACCATCGGGTTACCCTCCAGTGATGACGACAACTCGAGTTGGTCATCTGGAAACTCGAGTGAGCTTAGTAAGTCATCCAAGAACGGAGGCGAGTGACCTTCTACTCCACTCGAGTTCGGTGCCGCTTCTCACTATCACCATCGGGTTACCCTCCAGTGATGACGACAACTCGAGTTGGTCATCTGGAAACTCGAGTGAGCTTCGTAAGTCATCCAAGAACGGAAGCGAGTGACCTTCTACTCCACTCGTGTTCGGTGCCGCTTCTCACTATCACCATCGGGTTACCCTCCAGTGATGACGACAACTCGAGTTGGTCATCTGGAAACTCGAGTGAGCTTCGTAAGTCATCCAAGAACGGAGGCGAGTGACCTTCTACTCCACTCGAGTTCAGTGCCGCTAAACACAATCACCATCGGGTTACCCTCCAGTGATGACGACAACTCGAGTTGGTAATCGGACAACTCGAGTCCGTACTGTTAAGTCTTGACGCAAGCGCTGTCTGGAAACCGTCCAATTATGCAAGTAACTCGAGTTGTAATCCTCAAGTCGAGTGGAGATGCGGAAAGAAACGCAAGGCTCTAAACAATAAGTCACTTGTTACCGTCCAGTACTGATATCAACTCGACTGCTCAATGGCCATCAATTCAGAGACACCAAAGCACTATCTACGTAACATCAAGTTATGACCGCGCTATAGTGTATATGCCTATGGATTTGTTGCCGCCAGAGATAATCAGAGTAATGGCAGTTGGAAAAGGAAGTGTCACACTTGGTTAGCAGGGTGTATTGACTGGACACAATCATTATGTAATGTGTGCATCATCATTGTTCACTATGGATTGTTAGCAGTGCTGATCAGATTATTGGCAGTTGGAAATGGAAGTGGCGCACGTGCGTAGTATCCTTATGTAATGTGTGCATCATTCAACCCTAAATTGCATATTATCCATTATGCCTCATTACATCAGCCCTTTCTGTTAGGGATATTAGTTCTCTTAAAAAAATTTTTAACCTGCCTCTGGCAAGGACATAGTTACATTGCGAAAGGGGAACATAGATATTGTTGGTGGCATACAAGTACGTTTTAGAAGGTAATGCTAGAGGAGTGAACTGGGAAACATTGCATCCCGTAATGGCAACATATATGTCATTAATGTACCTTAAATTGCATGTTCTGTCCTATCAGTGGACTCTACCGTACATAACTCTATGACGTTAACAATACTTTACAATACTTTATATGGACAAGTGTTGACATTACTATATCGCGGGGACATAACCTAAGCACGTCTTTTGCTGGACTTTTGTCCAGAGGGAATGAGGGCCAGAGCTATGTCCCGCAACAAATTCAGCGGATGATTAACTAACCACCACATAATGTCGCTCCGCAATTGCTGAATTTGTTCCTGCAAATAAGTAATTCCCTTAGTGTAAGGTTCAATGGAAACCATAATGGAAATCACAAGTAAATAACAATGCGTACAGAGGGAAATGTGGATCACTTACATTTTCGTAATGGAAATCACCTTCCAGGGTCTACTGGCTCAACCAAATAATAACATGAACACCGCAGTCCCTCCTGTACTCTCACCCACATGAAAACGTAGTGTTACTTAACGAAACAATGCAAGCTAAATTGTAAGAGGCGAATGTGAAGAAGCTTACAGATTATTCTGTTGCACGACAGGAGGCCACACAATATCTGACATCTTCTTCTTCCCAGCCAGATGCGGGTTAACAATGTGCATGATGTCAACGAACCTATCTCTCTGAAAAAAGAACATTTATGCGTCTTACGATGTGGGTCAACTGAAGTAAACCACCTCAACTACAGCAGTGGAGTCAGGTGAACTTACAATTAAGTTTAACACAAATATGTAATCATCTGTCACGCCACCCTTCCTCGTAGTCTTCTTACTACCTAGATCAGGCTTCATTGAGTCCAGCACGTAGAAGGTCATAGTCTTTGTCTCTAACGCAACACAGAACCAGTGGCCACGAACAAGTGCCGAACCCATAATCAACTCACACTAGCCTATATTGTAACCGACGGTTTTGGGAGAGAATTCTTTACTGGCGGAAGACACTTTCCACCCTATTGGGTGACCTACCAACTTTGTCTGCATAAAAACACATAGTCCTGACTAATGTGCACATAATTTTGTCAAATGAAATGTTGTTCCACTACACAACAAATGAGTAATTACCATGAACCATGCATCAAAAATATGGCGCTTCGGCTGTCCTCCCTCCAGCTTGAAGTGATACATTAAAGCCTTACACACAACGGACATCACCTACAGTAGCAAAGAAACCATTGCATAAACTACATATAATATTCACCATACCTTAATTAAACCATTCTCCACGTAAGCCATACATACCGTATTACTTAGTCTTTGAATACCCCCTAGCGTATACAACTGGTCTCGACACAGTTCTTCATCCAAAATCTGAACCAACGGCCTACAAAAACATTTCAAATGCAATGCCAGTTAGTTCATCGCTTCCCGTGTTGTTGTAATATACTAACTACATAACAGTCATTCAATCACATGACGTTGATACTTACACTTCAGCCTCAGCACCTCTGGCCATAGTGGAAACTATGCTGAACAACGTTTTCTGATCATGCGTTGGCTGCCTCTTTGATCTGCGTAGCTGTTGAGGCCTCTGAATTTCATGGTCATCCGTGGGGACTTTTTCTGCTACCTCAGTTCCCTCTGCATCATCATCTTCGTCGTCATCAACAAGATAAGGTTCTGCGTCTGCATCATCAGAATCTGAGTCGTGAGAAGCATCTGTCGCATCATCATCATCCTCATCTGTATGTTGCTCATCTACTGTCACACTAGGGCCGTCTTGTTGTGCTTTGTCCCTGGCCTCTCGTGCGAGCTGGACATTGAGTAGCTCCTGCACCACCACGTTTACAAGTCTGTTTCGGTTTTCATTGATGACTTTCACCAACCGCGCATAGACCTCCTTCAATTCCTACAGTGACAGCACAACTTAATTTGTCAATTACATTATTAAATCATTTTTACATTTTAAATTAGCTTCCACAGACACATAATGGGTCTAAATATGGCACATTATCTGTGTCCTCATTCCCTGCCCTAACTTCAGAGCCTTTTCCTTTATACAAAATGCCCATATTGCTCGTCCTCTCAGTCTTCACCATTTCGTTGATCTTTTCCTTTGTCCAGAATTCAATCGGTGTGGTGGACTGTTCGCGAACACTTTGTTTCAAAGGGAAATTTTCCCCAAAGAACAACTGCACCATAGAAAATATATGGATCATTATTTTCGGCTTGAATGATAGCTACACATTTAATGTAAAAAGTGACATACCAGAGTAAGTACAGGCAACCACCCACGTTGCTGCTCCCTTCCCTTTTCTTCTTCTCCCTGTACTCTTTCACATAATCACTCATTTCCTTCCACAAGTCTTTCATCATGTATGTTGCCCAGTTATAATGTTCAAAACGGTCCATTGTGCAGAACATAACCCTCAACATCCGGTCACTTATCAGCCCACTCGAGGTAGGGCATAACAAAGTCCCTAAACTGTACAGCACAAACATAAACTCAAATTTATCGCCAGCTGTCCCAGATTTTATGCGCTTCAGAATGTCCGTATATTTCTTCCTCCCATACTCCCTTTTCAA
The DNA here is from genome assembly GCA_963210345.1 of Inga oerstediana. Taxonomy (NCBI): domain Eukaryota; kingdom Viridiplantae; phylum Streptophyta; class Magnoliopsida; order Fabales; family Fabaceae; genus Inga; species Inga oerstediana. Next base: position 61,870,300 of record OY723400.1, read on the forward strand.
CCACTGATATCTTCTATTCGAATCCTCCACATCCACCTTCACCTCCTCCCCTGAATGAGGTATACCGAGCAACTTGTGCACATCTGATGCTTCTATTTCTTTTGTCTTCCCCCTAATCCTGAATTGATGTGTTGCTGGGTCATATGCTCTCAGCATGGACACAATCAGGTCACGGGGGAGTCTGTCCAATTACACCTTCAATAAGTTTCCAAATCCTATTCTCTTAACCCTCTCCTTCAAATGTTCTTTACCGTTCACAAACTGCACCAACGATGTAAATCCTCCCAGTGAACAGCAGGTATGAAATGGCAGTTCCTTTTTCCTCATCTCCCTTTTCGGCCGTCCTTCCATAGCTTTATCATTGTACTCCTTCTTCTTCGCCTCTGGCAACTCACGCCATGCCTTCCCTGCCGACCTACTTTCATCTGCCATCCTTCTCTTCTTCTCCCCTAACTTGGCCACATACTCGTTTCTAAACACCATAAACCCACTCATCACTGGTTTAATCTGTTCACCATCGCCCTTTATTGCCTCGGACTTTTCACTTTCTCTCGTTACTTCTCTACTCTTGACACTTGTTGCCTTTACTTGTTCTGCCTTTGATGTCTCACCTTTGTGTCCCCCCATCTCCTTTTACCTGCACAAAATTCAGTTTACACTCATCAACTATGGATTTCAGCACATTTAATAACATTTTTATTCGTACATGACAAGTTAACGCATCTAAGCTATGTCATCGCAACTTCTCATACCATTTTGCAACCTTCCCATCACAACTACAACTATTGGAAATATCTATTTCCCCACAGTTAAATAAGGTCTCACAACTTATGGAGAAAAATTCACAACTTCTTCATAAGGATTCACATGTTTGTATACGAATTTCACAATTTCCTCGACTAAATTGACCTCTACACATATTTACCAACTTTTCATTACGCTTTCACAAACTCCGATAATGTTTTCACAGGATAACATTCGATTTTCAAATGTTATCTTAGGGATTCAGCACTTCACTTAAAACAATCCACACTATCCATAACATTTTCACTACTGTGAAATCGGCAATTCCTATTTCTACAAACCCTTTCGCAACTTCTACTCACATCCACAACTTCATATGCTGTTTCACAAGTTACCAACGTGTCATTACCGTTTTCACAGATTCTTCTTTTGTGTTCACAACTTAACATGCAGTTTTCAAAGGTTTTGTTTCACAACTTCACTTAAGCCATTCGCAAATGTCTGTATAATATTTTCACAACAATAAAATCACAATACCCTACGTCTGAACACCCTGTCACAACTTCACAAATTGACGCGTTCATATGCTGTTTCAACGGTTTACAAATTTCAAATGTTGCAATTCAAACTTCCCAACTTAGCAACTTATTTTCACAACTTCCCCTCAACGATTCCCAACTTCGCACCACTTCATAGCTTTTATCCACATTTCCGAAACTAATTTTAACCCAACGAATTTGAACCCCCATTCTAATCAAGTGGATAAGTTAAAATGAAATACAATTTTAAACACAACCACTTACCCAACTTCAACACCGGAGCTCAAATTCGCAGCCGCAAACTGGTGCCTCTGCAACTGTCCAATGCCTTTCACCACAACCTCTTCTCGCCTTCGCTCCTCCTCAAATCCACCCCAAATTCGCCGCACAATGTCGCTGCTACTATCCTCTCTAAACGCCACGGAACCACGCTCCACCAACGACAACGACGACGCCGGAAGAAGATGAAGAGTCCCGACAGAGTTTTTCGCGCAATTTCGCCCTTCTTATTTCCTCAACGTTTTTCAATTTTAAAACTTCCAAGGTTACGCACGTCATTTTGTCTACAATTTCAATATCCCAGATCAGGTACTCGCACTTTTGTGGAAATATGGAATTTCGGAACACCTTTCCGTCTTTTGGTATTTTAAAGGTTCTTTTTGAGGGATTTTCCCCTTTTGTTTCTGTTTTTTTAATATTAAATTAAATATTTTATTTTTTAGTAGTTTATCTAATTTAATTAGCTTATTATTCAATAGTTTAACTCATTTATAAATTAAAAGGAATAATTTAATTTAGTTGGATAAGGATAAAAATTGTATTGATAATATTATTAAGGATACGTAGGAAATAAGGAACTATTATGTTGTTTACTACAATGTAATTGTGTGTGAAGTTGGCAAAAAAAATTGTGTATGAAAAATAGATGAAAATGAGATAAAGTTCTGAAATATCTGGAAAGAAAAAATGGTGAGAATAAATTTTATACGAAGGAAAGAAGTATTGAAAAAAAAATTAAAAAATTTGTTACCATATTTGATCGTATTGTTTAGCTCCTCAACTCATATAAAAAAATTTGTAAATGAGAGAAAATGAAAGAAGGGTAAGGTGAAAAGAAATGGGTGTTAGAAATAAGTTGTGGTAAGGGTATTTATAGCTATCCATGTACCATTTTGTAGCGGTTAATGTATCCATTTTGTAGCGTTTTTTAATTAGTAGCAGTTATATTTATATTTGTAGCGGTTTTAATTAGTAGCGGTTAATTTCATTTTTGTAGCGATTTAATAACCGCTACAAATATTTTTTTTTAATTTTTTTTCCAGTTTTTTTTTAAAGACAAAAACATAATTTGAATTTGATCACTCATCCTCGCCATCCCTACAGAAATTATGTAGAAAAATTATTGTTAAGGATGTATTATTAAATTTTAAAAATTTAACTTAAATGATGTGGACGTAAAAAAAACTCACCGCAATAGAGGTAAATTGTCACCACCTTCAGGGAAATAGTTTTCAAAATCGGCTAGCTGAAATGGCTCACTCTCATAGGCGATGTTATCGCCTTCACCCATGTCTAAAGATCTCGTGGCTTTAAATGAACGACCATGTTCCAATCCCTGTGCCTCTCGTCCTTGACATAATAAACCTGATGTGCCTCAGAAGCAAGAATATACGGCTCATCATCTTGAGAAATACCAATATGAATTGACCGTGAGAAATTGACTGATGTGATTCCTAAGTCGTCAGTTGTCAGTCCCCAAGAAGTAGTGGTATTTGCCCACATACACTTGAACAGCGTCACGGTGAAACGGCCTTGATAATTAAGTTTGACCACATCAAGAAGCTTGCCATAGTAAGGGACGCCTCCGAACCGCATGTTGGCGTCACTGTTGCTCGCATAACTCCTTGTCCCAAATGTGCCACAAATACCCGAATTCTGAGTTTGCAATCCTTGATCCCGTGAAACCATGAAAAACTTAAAACCATTGACATTGTATGATGTAAACCTTTTTGCATGATCAAGAGGGACGATTGCGAGAGTTATGAAATCTGGTGAGTGTGGGTTGTGGTCATTTAGTATTCTGCGAGCAAACCAACTCGGGAATTCTCTGTGGACCCTTTTGTCAACTTTTATGGATATTTGTGTACGGATCCTGAGTTAACACTTAACATGACTTCCGAATTCCCTGCAATTAATAATAGAAACGCGATAGTGAAATGAAATCGAAAAATGTTACGAAAGATATAGAATAACATGTGAGTGTACAATTCTTACTATATGAAAGGTTTAACTTGAGTACAATTAATTAAGATATGTCTATGTGCTTGCAACTTCTCAATTGCTGTTAGTTTGAAGTTCTCAGTTCCTCTAACTGGTCTACCAACACGAGGGATAAATTCTCATGATGTTGGCGCAGGTGCAGGACAATCATCAACACGAGGTGGGCGGTTGAAAGCCGTCTTAATGTCATCAAAGTACCTTGAACAAATATAGCACCTCATCCCCTATATAGCCTTCAGCTATAGAACCTTCTGGCCACGCTTTATTCCTTACGTAAGATTTTAATTTCCTAAGGAACCTACAAAGTAAAGAAGAGAAACATTACATACTAAATGTTGAAAAGGACGACAAGCAAACATTAAATATGGAGAATAAAACACATATTTAAAATGAGTACCTCTCAATCGGATACATCCATCGATATTGTACTCGTCCAGCGAGCTTTGTTTCATGAACGAGGTGGACTGTAAGATGAACCATCACAGTAAAAAAGGATGGAGGAAAGATCATCTCCAAATGACAAAGCGTAAGAATGATTTTGGACTGCAGCTGATCGAGCTCCTCAACGATCAAAACCTTAGAACACAACTTCTGAAAGAAAGAACAAAAGAGAACATGTGAGTCATGACTCTTTAGGCCAGCAACCTTTCGAGCCTGCAAATCAACACATCGAGAAATATTGCTTGAATACCCATCAGGAACTTTTAATTTCTTCAACGTCGCGAGGAAGACTTCCTTGTTCGGTTTTGTGAGGGTAAACTTTGCCAGCTGAAATCTGTCATGCTCATCTAGCCAAGCGTCTTCACGAACTCCCATGTCACATAGATCTTTCCTCGCTTGAAGGTGATCATATAAAAAAAAGTATCTCTCATTCATAGGTTTAAATTAGGAAGTTGCTTGGAGGGAAAATATAAGAAAATAAATTAAAAAAATGAAAATACAAAATAAAAAATCTCTCATTTGTGGGAAAAATAAAAAAAATTAATTAAAAACGAAAATAAAAAAATGTCCCTTTAATTGTGATTAGGTAAAGTTAAGGAGTTTTATTGATAGAAAATACAAAAACAAATTAAAATTAAAATTAAAAAAAAATCTTCATTGATGGTGATTAGGTCAAGTTAGGTAGTTTTTAACATAAAATACAAAAAAAATTCAAAAATGAAAATTCAAAAAAGAAGGAGCATTTATGAAGAAAACCCTACCTTGAGACTATAAATAAGAGTGTAAGGGTTGAAGCAAGACAAAAAAAAAACTTAGGAGAGAAAAGACACAAGAATTTGAGAAGAATTTTGGGAGAGCAAGGAGAAAAGGTAGAGTGCTAATTTGATTTATCATGTGATTGCTCCTTCTTATTCTTTCACGGGTTTTGAGAATTAGAAATTTGTTGGAATAACCTAATATTCTTCATGACATGTCTAGACGTTTGCCAATGAACATATCTATGAGATTGAGGCACTTATAAAGCTCTAGGCATGTTTTTATTTGGTTTCCTTCTATCTTCATTGAATGCTCATGTGATCCCAACCATTTGATATTGCTATATTTGAACCCATTACTTCGCTGAAAGATTTTTTTTATTGTGATATTTTGATGGTTGAAATGATTGCATGCTCTCTCCTCTAATGCTAACACGTCATATTGCAAGAAAGCCTTTTTGTTTTGATAGGTCCTCACACTTTGTGACTCTTATATACTTGATCGAATTTGATCTCTTGCCCCCAATATATGCTCATCAAAATTGAAGGGATTTATAAGATGGATAAAAGAAAAAGTAATGAATTGTGTGTTGATCTATCCATGTGCTTTTCTCATCTTGTTTATTTGAATAGCTTTCAAGGATAAAAGACACATATAAATCTCCTCACCTTTGATTTCCTTTTTGTTTAACTTGTGCTATTTTTTTTTTCTTTTTCCTTTATCCCTTTCTTAGGTTCTCTTTCAAAAAAAGGAAAAAAAATATTCTAACACATTTTTATAAATGAAAATAAAATGGAAAAATTCTCTTTCATGAAAAAATAAAGAAATTGCTTTCATAAATAAAAAAAATACAAACAAAACAAAAATAGGTTTCTCAAATAAATTAAATAAACATTTTTCTAAAAAACACCAACCAAGTGACACGCTTTTCTACCCCCGAACTACGTGGGCTTTGATCCCTCTAAAGGGTACGTAGGCCCTAGGTTTTCATTATAGGTCAAATCCAACTTTGTAAATAAATATATTTCCTCACTTATTTTTATTTTTATTAGTCTCACTTTATTTCTTTTGGTAAATATGATTTTTTTATCTCTTTTTAGGTAATTATAATAAAATTAAAGGTCATATTCATTTTTAAATAATTAGTTTAGGGTGACCATTCTTATGAATGGGTGTTGTGGGATGCCTAACACCTTCCCCATACACAATCGACTCCTGAACTCTAAATGATTTTTGAAGACCAGTTTCATTTTAAAAAAAGGTTTCCAAAATTATCCTTTTTCAAAATTTTGGTGGCGGCTCCTTATTTTCCAAATTTTGGGCACTACATTCAAAGTTCCAACAATGTTCATAATATAGATATATATACACACACACACATTAAATTGAAGCTATCACTCACCTCTTCCACTTTCCCACCCTTGTTTCTTGATTCTTCAACCTCCAAATTTTCTTGAGCACTTAAACACCTCCTTTCAAAAATCTAAAACTATAGAGATGAAGCTTTCATTAATATGAACAACATTAAGTAAGAGAGTTTGAGCATTTGAGGTCATCTATTGGGTCAAAAATATAATGCAAGAGATTACCTTACTTTCCTTTCTCTTTCCTCCTCCTTCTATGGCGAAATTGGGAGCTGATATGAGAGAGAATAAGATGATGATGATCAGTTTTTCCTCTCTCCTCCCATGCCTTGGCCGACTTTGAAGATGGAAGAGGTAAGGGAGATGCTGAAACTTTGACTTGATCATTGGTATAAGTGGTGCCTAGTGTCCAAATCTCATGCATTCTCACAAAAGTGCTTCACCAATTAATTTACACTAACCAAACTCATTAGCCAAGTAGTTACACCACACATTTCTAACACTCAATTAATTCCTCCATCAGTTGCTGACTAATTGGCCGGTAAATTTCATCCTTCCAATTTTGCCCCTGACTATGGAAATTTTTACTGAATCATCATTAAGCACATTTTATACTTTCTTTCTTCATTCATGCGCCCTCCCCTAATCTTTGAATTTCTTTTTAGGTGTTAATACCACAAGTGAACTCAAATATAGGATTTGGGCACTATCTACATCTCGTTCAGCTCATAATCCACATCGTATTCTCCAAAAGTGTTTAGTTAACAATAACTATATACGCTTTTGGAGTCATTAGCCCTTAATCACATTTTGGGGCTTTACAATCTTTATATGAGATTTTTCCCTCATTAAAATTCTAAAACTAGTGGTTCAAAGTTATGTTTAAAGCTCAATAAAAATATCTTTCTAAGAAAAAATCCCTCCTTATTCTTTGAAACAGCTTTTCCAAAAATCTATATTCCCAAACTACAAAGTGACTTTCAAAAATCATTTTCCAAATTTTGGGTGAATTGCAAAATTTCATATCTCTTATTGTGCAACAATGGCGATAAAGTTTTATCTCGCTAGGTGAGGTCGGTTACATATATCATACGGCATCATTGTGCTCTGTCAACAACCAATTATTTGGATAAATTGTTAACCAAAAGATCTTGTTTAATAAAACTTCATTTAGTGTTCTCTTCAGTCTTCCTCTACTTTTTTTTAAAAGACTTTATACTACTAGATCAACTCTCCATTTGTGCTTCAAAGGCTTTATTTGAATGTGCCCAAACCACCTCAAACAAATTTTTACCATTTTCTTTTCAATAGATGTCCTTGCAAAAATGTTTATTACAGACCTTTCTTGTATGACCACACATCTAACTCAAAATTATCATCTTGGCTACCCCCACTTTATACTCTCGTTGTCCCTTTAAAACCCAACATTCACTATTATAAAGCATTGCTGGTGTTATAACGTAACTTCTCTTTTATTCCTTATTAGTGAAGTTTTATGTCTTAATTTATACATCTAAAAAATATGATCTGGAACTGGTTTTTAAACTTAGGATGCGGACTATTGCTCTACTAAATATCAGGACCTAAATCACTCGTTTGCTGTATTTTCAAAACAAAAATAGAAAAAGTGTGTTGTGTGCTGGAACGGAAGGCGAAGAAAAGTGTTGTTTTTTTTTTTTTTTTTTTGGGCCAATGAAGAAAAGTTTTGTTCTAGAAAAGAAGGATTTGGCTAACAAAACCCATTAATTAACTATTAATATTTTTGACTTGGAGAACCATTGATTTTTTTTTTTTGAAACATTTTTTGTGATATTATATGACGAAGAATAGTTTATTAGTATATTAAAATACACCGTCAAAAAAAGAAGTGTATAAAAGTAAAACGATTTGGATCTTTGTCATATATTTACATTATTTTTATATGTATTTAGTATTTTATTACTACAGTATTTTTTAATTACCATTGTTTATTTTTCAATTTATTTATGTTATATAATCTCCCACTTATTCTTTATACACATGTTTTAAAATTTTATCCAGCACAGAACTACAGATGAGATAACTAAGCTGCAATTAATTAATATAGTAACAGAACCCAAGAGGTTACAAACATCATAAATGCACAGATTTAAATATTTAGTGATTGATTCCATTAACTAATTAAATGATGAAAAGATATAATATGAGAAAGCAATAGCTTCTTATTGCAATAGCCATTTTCTTCGTCTTGATATATAATACTGATAGGGAAATCGCACCTAACGAACCACTACTAAAAAATTGCACCGAAGACCGGTTCTTAACTTCCTTCTTAAACAATAAACACATAAGATTGGCCATATAAAACCTCAAAGTCCAAAATCATAGCTACAGAGAATTGAAAGAGTATAGCTAGAGATAGATATGTACGCAGATGGTAAAGAAAGGGTCACAACTTTGATCGTAGGATCCAATATAATGAATGGAGAGAAGTTGCAGGTGAAGAAAAATACTACTGAGTCTTTATTTGCTTCTTCATTCCTGCACGCAAATTAAAGACCAAATCAATGGCTTCTTATAAATAGCCTTATAAGTTCGTTCATAAAACCACAAACACACAGAATTAAAAGAGGTAGATATAAATACACCGTTAAGAAGGATTTGGTTAAGAATATGACTAAGAATGGTTTATTAGTGTATATATAAATATACCGTCAATAAAAAGTGTATAAAAAGAGGAAGATTTATACCCACACACAGAGTACAAGATGAAATCTGTGTGCTTGGTTGTTAGTCTCTTGGCATTTGCTTCAGTTCATGTACTCGCAGATGACCCAAGTCCTCTTCAAAATTTCTGCGTCTCACTCAATGACACACTTACTAAAGGAGGTACACACACGAGTTAACTCAATGACTGAAGTTACTTGGTTACTCTCTAATGCCACTTGATATGTCCAAACTTCTCAAATGTTTTTTTTCTGTTTATAACTAGATTTTACATAATATATTGAGTGACATTTTGATATCTTGTAGAAAAAAAAAGTGCATTTTCAAATAAATAAATGAACAAGTAAGCCCAACTTTACAATTTGTTTTTTGGGAAGTCATAAAAAATGTATTTGCATCATTTTTTATTCAAAAGATATCAAAATTAAAATATTACTCATTTTATGTAGAATCTAATTAATGATCAATAAGGGGAAAAACGGGGAAAAAAACATTTGAGAAGTTGGGACATGTTAAAAAGAATTAAAGAATATAATACGGCATTAATAACTTCAGAACTTTCCGCGGGAAGCAAATTATACTACATCCTTACAAGTTTGACTTCAGTTATATATTGTTGTCTTCGCAAACATTACATTTGATTTCTTAAATTTTGCAGTTTTTGTGAACGGGAAATTTTGCAAGGATCCAATGGCAGTGAAAGCTGAGGACTTCTTCTTGTCTGGATTTGATAAAGTCGGAGACACATCAGCAAACCCTACTGGCTTTGCTGTCACTCCAGCTGACATAACCACGTTGCTTGGTTTGAACACTCTTGGAATCTCTCTTGCTCGTATCGACTTCGCGCCAAAGGGTTTGAACCCTCCTCACACTCATCCACGTGGCACCGAAATCATCGTAGTGGTCGAAGGAACTCTTCTAGTCGGGTTTGTGGCCTCTAATCAGAATGGGAATGGATTCTTTACCAAAGTTCTTAACAAGGGAGACGTGTTTGTGTTCCCGATCGATCTTATTCACTTCCAATAGAACGTGGGTTATGGAAACGCAGTTGCGTTTGCTGGTCTTAATAGCCAAAATCCTGGAGTGATCCCTATTGCAAAATCTGTGTTTGGCTCTGATCCACCCATCTGTCCTGAGGTTCTTCAAAAGGCTTTCCAAGTGGACCAGAAAACAATCGATTTGCTTCAGACGCCATTCAAGGTTAATCAATGATGATGCTGTACTACAAAAATAGATATTATATTGACTAAATAAAAAAATTGTAGGGTTATATGCCCCAATGATTTGGCAGCTTTCTTATATAATACGGTACTTATTTGAATTGTATTGTGTTGGATGTAGCACAGCCTGCATCAATATCTTTGTTTCAAATTCATGAATGGAATAAAATATATACATCTATGTACGTGCGTTGTATGTTGTTTTGATTTTGTTTTTGAATTGTCAGTATCCTTATAATTAAATTTGGAATATATATGTGATGTAGATCAAGAAGTAATGGACAACCACTACAATATCAAGCTTTATCCCATTAATTACATGGGATGGGTACATGGATTGTACAACTTTATTATGAGTTCTATCAATAACTACATCCTTAGATATATTATTAATTGAGGCTATACTCAATAACTTTATTGAGCATTTTTTTCATTTCTACTCTACCCCTTTACAAAGTGCTCCATACCATTTGATCTACCCTTGTTACCGGTCGGTGCATCCAATGACCTTTTTGGTATGTGTTCAAATCACCTCAAATGATTTTCTACATTTTATGAAGCCACTCCAACTTATTCTTGTATAAATTTATTACGAATATTATCTTTTTCTTGTATGATGACCACATCTTCATCTCATCTACCTCTACTTTATGCCCTTATTCCTTTAAAACCCAATATTCACTATAAAACAACATTGCCAGTCATATAGCTGTATAATAAATCTCTTTTTTAACCATATTAGATATTTTTTTTATCATAAATAACTCCAGTAATCTTTCTTCACTTAAACCACCCAATTTGAGTCTTATGATATGTAACACCCCAAATTTTATATTCAACAAATATATTGTAATTATTCGAGAAATTCAAAAAAAATGGTGAATATTCATGAATTTGGAACTTATGAATTTTAGAAATATTCATATTCATGAGAAAATGGGTAAATTAATTCAAGAAAGGAAATTAGATTGTAAAGGTAATGGCAAAATCGTAACTTTGCCAATTTAGCACAAGATTAATTATTTTCCAATTAATTGAAGTTAATTTCAATTAATTAAGGAAAATAAAGGAGAATGTATATTTGAAATATTCTTGGTGGAATAAATCAAGAGTTGTAAAATTGGAAGGACTTGTACATAATTCAATTAAAGGAATTATGGAAATGTTGAAACAATTTCTATTTCCCTTTTCTTATAAATTTCGCCTAGCATAAGAAAATGGGAGGGAAAAATGATTATTGAAATTAAAACATGCCAGGTGTCACTATCCTATGGTAAAAGGATTAGTTTATAATTGTTAAAGATGAGCACATGTCTAACTGTGTTAAAATAATGCTTCTTGGGCATGGTGATTATGATTATGGTTCAACACTTGAGTATATATAGTTGGATTAGTTGGAAGAAACCCATTTGATTTTGGAGGACTTAAGGGTGGATGGTTTTGGGCTAACCAAAAGGGGAGGAATATTAGTTCAAGACTAATTGAGCTTTATGACGCCAATTTGGAAGAGATAAGATTAGGTACAAGAGTTATCATGAGATGGACTTTTGGAGAATAAAGTAATTAAGGGAAATGGAAGATATTTTACATAGCTCTTCCTTCCTCTTTCCCTTGTCATTTTCGGCCAAATTAGAGAAAAGAAGAGAGAGAGAGTTCAAGAGATCACAAGATCTAGAGAGAAGGAAGAAGAGAAAGCTTAAGGTAAGACATGATTTCTTAAGCATCTTCTTGTAATCTTGCATGAAACCTTCTCTAAACTCTTCTTTTCTATGGAATCTATGGTTTAGAAAGCACATCTTGAGCTCAAGGAGAGAGAGAGAAGGACTCCTAGAGAGAGAAAGCTCAAGAACTCAAGAGGTAACTTCACAAAACTCAAATCCAAACTAGTATATTGTACTTGTTGAAGTGTATGGTTGGATTTGGTGATTTTTTTCTTGAGTTTGTAAATTTGAAAAGTCCTAATCCTAAGGGGTTATGCTGCCAAAATTTCTTTGAATCATGGTTAGTATGTGTTCAAATGACTTAATGAGGGATTAGAAGTGAAAAGGCATAAACTTTAGAAGTTAAAACACGAAAGTGCATTTTCCCTTTTTCTTAAGTCAAGTTTTGGCCAAATCCAGATCTTAGGGAAGGAGTTGGATTTTCATGAAATTGATGGTTCCATTGGATTCAGGAAGCAAAATTAGGTGGGGTTACAGTTAGCCACTTTTTCGGAAAAGCCCAAAAAATTGTATTTACGAAAACGCCCCTAAACCCCTAAAACGGGGCTGTCAAGGGCAATTTCATAATTTAACACTGAATTTGGTAATTTCAAGACCGAAAATGGATTCCTTGGGTAAAAATATGTCAGGATAGCCCTAGTTAAAATTTTGGAAAATCGTGCAATCGAGCCGGGTACGTCGGGGCCGGGCTAGGAACCCGAGGGCATTTTGGTAAATTTTTATCATAGACTAATATAACCACAAGAAACACTATGGAAGTGTCTAAAATGATACTTGGATAAGTTATGACCTATTTTTTGTACATTTAATATTTTAGGACCGAGTCAGAAGCCGAAAGTGACACATTTTACGAGGTACATAAAAAGGGGTTGATAGAACTTTGAGGTAGGGACTACCATCTCTCATATACTATGTGATTAATTGTATGTATGTGTTACTATATTTCATCATATGATTGCGTGCTAGAGGCCCACTACCTAGTTGTGGTTCGGTGCCCAACAAAGTTATATAAAAAATCCTAACTGTTGTTGGTGACTCGGCTGAGGTACCTTATTGAAAATCCTAGTTATGGTCAATGACTCAACTGAGGTACACTATCAAAAATCCTAGTTGTGATCAATGACTCGGCTGAGGTATTTACATATGAATCGATTCGAACTTTCATTTTTGCCTAATATGGTGCATTGCATATTTAACTTTTACATTTTATATGTTGATCATATGTTTCTCCTAGGATTCTTCTGGATCTCACCCCTTTTTCTAAACAAGCATCTTAGCGGGTGCCAGTAGGTTGAAAGGCAAAGGCGTAGATGCCGAGAAGTGATTGGCAAGTGTCTAGATACAAGGTCAAAAGTTTGTGATTATAGTTAGTTTATGCTTAAGATATTTTGGGAAATCCTATAAAAATTGAAAATACTGTAGTATTCTGTATTTTGTCTATGGATGACTTTGGATTGTAAACGAATACTTTTATCAGTATATATGTACTTTTCTGTATGCCCATGGAACTTTGTCTTTATTACTCTTCGATTATCGAAATGGAAACGGGTGTTGACATTTTTGGTATCAAAGCTAATAAGTGGTTCTGGCATTATTAGAATGGTATACTAATATGGTTTTGTTTGCATGGCGACAGGACATCATGAGCAATCCTAGTGAGCCTATGATAGTTATCAACAGTAGCAGTAAGTCAACAACGGTGAACTAGCGTGTTCCTGGCAAACGGCCAATGATAGAGCGTGTTGAGGCTGCCTGTGTAGGGTCTAGATCCGAGTCCGGCTTCCATAGGAGTAACAAAGGTTAGGGAGACCGGAGATGCGCCAGATGAGTACCTAGAGTGTGATTCTGACTACGATCCAGAGGAGATGCCAGAGGGCGAGACGAGCGATTGTAAGTCTCAGGTAGAGCCGATACATGTGCCATGCAATCTACAACTAGACATGGAGTTGTTATACCTTCTCAAAGCTAAGTATCACAGGGCACTACAAGAGCACAATACACCGAAAGGCCGCGGGTACTTCATATTCCTTGACAGAGTTCAGACTATGTATCGACTATAGATACTGTTGCGGGTTACGGTGACCGACGAGTGATAGGTTTGTTCCACGATGTACTTCTTCCCAGACTCAGCATTCTAGAACAGGCAGAAGAACCTCATTGTTGAGCGAGGCCTAAAGTAGAACTTCTAGACTTTTCGGAGGCATATCAGAGGGTTAGTACGGGATTTTATCTATACTGAGCTGTGATGTGGGACCTACGTGAGCTATTTTGGTGACTGGAGCTAACCAGCACATATTACGAGTTAAGGGCAGTCAGGCGGAACTGATAAACAGAGAAAGAGTTAGCTAAAGTCAGTAGTTTTTAGGAGGATACAGAGAAAGTTAATCGTGCTCAAACCGGGTAGTATAGGATGAGTGACCCCTTGGAGGTTGCATGAACTTAGTATTTTGGTTATGTAAAGGACTAATATGTCATGTATAGTAGTAAATAGGATATACGATGTTTCTATTTCTTCATCACTACTGTAAGTAGCTGTGATATGATATGTATGACATATTTGTACCCTGACTTTTATGAAATGACAAAAATGCATTTGGTTTTATATAAAATGTAATTCTACTCTATTTTCATGTAGTTTGAAATATATCGATGGTTCAACCTGGTAGACCTCGTGGCAGGCCACGTGCAGGGTATAATCATGTCGTGATTGAGCCACTACCTAATCTGGTACAACAGTGAATACTGGATATATTAGAACAACAACAACAAACCATGAATGAAATAAGAGTTGACCTCTAGGGAGTACAGCAAAGCCAGGATCATCTAGAGAATCGTCTGGATGAATTAATGAGAGGTAATGATGAAGATATACCAGAGGAACAACAACTAGAGGATGTACCACTAGAGCCTGAGGTGGATATTCAAACTTGGCTGAGCAGATTCAGTAAACAATAGCCACCTATGTTCAGGGGGAAGTTCAATCCTTAACTAGCGGAGGACTGGTTAGCTCGTTTGGACAAGATATTCGACATGTGCAATGCCCAGACAAAGTGAAAGCCCAGATATCTATATACAAGCTGGAAGGTGATGCTGATCGCTGGTGGAAGGGCATGGATCTTACCCAAAAAGAAAGGAATGTTCCTATCACATGGGAATTATTCCAGGAAAAGTTCAACGAGAAGTATTTTCCCCCTACTGTCAGAAGAGAAAAGGAGAAAGAATTCCTTTGTATCAAACGACAAGACCAGGAAAGCTTTGATGATTATTTGGCCCGGTATATTCGACTTTCGCGATATTTGTCATATCACAAGCTGAATGATAATGAAGAGTAGAACATAGACATGATGATTGAAGGGTTAATACCCGAGTTCAAAGAGAGGTTGATTTCTCAACGCTTTACTGAATTCAGCAAAGCGACAGAAGAGTGCTGATACATAGAAAAGCGCATGTTGAACTGGGCAACACAGATTGGGAATCGAAGTATTTTTGGAAGTGGTGGCTCAGCACAAAAGAGGAAAGAACAGGGTGGACCTTCCGGGGGAGCTACTAAGAGGCCGAATTAGACGGGAGGCTGTAGAGGCCAAGGATCCTCGGGAAGTCGAACATGTTGGTTTTGTCATAAACCATTCCATCCTGGCAAGGCTTGTAATGGTGCAGCACTGAAAGCTGATCCTAGCAAACCATTGACTTGTTTTAATTGTGGTCAGATGGGACACATGTCCAAGGATTGCCCGCAAAAGAAGCAATTAGTGGAGATGAGGCCTAGAGTTTCGGCAGGGTCTACACATTATTGCAAGAAGAAGCCAAAAAGTCTCTAGAGCTGATTCAAGGTATGATTTCTCTGAATGGCAGTTTAGTACATGTTATGTATGATTCTAGTGCAAGCCATTCATTCATTGCATATGACTGCATGAGATGATTATGATTTGGTTATATCTACACCTATGGGCATATAAATTATGACAGCCGACATTTGTCTAAATTGCGTGGTAAATGCCGAGAGGCATGAATCGACCGTAGATCTAATTTGTTTGCTACTGTAAGGGTTGGAAGTAATTTTGGGGGATTGACTGGTTGACAGCGAACTATGTGTTATGGGATTGTAAACAGAAGAGAGTCATATATCTGAATCCATAACCGTAAACTGACACAGAAATCACTCTTAACCTTATCTCCGCGGCTAAGGTTGAGAGATATCTACAGAAAGGTTGTCAAGGGTACATGGTATTCTGCTCTATGCAATTAGAGGCCGGTGCAGCCTTAGAAAGTATCCCTATTGTAAGTGAGTTCCCTGATGTTTTTTCTAGAGGATGTCGATGGATTACCTCCAGAAAGGGAAGTGGAGTTCTCGATTGATCTGAGGCCTGGAGCAGGTTCCAAAACCCCATATCATATGGTTCCAAGTGAAATGGCGGATCTAAAGAAGCAGATTGAGGAATTACTTGAGAAAGGGTTCATACGACCCAGCGTATCACCCTAGGGTGCTCTAGTGCTCTTCGTAAAGAAGAAAGACGGAAGCCTGCGTCTCTGTATTGATTACCGAGAGCTGAACAAGATAACCGTCAAGAATAAGTATCCACTCCCCAGGATTGACTATTTGCTCGATCAGTTGTCTGGTTCCTGTGTATTCTCAAAAATCGATTTGCGATCGGGATACCATCAGTTGAAAGTAAAAGCAGAAGATGTATCGAAGACTACTTTTAGGACCAGATATGGGCATTACGAGTTTCTAGTAATGCCATTCGGGCTTACCAAAGTACCGGATGTATTCATGGACTACATAACTTGAATCTTCCGTCTGTAATTGGACTAGTTCGTAGTAGTCTTTATCGACGATATACTAGTGTATTCATAGAGTAAGGCTGAACAAGAACAACATCTAAGAACTGTGTTGAACGTATTACGGGATAGGCAACTATATGCCAAGCTGAGCAAGTGTGAATTCTGGCTTTCAGAGGTAAAGTTTCTAGGCCACGTTGTCTCACAGTACGGGGGCTCTGTTGATCCTAGTAAGGTAGAAGCAGTATTGAACTGGAAGAGGCCAGAGACTGTATTTGAAGTGCGCAGTTTTCTGGGTCTAGCTGGTTATTATCGAAGGTTTATACAAAATTTCTCCAGAATTGCATTACCGATGATGAAATTGACACGGAGAGCTCAACATTTTGCGTGTGATGAGAATTGTGAAAAGAGCTTCTTGGAGTTGAGCAGAGGTTAATTACAACACTAGTGTTAACGATCCCAGATCCATAGTTTTCGCATGTTGTTTATACAGATACCAGTGGCCATGGATTAGGATGCGTATTGATGCAGTATGGCCGAGTGGTGGCATATGCATCTCACTAGTTGAAACCTCATGAATTGAATTATCCCACCCACGATCTTGAGTTAGTGGCAATTGTGTTTGCTTTGAAGATTTGGAGACATTATCTCTATGGTGAGACTATAAAGTTGTACTGCAACCACAAGAACTTGAAGTACTTGTATGATCAGAAAGAGTTCAATATGAGACAGCGCAAATGGATGGAGTTGCTGAAAGATTACAATCTAGAAATTAAATACATCATGGTAAGGCTAATATTGTTACTAATGCATTAAGTCAAAAATCAGTGCAGGTAGCAGCCATGATGATCTATGAGCAGAAACTGATCGAGGATTTCAGAGATATAAATCTGTCTAGTCAGATTCTGTTAGCCAATAGGGTTAACCAAATATACAATGATTTGAGGGTAGCGATTGAAGAAGCCCAACTGTATGATGATGAAGCACTATCTATCATAGGTATGATTGATAGAGGCAAAACTCAGGATTACAACTTATCACCCAGTGGATTAGTCAAGTACAAGAAGCGGATTTATGTTCCATCACAACCAAAACTGAAACAGAAAATCCTGGAGGAAGCACATAAGATTAAATATACTCTAGATATAGGGGCTACAAAGATGTACCATGACATGAAGGCTCAATACTATTGGCCAAGAATAAAAAGAGAGGTGACTGAGTTCGTCGCCCGTTGCTTGACATGTCAAAAAGTGAAAGTTGAACATCAGCTACCATCGGGGCTTTTGACGAACCCTGAGATTCCTGAGTGGACGTGGGAAAGAATTGCAATGGATTTCTTGACAAGGTTACCTAAGGTCAGAAACCATGACTCTATATAGGTGATAGTTGACAGATTCACAAAGACAGCTCACTTCCTACCGATTAGTATTCACTATTCTCCTGACAAACTGGAAGAAATCTATATTAAGGAGGTTGTGAGGTTACATGGTACTCCAAAGAATATTATCTCTGATCGAGATTCACGGTTCACTTCCAAGTTTTGGAAGGCGATACATGAAGCTTTGGGTACTAAGCTCCGATTCAGCACGGGATATCATCCTCAAACTGATGGGCAGACGGAACAAACAATTCAAACCCTTGAGGAAATGCTAAGGGCTTGTGTAGTTGACTATAAAGGTAGTTGTGACAAATTCCTTCCATTGGCAGAGTTTGCCTACAACAATAGTTACCATTTGAGTATCCAGATGGCTTCATATAAGGCACTCTATGGGAGGAAGTGTCAATCGCCCTTATACTAGACTGAGTTATTCGAGAGGGAATTACTGGGGCCAAATCTAGTTAATCAGACGACAAAGCAAATAAAATTGATTAAGCAGAGGTTGCTAGCTGCTTAGAGCCGACAGAAAAGTTATGTAGATAAGAGGCGAAAACCTCTAGCATTTGAAATTGGTGACCACGTGTTCATAAAAGTATCACATGTTACGGGTATTGGCAGAGCATTGAAAGTAAAGAAGCTGCAACCAAGGTACATTGGTCCGTTCGAGATCTTGGATAAGATTGAGCCTGTAGCGTACCGTATCGCTTTGCCACCAAATATGAGTAGGCTAAATGATGTTTCCCATATTTCCCAGATGAAAAAGTATCAACCTAATCCAGAACACATAATAGAGTATAAAGATGTGAAAATGCGTGAAGACTTGATTTACGCAGTCAAGCCTGACCGAATCATCGATCGGCAGGAAAAGCAACTCAGAAACAAGAGCATTCTGTTTGTCAAGATCGTCTGGAAAGGGTTATCGCCTAGAGAGGCTATGTGGGAAGCAGAAGAAAGTATGAAGAAATGTTATTCAGAATTTATGAATCTCTAAGTATAGCAAATTTCAGGGACGAAATTTAATTAAGTGGGGGAGAACTACAACACCATAAATTTTATATTCACCAAATATATTGCAATTATTCGAGAAATTCAATAAAATGGTGAATATTCATGAATTTGGAACTTATAAATTTTAGAAATATTCATATTCATGAGAAAATGGGTAAATTAATTCAGGAAAGGAAATTAGATTGCAAAGGTAATGGCAAAATCGTAACTTTGCCAATTTAGCACAAGATTAATTATTTTCCAATTAATTGAAGTTAATTTCAATTAATTAAGGAAAATAAAGGAGAATGTATATTTGGAATATTCTTGGTGGAATAAATCAAGAGTTGTAAAATTGGAAGGACTTGTACATAATTCAATTAAAGGAATTATGGAAATGTTGAAACAATTTCTATTTCCCTTTTCTTATAAATTTCGCCTAGCATAAGAAAATGGGAGGGGAAAATGATTATTGAAATTAAAACATGCCAGGTGTCACTATCCTATGGTAAATGGATTAGTTTATAATTGTTAAAGATGAGCACATGTCTAACTGTGTTAAAATAATGCTTCTTGGGCATAGTGATTATGATTATGGTACAACACTTGAGTATATAATTGGATTAGTTGGAAGAAGCCCATTTGATTTGGGAGGTCTTAAGGGTGGATGGTTTTGGTCTAACCAAAAGGGGAGGAATATTAGTTCAAGACTAAATGAGCTTTATGACGCCAATTTGGAAGAGATAAGATTAGGTACAAGAGTTATCATGAGATCGATTTTTAGAGAATAAAGTAATTAAGGGAAATGGAAGATATTTTACATAGCTCTTCCTCCCTCTTTCCCTTGTCATTTTTGGCCAAACTAGAGAAAAGAAGAGTGAGAGAGTGAGAGAGAGAGAGAGAGAGAGAGAGAGAGAGTGTGTGTGTGTGTGTGTGTGTGTGTGTGTGTGTGTGTGTTCAAGAGATCTCAAGATCTAGAGAAAAGGAAGAAGAGAAAGCTTAAGGTAAGACATGATTTCTTAAGCATCTTCTTGTAATCTTGCATAAAACCTTCTCTAAACTCTTCTTTTCTATGGAATCAATGGTTTAGAAAGCACATCTTGAGCTCAAGGGGGGAGAGAGAGAGGAGGATGCCTAGAGAGATAAAGCTCAAGAACTCAAGAGGTAATTTCACAAAACTCAAATCCATACTAGTATATTGTAGTTGTTGAAGTGTATGGTTGGATTTGGTGAATTTTTGTTGAGTTTATAAATTTGGAAAGTCCTAATCCTAAGGGGTTATCATGCCCAAATTTCTTTGAATCATGGTTAGTATATGTTCAAATGACTTAATGAGGGATTAGAAGTGAAAAGGCATAAGCTTTAGAAGTTAAAACATAAAAGTGCATTTTCCCTTTTTCTCAAGTCAAGTTTCAGCTAAATCTAGATCTGGGGGAAGGAGTTGGATTTTCATGAAATTGGTGGTTCCATTGGATTCAGGAGGCAAAATTAGATGGGGCTACAGTTAGTCACTTTTTTGGAAAAGCCCAAAAAAGCATAATTACGAAAACGCCCTAAAACCCTAAAACGAGGCTGTTAAGGGCAATTTCATAATTTGACACTGAATTGGTAATTTTGAGCCCGAAAATGGATTCTTTGGGTACGGCGGGGCCGAACCGGGGACCCGAGTTCATTTTGGTAAATTTTCACCATAAACTAATATAACCACAAGAGACACTATGGAAGTGTCTAAAATGATACTTGGATAGGTTGTGACCTATTTCTTATACATTTAATATTTTAGGACCAAGTCGGAAGCCAAAAGTGACACATTTTACGAGGCATATAATAAAAAGGGGCTGATAGAACTTCAAGATAGGGACTACCATCTCTCATATACTATGTGAGTAATTGTATGTATGTGTTCCTGTATTTCGTGATATGATTGCGTGTTAGAGGCACAGTACCTAGTTGTGATTCGGTGCCCAATAAAGGTATATCAAAAATCCTAGCTGTGGTCTGTGACTTGGCTGAGGTACCTTATCGAAAATCCTAGTTGTGGTTGATGACTCAGCTGAGGTACACTATCAAAAATCCTAGTTGTGGTCTATAACTCGGCTGAGGTACTTAAATATGAATCGAATCAACCTTTCATTTTTACCTAATATGGTGCATTGCATATTTAATTTTCACATTTTATATGTCGATCGTATGTTTCTACTAGGATTCTTCTGGATCTCACCCCTGTTTCTAAACAACATCTCAGCGGGTGCCAGTGGGTCAAAAGGCAAAATGTAGACGCCAAGAAGTAATTGGCACGTGACTCGAGGCAAGGTCAAAAGTTCATGATTATAGTTAGTTTATGCTTAAGATATTTTGAGAATTCCCGTAAATATTGGAAATACTATAGTATTCTATATTTATCGATGGACGACTTTGGATTGTAAACGAATACTTTTATCAGTATATATGTACTTTTCTATATGCCCATGGAACTTTCTCTTTATTACTCTTTGATTATCGAAATGGAAACGGGTGTTGACATGATAAACATATCCATCAATTTTACCATCTTTTTATATAATTGATCCCAAACTCCAACTTGTCTTTTACAAAATTGCAGCGCGTGAGAGAGAGAGAGAGAGAGAGAGAGAGAGAGAGAGAGAGAGAGAGAGAGAGAGAGAGAGAGAGAGAGAGAGAGAGAGAGAGAGAGAGAGAGAGAGAGAGAGAGAGAGATAAACATCTCCATCAATTTTACCATTTTTATATAATTCATCCCAAATATCATGACACCATCTAAAACATGTGCATGTGTGGGTGTGCATGCGTGCGTGTCTTGTTTTTTGCTCAGTCTTTCTCGAGCAAAAACCCTTTATGAAAAATAAAGAAGAAATTAAATAAATAATTCTTGATACTTTACCCAATTGTACTCAAGGGAATTTTTTTTTTTTTTTATCGATATATGCTGGGGGAATATTTTTAAAATAAAGATGGCATATTTCGTATTCTTGGAACTTAAAAACCTAAGTTGACTAGATGACCATGAATATTTATTGGTAAGTAGTAAGTACTTAAATTATCAAATTATTGGCATTACTAAATGTAAACTACATAGTAAGAGGTCCCCACCGAATTCAATTCTTTTCAAAGCACAATTTGACTTGT
The DNA here is from genome assembly GCA_963210345.1 of Inga oerstediana. Lineage (NCBI taxonomy): Eukaryota > Viridiplantae > Streptophyta > Magnoliopsida > Fabales > Fabaceae > Inga > Inga oerstediana. The sequence goes on from OY723400.1 coordinate 61,892,359, forward strand.
AAATGAAGCAACTCGCTGACTTGTAAATATGTAAAGCTCTAATTAACATGTTATAATTATATGATCTAATGTCTATAATTGAGGTAAAATTGTAAGGATTTAATTTTTCGACCAATTGCAAGGATTTAATAAAAAGAAAACCATAGAGTAGATTAAAACGAAGCCAGGTGTCAACAAATTATTAATCACAAACTAGTCATCATCGAAGCAGGTAGCAAATTAAAGTCAGGTTTGCTGTATATTTTCCACTTATTCTCTCAAGGTATATTGATGAAAAGTCTTGTTCTAGAAGCAAGTGTCGGAACAAAATATCTACCCAAACAAGAATATATATGGGGTCCACATTCCATGCTCATCACAGTGATGAGCAACTGATTTCTCATTACTGTGATGAGATATCAACCGTTTAAACTTTGATCTGAATTGTTTAAATTTAAAATTTTTAATTTATGATTTTTTAAATGGTAAACGTATTTTTTATGAGAAGTGATAGTTATAAGATTATCTTTATTTTTAATTATGCATATAGTAAAATAAAAATTTATTTAAAATATAAATATTATATTATATTAAATCTGTACCGTTCAAAATCAATCTAACGGTGAATATAGATGATGAGCACATTTTTACTCATCAAATTGATGAGCATAAAATGAGCTCCCAATATATGACATTCTAGTTTAAAATTAAAAGTACAGTTGGGAATCGCCGTTTCCTTTTCTCTCTGAGGGTTTGGAGTCTTCATCTCTCTTTATGAGGGTTTCCACACTCTTTAGTTGGGATTCCGGCACCTCCTTCTCTGGCATAGGCTAGAGGAGAGGTCATCCGGCTGGGGTTATTTCTTTCGGGGGTTTAGGTCTTTTATTTGTTTGTTTTTTGTTAGTGGCTGCCATGATCATGTGGGTTGTGGTTTAAGGGAGCAGTGGGTCAATTGATGGAGGAGAAAAAGATGGTGATGATGCAAAATATGGCATTTCGAAGGCCCTGTGGAATTTTGGTATTCCTTATGCCTATCCTAGTCGCAACCAAGCATGAGCGATTCACGATAGCGAGGATGTTGCCATCGACGGTTTGGCTAATCGTTGCTAATATGCTATGGCTTCTTGTCTCCTCTTCTTCGATCTAATTTGGATGGGTTTGGTTTCTAGTTGGGCCTCTCAGATATGGTGGTTCGGGGATGAGATGGTGTTAGTGGTGTTGGTCAATATTTTTGAGGATGATATGAGGTTGTTGTTGATGATGTTGCTTCTTACCACATAGTGGTGTGGATCTTGTTTCTCTATTATTTTGCTAGTAGAAAGTAAGTTAAAAGGTGTGGGACCATTGGGGTGGTTCTTCAAATCTCCATCCCTTGTTTCCAGCATTGTTCATGGTGCTTTTTTGTCTTCTCCGGTAGGGACGGTGATAGTGGCGGCAACGCAACAATGGCAACACATGAAGAAGTTCTCTTCCTTTGGATTAGGGTTATGTTTTTTAATGGTAGTGTTGATTGAGTTGGGTTGTCATGTTTGGACTGGGCTGTTTAAACTTTTGGGAAAATAGTATATAAAGTTGTCTGAAATAAAAAAATTTTAAATTAGGTTACTAAATTCAATAAATCCTTAATTAAGTTATCGACTCTATTTAGGATTTCAAGATGTGTATCAAATGATTTTACTGCCAACTCCAGTTTTTTCTCTCCCATTAAAAGAGTTTCATTCCTATGTAAATTATTTTTTTCAACAAGTATATATGACTGGCTTGAATCAAAGAAATTTTGTGTGTTCGAGAAGGATTATCAAGAACAATTCAAGTTAAAAAAGGAAGCTTTAACTCCAATATCAATTAAACGATTTTAAGTTTAATATTAAGAATAACTTTTTCTTAATTGAATTTTTTTCTGAGAAAAAAATCAAGCTATGTTAATCCCAAGGAAAAAAACGTCACATATGTGTGATTTATCAAAATATATAGTAAAGAGTCCATTATAACTACATATGATAAAAAAGAGTTTCATTAACAATGTAAAAAAAGTGTTTCATCATCATTAAAAAAAAAGCAACATATATATCACACAAGTCAAAATTGTGTGATTAATGTAGTTTGATTTTCTTTTTCAAAAACAAATATTCAAATTCTTCCAAAAATAAAAATTACTATTCACAATATTTAACTAAAAATAATTTAATTAATATTTGGGGTTATGATTTCTTTTTTCACTTTTTGGCTTTAATTATTCTTAATGATTCTTCTAAAACACAAAACAAAAATCCTTTAATTTAAGCAAATAATTTTTTTTTATTATGTATTAATGTTGATATATATATATATATTGAAAACAAAATTATTACGAAGCAATAAAACTCTTTTAAGAGAATAAGGAGACTAGGAAAGGACAACAAAATTATTTCACCAATATTTTGAAATTTTAAATTGGGTTAATAACTTAATTAAATATTTATTTAGTTGAACAACGTGATTTTGAATTTTCCTTTTTCAAGCGACTTTATATAGGATTTTCCCTAAGCTTTTTTACTGATGCTTATCCCTGTTGATTATAATTAATGAAGCTTATATTTCCCAGCAAAAAAATAAAGACATTCTAGTTTAACATGACTAAAAATGCCCCACAACGTTACAAACATTGGTCGAAATAATACATACTTAATACATGATAGTGCCTCAAACATGATTTCTCCAATAGAAAGATGTATATGCTTATAAAAAACATGACTAAAAATAATGCATTAACACGTGGATTTGATCCCTCACTATAATTCTCCCTCATTTTTTTCCTTGAGAAAAATCAATTCTACTTCAGTTTTAAATTTCTTGGAGGATGAATTGAGTCAAATGAAAGAAGTTAAAGGGATCGGGGACTTGAAATTAATACCTCCAATATAAGCGACCAAAACTCCTTCCATATAGACCAGTATTTGTTGGTAATGTTACCTATATATCTATTTGTATGATTTGTAGGACTTTTTTATTTTGTTGAATTTTATACTCCCTCCGCTCCTTAATATAAACATATTTACCAAATTTGATTAAATTAAGAAAGTTAGTTAAATTAGTTGTTATAGTATGTATTTTCTAAAACACCTTAGTCATCTTCCTTTATTAATTCCCTTATTCTCTCTCCTCCTTGATTATTGTTGACGGATCATCAATAGAGGTATATAAATTAAGAAAAGATCGATAAATATAAAAAATATATCTTATATTAAGTACTGGAGGGAGTAATTTTGATTCACCTTCTCAATTTCATTTTAAACAGCATATTTCCAACTATACCTTTCTAACATAGAGATTCTACCAAAGGTTACAACAGGAGATCAATGAACTTAATTAACGACTGTCATTAACTTCAAATTTGTAGCTCAATATGCATAAATCACATTAAGCAATTCACAAATCATATTGTTATTATAGAAGCTGAGACGGTAGTTGGCAATATTAACTTAATATATACATACATATATATATATATATATATAATATATCAAAATCCAATTCTTCAGAATCCCCTTATTCCTGAATTATTCCACAATGTGATCGTAGAATTCTTCAATCCCAAACTTGAATTCAAACCCTTCATTGATAAGCTTCACTGAGGAGAACACTAACTTGGGCTTGGAGGGCCAATCACTAAAACTTCATATACAAAAAAAATAAAATAATAGCAGTTCATAATAAGTAGAAATAATATTTGAAGAATACTTTTTAACAGATAAAGAGTTCATGAATATTGTTACATTTCTTTGAATGCATCAAAAAGGGTGATTCATCATTCAGCGAGTCTAAGATCTACATTCTGGGCCCAAAAAAAAAATCTGGATCGTTCATATTCCTTTCCAAACTGTTTAAATTAAATACGGATGGTATGTGAATTTATTAATTTTTGTTTTTCAGATTTCTATGGTAGCTACCTTGTAGTCTACTTCTTTGAAGATAAAATCAAACAAATTAAATTAAAAAGGGAATAGTAATCTGAATATGATATATATATATATATATATAATTAATAAGTGGTCGAAGAAAAATATGTGCACCATGTGCATCCTTCTAAATGAATGAATAAGGTCATATTTTTAGTTTGGGAGATTGGTGGGGAGACAATTAATTTATTGATTTGGTCCAATCTTTCATGTTAGATTAGTGAATTCCTTCTCAATATCAAGAATATCAGATCCACCAGTAAATCCATTAAGACGTACTGATTCATGGTTGAATTGTCAAATCATGAATAAATTGGTATATACGTAGTTGGTAAAGAAAGGGTCACAACTTTAATCATATGATCTAGAGGTGGTAATATAGTCCAGCCCGGTGGGTTCAGGTTAACCCGTCATGAGTTGGGACCATATGGGTTCGGGCTCAAAAGGACCGTATCAATATGGGTTGGCTCAACCCATAACCGCTGGGTTGGCGGGTTGGGCAGGCCAACTCATATTTTTTTTTTTCAATTTTTTTTAACAATATGCTAAGATTTTTTTTCTACACACCTAAACCATAACAAAATTAAAAATACATTACAAATTAAACATTCATTACAAATTCACACATAATAAAATAAATATAAATCCACAAGCCATTAGTATAACTCAACAATAATCAATAATTAGTTAATATTAAAGGTGTTTCAATTTGAAGCATGATGTGAAGCCATATCTTAAGCTCAATCACTTTGCTTTTACACAAGTAAATCCGCCAATGCTACAAATAATAAAATAAGGTGAAACATAATATTATGCTAATTTTAAATAAATGACTAAATGACAATAAAATAAATGAGTAAATATAATTATATTACCATCATCAATAACATCTTCCGTTAGGAAACCAAGCATCCAATTATGTGTACAGATAAGGGCTTGAACATTATCAGGAAGAAGAGAACTTATATACTCTGTGAGAACTCGTGAACCAATACTGAAAGCTTATTCACTAGCCACTGTAGTTATAGGAAGGCTTAAAACATCAGATGCCATCTTTGAAAGACAAGGAAAATGAGTAAAGTTAGTCTTCCAATAATCCAAAACTTCTATATCTATATATCGTACCTCTTGGCTCTTACTCTTAGTTTATATAAAAAAACAATATGGGCCAGCCCGCCAACCCGGTGGTCCAACCCGTCAAAGGTTGGGACATATGGGTTCGGGCCTAAAAGAACCTCTCCCAAATGGTCCCAGATTTTCAGAACCCAAGCCGTCACGGGTTGGGATCATATGGGTTTAGCCCACGGTCTCAACACATATTACCAACTCTAATTAGAGGTGAGCAAAATTAAACCGAAATCGAAGACCGAACCGAACCGAACCGAACTCAATTCGGTTTTTTCGGTTTGGTTAATTCGGTTTTCGGTTTATTTTTAAGGAATTTTTGGTTATCGGTTATTGGTTCGGTTTGTTTAAAAAAATTTCAGTTATAACCGAAATTTCATTATGTTCGGGCCTCACATAATCATTGCTTATGTTATTGTTTTTTGGCATGTCTTTTTTTCACTACTAGCCTAAGCCCAAGCCCAACAAAAAAAGATCCCTAACTAAACCTAAAAAGTAGGGAGAATGTGATAGCCGAAAATTATCTCCACCGACACTCATCATCAGTTTCTTCTATCATCAGTTCATCACCACCAACGCTCTCATCAATTATCTCCTCTTCCTCTTCCTCTTCCTCTTCTTTTCTTCTTCTTCACCGTGTTCAGTCCTTCCCTTCTTCACCTTCACTAATCACAGCCATGGATCTGCAATTTTCATCATCAGTTTCAAATATCCATCAGATTTATAATGCCCCTGTCGCAACCCAAGCATCACGGTTTGCATCTGCCGTCGCCAAGTTTCATATTTTTGTTCAAGATTTAAGCTTTAGATCTATGTTATTATGTTCTAGTTTTAGATCTATGTTGTTGTATGTGAAAATTGCTGGCTTTGGTTCTTCTTTTTCTTCTTCGATTATTCTGCTTTTTTATGTTTTATGTAGTTAGCCATCCTTCAATCCTCCCTTTCTCTTCTTTTCGGTTAATTTCGGTTCTAACCAAACCGAATTGAAATATTTCGGTTTTGTTATATTTCGGTTAATGATGTAATTTCGGTTCGGTTCGGTGTTGTAAAATACATGATTTCGGTGTTTCGGTTTTTTCGGTTTTAAGCCCTAACCGAACCGAAACACCGATTGCTCACCCCTAGCTCTAATATGATCCAAAGAAGTTGCAGGTGAAGAAAAATACTACTGAGTCTTTATTTGCTTCTTCATTCCTACAAGAAAATTAAAGACCACATCAATGGCTTCTCCTTATAGATAATCTTTAAGTTCATTCATAAACTCATAAACATACTGAGAATTGAAAGAGGTAGAGATGGAGATGGAGATATATATACACACTACAAGATGAAAACTGTGTACATGGTTGTTTGCCTATTGGCATTTGCTTCTGCTCATGTTCTCGCCTACGACCCAAGTCCTCTTCGATCAAGATTTTTGCGTCGCACTCAATGATTCAGTTACTAGAAGAGGTATACACATGAGTTAACTCAATGACTCAGTTACTCGGTTATTCTCTAATGCCCCTTGAAATGTCCAAACTTCTCAAATGGTTTTTTTGTCCTTTTTTCTATTTATAATTATATTCTGCATAAAATATTGAGTGACATTTTGATATTTTATGGGCAAAAAATGGTGCATTTTTTAATAAATTAATAAAAATGTCCAATTTTATTTTCTTTGAAAAAACATAAATAAAAAAATAAAACTGCATGATTTATTGGCTAAGATATATCAAAATATTACTAATTGTATGTAGGATCTAATTAATGATCAATAAAAAAAAGTTGAGAAGTCGAGAAATATTAGAAAGAACTAGAGAATAGGGCATTAATAACTTTAGAACTTACTGTAGGGAACAAATGTCCTTAAAATAAAAGCTAGTTGACTAATTTGAAAAGATTAAGGAAGCTAAATAAATTAGTAATTAATTATAACATATATTATATGATTTATCTAAAATGCTTATGTGTATCATTAGATTATATATTAGTTTATAAGTAAGCAAATTCATTTGTAGAAAAATGATAATGTAGGCGATTAAAATGAAAAAATGTCTTATATTTTAGGAGCAAAATGTTGGTGAATTTCCTACAAATACACTATGTAATCCGAGTCATATCCAAGGACACTATCCTTAAAACCTATTCTTGCAACCACCGGCTAATTAGAAGCGGCACTCCCCAGAATAAAACGGACCCTTCCTACATATACAAGTTGAACAGAATAGCAAAATATAAAGCAACTAGAAGGCAAAGAGAATATGAGATGAAGAGAAAATCCATAGAGGAAGAGAGTGCTCGAGATTTCTAAGCAAGGTGCCTGAACCTATTGCAAGCAATGCCTTTTATAGGCCTCTCATGCACTCGAACATTGGGGGGGAAACAATGGCATTAAACATGATTAAACCAGTGATTTTTGAACATTAAAGGCCATAAAAATATTTTATTGATCAATTTCGAAATCTGGAGATAATGACCTGCAATGAACGTTGGTAATGATGGCTAGTTAAACAAACTAAAATATGGTTAATGCCCTTGTAACCAAAATGTTGAGATCTCAAATTCAAATACATCAAAAACTTGGTTTTTCCAATAAGCCATTTTCACAAAATAAATTTTAGATTTTTCCAAAAAATATTGGATAAAAAGTTCACAGTCCAAATTTAACTCGAGCAGGGGGCAATCACCTGATTTCTACTACATTTGCCTCCTAGTGGCTCATTGTTGTGCACATAATCCCACTCTTCCTCTTAGCTCATTTATTAGCTTAAATTCACAATGTGTAATATATACACTTGTATTCTCTCCCTCTCAAGTAATGTGAGACTTGTTCCTTTTGACACACCCACTTTTATGTTAAAACTCCAACAATGCCCCACATGTGTCAAAAGGAACGCCTTTAGCTAAGTTGCACACACGGGTATAACCATTGTATCTAGTGGTTCTTTGGACTATGAACTAGACCTAGACTAATAACACTTAATACATAGAGATGTCAGTAGTCCTATGGACTATGAACTCACATCTTTTAGGTGTATACTTGAAGCAATAGAAGTCAAATTATACCCTCTCATTTTGCTGTTAACACGGTTTTGCATGTTAAGATGGCCATGCGTGAGCTTGGTGCTTAACAAATGCTTTAGAGATTTAGTCATGATCTCATAGGAGTTGCCTCACTCCAATTTCTTAGAAGTGATTTTATGAAATGTACCTGCAATGAGCACACCATCCTATAGGATTATGAAATCATTAAGAGCTTTGCTCATCCTCACCAAAATGCATTCTAGCACTTTCTCAAAATCATAGGAAGGGACTAACAATTTACTTTAGTACTAGCAGAACTAACACATGACTTGTTCTTACCCATTGAATCTCCTTCATGGGATCACCAATCATAGAGGTTGGGTTCCCATCACTATTAATTTCGTATAGGCTTAAGTCCCTTTCCCCTAGATGAATCAAAGATTTGTTTCCTTCTTAGGGGTTTTGTAAACAGATCCGCAAGGTTCACCACTGACCTTACATAATCGATTGAGATTACACCATCTTTTAACATCTACCTAATTATATTATGTCTCAATCAAATATGTTTGCTTTTACTATTGAAGGTTTTATTTTTAGCTGTAGCTGTTGTAGATTGGCTATCATAATGTAAAAACATTGTTGGTATTGGTTTTTCACCTAGGGGATATCTGCTAAGAAGTTTTTCAACCACTCAGCCTCAGTACTAGCCAACTACATAACAATAAACTCATAATCCCTTAAGAAACTTGTTAATATAGTTTGTTTGACTTACTTCCACATTACAGTACCACCACAAGAGTGAAAACATAGCCACTAGTGGATTTTCTCTGCTCTGAATCAAAGATCTAGTTAGCATCACTCTATCCTTCCAATACAGTAGGAAATCCATTATAATGAATACCATAATTCATGGTACCTTTCAAGTATCTCATTACCCTTACCAGAGCCTTCCAATGTTCATTACCTGGACAATGAGTATATTTGTTCAATCTACATATAGAAAATGCTATGTCTGGCCTGGTATAGTTTATTAAATGTAACAGAATCCAAATAATTTGTGCATATTTAGATTGACCAATTAGATCTTCTTCATTTTTCTTTAAATGCACATTAGGATGGATCATAAGGAGTATTCATAGAAGACTCATGAAACAGTTCAAACTTTCTCAAAATTTTCTCAATATAATGTTCTTAAGAAAGTATGATGCCATTATCATTCTTTATGATCTTTACACCCAAAATCACTTTTGCTTCACCCAAATCTTTCATATCAAAATTAGAAGACAAAAAATATTTTGTCTTAAGCACAACACCCATGCTAGTGCCAAAGATAAGCATGTCATCCACATATAGACAAATAATCACACAATCACCATTTACAAGTTTTGTATAAACACAGCTTTCTAGGTCAACAGTAGAGAAACCACCACTTAACAAAACTTGATCCAATTTTTCATGCCATTGTCTAGGAAGCTTGTTTCAAACCAAACAAAGATTTAACAACATTACAAACTTTGTTTTCTTGCCCAGGAACAATATGGCCTTCAGACTGTACCATAAAACTTTCCTCTTCTAAATCACCATTTAAAAAAAGCTGTTTTAATATCCACTTGATGAATGAAAAGTTTATGAATAGAAGCTAAGGCAATTAGAATACTAACAAAAGAAATCCTAGTTACAGGACAGGTGTCAAAATAGTCAACATTTTCTTTTTGAGTGTACCCTTTAGCTACAAACCTAGCCTTATATTTATCATAGTTCCATCAGGAAAATACTCTTTTTCTAAAAACCCATTTACAACCAATAGGCTTTACTCCTGGAGGCAAGTCTACCAAAACCCATGTTTTCATTCGATTTAAAGAATCAATTTCAACTTTTATTGCTTCTTTCCAAAAAGATTCATCTAGAGAAGAAATAGCTTCATAAAAAAATTTTTGTTCATCTTGTACCAAGTAAGTATAAAAATCATCTCCAAAAGATGTTTTTTTTCTTTGTCTTTTACTTCTTAAATCTTCAACCAAAACTTCGTTTGAATTTTGTTCTATGTTTAGAAGAAGTGGAAGAATTTTCAACTCTTTTAGAAATTTGCTTAACCCTCAAAGGAAATATATGTTCAAAAAATCTACATCTTTTATTTCAACAATTGTGTTATGATCTAAAACATCACTTTTCAAAACCAGAAAACGATAAGTAGGACTTTATTGAGCATATCCAATAAACATACAATCATAAGTTTTAGAACCAATTTGTCTCTTTTTAACATCAAGTAGTAAAACTTTAGCAAGACACCCCTACACTTTCAAATATTGAAGATTAGGCAAAAAAAACCTTTCCATAATTCATAAGTTGTCTTCCTAGTTTTCTTATCAGGTATTCTATTTTGTAGAAAACAAGCAGACCACACCCCACAAGTTATTAGGTGCTACAGAATTTACAATCAAGGTACTCATCATTTCTTTTAAAGTTATATTTTTCCTTTTTGCAACAACGTTAGACTCAGGTGAATAAGGAGAAGTTACTTCATGTATTATACCTTCTTTTTCACAAAAATCATTTATTAATAAATATTCTCCTCCTCTATCTGACCTAACTCGTTTAATTCTTTTATTTAACTGGTTTGCTACTTCTTTTTTGTATAAAAGAAATTTTTCAAAAGCTTCATCTTTATTTCGCAATACTTTAATATATTTTGAAAAATCATCAATAAAGGTAATATAATATATTTTATCTCCTCTAGTTTCATTTTGTTTCAAATCACCTAAATCGGTATGACTCAAGGACAACTCAATTTCTCTTTGTGTAGAAAAATGTGTCCTCTTGGTTAATTTAGTTTCTACACAAATCTTGCATTTACTTTGAAAATCACTTTTAGTTTCAGAAATTAGCCCTTCATTATGTAACCTCTTAATATAAGATTTATGAACATGTCCTAATCTAACATGCCACACATCATAAGAATCAACCAAGTAAGTAGAAGAAGATGCATTCTCATTCATTTCAACAACACTCAAAACAAACAGTCCCTTATTACAATAGCCCTTCCCAATAAGAACATTGTTCTTGGTTATGACAATCTTTCCAGATTCAAAACACACCCTAACCCCAACTTTCCCAAGTAGCACCACAGAGACAAAGTTAGCTCTGACTTCATGTACATACAGCATGTCATTCAGTGCCAAGGTCTTTCCAGATGTGAGCTTTAGTACCACTCTCCCTTTTCCATGAACCTTAGTAATTCAGGAGTCAGCCAAATAAACGTGGTCTTCCCCTTCTTCAAAAAAGGTAAACATCTCTTTGTTTGCACAGATGTGCTTGGTAGCTCCTAAGTCTACTACCCATTTCTTCACATTAGAGACAACAAGGGCTTGTGACACCACAGCAATAATGATTTATTCATCACTGCTATCATCTCCTTCAACCAAATTCACATTTGGCTTAGGAGGATTTCCACCCCTTTGAGAGTTATCTCCTTTAGCCCTTTTCCTATACTACGTTGCATAATGAACTAGTTTTCCACAGATAAAGCAACTGCCCATCTTTTTCTTGGGGTTAGCATCCTTAGGCTTATAGTAAGGTTTCTTATTTTTATTCTTTTTGTTTTTGGGGTTCATACCTCTTGTTGAGTGGCTTTTCATCAACAGGGTTTGCTTTAGCAACCATTTATTTGCCCTTTACAGCTTGTATCTCATTTTGGTTGGTATCTTCAATTATGCTATGAGTGATCAGGCATTCAAAGATAACATTTTTGTTTGTGTTTCAGTTGTTGCTTGTAGTCATTCTACAAAACTGGCAGCCTCTCGATTAGTACACTAGCCACTAACTCATCTGGCAAATTAATCTTCTTAGCTCGAAGCTCCTCATTCAACTTGTGGTTCTCACTAATCTAGAGCTTAATGTCTTGTCATCTGTCATCTCCCACTCACAAAAGTTCCATATCACAAACTTCTGCTTTCCAGCATCCTCAGCAGTATACTTGAGGATAAATGATCCCCATATCTTATTTGCTTCTTTGTAAACATGATACACTAGATAAATCAGTAATAAGAGTGTGTATGCAAACCTTGTTAGAATAGGCCAAACCATTCTTCTGGGCTTGGTCAGCATCTAGGGAAGGTGCAAATCGTGTAAGCGAATCAGTAACTCCATGCATGTTGAAAATAGTGTAGACATGTTCCTGCCAGCATCTGAAGTTCTTCCATTCAAACTGCTCTATTTTGGAAACTGTCTCGACATAAGTACTGTCGTTGGGTTAGAACCAACACCAATGTTGTTAGCTTCAGAAGCAGCAGCATTATTAGCTTTGGTACTAGCTCTAGTACCAGTAGGAGGAATAGAAGCCCTAGTAGCTCTTAAGATTGTTGGCGAAGTTCCTGCAAATACACTGTGTAATCCAAGTCACATCCAAGGATGATATCCTTAAGACATATTCCAAAACCACCGGCCTATTGAAAGCGGCACTCCCCATGATAAAACAGACCCTTCCTACAAATACAGGGTGAATAGAACAGTAAAATATAAAACAACTAGAAGGCAGAGAGAATATGAGATGAAGAGAAAAGCCAGAGAGGAAGAAAGTGCTTGAGATTTCTGAGTGAGGTTCCTAGACCTCTTACAGGCAATGCCTTTTATAGGCCTCTCATGCACTCAAACATTGGGCAAAAATTAATGGCAATAAACACGATTAAACTAGTGGTTTCTAAACATTGAAGACCATAAAAATATATACACTTGTATTCTCTCTCTCCCAAGCATGTGGGACTTGTTCCATCTGACACACCCACTTTCATGTTAAAACTCCAACACTAACTTCACTTCTAAAGTAGTTTTTTTATATGAGACCAGACTATATCCTTACAAGTTTGACTTTAGTTATATATTGATGTTTTGGTGAACTTACATTTGATCTCTTGCATTTGTAGTTTTTGTGAATGAGAAATTTTGCAAGGATCCAAAGGATGTGCAAGCTGAGGACTTCTACTTATTTGGATTTGATAAACCTAGAGACACGTCAACAAACCCTACTGGCTTTGTTGTCACTTCAGCTGATGTAAACACATTGTACAAATTAAACACTCTTGGAATCTCTCTTGTTCGCATTGACTACAAGTCAAAGGGTCTGAACTCTCCTCACACTCATCCACATGGCACCAAGATCCTCATAGTGGTCGAAGGAACTCTTCTGGTCAAATTGTGCCCTCTAATCATAATGAGAATCTATTATTCATGAAAGTACTTAACAAGGGATTTATGTTCCCCATCGACCTTATTTACTTCTAACAGAACATGGGCTATGGAAACGCAGTTGTGTTTGCTGGTATTGGTAGCCAAAATACTGGAGTGATCCCTATTGCACAATCTATTTAGGTCTAACCCACCCATCTTTCCTAAAATTCTTGAAAAGGCTTTCCAAGTGGACAAGAAAATAATTGATTTGCTTCAGAAGCCATTTCACGGTTATTCAATAATGATGCCTACTACACAAAAATACATTTTATATTATTAAATAAAAAAAATTGTAGGGTATATGCCACAATGTTTTATTTGGCAGATTTCTTATATAATATGATACTTGTTTGATTTGTATTGTGTTTAATGTGGGATAGCCTACATCAATATCTTTGTTTCTAAGTCACTAATTAGAATAATATTTTATATGTAAGTGTGTTGTATGTTGTTTTGCTTTGTTTTTGAACTTTCAATCATATGTTAAATTTGGAAAATATATGTGACGTGGATCAACAAGTAATGGACGTAAAGAACAAAACAAACCAGAAGAAAAGAGAGATGAGTGAGAAAGTTAGTGAGAGAAAGTGTGGGCACACAAATCAACTGAGCAACGATGGAACCACCCTTGGTGAATCCAGTGAACCAACTAAAGAAGAAGATGATCTTAAGGGAAGAAACATAAAATGGATGCCAACAAAGGAATTCATAGATGAGATTTTCAACACGGAAGGAGAAAGCTTGGGGCGGGCTGATGTAATAATGGTTTAGGCAAATGAGTAGAGTCCATAAGTAAAGCTACCCCATATGCAAAATGATGGGAAACCGATCTCGAGAAGCCAGATTTCATACAAGGTTAAACTAATGGGGGAGGACGAGAAGGAACTAGACAAGAGCTTTGATGAGTAGATCAAGGAATGACTACAAGAGGAACAAGAAAGTAACCAGGCAATGTCAGAGGAACAGATGAGGTTATTGAGCTAGCTGTCTTGCCTAAATATGCCGGATGAAAGGTTTAAGGAACTCTGTTGACCCTGGAAGGATACATTCATTCTAACAGTGCTGGGGAAAAAAGTGAATTTGAACATGATGAAAGATAGAGTCAAGTGGTTGTTATGTTCAGAAAATTTTGAACTTACAGATCTACCCAACAAAATTATTTTGTTTTCAAAATATCAGAGAAGTCATTATGTGCTAAACTCCTATTTGAGGGGCCATAGCTGATACAAGGTCACTACCTAGTGATTCAGAGGTGGAGCCCAAATTTTAACCTATACTATAACAAGGTTAAAAATGTTGCAATCTGGGTTAGAGTCCCTACTCTTCCTCTACTTGTCTACTCAGAGAAGTGCATGCTTGAAATTGGAAATTTAATAGGAAGAGCTATTAAAGTGGACATGAATACTCTGGCTCAAAGAGATAATAAGAAGTATGTTGTGGAAAGAGGAAAATTTGCAAAAGTTATTGTTGAAGTGAATTTAAATAAACAACTCTAGTCTAGATTCTCACTTTGAAACCGAATCTACATAGTTGAATATGAAGGGCTTGATGCCTTTTATTTGTTTTAAATACAGATTGTATGGACATACCCAAGATACATGCTCACTAAACCAGGTAAGTCAGACAACGGTGCTAGAGAGGGGATCATTGGAGAACATACCAGTGGTATTTGAAAGACAAACAGATAAAAGTACACTAAGCCTAATGTCTATACCTGGAGTAGCGACAGAGGAGGAGTATGGTGAGTGGATGAAGGTCAAATCAAAACCATGCCAACACCCTCAGAAAGGTGAGTCGAGCAAGAAAGTTATGTCTAAACCAGCTCCTAATGTCCGTACCAATATCAAGTTTGACAAAAGGAGTTATGGTTCGAGATACCAAGTGAGTGTTTGGCAACATCCTAAACCTAGGTTTGCATAAACCGAGACAAAAATCCTCTCACACACTTATCTTGTAAATCGTAAAAGCTATTCTTAAAAGCTAATCCAAACACACACCAAATCCTACAGAAATCAACTTTTGAACTATTGTCACACGAGAAAACCACTCTTAGTTCTGAAAAGCCCGTTGCAACACAATGGCATAAAAAGGAGGTATTGGAACTTTCTTTATAGAAGGATGAAATTCCGAATCCAAGGAAGGAAGAGATGGTACAAGTAGTCTTGGAAAAAGGAGAAACAAGTGGCACAAAGTACAAAGGACAAAACTCTAATATTTGAAAATGACAAACAAAGGGAGCGAATTTTAAAGCATGAGAATAAGTCAAAGCATTAATTAATTAAGGAAGGGCCCCATCGTGCTAAAGCAACATAAGGTCGGCCGAACAATATTAGATAAGAAAGCCCAATACGCAAGTTTTTGTTTTTTTGTTTTTTGCCAACAACCAATACGCAAGTTAATGGATGGTAAGAAAAAGAATGCAATTTTAGGCCCAAAAAAGGTACCCACTCTATTTTAAAAATAAGTAAGGAGGATGTACCCACCACCTTGTATTTGGGTCTAATACTTTTGCTGGGCCTTAATACTTTAATAATTTAAATGAATTGATAGGCCAAGGTAAAATGCTGAAGGTAGAAGTTCACATTGTATTAGACTCCCATGTTCAAGTCAATTAGCAAGGCATAATGGTGTGGGAATTTATTGAACCACCCAAACCACTAGACCCCAATCTACTGCAACCAAAAAGTAAGGAAGGGGAGGAGCAACGAGATTTCAATGGGAAGCAACTTGAACATATTAAAGGAGTTGCGAATGAACTAGGAGAAGAAGAGACAATCATAGAGCTTTCAGACTCAGGGTAGTAACGCACGGTTCCAAGTTTTTTATTTTTTTTATTTTCTTAATTATTACCTATTTTATGGATATCCTCTCTTGGAATTGTAGAGGCGCGGCCTCAAAAAAGTTTCTAGGAAAAATTAGAGATATGATCAGGGGTAAAAGAGTTAAGATTCTTATTCTCTGTGAAACTCGTGCAAGCGGTGGAAGAGCTGATAAGATTATTAGACACCTTGGTTTTAATACTTGGCTCAGGCTTGAGGCTACTAGTTATGCTAGTGGAATTTGGTTATTATGGAATGAGGAAGAGATAAAAATTAATTATATTGCTTCATCCACTCAAGTGATTCATGTAAAGCTAGGTGTCAAAAACAGTTATGAGTATTTCATCATATCTTATGTATATGTTGAACCTAATAATATGCTATGCCAGAATCTGTGGAGTGATATTATTAATTTCAATGAATCTGTCAGAGAACCGTGTCTTATTATGGGGGATTTCAATGCTTATCTATATAAAGAAGACAAAAAGGGAGGTTCAACTCCAAATTTTTGGTTTATGCATTTTTTCAAAGACTGTATCATAAAGACAGGCTGATAGAAACTAACTTTGTAGGCAGAAGATACACATGGGAGCAGGATTTCCTTAAGGAAAGATTAGATTGGGCCTTTATGAACTCTTCTTGGATCCAACAGTACGCTTTTACTAAGCTTCATCATTTAAACAAGTTTGGTTCAGATCATAGACCTATTCTTCTTCAGAGCACCTCAGATATGCTACGATGACATATGAAACCTCCATTTCATTGCCAAGCAGCCTAGTTTCTTGAAGAAGGCTTTGTGGATGTAGTGAAATAAAGTTGGAGCTTAGAACAGTCAACAGAGAAAGTCAATAAATTTGCAAGTATGGTAGAAGAGTAGAATAGGAAAAAAGTTGGTAATCTTATCGAGAAGAAGAAGAATATTCTTAAAAGGATTGAGGGGGTTGAAAGGGCAAAGGGAAGAAGGGATAACAAATATCTTTTCCAAAGAGAAAAGGAACTTTGGAAGGATTATAATAGGGTTCTGGCTCAAGAAGAGTTATTGTGGTACCAGAAGTCTCAATGTCAGTGGCTGAAGTGGGGGGATAAAAATAGAAAGTTCTTCTACTCCACTGCACTAATTAGAAGGAAAAGTAATACAATTGAAGGGCTCAAAAGAGAGGATGGTACTTAGACTTTTGATTATTGTGAGCTGACGAATCTAGCCCTTACTTACTATGAGAAACTCTTTAATAGCAATGGCCAATGTTCTTACCAACTATGTACATATTCCTGCTTTCCATGATTGAGCAAGAGGGATATGGAACAACTTTAAGCTTTGATCACAATTGAGGAGATCAGGAGTGCAACTTTTGACTTGGGAGCATTTAAGGCTCCAGGACCGGAAGGGATTCAAGCGGTCTTTGACCAGGGGTACTGGTCTATCATTGGTAATTCTATTTGTACACTTGTGAGAAATTTCTTTGAGGATCCTACTGGATTCAAAGGTATTAATAATACAAATATAGTTCTTATACCCAAGATAGAGAATCCCATGACCATTATGGATTTCTAGCCGATATCCCTTTGTAATGTTAGTTATAAAATCATTACCAAAATCTTAAACATCAATACAACTTTAAAGCAGGTCAATGGAGCAGTGACAACATTATAGTTGCTCAGGAGGTAATCTACTCCATGAAAACTAAGAGTAAGGGGAATGGATAGATGGCAATCCAGGTTGATCTCAAAAAGCAATATAATCGACTAGAATGGTTTTTTATTTATAACACTCTTAGAGTGGTAGGGCTTGAAGAGAGGATATATGGTGATATAATGACTTGTATCACTAGTGCATCCCTACAGGTTCTATGGAATAGGGAAGCTACACCAACCTTCAAGACAACGAAAGGCATTTGTCAGGGGGATCCTATATGTCAATATATTTTCACTCTGTGTATGGAAAATTTGAATCATATTATCCAGGATGCTATTGAAGATGGTATGTGGACACTGATTTAGTTGAATAGAACCATTTGATTATGGACTTTTTTCGTCGTTAGCCTTGGGGTCCATAATCAAAAAATTACCAATGATTGCGTATAGGTAAATCTAGGATCGTTCTCTCTTCTCGAAGAGCCTTTTATTGAATCCTAAGTAATCTAAATGTTATGCAAATACAATAAAAGCAAGGGGAAATTGGTTTTGGATTTTTCAAATTAAACGCTAAGCTACTATTTTTTGTCTTTTTATAAAAATGGTGAAAGAGTGAATGGAATTCTATTTGAAAATATGAATGATGAATGCTCTTGGTAATGAAGAAGTGACAATCCTTGCTCAAAAAGATTATAGGAGTTAAAATTCATTAAGTCTTAAGAAAAACCTTAAGATAACACTTGAGTTCAATATTCCTAATTAATAGTAGCTTCTACAAACATAGCTAACTACACCTCTTAAGATATTGTTTAAAAACACTTAATGTGCAATTGAAATTGGAATAATGCAACATGAGTCTTCTTAAAATTGAGTGCTTAACAACCCCTCAAGGGTATAAATCAACCAGATTAATAAGACAACAACACGCTAATTAACATAATATCATTGCAATCACAAAGAAATTCAAACATATATTATTTTCACGCTACAAAATCCAATCTCAACTACAAATATCAAACCAACAGAGACAATTAACATCAATCTCAGTTCCAAAATCATATATATAATAATTCCTAAAACTAGGCAATCCAAATATATAATTCTAGACTAATGAAATGATAGCAAAACTCCCCTTTATAGTCCATTAAGCTCAAACACAAATCCTCATCACCAAGAAGCAAAGGAATCAGGATCTCATTGCCTCAAAATAATCTCATATTAGAATCTAAGCACTCGCCAAAATCTTGAAATTCCTCACCGGAAAACTCATAGACTTTCCATAAATCACAACAAAGGTTGAATGGTGCTCTGGTTGATCCTTAGTTCTTCAAACTCAACTCTAAGCTCTAAAGGTGATGCTATGGTGGTCAGGAAGGAGAGACGGTGGAATAAAGAGGTAGTTCAACGATGTTGTGTCACTCTACTCTCAAAAATCCAGGGGCTATAATGGAGTCACAGGTGACGGGATAGGACGGTGGTGGTGTTGGTGGTTTAAGCACTCTAACTAGTGGTGGCTTTGGTGAAGAGGAGGAACGGTGGTGTTGAGTCTCCCTCTCTTCAAGATCTGCTCTCTGTGATCTTAGTTTCACTGCCCAACTCCAAACTCTCAGCTCTCTCTGCCTGTCGGGTCTCAGCTTGCTCCCCTTCTCTATTTCAAAGCTCACCGGTGAAGAAAGGTGATTATGGTTGAAGGAGGGCTGGCGAGGAAGAAGAGGGTGATGGTGGTTGATGGCGGTGGCCCTCCCTCTCTTCTCTCCAGCTCCCTCTCCTCAATCTGCAGCGCTACACTCTCCAGCCAAACTCTCAGCTCAGCTACTCCCCCGTCTTTAATGTCAGGCCCTCCCTCACTTTCAGGTCCTCTCTCATCTGAATACCAGCTCCCTCCTCTAACCTAATGGGCCTAGTCAAAATGCAAGTTTTGACCAGGGATCATTTTAAAAATTTTAAAAGTTCTGAGAAGGGACTAAATGAAGCTTTTTGAAACATTGGTAGAGCAAAAATGAAATTTTCAAAACTTCTGGGTAGTTGATGTAAGTTCTCTGACCCCTTTTCTTCACCATTTTGCAAGGTATTAAAACTCAGACCGGGCATTGAATCGATCGGGGTACTAGGTTAAGGCTCAGTAGGTCAAACTGGGACCAAACTGGTGAGAAATTGAAAATTTTAGACTTATAGTATGAAATTCTAAAGGAAAAATGTAAAAAAAAAAAAAATTAAAATGTGAACCTGAACCGGACCGGTTCGCCGGTTTCCGGGCCGGTCCGGTCCGAGTTCAGCAACACTGCCATTTTGTGATTTTTCATAAACTATAGGGTCATTTCTATAATTTTCCCCAGTCCTAAAATTATTAATTCTTACCCTCCAAAGTCTCCAATTTTCTTCCAAAACACCTAAAATACAAAATTAAGCAAAAGGTAGCATCAAAAATTCAAGAAACAATTGCACCAAAATAATCAACAAATTATGACCATTTTTCCCCTAATTACAATCAACTCAATACAATTGTTTCTAAGTAAAATTAGTGCTTAATCATGTAATAATATCCTAGAAAATACATCAAAATCCCAATATAATTATAAAATATCATATATAAAATATGGTTTAATCAACCGGCCTTGTATTTCCCACCTCTTTTTTGCAGATGATCTCATTTTATTTGGTGAGGTTTCTGAATGCCAGGTTGAGGGGATGCCGGACTGCATCCAATGATTCTGTGAAGCATCAGGGCAGAAAATGAACAGGTCTAAGCCAAAATGTATTGTTCAAGGAATGTTCTTTTTTCCAGATCTCTAAGCTTGAGTCCGAGTATGGGAGTTGGCCGTATAGAGGACTTGGGGAAATATTTAGGTATTCAATTAATCCATAAAAGGGCCTCTAATATTACGTTTGCACCTATTTTAGAGAAGACTCAAAAGAAACTATCAGGGTGGAAAAGGGGTTTTCTAAATTTAGCAGGTTATGCTACTCTTATTAAAGCTGTCCTGGTGGCTTTACCTTCTTACTACATGCAGACAATGTTGTTGCCCAAAGGTCTATTGAGAGAATTAGAAAAGAGAAGCAGAAGTTTCCTATGGGGAGAAGAGGAAGATAAGAAGAAAATTCATTTGATCTCCTGGGACACATAACTAGAGATAGGAAAGAAGGTGGTCTAAGGATAAGGGATCTGCAAAAGAAAAATGAGGCGTTCCTGATGAAGTTATGTTGGAACGTCCTAACAAATAAGGAGGCTTTATGGGTCCATGTACTTAGATAGAAATATGGATATGGTAATGATTACATGCCAAGGGTTCAGAAAAAGACGAATTCATCGATGACTTGGAGAGGTATATGTAATGTATGGTATAAGTTCATTAGAGGTATAGTGGTAAATATTGGTAATGGTGACAGAGCATCCTTCTGGTATGATAATTGGTCAAAGTTGTATAGGCCACTTATTGAGCTCATTCCGTGGTATGAAGCATTTATGGACAGGGAAGCTAGAGTGATTAACTATGTTAACCTGTGGGGAGAATGGGACAAGGATAAGCTGGGTCAGTGGTTCCATCCTCAAGTTATCAATCAGATTATGTGTGCCCACCCACCTCGTGAAGAGAGAGGAGAGGACAAATACTATTGGAAACCTTCTTTGGATGGTTGCTTTTTTGTGTCATCTACTTATCATTTTCTGTGTGTAGGTTCACATTCTATTGGCGAGCCATTCTGGAAGACCCTATGGAGATGGCTGGTGCCAGAAAAGATCAAATCCTTTATGTGGCTAGGCTCATATGGACGTGCTCATACAGTCTAACTCCATGCTCAGAGAGGACTAACAGATTCAGCTAGGTGCCCTTTTGGATGCGATTAGGTGGAAGACATGATGTACTTGTTACGGGATTGTACAAATGCTCGATAGCGATGGATTTCAATAGTCACCCCGACCTTATAGGAGCAATTCTCCTCTCTACAAGGTAAGGAATGGATACAGTGGAACTTGAAACATGAAGCAGCAAAGATTTTACTAAGAAGGTTTAATGGGTTACCTTGTTTGGTTATGTCTACTGGGACATATGGGTTCATCGATGTATGAGTATCTTTGGCAAGGATTTGAAGACTAGTTCACAGGACTCACTCGAGTTTGTTTCGAGCTAGTTGGGATCAGGACTTAATATCTCATTGTCAATTTTATACACACCATGCACATGTAAGAGTGGAGACATTGCATCAATGAATAGGTTTTGTGTGCCTCGAGGTGGATGGATAGGTTTTGGACTTGAGACAGAGTAGTTGTGGAAGAGCCTTACATGATGAGAAGGCAGTTTGGCTTGTGGTTATAATTGTAAACTGACAACGATACCTCCAGCAATATAAAGATTTTGGCAGTTATTTAGGGGCTACAGATATGCTAGAATAGAGGTTATCGACATGTTATTGTTTTCACTAATTGCATTGAGGCTATCAATTTGTTAATGAGGGGTTGCGACCAAACTCACCCCTTTAGTGATATCATTGTACATGCTAGGTTATGGTTGTCTAAGGTTGGCAGGTTCTTTTGAACTACATTCCTAGGGCGCAAAATGTATTAGCAAATCAAATTGCTAAGATGGGTTATACTATTGAGGGGAATTTTGTTTTTCTTGATTAACCACCAACTTCTTATCAGGAAGCAGTCATTGATGAAGAATGAAACGACTATCTTTGGGATGCTTGTTTGTACTAAGTTGTGTTGAAAATTTAATGAAATCCAGTTTTATATTCAAAAAAGAAGTAATGAACGCCGATAATAACAATAAAAAAAATTCTTATCCAATAGGTCGGGTCTGCTGCATGGACTGTATGACGCTATTGTATTCTATTAATTAATAAGCAAATATATATTTTAATAAATTGTTAAACAATAGGTTCTGCTCAATATAATTTCATTGAACATTCTCTCCAGTTTTCCTCACCCCATTCCAAAGCAATCACTACCAAAAAAAAAGGTGGATTAAAGATGGAATTTAGCAACAGAATCAAATGATTCCTTCTCTATAAATAGGTTGCACTAATTTATTAGCTACGGAATTCCGTCACTAATTAACTATTTTTTGTTGCGCATATTTTAAAAATAAACACTATAAAAAATACTAAATTTCTGTTAGAATTCACCATGAAAATCAAAGTTTCCGATGGAATTTCTGACAGATTTGCAACGGAATTCATTCCCTTGCTGATAGAACTGTGGAAATTCAATTTCCGATGAAGTTTCAATTCTGTTACTAATTCATTTTTTATTTTTTAATTTCAAAATGCCACGTGAACCTTCTAAGGAGAAGCCACGTGAACCCTCATCGTCGATGGCTGCCGTGTGTCAACTCTAGCAGCAGCCACCTTATCGCTGGTGGTGTCGTGTGTCATCTACTACAGCCACTACCTCATCGCCGATGGCTGCCGTGTGGACACTGCTGCCTGGTTTCTCCCCTCACTCTACCACGTGTCGTCACACCATAACTTCTAAAATGGGTCAACCTTGCCAGTTGAGCTATAATGCATCTGCATTTTATTATTACAAAATCATATATATAATATTATTTGTTTTATATATATAAACATATATTATTATCAAAAAATAAACATAAATTAAATAATAATTTGAAATAATTTATTATAATATTTAATATAAATTAATTTGAAATGAACCAATTTTTACATCTTAAATAAATTTTTATATAAATATATTTTTATCCAATTTATAAAATTGAATTTTATTTTTAATTAACATTAATTAATAACTAATAATTTATATTTTTTTTTTAGAATATATATGTGCATTATATTATATATTTTTATGTTATATTATATATAATATATTATTAAAAAATTATACATATTATATCATAATTTTAATAATAAATCCGTGGCTAAAAATTTGTCACAGAATTAGTCATGGAATGTTATTTGATGGCTAATTTTGCCACAAAATCAATTCTGTCAAAAATGTTTTCATCAGAATTTGCTACGAGAAACAATTTTAATTTGTGGCTAATTCAATCAGAAATTGAATGTTTTTTTAAAGTGAAGTTTGACATATTTCCTTTTGCATTCTTTTGGAATAAGTTGACTAGTACATGTTTACTGATAAGTACCTAAATTCTCACATTATCTTGACAATTATTACTAAATGAAAACTAAAAAAATACTCCTTCGATCCTTAATATAAGATATATTTATCTAATTTGATTAAATTAAGGAAGTTGGTTAAATTAGTTAATATAATATATACTTTCTAAAGTACCCTAGTCACATTCCTTAATTCCCTCATTCCCTCTCCTCTTTGATTATTGTTGAGGGGGTATCAATAGGAGGGAAAAGATTGACAAATATAAAAATTATGTCTTATATTTAGAATCAAGATCAACTTTCCAAATATCTTATATTAAGGACAAGAGGAGTATAACTTTATTTAATTGAATGCCATGAGGTCTCAATGAATTCAGATTTTTCAAGTTGGACTTGTAATTGAGGCAACTCCCACTTGTAAATATGGAAGTTTGATTAATGAAAATAAATTGTTAAATTTGACATGTAAGCGACATAACTTGACTTATAAATATGTAAATATGACTTGTAAATTACATAACTGGATGTGGTGTCTAGATATCTATATTTAGTTTTCTTACTTTAAATTATGGATATTTTTTTCAATTAAAACCCTATTGCACTACAATATGTGTTTGGCTCTGACCCACCCATCTCTCCTGAGGTTCTTGAAAAGGCTTTCCAAGTTGATGAGAAAATAATTGATTTCCTTCAGAAGCCATTTCAGGGTTAATCAATAATTATGGCTACAATACTAAAATAAATATTACTTTTGATCCTCAATATAAGATGAAAAAATAATTGATTTCCTTCAGAAGCCATTTCAGGGTTAATCAATAATTATGGCTACAATACTAAAATAGATATTACTTTTGATCCTCAATATAAGATCCAGTTGAATTTTTTTGGAGAGATTAAGGAAGCTAAATTGGTTACTTAATCATATCATATGTTGTGTATCATTAAATTATATATTAGTTCATAAGTCAAACAAATTAATTTGGAGAAAAAACAATAAATATAAATACTTTAAAATAATTTAATTAGTTTCCTTAATCTCCCCAAAAAAGTGTTTAAGACGGCCATTGTATTATATTAAATGAATTAAAAAATTGTAGGGTTATTTGCCCCAATGTTTTATTTGGCAGGTTTCTTATGTAACACGGTGTGTACTTGTTTGATTTGTATTGTGTTTGATTTTTTTTTTTTTTTTTTGCTAGTATTGTGTTTGATGTAGCATACCGTTCATCAATATCTTTGTTTAAGATTCACTAATCAAATTATATACTCCCTCTAGTCCTTAATATAAGACATATTTAGGGAGTTGATCTTTATCCTGTTACACCATTACTTATTTTGACTTGCAGCAGAATATTATTGCTTGGTTCGGTGAGCAACACAGGAATAGCATAAACATACTGATATTATGTGCATGATTACATAAATTTCCCCATAGGTGTTCATATATGATAATTATAGTCAATGTAGCTGCATAGGGCTACTTGGGTGTCTAAACCCGTCTCAGTGAAATAGAGACATCTTCCCGTCTTTATTCCACCACTGCAATACTCCTGTGTAGTTCTCTGCTCCGCTTACACCTATTAAATTGTTGGTAGGAGAGGGTGAGATTCTAGAGAATCTCAGTAGTAAAACATTTACCTTAATACATGCAAGATATATGCTATGTACATGACATGTTAGCTTTAACTAGATGCATACCCCCATAATGAACTTTCTGCATGCTCAATGTTTCATGTAACAAACCATGGCTACAGTATAAACAGAAACAGAGCTTCATTTATTCAAATATGCTCTACACAGTTAAGTGAAGCAATCACATACAACACTACACAAGCAAAAATATCAAATACATGCAAGTAAGGTAAGTCCCTACCTCAAGTCTTTTCTCCTC
Organism: Inga oerstediana; assembly: GCA_963210345.1. Classification (NCBI taxonomy): domain Eukaryota; kingdom Viridiplantae; phylum Streptophyta; class Magnoliopsida; order Fabales; family Fabaceae; genus Inga; species Inga oerstediana. The sequence continues at coordinate 61,918,047 of OY723400.1, forward strand.
GATTTGCATGCCTTATAATGCATGTCGACCCCTCGAGCTCTCACTTTTTGTCCTATAATGTTAAATGTACAATTTAGACACTTCCATAATGTTTTTAGTAGTTATATGAGTCTATATTAAAAAATTATCAAAATGCAACTGGGGACCCGACCTCACCATACCCAGTCCAACTGTATTTTTCCCGAAATTTTGACCTGGGCTATTCTAACATATTTTGGCCCAAGGAATCTATTTTCAAAGTTAGAATTATCAAATTCACTACCAAAAGACGAAAATGCCCTTGGAATCCCCTATTTCAGGGTTTCAGAGATGTTTTCATAATTATGCTTTTTTAGGATTTTCTGAAAAAGTGATCAACTGTAATCCCACCTAATTTTCCCTCTTGAACACAATGGAATCATCAGAACATCAAAAATCCAGCCCTAACCCCCTAAATTGAACCTGGCCGAAATCCAGGATTCTCTGAGGAATTTTAGGGTTTCCCAATTTTGACTCCGCAGACTTACTCCTTTCTACTCCTAACCACTTTATTAACTAGTTAATTACATTAAAACCACCATTTAGACTCAGTTTTGGCAGCATAACGTTTAGGACACCTCATTTTCCAAATTCACAATCAGAGCAAATCTAACAGAATTCCACCGATTAAATTACTCACAGCAGCCAAAATAATCAATATTTGAAGTTTAGGAAGTTACCTCTTCTTCCTTCTAGCTTTTCCCTTCTGGCCGAAACCCTAGCCCCTTTTAACTTCAAAATTTGTCTTCCTAACACCATAAATCATATAGAAAAGAAGCTTAGAGGAAGGATTATACACATTAGGTACGAATTCACTGAAGAAATCGACTACCTTGTGAAATTTTCTCCTTCTCTCTGTAAAACTCAACAAGTTCTTCTCTCTCTCTCTTGGCTCTCATGACTGCACGGTTTATGAAGGAAGAAGAAGGGAAAAATGATCTTATAATATAATATCCCATAATTATTTTAAGTATTTAATTTCCCATTTTAGTATTTCTGGCAGATTTTCTGCCCAAACTTTAAAAAATCACAACTAAATTTTTAGACATCGTACTGGAGTGATTCCAAAAGCTATAAACCCCTCATTGAGTCTAGTTTTAAGGAAAAAATATATCCCTTTGCCAATTGGAAGCACAAAATTCCCAGAATTAAATTCTTTAGATGTTGTTCCAAAAAATCAACAATTTTTCTGGGCTAACTTCAAAAATTTATAAATTTTTATATATAACTTTAAATGACTCATATGACCTATCAAATTAAAGCTTAGGATGTCTAATTTCACCCTGTAAAATTTCATAATTTTTGGACTTCATTTGCCTATTTAAAAACGTCACACAACAAGACTACTACATATTAAAACTCATTGATAGCAACCATCAATTTGTACAACTTGTGTTCCCACTTAGTAATGTTGTGTGTAACCACTAATTGCTTAGTTTTGTCATTCCATGTGCTCTTTGATTCACCATTTTATTCCTTTTAATATAAGGAATTTTGGTGACTGAAATTCAGGATGTTACATATCCTAAATAAAAGATATAGTTTTCATATTTGTTATGGTTTTCCTAATTCACGTACCCCTTATTGATGTTCCCTTAACCATAACGAATGAGGAGAGGAAAAGAGGGAATTAAAGGAGATGACTAGAGTGTTTTAGAAAATATATATCATATTAACTAACTTAACTAACTTCCTTAATCTAATCAAATTAGGTAAAATATATCTTATATTAAGGACCGGGGTGAGTATTTATGTTTAGGTGTCATTTTTTTTTTTTTGGTTGAAATATTGTCAATAAACTTTCAAATTGTGAAAATATATGTGATGTGGATCAAGAAGTAATGGACTACAATGACAGCAATAACAAAAAAATGTTATCCATTGAGCAGAGTGGGTTACATAGATCTCATGACATTATTGTAGTATATTAATAACAAAATATTTGGATAAATTATTAAACAAAAGGTCATGTCTCTTTGGTCTTCACCCACCCCACTCCATACTAGATAATCAATCCTCCTCATTTATGCATTCAATGCTCTTTTTTGTGTGTATCGTAACCACCTTCAATATTGATTTTGTACCATTTTCTCATATATCTTTTTTTTTTTTTGTGGGCCAAATTTTCTCATATATCTATGTGTATGATTTGTAGGAATTTTGACAATCTTTGGTTCAATTTCATTTTGAATTAAAATTAAAAAAAAAATTGCTAGGCTAGGCGCAGATATCCTCCATTGAAAAAATAAAGTTATACTTGTAAATAAGATATTCTCATCTAGACCTTTCTAACATATATAGAGATTCTTGCAAAGGTTACAATAGGAGATGAACTTGATGACTGTAATTAACTCCGAATTTGTAGCTCAATATGCATATATCACATTAAGCTTCACAAATCAGATTGTTATTATAGAAGCTGAGAGAGTCTGCAGTAATATTAACTTCAAAAATATATCAAAACTGATCAATTCTTCAGAATCCCCTTAGTCTTGAAGTATTCCACAGTCTGATCATAGATTTCTTCAATCCCAAACTTGAATTCAAACCCTTCTTTGATAAGCTTCTCTGAAGAGAACACTAACTTGGGCTTGGAGGGGCAATCACCAAATCTTCATATACAAAAAAACAAAAAAAAAATATATCAGTTCATAAGTAGAAATAATATTTGAAGATTTTTTTAACAAAAAATAACGAGTTCGTGAATATTGTGAGATTTATTTGAATGCATAAAAATGGGTGATCCATCATTCAGAGAGTGTAAGATCATTTACATTCTGGCAAAAAGAAAATTTGTATTGTGCGTATTCCTTTTCAAACAATTTAAATTAAATATGGATGGTCAGTTAAATTTATTAATTTTTATTTCAGGGATTTTGTTTGGTCGTTATAAACATTTATTTTGTATTATACTTATTTTAAGATAAAACAAAAAAAAAATTAAATTAAAAGGAAATAATAATCTGAATATGATATAAGTGATCCAAGAAAAATTTGTGCACCATGTGCATCCTTCTAAATTAATGAATAACGTCATATTTTTAATTTGGGAGATTGGTAGGTAGACAATTAATTTATTGATGTGGTCTAATAATCTTCATGTTACATTTGGGAATTCCTTCTCAGTATCAAGAATATCAGATCGACCATTGAATCTATCAAGACCTACTGGTTCATGGTTGAATTGTCAAATCATGAATTAATTAATATATTTTAATTAATATATGCTTAAAATAAATAAATAAAAGTAATTATCTATAATAATAAAAATAAATATTTATAATTTTAGGATATATACATGCACATATTTCTCACATTTCTCAATGCTTACTAGATATAAATATGCATAAATTGCAGTTAGAAACAAGGATTAAAATAATAATGATGATGATGTAACTAGTCCAACCACCTATTCGGATTAATTTGAGGCCAATTCTTGACTAGTTCTCTAGCTCCCCTAGTTTATCTTGTGACCAAATTGAACATGGGATCGGTCATAACACTATTCTTTCATGTCACACCCTAAGAAATGAGCAAAATTATGATTTCAACTTTAGTGTTTGATTGATGTTTAAAACTATGCAAACTTCGTTTCTTCCTTTTATATCTCATAAACATTTGAAATTTTCACCTTTCCAAGTGCAATAATCAACATTTAACTACGAATGAGGAAAAAAAATCAATTTTAAAAATCCATTATTTCTTGAGTTGCAGTTATTGCTACAGTATTCAATCACGTGCCACCCATGTATTTCTCATTTAAAAAATGGAGGTTTTTAAAAAAAAAAATTCTAAAATCTGAATTCTAGTACCTATTGTCAAATAATCTAAAGGGTATTTATTATCTAGCCAGGGCCAACCTAGTAAACACTTGAGGCTACAAAATTTGAGAGCGGATGCTCACATTTTCCCTTCCTCCCCTTTTCCCCTCTTTTGCTCCCCTTTTCTTGTCGCCTATCTTTGGATACAAATTTCAATGACCCAGATTTTATACCTTACAAAATTCTTGCTAGTTTTACTTAAAAAATACATAAATAAATTTAAATTATTAAAATTTGATCCAAAATGAAGTATATTATTATTATAGATTAAATTTTCTTTCCATGTTTTTCTCTACAGATATGAACTATTCCGAACAAATTTTAGCAGTTAAAATTTATTTATGTATTTTTAACTAAAATTATAATAATATTTTTATAAGATGAAAAATCTGAGCCATTGAAATTTGCATCCAATGATGGAGATGAGAAAAGGAGAGAAGCCACCTCCCAAAATTTTGGCCAATAAGCCCAAAATGACAGGACAAGACAAGGTCATCTTAATATACCCTTAGCAAAAAGAAAAAAAAAAACTTAAAACTTTGTCATAAAAAGGGGTTAAAAAGGAATGAAAGAAAACAAGTTGAATATATTTGGAGCAGAAACTTACTCAGTTGGAACATTGTAGTGAGGGTATCGTTTGTTAAGAAACTTAGCAAGCTCAGGGACACTTGTGTTATGAACACAGCAATTGTATCTGCCAGAAGCAGATTCTTTCTCAGCCACAAATATCTGTGCTCTGCAAACATCTTCCACATGACTTATGTTTATTGAACCTGACAGCTTTTGCATTCCTTTCAGCCCATTTATCAGAAACTCATTCCCTGCCATTTTCATTTTAATCCATCAGAGATAAACAGATCAATTAATCATTTTTCATCATGAACATCAGATTCAGTTTTGAATAGGACTCAGAATATCGAACCTGTAATAAGGGACATGGCTAGATTGGCACTGCTTGGGACGTCTGGAGTGAGAGAAGGACCAGCCATGAGACTTGGTATCACAGTTATGAGATCAATGTTGTTCTCTTCAGCAAATTTCCATGCAGCTTTCTCAGCTAGGGTTTTTGACACTGGATATCCCTAAGCACATTTAATCATTTCAAAATCAATCCAATTAATTCTCAACTACTTGATCATAGAAAAAGCCACTGATAAAAAATATCAAGAAAGCAAAACCAAAAAAAAAATACTTAAACCTAAAATTATAGGATCTGAATCCTCTCTTTCTTTCTTTTTTTTTTTTTTTAAATTAGAGGAACAAGCATTAATGAGCTGAGTTTACAAATGGGATTGACTCTGTAAAACCTCCTGTTTACAGGGAAGCTTCTATGACATTAGGCTACAAGGCCATTGGTAGGATCCAAATCCCTCTAAAGTTAAGAATCCATAAAATTGGCAAGGTTAAACACAAAGTACTAGTACACTCTATGTACCTTGCAAATTCAACTTCACCAAGAACTAATAACTTACCCAAGTAGGTGGTTTTGCAGTTGTCAAGAACTCAGTATCAGTCCAATTGCTTTCATCCATAACCAAACCAGTCCCACTGAGTGTGTTGATAGTTACAGCAGCTGCTGAGGATGTCATTATCACTCTCTTCACCGATTTTGCTCTTGCACATGCTTTCAACACATTCAAAACCCCTTGGATTGCTGGCTTTATCATGTCATTCTATATATATATATATATATTATATAGGAAATCAATCAATCACATAAACAATAATCATAATCTCATATTAGCTATAGCCACCGAGCGTGTGCGTGTGTTCGGATGAAGGAACGTACCTCGGGATCTTGGGAGGCGAAGTTGACAGGAGTAGCAACATGGAAGACCAGATCACAGTCTGCTATGGGAGCATCAAACTTGTCCTCTTCAGTTAAATCTGCTCCAAATATTTTCAGATCTCCCAGATTTTGAAGTGCCACAAGGTGGGATGTCTTTTTAGGATTACCTGCACAAAAACACTGATCAAGACAAGACTTTGATATATTCAAGAATATATATATATGTATGTATGTACACTACAAGAATATATACGTATATCTAATTGTTTGTTTGTTATATTTTCTTTAACACATGGTGTTGGCAGTATCAGAAACAATACAAGTAGTACCATGGAATAATATGACCCTAATAAGTTTTTTTCCCCCTCAGTTTATGATATTTTTGGGAATTGCCTTTGAAGGGCTTGGATTTGGTTAACAATGGAGTGGTTGCCCGTGTGTTTGAATTTGTGACACTAACACTTGGGTAGAAAAACCAGGGCATTAATGAAAGGACCCCATAAATTGTAAAGATATTTTGGTCATTTTTGTGGTGAGGTGGTGAGAAGGAGGAATAATTATATGATCAATCAATATATAATATAAATTAAAACTCATAAAAAGTCGTAGTGCTTGTTTGGAAGAGCTTATTTTTGGGCAATAAGTGTTTATAATTCGTGATTCACGGTATACGAGGTAAGTATGTGAGAGGAGTTTTTTCTCGGCTTGCGTAAATTGGGCTTATTTTCTCAAAATAAGCTCTCCCAAACATGCCCGTAATATTTCTGATGAGTTATAAATCATATGACTCTTACTTCAATCTGTTCAATACAGTGAGGCCTACATCTAATTATATGTATTTAGTACTCCCTCGAGTTCTAAATGTAAGCGTTAAATGAAGGGTTTGTTTTAGTAGTCCTAAATATACAATTTCAACTCACTTTCATTAAAAGGGGTAAGTAGTTTTAATGTAAATGATTAAAAAGGAATGTATTAGGAAAACACAACACAAATTGTTTTACTAATTATTAACTTAACTTGATTCTTTAATATTACCTTCAATCATAAATATAGGGCATAATTTATAGTGCAATTACACAATAAACTAAGTCATACATTTAATATTGGAGAAGTACTTGTGAATTGGATATCTATATCCTAGAGAGAGAGAGAGAGAGAGAGAGAGAGAGACCTGGATCTCTAACAGTGGTATTGACAGAATAACCCCCGAGGAGCAAGTGCTTGATGAGAATTGAGGCCACAAAGCCAGACCCACCAATAACACAAGCCTTCTTCATCAGCCTCTTGATGACAGCACTGGGAACACAAATACACAACCCCGCACGCACGCGCGCACTCTATATGAAGGATTTGATGATAGAGATGGAGTAAGAGTTGAATTTGATGCTTATAAATAGAACACATTTCTCAGGTAACATGGGATGGTATGGTATGCCTACGTCCACAAATAAAAAGAAGGTAAGCACGTGACGTGAGGTTGGTTAGCTACCAACCACTTAAACTCAAAGCATTAGAAAGGTAATTACTTTTATTTCGATGAGACTAACTCTATCTGTCTGTCTATCTTCCCCATCTGCACTTCCTCCTGATGAAAAATAATGTCAGGTACGGATCTAGATTTTATGAAAATTTTTTAGGAAAAAGTGCACCCTTAATTCTTTAACTTTAAATAAAATTTTATTTCAGTTTCTTAATTGTATTAGGTGTCTTTTTGTTCTCCAATACTTTCATTTTAAATTTAAAAAATGCGGACATTAAAATTTTAAAGATTGACAAAACATTCTTGAATGATGATATATTAAGTTTAATGTTAAAAAATAAAAATAGTTGGCACACAAAAAATTATTATTTGAAATTAATGGTGTTAGAGTTTAAGGATTGAAAAAATAATTTATAAAACTAATGGATCAAATTGAAATTGTGTGCAAAATTAGAGGACCAAAGATACATTTATGCTGTATATTTTTACACTTTTTTTCCCTAAAAATGGATTAAGTTACATCAAACGTTGCCTTGAAGTATTTTTCTAATAGTACTTAGAATCTTAAAGTGTTTTTCAATAATTTTTTATGCTTCAACACCCTAAAATATTTTTTTAATAACATTCAGTACCATAAATTTATGTTCATATTTTAAAGATAAAATTTCACCCAAAAAAATATTTTATGATACTAGGTGTTAGGAAAAAAAATACTTTAAAGTATGAGGAACCACGAATAGTTTAGCATATCAAGTACTAGTTGAAAAGTACTTCAAGGTGCTGGATTCCTGTTAACCCCAAAAAAAAAACTAATGCCTACCAAAATTTTGTTAAATTGAATATTTATTTAAAATTTTAATATAAGCAATCTTTTAAATAATTTTATAACATGAGCATACGGCTATCGTCCATTCAATTCAATTCAAACCTACCAATCTTCACATTTGGGCCCACCCATTAGCTAATTGGGCTGAAGTCTTTAATTGGACCGGCTTGTCTCCCTTATCCACACCCATTTGTTGGACCACAGCATTACTTGAGGCTCCCCAGTCACTATTCACTTCCTACCAGGGTTATTGAACCCGGACCGGACCGGCCCGGAAACCGGCGAACCGGCCGGTAAACCGGTCCGGTCCGAGTTCATATTTTTTTTAAAAAAAAATTTAAAATTTTTCCTTTAGAATTTTATACTATAAGTCTAAAATTTTCAGTTTCTCACTGGTTTGGTCCCGATTTAGCTCCGATTTGGCCCTGGTCTGACCCACTGACCCTTAACCCAGTACCCCGACCGGTTCAATACCTAGTCCAAGTTTTAATACCTTGCTTCCTACTAAAGTTGTCAAACCTATTCATGTTTCTGTCCCACTTTTTTTTTTTTTTTTTTTTGCCAGCTGTTTCATTCTACTATTTGACCATATATTATATGGTCCAAACCATATTTGACAAGGTTTGTGAAAGTAATTACACCATCTAATTTGTGATAGTTGATAAAAAAAAAGACACTCGGAATTTAACATTCCATTCATAAGGAATTATTATAGGCATTAGTAATTAATAAGATAAAATTAAATATCAATATCAATACTCTCTCCTATCTTTTTTATAAAAGCCTAATAACCGAATTATGCAATTTAAAAAAACAGTTAAAATTAATTAAAAACAACACATATGTATAAAATAAACTTTTCTTTTCAAATATGCCTTTATTTATAAGGGGGCAAGTAAGAGAGAAAAATAAAATAAATATAGGTATCACAAACCTTTTTAGTGCATGTTTGGGTTAGCAGTAGAAAATGCTTTTCTGACTTGATTTGCGGCGTATGAGGTAAATATGTGAGAAGAGTTTTGTCTCAACTTGTGTGAACGTGCTTCTCCAACGCTAACCAAAATAGGCCCTTAATTAATACAATACATATAATTAATACCTATAAGCGGCAAAAATGGGAAAAACTCATTAAATATGTAGACAACTTTTATTTTTTTTTAATTAAGAAAAAACAAGATTTGTCTACAGAAAATTCTTGTTGGGCTCTTATAAAAAAGATAAGACAATTCAAATTTTAGACTTTTATAAAAAGAACTTAAGGGAATATATGTATGGGTTAAAGAAAATTTTTATTCAAAAACTATTCTAAGAGATTATGGTATCTAAACTCTTAAATGGTGCAATTTCGCTCTTGAACATTTAGAACATTATTCATATCATTCAAAGATGTTAACTTTAACTTAGAGGGATAGAATCCACACCCACATGCCACATATTCAAACGACATGAGAGTTGAGAGAGGGCAAAGATGTTAACTTTAACTGACAAATCATCTGAACTAGCACATATGATAATTTAATTTGATGAAAAACTTTTCAACTTCACCTCAGCATCTCATCGCCATGTGTCTCTTAACCTTACAAATGAATAGAAAAGAAGAAGAAATAACCAAAGAATATAATTTTTAATAAACATAAATTATATTAAAATTAATCAACAAATTAAAATTATATTTACTAAAAAATAAAATTGAAGTATACCTTTTTAGTTGTACAGTTATTACTTAAGTTGTTGAGTTAGTATTTTTCGTTAGTAACACTAATAATATTAAAAATATATGATAGATTTAAAGTACACTTTATAAACTTACGAAATTTATAATATATGAAACCTCATGCAAATTAAAAAGAATACAAGTATACTTTAGCCAAACATTATTAATAAATTTTGGAGAAATTATAATTTTTTATTATGTTTAAAATAATCATCATTTCGCATGGGAAACTAGCACCTTTTTTAGCCCCAAAAAAACTAAAAAAGGGGCTAGTTTCCCAGAAACAACAGAAATTTTTTTTTTCAGTCTATAAAACGTGCATCACATAAATATATATATATATATATATATATATAAACGTTTTTTTATAAAAGAGTAACACTCACATATATGAAGTTTGCTTGTTTGGATGGTGATACTGTGGTTTCCTTGTCCAGCATAGATAAGAATATGAGAAAGGCAAAGAGAATAAGAAAGATTAAATGAGGCAGAATAAAGTGAAAATGTGAACAAAAAATAAAAGCAACTTTATTTTATTTTATTTTATTTTTAATTGTAACATGTACAACTAGCCAATTCGGACCCTTGTGTATATCTAATGACATGATATATTACGCACCAAACCCGCTGGCTCAGCTCCACCTTTATTCGTTCTTTTTTTTTTTTTTTTTTGAATGGCCATCTTTATTCCTTATTCCTTCTTCTTTTCTTATATGAAAATATATGTGTGTGTGTATATATAGTTACTTATTATAGAAGGGAGGAGTTTGCAACAAGGCTAATAAGCTCAGATCTCTTTTCTTGTTCTACTTCTTCTTGTTCTTGTTCTTGTGTCTTGTCTCTGTACTTCTTCTTCTGATTGAGAGGAAATTAAAAATGACCGTGAAAGGCAAGAACTATGGCTTCCTTATCTGCATATTTGTGATGATCATGGACGTTGTTGCTGGCATTCTTGGAATTCAAGCAGAAATTGCTCAGAGCAAGGTACTGAATTCTATTATTAGCTAGCTGACTTTAATTAGTTAGTTAATGAGACAAAGCTCGCTATAGATGTGATGATATATAAACTAACTAACTAGTTGAGTTCACCAACAAAGGTCGATCCAGTTAGTTGTTGATAAAAAATTGGCTCTGGTGAATCCGGTACTCAATTCACCTAATAAACACTTGTGTGTAAAAAGAAAACAGAAAAATTAGTTTTTCTAATAATTAGAGTCTAATAGAATTATGCTATCTATATCTGTAACCAACTTCACTTAGTGAGATAAGATTTGTGATGTTTTGGTAACGAAAGCAGATGAAGCGGGTGAATGTGTATTGGATAGTAGAGTGCAGAGATCCAAGTATGAAAGCCTTCCAGCTAGGGTTGGCTGCATCAATTCTATTGGCTGTTGCTCATCTGATAGCTAATTTGCTGGGTGGTTGCATTTGTGTTTGGAACAAACAGCAATACATGAGAGCCTCTGCCAACAAGCAGTTAGGAATGGCTTTCCTTATTTTCTCATGGTACTTTTATTTAATTTTAAATTTATTTTTAATTCTTCTTGACAATGAGAACTTTGAATTATTATACATATAAAAAAAATCACGGTAATCTTTAAGTCAAATATGCTTTTTAGTCTTTCAAATAAATCTAACATTTACTCACCATAGTTAGATAAAGAAGCTTTGTGAATTTAAGTCTTGTAGATAAGAAAATTATTTTTAAGCTTGGCAATACTTGCCTATGGCTATATATTTCAATATAAATATTTTCTACATAGAACCATTTGGTTATAACCAAAACAAATCCTCTCTATTGAATAGTTAATATTAGGGGTGTTCAAATCCAGGACCGGGACCGGGATCCACCACTTCCGGTTCTGGTCCCGGTTTTTGGCCGGAATGCAAATTGCATCCCGGTACCGGTCCCAGTCCCGGTAATCCCAGGCAGGACAGGGATCAAACCAGGAAATCCCGGTTTTTAAAAAAAAATTAAATTTAAAAAATATTATTATCTTAGTTAAATTTTCTATAATCTAGTGTTTAAAGTAATTATTTAACACCTAATAAAACCATAATAATCACACAAATTGATCTAGAATTGAAGAATAGCATTTTATTATTATTATTATCATCACCTTCATCATTTTTGTTATTATTTTTATACATTATATAGTAGGATTAGTATCACGATATATACAGTTTAACTCCAACTAAATATGTGATACACATTTTATCAAATGATAACTTAAATTATAGGATAAAAAATACAAAAATAAAACAATAACTTAGTTTTTAAGAAAAAAATTTAAAAAAATAAAATAAAATAAACGGGACCAGATCACAAGGTGTGTGACCGATCCCGGTCCCTGCCGGGACGGAAAATTCCCGGGATCAAAATATCCGGGACCGGGACACTTTAAACACCCCTAGTTAATATAGGGTTTTATTATCATATGTTATTCTTAAGATATGGAAAAATATATATATTGAGGATGAGAATGAGAAAGGTAAAGCTGTCCCCCATAAACCTGAGATCAATGTGTTTTCCAACAAAACCCTTTATCACCTACTAAATACAATAATAATATTTGTGCTCACATTTTTCCTTTTTTTCATACAACTTTATTTTGATATTTTCTTTGGACCAAATACACCATAAAATTTATTTACACTGTTATTCCATATTTTTCTCTACCTCTCACCAAATGCACCTTCTTGAAGATTTGAGGCAAAACACTCCCTGTGGTCCAATATACTCCCTCATATACCTATTATAAGGCAGTTTAATTTCTACAATTCACCACATTTTTCCAATATTATCCCTCTTTAAAGTTTGATGCAATTTTTTCATTTAAAGATTTAGTTTATTGTTTTAAATAAGTGTAAATTTGAAATATTTTTTATTTTCAAATAAATTTAAATATTTAATCACTTCTTAATTCATGCGAGGTGATTAGACATGTTACATATACAACTCCAAGAGAATGAATCACTAACTACTTCAATTAATGCATCCTTTAAAAACTTTATCTGATCTTAGATATAAGGCACTTCTAACTAATTTACCGGAATCAAGAATAAATAGTTAAATCATTATAGTGTTCATTAAAAAAGTGAAATAACTTTCCAAATTTGGCACTATTTAAAAGTTTGAATTTAAAAAAGACGTTGGGGAAGTAATAACTTTGAATGAAATTCAGGGTTACAGTGGGAGTGGCATTATCAATGTTGATAATGGGGACACTAGCAAACTCAAAGAAAAGGTCAAGGGTGCAATGTGGCTTCTCAACTCATCGTGTCTTGTTCATTGGAGGCATCTTGTGTTTCATCCATGGCCTCTTCAGTGTTTCCTATTATGTCTCCGCCGCAGCAGCCGCCAGAGAAGATCGACCAAGATCAGCACCCACAACATCAACAACTAACCCCTAAATACACACATATATATACTTGTACACACACACCTTTTGGACTGTATTCATTCATGATTTCATTCTGCTTCCAGACTCCAGATTCATGATTTGTCCATTGTAAAATTAATTCACACTATCTGAAATATCTCACTTCATTTTTTCCTCCTCTATTCTACTCAAAGTAATCAAACCCAGACCGGATCAGGCTGTTCGGCCCCGAAACCAGGTAACCGGTCCAGTCCAGGCATTGACCCGGTCACTTGTTTTTAAAAAAATGGATTGTTTTTTTTTTTATGATTTTATATTAATAACCTTAAAATTTTCACTTTTTCACCAGTTTGGTCCTGGATTATCTCCAATTTAATTCCAATCTAATCCATTAACCCTTAACTCAGTACCCTGACCGATTCAATGACCAGTCCGGATTTAATTACCTTGGTTCTACTTATGAGGAGGCAAGAATTTATATGCAAACTATAATTTCATAGGCACAAAAGTTCTACTGCTACAAACTGATACACATGCAAACTATGCATATCTGAACTACCCAAGCTTAGCCCATGACCACCATTATCCAAAAGAAAAAAAAAAACCAAGGTATTAAAAACCGGACCGGACACTGAACCGGTCGAGGTACTGGGTCAAGGGTCAGTGGGTCAGACCGGGGTTAACCCGTAGTCAGACCGGCCATAATTAAAATAATATAATATAATTAATATATATAAAATAATTATATCTAACCATTATAAAAATAATATTGAATAAAAGATTCAATATTCTCCATTTCTTTCTTTCTTTTTCTGTTTTTTTTTACGGCTAATATATGCTCCCAATTGGACTATATCCTATAAGAAAAATGAATAAATTTATCCTAGAATATTGGGTGTAAAATATTCTTCTAAAATAATAACAATAAAATTTAATGCATTGCATAAAAAATTTAAAGTATTAAAATATAAAATACAAAAATATACTAATAAAGATATATAAATAATCATTTACAATTTATAATTTAAAAACAAGCTCCTTATAATAAGCTTCTAATTTATATTTTATAATTATAATTTAAACCCATAGCAATCCACATAGGCTGATAGGCTAATAGGGTAATATAATTATATTAATAACCTTTTAATTTCTAATGGTGGCATCGCATCGTGAGGCGTGAGGAGCCATGCATAAACTTGTAAAAGAAATCGTGTTGGGAAGCACGAGGCGGAGGATGTGACTTAACTATGATCATCTTCTTTTCAAAAGAGATCATAGCCCTTCATTTAAAATGAACGTCCATGATACAATCACTATGAGATCAAATTCAGTTTCCCAGGACGCCAAGCTCTATCTCGCATCTGGTTTTGAGAAAGCAAGAAGCCAGAAACAGAGAGCATGCATTCGACTATGAAGAATGAAGAACATCTGACTGGTTTATCCCCATTTTTCTTTGTGATTCTTCTTCATCTTCATCGTTATTTGTCATGCTTCTTTCCTTTTGCTCCCCTTCTTCTTCTTTTTCCGCTGGCTTTGCATTTTTGCTGTTTTCAGATCTGGTAAAACTTGTGAAACACCGTCGTTCTCTGCGTCTGGCGGCCTAAGAAAACAGCCCGGTAACCCATCCAACCCAGCGGGTTGCACGGGTTGCGTCCCGGTCACCCCGAGTTATCCCGGGTCACTCCGGGTTAATTTTTTCCCGAGTTAGTTCCTAACCGGACCGGAAAAGTGGCTGGGTCACCGGTTTCCGGTCTAACCCGGCCGGTCCGGTCCGGTTTTTAATACAATGAAAAAAACAAAAGCTTAGCCCATCACAATGGAATATAGCTTAAGGGTATGTTTGGCTATGTTTAAAATCAATTTTAAAGGCCTAAGCCGTAGTTTCCTAAAAATTCATCTAAACCCTGGTATTTTCAATCAGGTACCAAACGCTCATATTTTAGTTAAATCAATTATAAGGCATTCAACCAAAAAACCCTGGATTGAAATGATAATAACTTGTGATGTAATCATGATTTTAAGTTCATAAGTAATTTTGATATATATATATATATATATATATAGGGGAGTGTTTGATAGTTTGAGAAAATATGATTTTGAATTCATAGTTAATGAGTCAAGAGTGTTTGACAGCTTATGAGATAAATAAATATAATTTTTAATTCATAATTAAGTTTAACATATGAAATGAGTGTTTGGATATTTATTCATACAATCTTAGTTTAAAAATGATTAGGTTTCATATGTTATTCCTTTTGGTTATGCTCTGGTATTATTTAGGTAACATATAACCGGACCCCGAGTTATTCAAATTCTTTAACTTTCTTTAATTGCTATAACAATTTATTTATTAGTGAACTAATAACGGGCCGTTGAGTTTTTTTTTTAACAATAATTCAAAATTGCTTCTTCTATTATCCATACCAATTACAGATGCACTACACTAGCTGTTGATTTTCTCAATTACAAGCAAAAACCAATTCCACGAAAGCTTCTTCATCAAATAATCAATGTATAGCTCAACTTTCTTGTTCAACTTTTGATCCATTGCTCATTTTCTTAGACAAGAGCATGTTGTGAATGTTGGGCAAAACGCCGCCGTTCGAGATCGTCACGTTCGTCAGCAACCTGCTCAGTTCATCGTCGTTCCTCACCGCCAATTGAATGTGCCGAGGAACAATCCGAGTCTTCTTGTTGTCTCTCGCCGCATTCCCAGCCAATTCCAACACCTGCATTGCATTTCATTCACAATCAATATTCACTATGTTCTCAAATTAACGAAGTGAGATCTATGAATTCTGAGATTTGTTTTGAAAAGGTAAATCTGAGGAATGAAAACTGACCTCGGCGGAGAGATATTCCAGGATGGCGGCGAGGTAGACTGGAGCCCCGGCACCGAGACGGTCGGAGTATTTACCGGACTTCAAGAAGCGGGCGATCCGACCAACGGGGAATTGAAGGCCTGCTTTGCTGCTCCGAGATACGCCTTTCTTGACGATGCGAGCGTTGAGAGATTTCCCTCTTCCGGCCATTGTTCTCAGAGAAGGAAGATGGCTTTTGGTTCTGAAGTGGGTTTAAGGGGTCAAGCGGGGAAACGATTCTTGGTACACCGGAATCCGATGGCCCGTTTGGTTTTATATAACGAGGTAGGAGAAGGATGTTGGACCAATTAGGAAACGTCACATGGATCGTGATCTTAGACCGTTGATTGGTCATGGTTGTACGGTCAGATTCAGAATATGACGATGCTGACTTCCCCCTGGGGCGCGCGTACGTGAAAAATTCAAAAAAGTGATAAATGTTTATCTTAAAGAGTGATTTGAGTAGTTTTTAGCAAGGTAATTAAATCCGAATCGGTCAGTGAACTAGTTGGGGTATTGGATCAAGGGTCAGTGGGTCAGATCGGAGTCAAACCGGACCTAAACCGGGATCAAACCGGTGAGAAATAGAATATTTTAGGCTTATAGTATGAAATTCTAAAGGAAAAATTTTTTAAAAAAAATAAAAAGTTGACCCGAACCGGGTCACCAAACCGGACCGGTTTAGTGCCCGGGTCGCCGGTTTCCGGGCCAGTTCGGCCGGTCCGGTCCGGGTTAGAAAACCTAGGTTTTTAGAGAATAGTTTTAGGGGGAAAAATGATTTTAAAAAATAGATATTCTGTGAAAAAAATGATTTTGATAAAATGATAGTGTTTGAATATTATGATAAAAATCATTTTTTCATATTCAAATTACCAAAAATAACATTAATTTTTATGAAAATTGCATAAAAGGATAAAATTTTATTTTAAATATTTTTAATATTTAATTTCATAATAAATATCAAAAATTAAATAAATGTGTCTACAAAATTAAAATTATAGCATGATAAAAAATAGCTCAAAGAGATATATATATATATATATTAATAAATTGTATAGACTAAAATTATTTATAAATAGTAATTATCTAAAATAATATATTTTAGATTGAAATACGTAATGTATTAAATAAATTGTGTACACTATTCTATATCTTATTTAGTTTTTTAGTCCATTTTTATCTTTTCTTTATCACTACCTTTATTGCATCTTTACATCTAAAGTGTCCAAACAATCTCAGACTGTATTTTTCTGCTCTAGTTTTGGTGTTTTCATGAGCAATAATTGAGATAGTAAATTACGTAAAGTTGTTAGTCAAAATTATTGTAAAAGGAATATCCAGACATTAATCAATGTCATATTTGGTATGATGGAATTGAAGCCATGAAATTGAAATTGGAATTGAATTACATGAGTGTGTATGTTTGGTATAAAAAAATGCTCATAGAATTTAATTCCATGTGGAAGCCAAATGAGTACAAAGAAGAAATGAGGACGATGGAGATGGAAGAGGACGAAGGCGATTTGTTTGAAGGGAAGGATGAAGGAGGGATGAGGACGAGGACTAAGGAGATGAAGACGATGGAGAAGAAGGAAGAGGAGGTAGGCGATCTGTTTGAAGGGGAGGATGAAGGAGAGGGATTTTTTATTTTTTAATTATAAAGGCATTTTGGTATTTTCACATATAAATTATGACTCATTTTCATGACATATCAAATATACTTTTAAACCTCATTTTCATTTCCATATTCATTTCTATTTTTATCAAAATCAATTCCATTGTATCAAACAGGCTCCAAGTGTTTTAAGAAATTTCAGAAATTGGAACTGAGAGCATGAGGAAGAAATAGAAAGAAAGAGAAGAAGAAGAGAGAAAAAAGGAGAAGAGAGAGAGGGTAGGTTGAAGGAAATTACATGATACAATTGTGTGTGTTTAGATGAAGAAGAAGAAAAAAGTGTTTTTTTTTTTTGTCAAACCACAGTTTTGTTAAAAAAGAGTCAAACACTCCAAAAACAAAATTGAAGATCTCATTTTTTACCAAAATCATGGTTTTGGTGTCCACAATCAAGTTTATTTTTTTCTATTTGCTCTTTCCTCTCTCATCTCTTCCCTTCCATCTTTTCTTTTTTCTTAGTCTTTTCTTTCTTCTAATACTTTATTTGTTCTTTTATCTGCTGCTATTTTGCCTTTCCGCTCTTCCTCTATATAAATATGTGTGTGTGTATAATTTACTAATTTCTTGGCTAATATGAAGACGATGGGCACTTGGAAAAAAATTTTAAAAAAGGAATCTAGGAACTTTTAATTACTATTTAGAATGTACAATTTATTAATTACTATTTAAAAAATGATTGTCTATACGATTTATTAATACATATATATTTGAGCTATTTTATCATATTATAAAATTGACTAATTTTATAATTGTAATTCTGTAGACAAACTTATTTAAATCTTGGTATTTATTATATAATTAAATGTTCAAAATGGATGAAATGAAACATTATCTTTGATATGCAATTTATCACATGAGTTAATATCCTTTTTAGTAATTTGATCATGAAAAAAGTGATTCTGATAATAATTATTCAAACACTATCATTTTATCAAAATCATTTTTCCACATAATATATTCTACTCAAAATTTATTCTCTAAATCACTTTTTCTTTAGAATTCATTTTCCAAAAGCTAATCCAAACTCACTTAATAATGAGCTACCTTCTGAAAAGTAAAAAAATGATCTTTTTCCAAAACCATGGTTTTGAAGTCCCAAACCATGGTTTTGCCTAAAAAATTGATTCTAGGATTTTTTTTTTTTTTCCTTCATTTGTTTGGGTAATTTTCTCCCAAACCATAGTTTTATCCAAAAAAGTGATTTTCAAATTTTATCCAAACACATGCTTAATAAAAATGGGAAAATTACATTGAGGCCTCACATACTTGTCAATTATACTTATGAGCGTGTGTTCGGCAGATGGTAAAAAAAGCGATTTTAAGCTGAAACCAAGGTTTTAGGATGTAGATAGCCGAACACAAATAAAAATCAAATAATCACGTTTTTCATGAAAATCCCGTTTTTCATCAAAAAAAGCTATTATCTGAGAAGCTGTTTTTCTTCACTTTTGAGCTCAGATTATTACCGTTGGGACTAATAATTATCACTGACCCTGTACTTTTCTCTTCCCTCTTTTCCTTTTCTCTTTCCGTTTCGCGTCTTCATTCTCGTCTTCGAAATTTTCTCGATCGGCATTCTCCTCCGTTTCCTTCTCCGTTTCCCTTACCGGTCGGCGTTCTCGTCTTCGAATTTTGGCCGTCAACAGATCCCAGCTGCACCTTGTGGTTCCCATTCTCTTTCAGATCGGAAAAGCTTCGCTTCGCGGCTTCGATCTGAAACACATTCCCTTCTCTCGCGATGATCGGAAAGCGGTGAACATATTTTCGGTGTGTTGACGGAAAATCGCTTGCAAAATCGACGGAAAATCGCTTGAGAAATCTTACCTGCGACTTGTGAGGTTCGGCGATCCAGATCTAGCCGACGACTTCGGTGCAGATTCCTCTGTCTGGGTGGTTCTGAGGTTCGACTCCAGGTACGCATGTGCATATCTGATTTGTGGTGGTAGCTCATAGTTCCGTTTGTGTGTCATTTTCCTCTGCGTCTGTGGTTTGCTTCTGTTCTGTGCTTATGGTGCTGTGGTTATGGTGTTGTTCTGTGCTTATGGTGCTGACGCTATAGATTTGTGGTGATGATGCTCTAGTTTTGGTTTTGGTGTGAGCAATTGGCAGTCTCACTAGTACAAAAAGGGTGTTTTAGACCGGCACATTTAGACTGGTTGCAGCGGATGAGGTCTAAAAGAAATGCGCGATGGCATTTTTGTAATTATAAATAAATTGGGAGACCGGTTATTCTCTGAACCGGTCTAAAAAATATTATTTAGACCGGTTGTACATTAACCGGTCTAAAATATTAAACCTTTAAGACCTGCTTGGATTTTAAACCGGTTTAAAAGGATCAGAGGAAAAAAATTTAAAAAATTAAAAATGTTTTTAGACCGGTTATAGATATAACCGGTCTAAAAAGTATTTTATTTTAGACCGGTTAATATAATAACCGGTCTAAAATAAAGGTTTTTAAGACCGGTTGTTCTAACAACCGATCTAAAAGATATATTTTAGACCGGTTGTTCTGAACAACCGGTCTTAAAAATGTTTTTAAGACCGGTTATTTTTATAACCGGTCTTAAAACTCTTTCTCTAAATCCCTATCGCGGTTCACGCTCCGCGCCTTTCTTCATTCTGAATTCTTCAAAGCTAAACAGCAACGGTCAAGGACGAACAGCAACTCCAAATTCGTCAAATCAAGAGCGGAATTAGTGTCTCACCTTGTTCTCATTTTGCATTTGCGCTATGAAAATGGGATCTTGGAGCTAGCATCCCCGTTGCTCAGTGTTAAGGCGCGCGTACTGGTGCTCTGTCTCTTCGTTGAGTGTCGACGTTTGACGGCGCTGAACACACCCTGTTCTCGTTTTTATTCACCCTCAATCTACGAAAGTTGGATAATCAACTTGCTGAAGCCTAATTCTCTTCCAGGTAGTTTTTTACTTCGTCTATTAATATTTTTTTGTGTGATTGCCGACGAAGAAGGTTGTGGCCTGGGTATGATTTAGGATATTAGAAATGTGGGGGCGTTCTGGTTTTGATTTCTGAAACATTACTGGTCTTTCTTTTGTATGAGACATTGGTTTGCATTATGATAGCTTATATGTTCCTTATTCTGTTCCTGCGTTATGGTAGCTTCTCTTATCCTTATTATGTTGCTGCGTTATGATAACTTCTGTCTTCCTTATTCTTATGCATTTTTATTGATTTGTTCCTCTGTCTCTCTCAACCAAACTCGTCATAATGGTTCCCCTATTTCCTAGTATATTTTTCCAAAGGGTCCTGATATTGCTTTCTTCATCAGCACAGGAGGTTACATGAATCACTTCCTTTGTTTCTCTGTAAACATCATCACAAGCTTATGCTGCTTTAGCAAAAATATATTCAGTTGCATAAGTTTAGGTAACCATACATATGGGTATGATTTGAAAACAGGTGGTTGATAACCTTGAAATAGCTAAGTATTGACAGTTTAGTAAGCTTCATTTGTCGGCCTTGTGGGAGCATCATTAGTTAGAGAAGGCAAGGCCATGTGCCCGTGCCTACCTGGTTGTCTCATTAGCAAAACTTGAGTGGCAATCTTCTTTAGAGTTAACATAAGAAGATATAGTGATGTTCTTCAATACATACAGAGATGCTGCTCTAGTTATTTAGTGAAATCTTAAAAAATAAACAGAATTTTATTTTTTTGGGTAAAATTCGCAAACATCACACTCTTATCCATTAGATTTTTCTTGGATGTGTTAACAATGATGGACGTAAGTACTCCATCTTGTTTGGTGGTTACATTCTATGACTGATACTAATTTGAATGTTTTCAACCCTCTAGTGGCCTATTATTAATAAACTGTATTTTCAATATAAACATGATATGAAATTCGCACAGATGAATTATGAAATTTTATTTTGTTCTGTGCACAAGAGTGTAGAGAAGAATTTGCTCATAATTCATCAGTGATTTAGAAATTGGGGTCGATTGCCTTTAATGATAAAGGTTCAGTTTCTTTTACTAAAAAGTTATAAAGGCACCCCATAAATATTTAAACCTCAGATTATCCTTTGGACTTCTCTATCACACACAAAGCAAAAGTTTTATACATGCATTACAAGTGATAGATGGTTAATTAAAGTGATAGGGTGGATTCTAAATGAAAGAATACCAAATAAATTGAGTGCTGCTGGGACTATCTATACTTAAATGATTCATTGTTTCTGGTTGGAGTCACATGTGTGAAGGACGTACTCCTTCCTAAATAGTAAATGCATATATATACACACAAGACGCACAGAAAACTGTAAGAGAATGAAGCCACAAATCTGGTGCCTCCATCGCTAAAGCCGAGTAGGTCAAGGCCAAAAGGTTAAACCACCTTTCCTACTTTCTTCCAGCGTGCAATCTACCCCACATCATACCAAGCTCATCTTTCCCGTGTAGTTTCCGGCCTTCAAAGACTTTGTTCGAGTGATTGACGGGTAATCAATTAGTAATTACTGAACCCCTAATCCCTATGGTACTATTCTATTTCTACTGTTCGTAATGGTAATATATATGGCAGTCAACCCATTGTATTGGATAGATTTGCATTGTTAATGAGACTTGTACTATTCAAATTACTCTTCTTCTATCTCTATCTCTCTACTCTCTTCTACTTGTTCATTATGTAGTAGTTAAACTAGGTAGTTGGGTGTAATGATTGCCTACTCTCATTATACTCGTTCCTTTTCCAGGGGAAAAAGTAGAAAAAAAAAAGGTGTTGGAATATATGGATCGTAGTTGGATACAAGCTAAACGGACGAGTGTTGAATATGATATTGGTGTGAGGGGTTTTTTAGACTTTGCAAAAAGAAATGCCGATGATGATAGTGGGATGTTTTATTGCCCTTGTGTAAAATGTTTGAATGAGAAGCGATTAAGTGCTGCAGATATATATACACATTTAATTTGTGAAGGGTTTTGTAAGACGTATATAGTATGGGTATGGCATGGTGAACAATTAGAAATGCCAAGTGCATCTCAACAGGGGGAAGTGACTTGTGATGATAATGACACGGATATGGATGATTGGATAGAGGACATTATTCGTGATGTAGGAGAAGAGGCTTTTGAACAATCACATGCATATGGTAATATGTGCAGTGATGCTGAGAAGCCGTTGTACCCGGGGTGTAAAAAATACCAATTGCTGAATGCTGTATTGAAATTGGTAAGCTTGAAAGCACGGCATGGATGGCGCGACAAGAGTTTTTCAGAAACGCTTGAGGCCTTTAAAGATATGCTTCCTGATGATAATGTGTTGCCTTGTCGATACTATGATGCTAAGAAAATACTGTGTCCACTAGGGATGAAGTATAAAAAGATCCATGCTTGCCCTAATGATTGCATATTGTATAGAAAAGATCATGAAGAGAAGGAGCAATGTCCGATATGTGAAACTCCGAGGTATAAATCAAATAAGGGCCCTACAAAAGTGTTGTGGTATCTTCCAATCATTCCAAGGTTCAAGCGCCTGTTTGCTAATGAAATTGATGCCAAAAATTTGAGATGGCATGCAGATGAGCGGATTTCTGATGGAAAGCTTCGACATCCAGCTGATTCTTCTCAATGGAAAAAAATCGATCAATTATTTCCTAGCTTCGGTGAAGAACCTAGGAATCTCAGGCTTGGGCTTAGCACAGATGGTATGAATCCTTATAGTAGCCTAAGTAGTATACATAGTTCATGGCCTGTTCTGTTGGTAATTTACAACTTATCTCCTTTGTTATGTATGAAACGAAAGTACATTATGTTGTCTATGTTGATTTCGGGACCAAAGCAACCCGGAAATGACATAGATGTTTACCTAGAACCCTTGATCGAAGACTTGAAAGAGTTGTGGGATAAAGGTGTCGATGTTTTTGATGCGAACAAGAAGGAGACTTTTAATATGCGAGCAATGATCTTTTGTACTATAAATGACTTCCCTGCATATGGGAACTTGTCAGGATATAGCGTTAAAGGCCACAAAGCTTGTCCGATATGTGAAGAAGACACATGCTACCATCAACTTTAACATGGAAGAAAGACGGTTTACCTTGGCCATAGGCGATTTCTAAGACGAAGCCACCCTTATCGTAGATTAAAAAAAGATTTTTTCGGTGGCCAAGAGTTTGAAGATGCTCCAGAGGCATTGACTGGGGAGAAAATTTATGAAAAGGTGAAAAATATCAATACTATGTTTGGTAAGTCATCAAAGAGTAGAAATGAGAAAAATATATGGAAAAAAAGGTCCGTCTTCTTCGATCTTCCATATTGGCGCAATCTTGACGTCAGACAATGTATTGATTTCATGCATGTGGAGAAGAACGTATGTGATAGTATTGTTGGGATACTGCTCAACATACAAGGAAGTTCTATGGATGGCGTGAAGGCAAGATTAGACTTGCAAGAAATGGGAATACGAGAAGATTTACATCCAAGGCCATACGGTAATAGAACTTTTTGTCCTCCAGCTGCTCATACTTTGTCTAAGGTTGAGAAAAGAAGCTTTTGTGAGTGTTTACATGGCGCTAAAGTTCCTTCAGGGTATTGTTCAAATTTTAAAAAGCTTGTATCGATGAAAGACTTGAAGTTAATAGGGCTAAAGTCTCATGATTGTCATGTCTTAATGCAACAACTACTCCCAGTAGCTATTCGAAGCATTGCCGAATATGATCTTCAACACATATTGACCAGACTTTGTTTCTTCTTCAATGCCATTTGTTGTAAAGTCATTGACACGGAAAGATTGGAGGAATTGGAAAATGAAGGATATATGATCTTATGCCAGCAAGAGAAGCTTTTTCTTCCTTCCTTTTTTGATATCATGGTACACTTGGTTGTTCATCTAGTGAGGGAGATAAAGTTGTGTGGCCCTATCTATTTCAGGTGGATGTACCCGATCGAAAGAACTATGAAAATACTAAAAGGGTATGTGAAGAACCCCAATCGGCCTGAAGCATCTATTGTTCAAAAATATGTTTCTGAAGAAACTATGGAATTTTGTCAACACTATTTGTCAAATGTACGACATATTGGCCTTCCTAAACGTCATGATCAAGAAGGGGGAAGACGCGGGGCAACAATAAAGAGCATAGACGCTGATGAATTGCAACAAGTCCACTTGTACATCTTGAACAATGTTGATGAAGTTCAATATTACATGAATGCCCATAAAGAAATTGTACGGAAACAAAATAGTCGAATGACTGAACAAAGGTTAATCAGGGAGCATAACAGAGCTTTCGCACATTGGTTCAAACAAAAGGTTGACGGAGAAGAATGTGTTTCTGATACAATAAATTGGTTAGCACGTGGTCCTGAAGTTGAGGTCATAAGTTGGACTTAATTTGTGATCAATGGTTATACCTTTTACATGAAGTCCCTAGATAATAAGAGCACCGTCCAGAACAGTGGTGTTGTATTAGTGGCTGAATCTATACACTTCTCTAGTTCGAAAGATAAGAACCCTACATTGGCTGTCATACCTTATTATGGGGTGATTGAAGAGATTTGGGTGGTTGACTATGTTAAAATTAGATTTCCCATATTCAAATGCAAGTGGGTTGATGTCAATAATGGTGTGAAGATTGATAGGTTAGGATTTACATTAGTAGATCTGAATAGTAGAAGTTTTGGAGATGAACCTTTCATTATGGCAGATCAGGCGCAACAAGTGTTCTATATCACTGATCAGGCAAATAAAATGTGGTCTGTAGCTTTCCAAGGAAAAAGGATCGTTGATATTGACGAGAAAAGTCACTCAAATTATGATCTTCTTGAGACTCCTTCTTTTTCCAGGGGTCTACCAGAACTGAACGAAGAAGATGAAGCAGATAATGCGCACGGCACAAGAAATGATCATCACGAGGGAATATGGGAGGATATCTCTTTATGATACTACTTTGACCTTAACTAACTAAAGTAATTATGATTATGACTTATATCCGAAGAATATGTTTAGTTATTTTATCAATATAGTCTTCACATGTCATAGCTTAGGATTTATCTTTCTTTGTTGTCGTTACAGGCAAATGACGGATCCCCATCGTCCTAGTGCAGAGGATCAGCCACGTCCTCCACCTCTGAGTCAGCCACGTAGTGCTCAGCAGAGTTAGCCAGCTAGTGTTAACCAGGGCGAGCCTAGCAATGCTCCAAGCCAGGGTCATAGTGAGCGCAGTAGCCAGTCTGTACGGAGGGGTAGACGTGGCACACGGTTGACAGATGTTTCCCTCAGTCGGAGTGCAGGCGAAAAGATACCGATTGAGTTTGATAGACATTGGAAACCAATCAGGCCTAATGCACAATGATATAGGAGTTTCGTCGGCCTCCTTGCACGTAACAAGATGAGCATCTTGATAGAGGAGTGGAGAAATGTCGATGCAAAGGTGAAGCAGCATATTTGGGACACTATTCAGGTATACAATTCTTGTTTGTATGTAATTAATCATTATCAAAAGTCACAAATTTGTCACTTACTCCTTCAATGCATGCATTTCAGCTCACCTACGACGTTCCTCAGAGTGAGATCTTGTACAACAAGACGATGAAGTATTGTTATGAGCGCTGGAGCAAGTTTAAGACAAATTTGACCAACAATTACATTCATATTAAGGTGAAAGATGGTCAGCCTCATCCTAATCCGTGCGACCAGTATACATTTCTTGATCAAGCGACGTGGCAAGAATTTGTTAGGCTTCGGACTACTCCAGAATCTTTGGTTAGTTGACTTATTTTTAGTTTTATTTACTTAGCAATTATCTTAATTGATTCTAACACTTTCCTTTTGTATCATTTCTTATTCGCAGGCAAAAAGGCAAAAAGCACAAAAAAGTGGAAGAAAGAATGATTGCCCTCATACAATGTCTCGTGGGGGTTATGCAAAGGCTGAAAGAGACTTGTTGGCGGCCAAACGGAAGAGATTGGAAGAAGCATCTCAATCCGATCCTTCTGTTCTTCTTTCTCCGCCTTCTCCGATTCGTCGAGAAGAAAAATGGCAATTTGCCCACCAAAAGAGGAGTGGGACTTATACGAGTGAACAATCTCGTATAGTTGGTGAAAAAATTGTAAGTATATATCGTTATTGTAATTAATTACATAAGAAACGTACATTATTACTTATGTTTGTTATTTTGTATTATGTTACAGGATGAACTTAGAAAATAACAAGCTGAGGGCTCTTTTAAGTCGGAGGGCAGGAATGACATTCTAACAGTTGCTACTGGCAAACATGAGCATCCAGGCCGTGTCAGAGGAGTTGGAGGAGGGGTAGGGATACGGGATTACTTTGGGGGCCCCGTACGCCATTCCGCCTCAAACATCGTGACTAGGGAGGAATTGGAGACTATGTTGGCCATTGCAAGAGCAGAAGCAAAGGCCGAGGCTGAAGCATCATTTGATGCACTATTAGAGACCCGATTGAGCAAGATGAAAGAGGAAATGATAGTGTTTATGAGCTCAAGACAAGATACCAGTGCTCCCCAGCCACAATCGATTGATCCTAATAAGCAGAGCACTAAAGGTAGTTGTTGCAACATCGGGCAGTCATCAGAGGGTCCTAACCCAGAAATTACTGAGCTTTGTGATCTTTTTGTCGAGGATCCTCTGAGATGGTTAGTTGTACGGGGTCGTGTGCATAACCTAGGATCAACTGTCCACCACCAACAAATGGAAGGTGATCAAGTCCGAGTGTCAGTTGACGAGGTGATTATTGCAGATGCACCTGTCCCTATCCCTTCTGATGAATTCAAGATTGTTAGCGATGTCTTGGGCACATTCATCTTGTGGCCAACGAACCTTGTTTCTGGTCGAGCCGAGGATAGTCCGATCAAAGCCCCACCACCAAGTCCGATCAAAGCCCCACCAAGTCCGATCAAAGCCCCACCAAGTCCAGCTCCCTTCACTCAGCAAGAAGTTTCACAGCCTCCATTGAATATCATGCAACAAGTGATTCTGATGGCATATGATACATCCTTCAAAACAAGAGAGTGGCCTACGGATTCAGTTGTTGGACAGTCAGGAGTGACATGCTATCTTGAGATGGATGATTTGATGTCCCTGGTAGCTCCTGGACAAAATCTTACGATGGGGATTGTCCAACTGTTCTTAATGTAAGTAGCTTCTACAATTCAAACTAAATATTTTAAAAGTTTCACCGTTTACCTTTTATTTATGTGCTTGCGTTATTCTAGGTACATGCATCGTAGGTTGGTCTCCTCTGGCAAAAGTGAAAAATTTGGATTCTTATGCCCCCATCACATCCAAGAGAAAGGGACCACTGCTGCTACTAGACATAGATACTTGTCAGAGAGGCTTAGTGAAACTGAAACTGAGTGTTTCTTGGCTCCATATGTGCATAGGTAAGAAACAAATTGATATTTTATAATTTATATAATGTTTTATAATTTATATAATGTTTTATGTTTGCTTAATATTCTTCTGTTTTTTCAGTGATCATTGGCAGTTGCTTCTTCTATGCAAGAGTAGTTACACTGTCATCCTCTTATGTTCCCTCCACTTCAAACCAGGGAATGATTTGAAAAAGACTATGAATTCGTTAGTTTTCTTGCATTCTTACCTTTTGTATGCAAAGTATATGAAATTTGTGTAAAACCAATAACCTTTGTCATTGTCATGATCATAGGTCTATGCGGACATTCCTACACAGTGCTTGTGGTAAGCATGTTCGTGATTTAAAGGACCCTACATGGATCATGCCAAAGGTTAGTACATATGGATTTGTTTAAAGAATGTATTAAGACATGCCTTTATATTTGTTTTAATGATATCATGTTTTTTCTCAGAGCCGTAGGCAACCAAAGGGGTCCAACTTATGTAGTTTACAATATTATTACTCTAGGCACGACTGATTTTACTGAAGAGGTAAATTTATATTTCAAAACTTTTGTTTTACTTTATTGTCTTTAAGTTACTAAGTCAATGTTTCGTATGGTTTTGGTGTTACAAATGTTTGATCTTGCTGATCCCTTTCCGGAAGAAGATATTGATTTCATTCGCACATGTTGTGCTGAATTCATCTATGAGCTATTACACAAATAGTGAGTTTTTGAATCCAACGTTACATTGTACATTATTGAATTGTGATGGCTGTGTCCTGGTGTTTTTGCATCTATATGATGGGTTAATTGTGGCAAGATATTGCTCCTAGAATAGGATTCTTGATGAATCATACTGTTGCTTGATTATTTGGGTTTTTGTACAGGACATAATTGACACCAAGGGCTATTTGAAGCAAAGAGGAATTGAGGTCAATGTCATTTAGCTTTTGTTGGTTCTTGCGTGTTTGCTCTATTTCATTCTCAATCCGATCCTTAGACAGAAACTTCATGTTTGGGTTTTTGTACAGGACATAGTTTACACGTTTTTTATGGCACGTTCATTTCTTTGCTTGGTTCTTTTCCCAAAAACTTCATGTTTGGTGTAGGCAACCAAAGGGACACTGGGGACTAGCTAGGGAAGGTACAATCAACTTCAAAAGAAGAAGCTTTTGTTTTACTGCCATTTGGTCATCCTTACTGTCTAATGGCCAAATGAATCATCAATGTATGACTGTACTAGCTTGTATGAACATTAATTTGTTGCTGCCTATAGACTGTACTGGCTTTTGAATTTTGAAATTGAAATCAATGATTCTGTGCTGTTTAATGTATTGATGTCTAATGTATTACTGCCATTTTAATGTATGACTGTCTAATATATTGCTGTTTTTGGAGCATTCTGTGCGTGTACATAATAAAAGGGACATTTTTTTTAAAAAAAAATGAAGCTTTAAGACCGGTTGTAGTCACAATCGGTCTTAAAAATTACATTAAGACCGGTTGTGGGCACAACCGGTCTTAAAGGTCACACTTTTAAGACCGATTGTAGTCACAACCGGTCTTAAAGGGCAGACATTTAAGACCGGTTGTGGGCACAACCAGTCTTAAGGTCACACTTTTAAGACCGGTTGTGGTCACAACCGGTCTTAAAGGTCACACTTTTAAGACCGGTTGTTATGTCTGCCCTTTAAGACCGGTTCTAACAACCGGTCTAAAAAATAACAGATTTTTTAGACCTGCTGTATCAAGACCTAATATAGAACCAGTCTAAAAGGTCATTTTTAACCGGTCTAAAAAGTCATTTTTCTACTAGTGTCTGTAGCTTCTGTATTAGAACGAAGGACTGGAACTGAATGCTCTAATAGGTTGATCAGCTTCTGATCAGCTATGTTATGAGTTATTTTATGACTTCACATATTCTTATAGGTTTTCCATGGAAGTATGCTACTCAAAGTGTCACGATTCATTTTATTTCTTGCATATGGTAGTTGATGGAGGAATTCGCAGTACCTTACGTCTAGATGATGTTATTAGCTCCTAAAGACAAATTAACATTCAATAGTTTTTATTTTGTTTTGGCTCCCATTTGAACTGCAGCTGAACTGATTTTTCTTCCATCTCTGGATTTGTCACTTGGATAATTGTTTTCCATTTAATGCTATCCAAAGCATAATGCCATAAATCTTGACTGTTCTTCTTTGCTTTATTGAATATATGTGCATATGTATAAATTGTGGTGATTTTGTGTTGGATTAGAAATTGGATTAGGTAACTGTGTGCAGCTATTTTGTTAATTGAGGAGGTAAAATTGGTGGAATTGTTTGATAGATGAAGTTTTGAGTTATTGTGGCAAACTAGTGTGGCGAAGGCATTATCAATCAAATTATAGTCTAGGAGTTATGTATCCTCTTTAATGTAGTTTGAAACTTTAATGAGAGCGTTTAAACATGTTGAGAGTAGAATATATTTTATGAAATTATTGAAGAGCTCAGAAGATAAACTACTCATTTGATTGTTAGGAGGAGGGAGTTCTAATTGTTATTAGTTCTTATTGAGAGTTAAAAAAAATTGGCCATTTGTTCCCATATTTTCTGTTTTTAACCTATTTTTACTATCGCTATTCTACCTTCGATGAATTGTTTTTCTCTATTGTCTTCCATTTTGATCTGATATCAGTGTTGTTGTATATGACATGTCTCATAGTACTTGATGCTTTTTACACCTACATTTGAATGAAAGTGGTGATGTAATTGTGTACAAGTGTATTGGGAATGGGGAAATTGAATGGTTGGGTTCCACATTATTTTGCTTACTTCTGTTTGTTAACTCAAATTAATCAGGTCTCTACATTTTTGTTTTCATTCGCAGGAGCTTTGATCTGCAAGATTTTAGCATAGCTTGGAGCTTTGGAGCAAGTGTGTCGATCTGCTTCTCCTCTCAAATGGGCCTCATCCAACTAGCACAAGTATCCAGAAGATTAATCCATACTAGCTTCTTCCACTCTCCAAATCTTTTTCCTGCTTGTTATATTACATCAATTCCTAGTTCCCTAGTTTCTGTAGGAAGTTCTATTTTCTATCAATATTCATAGATCATTTATTATACGCAAGAGCATTAGTCATGTGAATATTTTCGTATTTTTTCGTACTCTCTTTTTGACAATATGTTAAATGGTATTTTATCCATATTTTGACTTACTCTGTTATTGACATTTACCCGGAATTTGTACTTTGGTGTTTTGTAGAAAAGATTTCTTATTTTAGCAAATTTTTAATATACTTATATATATATATATATATATATCTAGAGACTAGGCAGGAGTGGTAAAAAAACAGAAATTAAATACACGGACACACTTGCAAAAATCAAAACCATTCCAAAGAATTTAATAAAGAATAATACAGTGGGTTTGGCAAGAGATAACCCGGGTTGTGAAAGGAGATGAAAATTAATATAGTGTACGCCTTTAATATGTACGTTTGATCTAATTTTGTAATTTACTACATAATTGACTAATGTTATAATTTTATAATTTTTGCATCTATTTTTTTATATTACATAATTGACAAATGTTATAATTTAAAAATTTTTGGACAAATTTATTTCATTTATTGTAATTATTATGCAATTTAATGTCAAATAACACTTAAAATATAATTTTATCCTTTATATGTAATTATCATAAAAGTTAATGTCCTTTTTAGTCATTTGACCATGAAAAAAGCTATTCTGATAAAATCATTCAAACACTCTCTGAGTCATTTTCAACTTGTTTTATCAGAATTATGAAAAATTTTAAACCTCATTAATTGTTTAAAAAAAATTTACAGCTTTTCAACTTTACTTTACTTTTTTTTTCTTTTTTTTTTTCCAGCAACTTTACTTTACTTCTATTTAGTGCTTGTTTGGATAAAGGGGAAAAAAACACTTTTTAAGCTTGAAGCCATGGTTTAGTGAAAGAGTAGCCAAACATGTGAAAATTCAAAAATGGGAGAAACAATTTTTTATCACAAACCATGGTTTTGAGGTTCAAAACCATGCTTTTTGAAAAAGAAAATTTTCTCATCTTTTGTGTTTGTTTGGAATAGCAATTAGAACCTTTAAAAGCAACTTTTCAATTGTAATTTACGAGGTAAACATGTAAGAGGAGTTTTATTTCGATTTATATAAATAAGCACTTTAAAGGGCCTTAAAGGTGATCCCAAACAAACTTTTTATCTCTTTCCTCTTTCTCTTTGCTCTTTCTCGTTCCTTCCCCGTTATATGTAATTATTACATTATCTAATGTCCTTTTTAATAATTTGTATATTAAAAAAAGTGATTTTGATAACACTATTCAAACTCTCTCATTTTATCATAATAATTTTTTTCACCTTTTCTTCAGAAGTAATTCTCCAAAAGTTAATCCAAATACATTCTTATGTCTCATGAGAACAAAGTATATACAATAATAAATAAAAGATAAAATTGTACATTTATATAAAAAAATTAATAATATAACTTATAAATAAAATGAAAAAATAATTGTTTATTCACCTTATAAATAGTGTGACATCTTAATTTTAATTTTAAGATTTAACTAACATTACGAGGAGATTATTTCATGCTAATTAGTATCCATTGTGTAATTATTTGAGTAAGGAGAAGTTACTCAAGATGAAAATAAATTTTCTGAAGAGAAAATTAATTTAAATTAGGTGGGATTAAACAAAAATATTTAAAAATATTTTGTTCAAAGTAATATATTACAATTAATTAAACATTGTGAGAGTTTTATTTGAGCAAAATACCTAAATTGGGCTAAGTATTTGGATTTTAGAAGGTATGTGCGTGCGAGCGTTTGTCTCTCTCTCTCTCTATATAGTATATATATATATATATAAATAAGATAATAAATAAAAATATAAAAAAATAAAATACATCAGACAAATGAGTGGCCATATTCTGAGGCTGTCAAGATAATCATTAAAAAAAAAAACAGAGAGAGAGAGAGAGACCGGGAATGACCCACCGTCCAATTCCAAATATTCCCCCCCCCCCCATTCATTTTTCACAGCAGGCCTTGGGTCCCTTTTTTATTCCATTTTCCCTTCGTCTTCTTCCATGTTGCTGCGATAGTGTGAGAGCTTTTGAGAGTGAATGAGTGAGAGGAATAAGGAGATCTGGTTGGATTCTCTTTTGGGAAGTATGGTAAGTCAACTATGCCCAGTTATTTTCACTTTTTCTCATTTATTTCTCAATTTTTGAAGGACGATAAATTAGGGTTTGATATATTTTTGAATCTTTGAGGCTTCTAGTTTATTAATATGATAATTATGGAGCTAATGAGATTAAAATAAGAGTTGCATAATTTAGATTTTTCCTTGAATGGTTGAATGGAGGAAACTAAAATTAGGGTTTGATTGAGAAATTATGATTTATAATTATGGGGTACTTAAATTCAAACTTCATGATTTATTTTAACTTATTAGAGTTTATATTGATGATTGAATAGATTGGTTTTTTTGGTTTATGAAGAAAAGTGAATATTTGGGGATGTTATGTGAAACTTTAAGGGTTGTAAGTTGGTGTTTTTGAATAACTAGAGGAGATTATGATTAATTAATTAATTATTCTAATAAGCGAGAAAGAATTAATGCTAGAGAGAAATGTGATTGTAATAATGACTCGAGGCATAGTTGATTTGTGAAAATTTTTCCGATGATTTGAAGTGAGCAAATTTTAGGAATTTTAGCACGAATGGAGGAAGGTGTTATTATCAATAATTTTAATGAGTGAATAAAATTATTGGATGATAGACATACTATGGGGATAGGAAAATTGAGTTATGGTGGTAAATTGAGAATTTATATTAAAATGAATAATTTGAAGGTTATATAAAGATTTGAAAGAGTTTGATTTTTGAGTTCATATTGATAATATGATTATGGGGAATGAGGTTTGGTAATTGGGTTGGTTGAGTTGTTAGAGCTATTGTGGCACCAATTTGACTTCGTCTCTTTCGTTTGTTTTTTTTTTCCGTTGGCTGAGCAACGGTCGCCTTCAACGTTGAAGATCACGTTGGGTCTTCACAGTCGGAGCTGATCTTTGTTCCTGCGCCGGTGGGAGGATAAGTACACCGTCAACTATCATTGAGGATGAAGTGAACAGTGACTCCGTCTCTGTCGTGGGTTTTTTTTTTTCCGTTGGCTGAGCAACGGTCACCTTCAACGTTGAAGATCGCCGTTGGGTCTTCACCGTGGGAGCTGATCTTGTACCTGCGCCGGTGGGAGGATAAGTAAACTGTCGACTAGTGTTGGAGCGGTGGTTCTATCAGCTACGTCTTTCAAGCTCTGTTTTCTGCAATACTCTGTTTTTGGCTTGTGGATCTTCGTCGGATCTGAGCTTCGCTGTTGAGCGTCCGGAGGATATTGCAACCGAGTAGGTCTCTGTCCTTCTTGCTACAGGTGGTTTTCGTTTGGAAGTTTCTGACTCGGTTTAGCCATCATCGTCGTCAATCTTCTTCACTTTTGCAAAGCGTTGAACTGGGATCCTGTCTTGGTGCAGTCATTGGCAATCTGACCAATGAACCTAGTTTCTGGCTTGGCAAAGTTGTTGGTGATCTGTGTGTAACTTAAGAAGTCCTAGAAAAGAATGGGAAGCAATATGCGTGAACGGGATAGAAGTTGTGAAAGAGTACCTCCGATGCCAACGTCGAAAGAACAAGATGCTATGGTACGGAGCCGAAAGAAAGTTAGAAATGGGGAGGATGAGTTCTCTGAACACCAGTCCCTTGTACCAAGGGTGGAGGATTGGATGACTGATGAAGAGGTAGTCGAGGAAGCTCCTACACAACCGAAGAAATCTTACAAGGAAGTTTGCGTCGATATACCGAAGGCGGGAGACATATCTGATGATGAGGAAGAATGGTGGCGTGGGGATGGATGGAAATCTAGAATTGAGGTTGAGATCACCCAGAAAGGTCCAAATATTGTCATCTCACCGGAATTCCATCAAAAGTTAGCAAAGAAATGGAGTACTTCTTTGATTGTGAGGCTTCTAGGACGTATGGTTCGTGAAGAACAACTTGGTAGAAAGTTGCAACAACTATGGGGTCGAAGGGGTGAGGTAACTACGATAGAAATTGGTTCTGGATATTTCTTGGTTCGTCTAACAAGCGAGGAGGATTATGAGTTTGCTTTGACTGGTGGCCCATGGTTATACATGGAACATTACCTAGCTGTACAGCCATGGAAACCTGAATTCGATCCTGATGCTGGGGAAGTTCCGAAGATCGCTACTTGGGTACGTATTCCAAAATTTCCAGTTGATTTTTATGATAAAGGCATCTTATACGTAGTGGGTAGTCAGATTGGAAGGGTGCTTAAGGTAGATAATAATACTTTGAAACAAACAAAAGGTCACTTTGCTCGATTATGTGTTGAGATAGATCTGAATTCCCCGTTGCTCCCATCATTTATGATTAATGGTAAGGAAAAAAAATCTTTTATGAGGGATTACACTTGATATGCTTTTCATGTGGGAGGTATGGGCATGGGTCCGAACATTGTTCACAAAAGAAAGAATTTGGAACTTCGGGCGTACAAAGTTCAGAGACTGAGTATGAAGGGAGGACAGCGGATTCGATGTCTATTAACCATGACCGAAAAGCCATAACCTATGGAGAATGGATGGTGGCACCCAGGCGTCGCAGGATGCAGCGTGGCACTGGAGGAGAATCGAATGTTAGATGAGGAGGGGTACGTGAGCTGCGTAGAAATAATAATGTTGGAGGATCAAGATTTGCAGCACTGACTGATGAAAATACGGAAGAGAAGGGAAATGAAATTACTTTATTGGCAACCAATAATTCGGCAAATGATACTACAAATCAAGAATCTTCAAAAGTCAGAATTACTAAATCATGTGGGTCCTTGCCTAGTAAGACGAAGACAGTGGTGATTAATTCAGGGATCAAAGAAAATGTGGTGGAACGTAAGACGGATTTGGTTAATCCAATGGAACATTATCAACAGGTGAAGAATAAAATGGTAGACCAAGGTAATTCTAGTTTCAACTCAGAAAGTGGCAAAGTGCATAGTGCTAGGAGCTTAGCGAAAGGTATTAATGAAGGAAGGAAGGGTGTTGCAGGATCCTCCAAATTTCAACCAATGAAGGCCTATTCGGGTACGTCTTTAAAATCTGAAGGTGTAAAAATTCAACCATCAAAATCTACCATGAATAGTGCTTCTGAACCTATTGATCCAGGTGCAGGTAGAAAGATTAACTATTCAACTAGTATAAATCTCCCAAGTGAGGAGGGTGATCTTGTTATGAAGGAGTCAGGTGAAGGAGCATATGGGCCTACGTCCCAGTAGCGTGTTCCTGATTGTTGGAAACCTTATCTTTTATTTTTGTTTTTAATGATAGTTATGACATGGAATACTCGGGGTGCCGGTGGTGCCTCATCTCGTCGTTTAATCAGTGACATTATTGAGAAACAAAGAGTTAATTTCTTTGCTCTATTGGAACCTAGACAGGCGGGTATAAAGGCAAAGTTAATGGCTCGGAAGCTTGGATGGCCTAATATGCATGTGGTTGAAGCGCGAGGATTTAGTGGGGGTATTTGGTTATTTTGGGATTCAAGTTGTAACTTTTTGATTGTTTCGGCAGGTGAACAATTTGTCCATGGAATGGTGAATGCAGGTAATGATAATGAATGATCTCTTACAATTGTTTACGGGCATCCTAATATGTACCCGAGGCGCCTTCTATGGTCTTCATTAAGGGACATTAGCCAGGTTGTTCGTGGGGGTTGGTTGGTCGTTGGGGACTTCAATGCTGTTTCGTGTCCTGAGGATAGATGGAGCATGAAAATACGGGAAACCAGTGGAGTTGATAGATTTTTCAGGGAGTGGATTAATGATACTGGATTAATTGATATTGGCTTTAATGGTCCTCGATTTACATGGGGGACTCCGTCTAGTCAGAGCAGGATTGATAGAGCATTGGTGGATGGCGGATGGCATGCGCAGTTTCCTAATGCATCGGTGCTTCATCTACTAAAGTATAAATCAGATCATTGCCCCATTTTGGTTAAAACTGACAAGGTGGAGCATGGTGAATATAAACAAAGGCCTTTCCGTTTCTTCGCCCCTTGGGTGATGCATGATGAATTCTCAGAGTTTGTTAAGGGTAAATGGAATGTTAAAGAAGATTGGTGTGGATCTTTAGAGGATTTTACTGAGCATCTGAAAATTTGGAATAAAGAGGTTTTTGGGAATTTAAATTATATGAAGAATAAGCTTTATAGACGTCTGGATGGGATTAATACCACAATTGCTAGAGTTGGGACATCAGTGAGATTAGAGAAATTGCAATGTGAATTATGGAAGGAACTTGAGCAAATTTTGGCCCAGGAGGAAATTATGTGGCTCCAATACTCTCGTGCTACTTGGTATATTCAGGGTGACCGAAACACAAGATATTTTCATTCAAAGGCGAATGGTCGAAGAAGACGGAATCGGATCTTAGCTCTTAAACTTAATTCTCAAGAATGGTCTTATGATGAGCAAGAAATACGTGAATTTGGCAGTAATTTTTTTGAAGAACTTTATACAGATATGAGCACATACCAGGGGTCCTTGGTGTTTGGGTGCACATATCCTGATATTGATGAAAACTATATATGTGCTTTGGGAAGACAGGTTGATGAAATAGAAATTAAAAGAGCTTTGTTCGATATGGGTTCTCTAAAAGCTCCGGGTCCTGATGGTTTAAATCCTCTGTTTTATCAAAGTCAATGGGATACGGTTGGTCTTTCGGTTACATCGTTGGTTAAAAGGGTATTTTCTGATCCGAAATGGGTTCATCATATTAATGATACTCAAATTGTGCTTATTCCAAAAATCGATCATCCACAAACTTTTCGTGATTTTTGGCCAATAAGCCTCTGTAATGTTGTGTATAAGATTGTTACAAAAATTATTTCAAATAGATTTAAATCTATTATGCCATTGGTTGTGGCCCCGAACCAATGTAGTTTTGTGAAGGGGCGCCAAAGTACTGACAATATTATTCTAGTGCAGGAAATCATTCATTCTTGCGGAGTATAAAGAAGAAGCAGGGATTTATGGCAATCAAGATTGACTTAGAGAAAGCATATGACCGAGTTAGATGGAGTTTTCTTTTCGAATGCCTTAATGAACTAAGGATTCCTGACTACCTCTGTGACGTCATTAAAGCTTGTGTATCTACTCCGCAAATGCAGCTACTTTGGAATAGGTGTGCTGCAAAAGGCTTCTACCCTTCCAGAGGAGTTCGTTAAGGAGATCCTATCTCACCGTATCTCTTTGTTATTATGATGGAAAGGTTGGGGCATTTAATCCAGACTGCAGTACATGATGGAGATTGGAAACCTTTTAAGTTGTCGAGGCAAGGTACGGCTATTTCTCATGTCGTTTTTGCTGATGATCTCATTCTGTTTGCTGAAGCAAATATGGATCAAGCCGGGGTGGTGAAAGCCATACTAGATGATTTTTGTGAAATATCTGGGCAGAAAGTTAATACTGCAAAATCGCACATTTACTTCTCCAAGAACGTGGGTCATACGAGAAGAAAGGACATTAGTGAGTTCTTGAATTTTCCCCTATCTTCAAATCTGGGGAAATATTTAGGAATGCCGATCTTGCATGAGAGAAGTACTAAGTCCTCGTACAA
The DNA here is from genome assembly GCA_963210345.1 of Inga oerstediana. Taxonomy (NCBI): domain Eukaryota; kingdom Viridiplantae; phylum Streptophyta; class Magnoliopsida; order Fabales; family Fabaceae; genus Inga; species Inga oerstediana. The sequence continues at coordinate 61,956,647 of OY723400.1, forward strand.
ATTTATTCTTGATAAGATGAATGTTCGTCTAGCAAGCTGGAAACCAAACATGTTATCGATGGCGGCAAGACATACTCTGGTATCATCAATCGTTTCGGCTATACCATCTTATGCAATGCAAACTATACCCCTCCCTCTGGGTACTTGTGATGAGATAGACAAAAAGTGCAGGCAATTTCTTTGGGGGAGTACATCCACGAGTCGTAAGCCACATATGGTAGCTTGGGGTCGTGTGTGTTCTCGGAAGAATGATGGTGGACTAGGTTTAAGACAGGCAAGGCTTCAGAATAAGGCTTACATGATGAAATTGGAATGGAACTTGATACACAAACGGGATGCATTATGGGTTCATTTTCTTCGTGAGAAGTATAAGACGGGCAGTGATTTAGTGCCAAAAGTGGAAAAACGACGGACAGAATCCAGCACTTGGAAGGGGATTAGACAAAGTTGGGAAAGTGTAACTGAGAGTATTGCCTGGAAGATTACAGATGGAACTACGGTGTCTTTTTGGTATGATCTTTGGGTTCCCCATTTTGACAGATTGGAGAGTTTGACATTTCAACCATTAACAAATGAGATGAAGGAATGGAAGGTGGCCGACTGTATTACTCCGTCGGGTCAATGGAATCTGGCTGAGTTTGGACATTTATTACCAAAACATGTTGTGTTAGCAATCCAAAGAGTGAATATTAACCGCAATACTAGTGGTGATATTCCTATTTGGAAATGGACATCTGATGGTAAATTTGCACTAAGAGCTGCGTACAAGAAGTTAGCTGGGCATGGTGAAAACCATTATTTGTTTGGATGGAGTCTTATATGGAAGCTGAAAGTCCCTCAACGTTACAGAATATTTTTGTGGTTATGCGCTTATGGTCGTTTATTGACTAACTTGGAACGAGTTCAACGGGGAATCCACACGAATGAGATGTGCCCTTTTTGTCAAGATAAAACTGAATCAATTATGCATATACTTCGAGAGTGTACGAGGGTTAAAGAGATATGGAGTGACATTCTACCTAGACCATGACATCGGCATTTCTTTGGCGCAACAGATAGAAATACTTGGTTAACATGGTGTTTACGCCGTCGTGATCATGTGTATGGCTATGAGTTTCGACATTGGTTTACGGTTCTATGTAGGCACATTTGGTTGGCAAGGAATGACCATATTTTCAACAATAAACAATGGAGTAAACAGGAGCTATTGGCACGTACTTGTTCGGTGTTGTCTTGGGGTATGTCTACCCACATGAAACCGAAGTCTTATATCACACCTAGTATGGGTTGGAGACCTCCACCTCCTGGGATGGTTAAAGTTAATACAGATGGATCCAGGAATGAAGTGTCAGGGTGCTGTACTTGTGGTGGGGTGATAAGGGATGAAAAAGGCAATTTTATTCAAGGATTTATGTTCAGGATTGGACGAGGATCGATTATCACAGCAGAAGCCTGGGGAATTTTGTGGGGTATGAAATTAGCTTAGGAAGGAGGATTTAGGCATATTATTGTTGAGAGTGACTGTAGCGAAGTATTGGATCTTATTCAAGGACTTGTGCCTGATGAACATCATGACGCTACTTTAATCTTAGAAATTCAATCGATGTTGCAACGTGAGTGGGATGTACAGATTCTACATTGCTGTAGGGATGTGAACAGAGTTGTGGATCACTTGGCAAAAATTGCATGGGATATGACAGTAGATTTTCTTGCAGTTGACAGAGAACCTGCTGAAGTTACACATTTGCTGATGGAAGACGTCAAGAACCAATACATTTGTACTGAGTTAGTAGAGTAGAGCTTGTAGGGCTATGCTTTCTCTTTTTCTATCAAAAAAAAAAAAGATAAGAGTTGGGACATCTAGAGAAACTTTAAGTCTCTAAATTATTTTTGTAAACCACTCAATTTGTTTAAATACTAAATTGTAGTTATAGTTGATTGTTATAGATTGATTTGTGAGTTGTAGTTGAGCTTAGAGCTTGGATTTTTGTGGTAAATTTAGCTTTGGTGAGAGGTAATCACTTTCCATTTGTTATGTGTGTTGGTATGTTGTTTATAAGTATTATGTGAAATGATTATGAAAATGAAAATGGTATATTGATATTGATGAGGTATTTCTATGCCTATTTTGAAATGTTTATTGAGATTGAGAAAGATGTTTATAAGTATTTTCACTACTACAAAATATGAATTTAATGACGCTTATCTTGTGACATTTCTTCAAACAAGCATCGGAGGAGACTTTTTATTTTTTTTAGAAAAATAATACATGTAACAACTATGACGCTTGACCAGGAAAGCCACATAGTTTCCTAATACATTCTATGGAGTTTGCTTGAGAAAGTGCCATACAAGGGGTTATTTTAAAAAAAAAAAAATTACTCCCTTTGTATGATGTTTGCCCAACAAGCACCATACAAGGGGATATTAAATGGTGTAATTTTTTAAAAATAAATTCCTTATGTAAAAGCCTTTATTTTTTTAAACAATAAATCCCTTATATATACAAGCTTCGGAGAATACTTCTATTTTTTTTAAAAAAATACATGCCTAGTATGGTGCTTTACATACAAGTGTCATACAAGGTGAGAGAAGCCACGATACTTTTTATCAAAGCATCGTAGCTTCCCAATTTAAAAAAAAAATGATGACCAATTTAGGAAAAAAAAATGGGCCTTGGACGGCACTTGATAGTTAAGCGCCATCCAAGGTTAAGCCTTAGCTGGCACTCAATTTAAAAGTATCGTTTAAGACCTTTTATTAAAAAAATTGAAATTTTTTTAACTAATATTACTGTCTTAGATGTGATCTTTATTTAACTTATCCAAAGTGTTGAGGTTCTCATTAGCGTGTTCAAAGCACAATTTAATTTTAATATTTTTTAGTTTTATTAAAAATTGAAAATTTAATTAACTCTAAATTTATAAATCTGATTTTTTATTAATGAAATAATAATTTGTTATGTTTTATATATTAACAATAAACATAAAATTTTTTGATAAAAACAATGTGATTTGGACTTTATAAAGAAAAAATTTTGACAGAGAAAATAAGTAAAAACTAATTAATTTAATTTTCAAAAACTAACTCTTGAATATCAAATAAAATACTTAAACTAAATTTTCTTTTGATAGAATTAAACTAAATGTTCTATTCATTCAACAAAATATACGTTAGAATGTCGACATTTTCTGTGTCTATATATACATCAAATTTTTTTTATCCCATGATATGCAAAATTCAAATTTACTTTTTTTAAAAATAAACAAGAAAATAAAAAAATATATGAGGGAATAATATTTGTGCAATAGGCTACGATTTCAATTTATGTCAAATATAAAAAAAATATATAATTATTTTTCCTTATAATATTTGATATTTATAGTAGTTATTACTTGTTTAATTTAATCAATATCTTTTATATTTAATTTATTACGTAAAAATATTTTTTTTTAAAAAATATTTCTTATGACACTTCATAAGAAAGGGTCCTAGGAAGTGAAAACAAAAAATAAGAAAAGGCATGCGTTGAAAATTCAAATGCCCTTTAATGGTGCTTGTTCAGGCATATATTGATTATATGCCTGTAATGGCCCTTGTTTAGCACGCACCATTAAAGACTCTTTATTTTTTTTGAAAAAAATTAGTCCACCTTATATAGCACTTCTACATAAAAGCACTATACAAAGTGCTATATAATTCCACAGCCCGCCATTTTCATTTTCATTTTTATTTTTATCTTCTCGTGTTTCCTCTAGCTCCCTCATTTCTTAGAACTCTGTTGCAGTTCAAACTTTTTTTCTTCTTCTTGTCTCCGCCTCCTTTAGAAGCTCCCTAACGTGTAAGTGTTTTTTTTTCGACATTTGTCCACATTTTTTTAGTTAAAATATCTCATGAATCTTATATATGTGCTCATAATTTTGTTTCTAAGTATTTATTTGAAATTTCAACTCTGTCTTCTTGAACTTTCTATACATTGTAAGTTTTTCAATTTTTTTAGCTTACAAATATAATAATACTTAGTTTAATTCTCCGTAGAAGTATCGTGTATGGATGAAAGTTTAAGCAACTTAAATATTGGAGTTCTTTTATGCTTAATACATGCAGACACAATATTGTAAAAGATACATGCTATATTATGTCATTTTATTGTGGATTGTATTGTAAATTGCTGTAGATTTTATATTATAAATGGAGGTTTACATCAGAAAAATAAAAAAATTATAAATTTTTTTTTATAAAAATACTTTCTATGGCGCTTCTCTAGGGAAGCGCCATAGGAAGTTAATGACTTCCAATGGCACTTCCCTGGAGAAGCGCCATAGGAAGTGCCAACTGCCCGACTTTATATGGCAATTCTCCAGGAAAGCGCTATAGCTTTATATTTTTTTTAAAAAAATAAATAATCAAGCTATGACGCTTCTATATATTCAAGAAGCGACATAGTTTGTTTTAATAGCGTTGGAAGTTATGACGCTTCCCAAGTGCCATAATATTCTTTAAATTAAGCACCACAACTTGTGTTTTTTATAATAATGTTTGATAGAAATTGCCTTGTGGAATGTTATAATTTGAATTGTGATATATATATATATATATATATATATGTATATGTATATGAGTTGACAATTGAGACGTAATGGCAAGCGTATGAAAATTATTTGAATACCACGAAGTGAATGTGAAAATCTTGAGAAATTCCCATTGAGCTATTTATTAAGAATTATTGTGATGGTTGGATTGGGAAGAGATGGAGTAATTTGTTCCACTATATGGTATAGCCTCTATTGTGCATAATGGCTAGCTTTCTATTGTCCCACTAGTTCAATGAGGGATCGCGACACTCCATTAGTTCAACAAGGGGGGAAAACCTATGGTCTGGGCATGTGCTTTGTGGATTTTGGCTGATCCTCATCACATGACCAATGAGCTTTTGAGTAGTCAGTAACATGGATAGTAACTTAGCCTACCGGACTAGTCGGTGGAAATAAGACGGTTCGGCTGAATTGATGGGAGACAACTTGAGAATTGTGATATAAAAATTGTGATGCAGAATTCCTGATATGAAATGTGTAATATGGAAATTGTGATATAGAATTTGTGATTTGGAATTTTTTGAATTATATTTATAATGATTTGTTATATAAACTATTCCACTCAGCACCTCACGAGTACATATTAGCATGTGTAATGAGTTGGATAACTAGTTACTGAAGCTTTTGTCTTTCCCTGTTGATTTAACATTTTACAAGTAATAGTTCTTCTGTTAGTCAATTGATCTGAGGAAGGCTCTGGAGGCTTGATTATTGTGATAATATTTGTAAAGTGTCCTCCTTTTTATTTATGTGGTGAATTGTTATGTATTGTCACTATAAGGCTCATGTTGTATACTCTGATAGGATACTATGTTTTGAATTATATTGTTTTCTATCATGGATAAGTAACTCAAGCGGACATTTGAGAAAATTGTTGTTTCAATATTTTAATAATTGAGTTTGATATTGAGCTTGTGGTCGAATAATTATATTCTGGACTTCAAGAAGTCCAAGAACCAAGTATGTTAATTATTTATGGTTTAGTTTTGTGAAACAATGAAAAGAGTTTTGTGATCCATGATAAATTTTAAATGTTTGGTTGATGGATAGTTAACTTTTGACATTGTGTAAATGTTTGAGAAAGAATAGTACTAAAAAATGAGTTTAATCTCTGGACTTATGTTTGAATATTATATTCTAAGCTTTGTGGAGCTCAAGGCCAACTATTAATTAAAATGACTTTATAAATGTGTTAATTTAAAATGATTTAACGTACAACTACTTAGAGATATTTTATTATCCATGATAAATTTTAAATGATTAGTTTATTCTTTTTCTTTCATGGATAGATATTTGCAATGATTTAAATCTTTTATAATCATGGTAATATTTTCAAAAGGTTAGTTGAACTCTTTTTCTACCAAGATTAACTTTTGAAAGATGAATTGTAATTTTTTCTTCTATGGTAGATTTTTGCATTTAAGTTTTCTCTTTTACACCAAGTATTGTTTATTATACACTACTACAAACAGGGGTTTTAATGTCCCTATTTTGGGACTTTTAACGTCCAAAAATAGGTGAACGTCTATGTGAGGGGCGTATTAAAGTAGAACTTTAGATGTCCATAAAAAAAGGGATGTCTAAAATGGGATTTTAGACGTCCCAATTTTGAAATAGGGACGCCTAAAGTCTCCACTTTAGATGTCCCTTTTTTTAAAAAGGGACGTCTAAAGTCATTTGAATTTCAAATTTTCTGTAGATGCTGAGGTCATCAATTACGAAAGCAAACACAAGTTCCATATGAGAATCCTCTGCAATAGTTTTGTTGAACACAAATGCTAGCTTTCTCCATTCTCTTTTTGGCTCCGGAATTTCCTTTTTTTGCATCACCACACTTCCACCACTTTGCTAGCTTTGTTCAAACTTCTTTTAGTCAAACTTTATAATTCAAAAATCCATTTTTTACCCAGATGTACTGTATTAGATCTGATTGTAAAAAAAGAGAGGAACTTATATAATAATAATAATAAACAGACAAGCATGTAAGATTTGAGAAGTGATAAAGAGAGAGTTACTGTGGCACCGAAGGGCATGATGAGAGGGGGGAGGATGGTGATAACACTGAAGGAAAAAGCCATTTGAATATATAGAACGTGGGTCTCTCTCTGCAACTCCTCTCAGAGAACTTGAAAAATGTTGTGGGGGGGAGAGAGAGAGAGAGAGGAAGGAAAGTGTCCCTTTATTTAATATAAGGCATGAGCATCCCTTATATTCAATACAGCTCGTAAGGAAATTTTTAAATTACTTTAGACGTCCAAAATTCCATTTGGGATGTCTAAAGTGGGGAGGTCCAAAGTCCCAAATTTAATTTGAGACATCTAAAGTGACGTTTAAAGTAAAAAAAAATTAAATTTTTTTTTAACTTTAGACATTTTAAATTCAATTTGGGATGTCTAAAACTACCTAGTTCCCACACAGAATTACAAAAATGCCACCACCTATGTTTTAGACGTCCCTATTTTAAAAAAGGACGTCCTTTAAGGTAGCAGAATCTATATTCTATAGTAGTGATATATTCAAAAATTTGACAAGAGTTTGGAGTAATTGAGTTTTGAAAAAAGGATTTTACAAATAAGACCAAAGAAGTAAAGATTTTAATCCCAAAAGTCTCCCAAAATGCATAAATGACTCTCCAATCTCATGGGTTTAAATTGTAAATAATTTGTTGTCTATATATACCGACATACTCTTAATTGTAAAAAAAAAAAAAAAGTCTCAAGATCACCCACTTCACCAAGCATCAACATACTCTTGTTTGTTTGGCTTTTCAAAGATTTTATTATGATTTACGAGATAAATATAGGAGAAAAGTTTTCTCTCAGCTAGAGGAAAATGTTTTTAAAAAAAATTTGTTATAGGCTTCCCGAACAAGCACTAATATTCGAATATTCAACCTCTTGCTCTTCCTTCACCAATAAGAGGTTTCTAGCATTTGAAGGAAAAAAGGCTTTATGTTACAATTGTTTGATATTCCATTTTAACTACAAAATCGTATTTGACTGATCAATGAAGCAATGGAGGACATTGTATCTGCCCAAATTATGAATGATATAAAGTTGATTTGCCTCTCTTTTACCCTCAATTTCTTCACAACTTTTATGATCAAATCGCAAATCCAGTATGTATATAAAACTTCTCCAAACTTGAAAATTAAGTCAGAACCATATAAAAATAACTTTTTAAGACTTAAATAAAAAAGCTCTCTTAACTTTTAAATCCATGCAAATAATCTTAAATCATCAATTTTATACTCTTAAAAATTTTATGTATAACTTTCTTGAACTTGAGTTATATGTAAATAACAAACTGCTTAAAACTTTAATAGTATTAGAGTCATATGTATAAATATAGAAGTTTATGGATGCTTATTGTAACATTTCAAAAATTGGGGAGGATATTTACGTATTTTTGAAGATTTTTGTATAATTTAGCTAATTAAATTGATAAAATTAAGAACCTGTAAATGCAAAATTAGGATCTTAATATAATGCAGCAAAATGCAAATAAAGAATTGTAAGTAGGTGATAAAATCTGCCTCATTTGATTTTCTTGAAATAGCATCCAACACAAACTGTCTGAGACAAGCTAGCATACACAAATCATACAGGGAAAGAAGCATGGAATTTTATTATTATTATAATTATTAACCAAGCTTCGTAAGAACATCGTTCAGGGTAGATACTGTCTCTGCATAGTATTTTTCCGCCTCAGGGGTGCTCTTAATTTTTGCAGCATGATCCAGCTGTTAATCAATTAAAAGAAAATTATTAAGTCAATCATTAAAAAAAATTCAATAATATGTAATTAGATTAAATGTTTTATAGAATATTTTTCTCACATATTTATACGTCACTTTATGGTAGGAATCCTATAATAGTAAAAATTACAGAAATTTGAGAGTATCAAATATCAATTTGTAAAATAAATTATTTACTAATTTAAAAAAAAGAACAAATAGTATTCATCTTTCACCTAAGTGGTCCAGGCCGGTCATATTCAAAATTATTTTTTTAATTTTATTATTTTGATTTTTTAAAAAATAGAACATTAAATTATTAAATATTTCACTTGTTCATTGAAAAAATGTTGATTTAAATTAAAAAATCAAAATAAGAATCACTTAATCAAATCTATGAAACAACACATATACTTTATTTTATACATTGAAAAATTTAATATTTAAATTGAAAAGTCAAAACAAACAAAAATCGAAACTTGAACTCTTGGAATTAAAATTTAAACATTAAATAACTTAATAAAAATTTCATATTTAATAATTATAAAAATCATATTTAAACTTTCAGCTGTCCAAATACACACACACACACACAAGAATAATAATTTACAGGAAACTTGTTAAAAACCAACATAACTTGGAAATACTAATTAGCGTGATTGAATAAAAATAATATAATTAAATTCGAAGTTAAAAATAATGAAATGAACTTACATTGCTGATGGTTTGGAATAGCTTGCCGGTGAGTTCCTGGAGCGACTTCTTTTGGTCCTTTGGTTTAACAGAGATAACAGTGTTAAGGTCATAGCGAAGGTACCCTGCTTTCAGACGCAGATCGTTCTGAACGTAAGGCCAGGCCTTCTTGTCTATCAGCCCCTTCACGTTCAATATGTCCTTCGCCGATTCCTTCGCCCTCTTCGCCGCGTCACTCGGCCCCAGTGGCTGCAAGAAGAACCTGTCCTTCAACGGCAGCAGCAGATCCCTCGGCTCATCCGAGTTCAGCGTCCCCGCTGGCAAATTCCACAATTAATAAATCCTTGTATTCTGAAGTTTCCCTAATAATCTGGAAATAGTGATTCAAAATACTTACGCAAGCCACCGGAGGGCGGTGGAGCAGGGCCTACTTTGATGGTCTTAGCGTCAGCAAGGACGGCCTGAACGAAGGATCCGGTGGCAATACCGGCGGCGACGAGTCCGAGGACGGCACGGCGGCTAGTGTCAGCCTCAAATTGGCCCTGCTGGGCTCTGACGACGAGACCATGACGGCCTAATGAGGCAGTCCTTCCGTTTCCGGAGGCGGCGTTCAAGCGAGAGCTACCTTCGAAAATGGGCTGAGAGGAAGAACGCAAGCCAGCCATTGAAGATGAAGCCATAGCTTGAGCCATTAAGGATGATTGAAGTGTGAGCTTCAATGAAGTGACAGAGTGGAAATATAATTTTGTGGACGATTATGATGATGACGAAGAAGAAGAAGACGATGATGATATGTATTTTTGGGGTTTGTTTGTGAGTGAAGTGTGTGATTCAGAGAAACACCTTATCTGCGATTTTGAAGTTAGGATAAGTTGGATATGGTGTTTGGCCAATCAGGGGAGAGGATGATTGGCGAAGATGGAGACAAGCTGGATTATGTTTCCACGTGGGTTCCTAGAAGCTGACACGTGTAATGGCAAGTTTCTCAAATGTTCAATCCCGTTTTTTAAGGCAAACTTTTCATAAAAAATATATGTTGTTTCCCTTAAAGATTAAATGTTATTCTCCCAGTTTTTTCATAAAAAAAAAGAGGCTATTTTAATTGACAAAGGATTAAAAATCTTAATAAATTTATTAAAATGATAAAAAAATAATATCATGGGGTTTAATATTATAAATTAAAATTTTAAGTGAGTTAAATTTAAATTTTGAAATGTTAGGAAATTATTTGTAACTATCAAAATTTAGGATGTTATCTATAATTGGTCAAAGTTTAAGGGTTTCATGATATTAGTAATTTATATAAGATGTCATGTGCCCATGTGTCGTTAAAAAGATAACGGTTAGTTAATGGTATGGGCTAATAATGAAAAAAATAAAAGATCATAGGGTTAAATTTTAATTTTAAAATATCAAGAAATTATATATAATTGACTCAAAATTAAGAAGTTTTTTTATATTTTAGTTTTTTTTTTCCATAAAGATGAGGGAATACCCTCAAACTATTCTATCCATATTGGCCTGTGAACAAAGTCATGCTGAAAAGTAGTGTCAAGCTCCTCCTATGGGCTCAGGATCAGATATCTAATTGGCACTCTAGGAGAGGATTCGGATTTGGGTTCTCTCATAATCTTTTTTCTCCTCTTCCCAAAACCCCATGTCCACCCTCATATTTAAAAATATAGATGGTTTTGATTTAATATTTTATAAAACTATCATTTTAAATATAAATAAATAAATATAAATGGATAAAATCTGATCTACACTATTTATAACCGCAATACAAAAAAATTTAAAAAATAATAATTTATAAAATATTATAATGATAGTTTTAGAAAATATTAAATTTATACTATCCATTTTTTTTATCTAAGAGTGAATATGAGATTATGAGAAGAAAATGAGAAAAATGATTTTAAATCTATTGCCAAAGATTTCCACCTCCTATGCTCACACAAGCAATTATATCACGTGAGTTTTTTTTTTTTTTTTTTGGTGTTTGATAGAGAGAGTTTAATTGATATAAATAATATACATCAGCGGAGAAAATCAATGCCATATATATCTAAATTAATAATCAAATAACATATTGATGATATGGTTATGGATCTTGGCGAAAAATAAAAGTTAAAAGAAAAAGGTTTTTTAAAAAAATAAATAAATTCAACCTTCATACTAATCCATATGGCCTTTTAAGTTCAGATACTGTTAGCTTGGAGAAAAATTCATGGGGACAAGGAGAGATGAGCTTCTTTCTTGAAATTTCAGGTATCCAGGGATCGCCCCATATCCTTGTACTCCTCACATTAGCCATATTGGCAATAACAATACCTTCTAACACTCTACGCCTTTCAATGATACTAAACCATGTCCATGAGGCTCTACTTCCTATTTTGACTTCCACAAACACTACAAAAAAAAAAAAAAATCAAATTAGAGACGGAAATTCCGTCCCTAATTAGTTTAGCGATGAAAATTAACGACATAATCAAATTAGCGATAGAATTTATTCCGTCGGTAAAAAGACTGTTACTAATTAATTAGGGACGGAATTTTAAATTCCGTCGCTAATTTAAGACGGATTAGCTACGGAATTTTCCGTCGCTAAATTCCGTCTCTAATTAAAGACGGAATTTACTAACTAGCAACGAAATTTAGTGACGGAATTTTCCGTTGCTAATTAGCGACGGAATTTCCGTTTCTAATCCGTCGCAAAATATTTTTTTATATAATTTAACTTGCCACATGTCCTCACAACGAGCCTCCACATGTCCCTTGCCGGCGGCCGCCACGTGTACCCACCACCGGCCATGTGTCCCCGTTAGCCGCCACCACCTCACCTCCGCCCTCCACGTGTCCCGGTCAACCGCCACGTGTCACCCTCCATCGGGCGCCACGTATACATATATTTTTGCTTTACGAACAAAATTAGAAATAAAAAATTTAATCTATTATTAAATATTTGAATTTAGTTTTCTTATTTTATTTTATGTAAATGTTCAACCTAAATTTTTATTATTAACATCTTTTTTATTCATTTTATGATATATTTTATTTTGTTTTTGCATTTATAAAATTTTTATTTTTATTTGTACATAACATATTATTAAAAATTCAAATATATTATATTATAATTTCAATTTCAAAAATAAATTCGAATTAATAATTTTATTTATTTATTTTAATATTTATATTATAAATTTATAATAATTTAAAATTTAAATTATTTAAAAAATTTATAATTATTTAAAAAATTAATTATTTGTGACGGAAATTAGAGACGGAAAAATTCCGTCGCTAATTTCTATGGCTAAGTTTTAATGATGGAATTAGAGACGGAATATAACGACGGAATGTGATTCTGTCTCTATTCCGTCGCTAATTTAGTGACGGGAAAAATTTCGTCGCTAATTTTAATGACGGAATTAGAGACAGATTAGTGATAGAATTTAGCGACGAAATGTGATTTCGTCGCTAATTTAATGACGGAAAAATTCCGTTGCTAATTTTAGTGACGGAATTTGTGAATGATTAGGGACGGAATGAAATTCCGTCGCTAAATTCCGTCATTAATTTTTAGTTTTTTTATAGTGAAAACCTGATTTCGAGGAGTATCTTACCTTCAATATTCTAACCCATAATTGCTCTGGCTCATGAAGTATTCTCCATCCCAGCTTCACCAATAGAGCTAGCTAGGTTGAAAGCCTCAAGCTCTTTAAACCTCAACGCCCCTTCCATCCTATGCATAATCTATCTTTTGCTACCTAGTGCATTTTCCTTTTGTGATTAGAACATTTCCACCAAAAACTGGCAATGATTTACTGAATTCTTTTTATTACATTTCTTTGGAAAAAGAAAATAGGACATAGGGTAAACTGAAATTGAATTAGCAACTAAATTTAATAATACCTCTCTCCCTGCTTTCGATAGAAAGTTCCGTTTCCATCCCTGGACTAGTGGACTCTTTTCTTAAGGCGATCTAGCACAAAGTTGAGCACCTGAGATTTTGATCTTCCCCATGTTATAGGTAACCCCAAGTAATTCCTAGGGATATTAGCTACATGTATTTGAAAGATATGTCCAAATTCCTTACTAGGGGATGTGATGAAAGTAACCCTTTTAAGGAGGTCATTACTGAGGCTAGAGAGTGGCTATCTAGAGATTGGTGTGTTCTTATAAACCATATCTCTAGAAATAGAAACTCCCAGGCGGATTATTTAGCAAAACTTGCTCATAGTAGCACTGAGTATTTTGTCATTTTTGATCAACCACCACCTGTTTGTCTGCAGGAATTGGTTGAGGAACTCTGGTTGCTTTGCCTCTCGTGAGGTGTCTATTTTGTAATCTTTTGTTAGATTAATGAATTCCAGGTTTTAGTCAAAAAAAAAAGAAGATATGTCCAATTTCTTCTTTCAACAAATCTGGGGTTTTTTTGGAAAATTATAAGCATGATTTATTGACATTAATTAACTGCTCAGAAGTTGTGCAATAGTCATTAAGGATCCTCTTCGAATGCCTACAAGCTTCTAGATCAATTTGAATGAATAATACAAAATTATCTGCGAAAAAGCTATGCGTTAAAGTTGGACATCTTCATGCTACCCTAATCCCTTTTATTTGTTTATATCTTTCAGCTCTATCGATCATTTGGGACAGCACATTACTAACAATTATGAACAAATATGGGGAGAGTGGGTCTCCCTGCCTTTGCCTTCTCATGGGCTGCATTTGGGATATTCTCCTACCTGATAGCATCACAGAAAAAGATACCAAATAAATGCACCACAAAATTCTTAATAAGTAAAATATTTGTATATTTATTTTTCCTTATATGATGATTTAGTGGCTGATATTTGAGCTTAATGTGATGGATTTGGGTGTAATTGATAAATAAATAATGACTTTAGCATAAAATAGAATTTACCAAAAAATACTAAATTTTAACCTTGTTTCAGTTTCAGGCAATATCTAGAGCTCTAGATGTCGGATTGTGATGTTCTTTATATGGATAAAGAGCTAAGAAAAATTCCTACAACTTTTTTGCTGAGGCCAAAACCTAGTTTTGTCTTTAAGAGTTTTGAATTTTGCTCAAAGTTGAGAATGTGAATTTGTCCAAGTCTGACCTTTGCCCACTAATTCGACCATAACTTGAGCTACAGATGTTGAAATGAGGATCTCTCATATGCGTTTTCAAGCTAAGATCTAGAACTACAACTTTCATGAAGATCAAAACGCGAAAATTTATCATTTTGACCATCAAAATTCGGTTGCAATCAAGAAGCATGGTTAACACAAGGTCAACATTGGTGGTTTAAAGTCAAGATTCATGCTTAACAAGCGGAAATTTTTGCACCCCATTTATCTATAAATAGAGGAGTGGAAGACACAAGGAGATACACCATCTTAGAGTTTAATTTCATGCATTGTATTGTTTTTTGCATGCCTCTTTCTTGAAAGGCTTAGGTAGTCCTCCTTTATGGATGATATAGGTTGCCACCTACATGGAAGGCTTTACCTCTTGTAAGGAAGGCTAGATTTTTCCATTTTCATGCATTTTGTAGTTGTATCTTTGTGTTTTAGAATTTAATAATTAAGTTTTATGCAATGTTTATGATGTTGTCAATTTATTTTGGTTTTTTTTTTAATTTCATCATGAACTAAATTTTCATTTTCCTAAGGTGATGATGTAATTTACTAATAACGGATTGGATCTTAACTTATTAAATCTAGTTTTAATTTTTCCTTCATGATTGAGTTTTGAATATTGTTTTTAATGCTTTCAATTGATTGGCTATCTTTTGAATGATTTCAATATGTATCTTGAAACCAGAAGGAGATGCATGTGTGTAGATCCTATAATTAAAACCATAACCTGTATATGAAATAAGAATATATTCATATGGGTTGTATAGTCTTAATGAGTTCCATAAATCTTAATGTATAATTAATTATTTCAATTCATATAGGGATATATAGGATTATCAATTAATTATATAATTGTTTGACTTTAGATGAGGCTAGTAATTGAATTAGGGAAATTCGACTATCAATCATGTGGAATAAATGAGACTAGAATAGATAGGTGATTCAATCCAAAATTTGCTAAGTGAAATATGATCCCTAGGGCTTTTTCTTATAGTTGTTTTCATATCATTTGCATTCATATTTAATCATTTTTAATTTTGTAATATCAATCACCAACTAATCGATCGACCTAATAGAATTAAGATTACCAATTTTGGTACTTAGTGATCAATCCCTATGGATTTACTCACCTCTATATTACTTGTTTACGATAGTGTACACTTACACTTTTTAATAAACCATTTACATTCATAACAATTCTATCTACCCATTCTTAACAAAAGCCCAATTTTCTTAAGGTAGCAGACAAAAAGTCCTATTAGCTTGTCATAGGCCTTATACATGTCAAGATTGATTGCAACTTCACTAGCTCCTATATTCTAATGTTAATGATCCACAATGCACCCCATTAATGCACAAATTATTGATATGTATAATATACTTGCTCAAGACAGCTACTTGAAGTTGTACTCTTTCCTGCCACCAAAGAGATAATCTTCCTGACCTTCCTACTAGATCATAGCACACCCCATGCTCAAACTTTAGCTTCCTTCTCACTTTCTCTACCTTCTCCTTTTTCATTTTTGTTTCTACCAGAAAGACTAGATCAGGTTTTAGTCTCCGGCATTGGAACCTTAAGCTGCGAATTGTTAAAGTGGTTTCCAGTCCCTAACAATTCCACCCAAAGCAACTCATTGGTCACGAGTGGCTGCAGCCAGCCAGCCACCACACCCTTCAGTGTTATACTTAGCTACATGCATAGTGAAGGAGATCTTCTAATTCCGCTTCTCTTAAGCTCATACTTGCTTAGTTTCTCAATTCAATTCCCTTCCACTACTCTGATTCTTTCATTCACATTTAGCTAAATTACTTCTTCTAACATCTCCACATGCATACTAGACTCAGCCTTACTGGAACGCATGCCAGCGTTGCCAAAATCAATCTGAAATAGCTTTTCTAGTTCTTCTTTAGCACTTCGGTGCAAACCAAAAAACCCATGCAAGTCTTTCTCATGAATCTTCCTTCTTTTGGTTGTCGGAGACATCCAGTTTGAGTCTGCCCTCCTTTTGAGATTAATTCGTTCTATTCCATTCAACAATGCCCTAATTTCCTCACCATCCTGTCTGATTACTAAAGCCTATTGATCATTGAAAGGCCCATTTCCTTCCTCAATAACCTCTGGGTCTAGTTCCCTTATTTGGACTGAGTGTTTGGGTTGATTTACTTGTTGATAAGGCCTAATAACAGGTCCACTATTCCCTTGACTTTTCCATTCATTAATATTAACTTCAAATTCTTTCAATCTGATCATGAGGCCCTCCAAATCTTCTAAAATTGTACTTGAGCCTCCATAATTAATTTCATTTTTAGAGGCATCGGTTTCTAGTCTCTCCGCCTCGAACCCATCTTGTCTTGCATTGCTTAGAGCATCGTGCTCTTCTGGCTCCTTTGATTTCCCCAACCATTAACGTGACCCCTTCGTTCCCCTTAAGTTCTTCTTTGGTTTCCCATTCAGACATTCCCTCCATTCACCGGTGCCACTTGATTCATTCTTAGTGGTTGGGTGCACATGTTTGCATCATATGCCCTTATTGGCTCATTTGTCAATTCATCGTCTTCTTCAACTTCACAAGATCTGTCATCATGTCCCAACTTGCCACAAATCAAGCAAAACCTAGCAAGTTTTTCATACTTTACCTTTACCTTGGCATCATCTAGGTTTTCCTGCCGAGGGACTTTAAATATTGGTACAAGTGGTTTCTCCATATCCACTTCCACTTCCACTTGAGCTCTGCAAAAGTTCCTTGCTTCAAAACTATTGCTTTCTAGACTTTCTATTTCAATAAGCTTCCCAAGTTTTCTTGCCATTTCTCTAACATTTACCTTCCATTTTCCTTCCAGTGGAATGTCCTAGAATTGTACCCAGAAAGCACATGTTTTGATATGTATTTCACTATCACACAAGAATGGCTTCCTCTTGTCCAAGCTTAGCATATGATTCCTTGCCACCCACGGGCTCTCCTCTAGTACTCTCCGCGCCTCTACGGTGTCATCAAAGGTGAAAGAAAAAATATTAAAACCCAGGATATTAATTTCCAGCTTTTTCTTTGGTTTCCAAGCTGTAGCAACTTGTTCCCTCATAGTATCGACACTCACTCGAGCATTAGAGATCATGCTTCCCACAAAAAATTGGTCCTTTTCTGAGCTCGATGTCCCCCCTTTCCACTACATTTTAAACTCCATTCTGTCAGTACCTATTTCTTCCCCATTCCTTCAATTGCCCAATACCACACCAGAGCCCTGAAAGAGAATGAGAAGTGAGAAACACAGTATTCCAACTGATCACCAAGAGTCGGCAACTGGAATTTAGTAGGGTTTACCAGGGAAAGACCCAAGACGCTCCCAAGAAGAGAGAACTCTCTCAAGATGAGAGAGACTACTCTCTAAAATGATGGGTCATGCAAGTCTATGATTATTTCATTCCTTAGTCATAGGTGTTGTGCAAGTGGCCCAACTGCTCAAGCCATTCGGCTTGGAGCCTAACCTATATATGTTCCTTTGTTATTTAACTTTTTTGTGAAAATTATTATTTAAGATTATTTTTTTATACCTTTTGTGTGATATATTATTTTTTTATGATTATCATTATATTTTCTATGATTTAAATTTTTTTAACCTCATCCAAAATTCTAAATTGATTTTTTGGCCTAATGTTATGTAACAATAAAGAAAAATTCTAAAACGTATAATTTAAAAAATAATTACTTTTGTTCCTAATATTTATAAGAAATTTATTTTGAGAAACGTTGATTATAATTGTTAAAGAATATAATTATATTTCATAATTTTAAAACATTTTTTAAAAATATTTCATGTTGAACCTAGGCTGACCCAAATTGCATATTGGATTGGGCATCAAGCAAGGGTGGAGTTAGCCCAACCCTACGATATGCTGCCAAATGGCCAAGAGAAGTAACCCCACCGCCATCTTGTCAGTGTTCACCACCTGTGTCAGAGTTCAACATACAGCCACACCCTTCAAATTTTCTGAATTCCCCTCATTCCTTGTAGTTGTTTCAGCAGTCATAAAAGCCTTTTCCTTGAATTACCTTTCGTCTACATTATCCGTTAGGAGAGCCAACCACCTGTGCTGACAATACCTCCTCATGCCTTAGTAATCGTCCTCACAACTGGGTTTAGTAAAACCACCATTATTCATTTGCATCTTGTCATTCTTGAAGATGAGGATGACATCTTTAACCTTGCTCTTGAAGATGACGTGCCCTTCTTGTTGCTTCTTCACTTCTATCCACGATTGTAGCTTCTTCGACAAAGATTAATGGAGTTAGAGGAGATTGATCTAGTCTTTAATGGAGGTCACCTCCAAAACGGTCAAATATAATAATAACACATGACAGTAAGTAGCGGCATGCTGCCCAATTTTTACCAACTAGAAACCATATGGGACCCACAAAAAATTTAAAGTGACAAACGTGTGCTAGAGTTAACTGGAATGAGATTATTACTATGTTTCATAACATTTATGTATACTCTTACACTCATAGACACTTAATGTTGCCATTTATAATTGGAAAAAAAACTGCATTGTTAAAATTATACTCAACCTTAAACAGAAATGTTAGATATAGTCAACAATGGTGCCTTGCCGACAGGAAGCTAACGTAGAAAGTCTTAGAGTTAGGAACGGCGTGTCTAATTCATATTGTATAACTCTGTATATATATAGACCATATGTAACATTGAATGAAATAACAAGATTTCACCTTCGTACATGGCATCAGAGCCAGTTTAGAACTCATATGAAATTTCCGGCCAACCTCCATAATTTCCGGTGAGCTTTCTTTGTATTCCGGTGAGGCTTTAGATCTTCAGTCACCACCACTCCATCTCACACACACGCCAGCTCATTGGGTCCGCCGTCTCTAGACCGGTCCGATCCCCAAGTCCGACAGCCTTCCGACTGCGCGTGACGTCTCACGCGCCTCCACCATCTCCGCCGTGACAGTACACGCGCCGCGCGTGTGGGCGTCTCCAGCCACCGTTGGCGACGTGGTTTGCAGCGCTCCGATCAACTGAACCTCCTCTTCCTCCTCCTGAAGTTTCGTGGCCATCCGACACCATTTGATTTTTTGCGCTTTGCTCTTCGCATCCGATTTCAACATTCGTGAATTGCACTTTGTTACTAACTTCAGCATTTGAAGTCAGTATTTCTGTCTGCGGGCCCCCCTTGCCATTAATTGAGGTACTATAAAGATATATATATATATATATATATATATATTTATTGGCTTCATATCTCTCTCTGCGGGTCCAGTGGGTTGCAACCTCTTTAAGTTAATCGAGCTTGATTTGTTGTGTATCGTGACTATTCCTACTCATTTGGTGATCTTGTGATTTTTTGTGTGAATTGTTCGTGTGCTACTATTCATTATGGCTGATTCTAAAAATTCCGATATGTTGCCTATGTCTGCGAGGATTACTGCTTCACAGTTAAATTGGACAAATTATAGTGATTGGAACAAAACTGTTAACGTTTATATTTTGGGGATTGCGATGGAAACCCATTTAACTGTGGATCCTCCTTCTGGTGATGAAACCAAACTTTTGACTTGGAAAAGAGCAGATGCTCAACTTCTGTTTCAAATTCAAAATTCTATTGAACCACGGATCCTGTCTTCTGTTAGCCATTGTAACACTGTCAAAGAAATTATGAACTATCTCGAGTTTATGTTTTCTAACGAAGGAAATATTACTCGGATTCATGAAGTCTGTAAAGGTTTTTATCGTTCCCAACAGCAAGACCGATCATTGAAAGATTTCTTCTTGGATTTCAAGAGGATGTATGAAGAAATGAAGGTTGTTATGTCTCCACAGGCATATCTCTCAACTCGTATCAAGAACTTGGAACTTCAGGCTATCATAAGTTTCCTTGAAGCTCTCAATCCGTCTTATGAGACTATTCGTTCTCAGATTCTGTCTAGTCAAGAGCTTCCTTCTCTTGAAGATGTTTTCTCCCGCGTTCTTCGTGCTGAGAGCCTGATTCAATCTTCTGTTGATCCAACTGCAAGTGCTCTAGCTGGGCGTGGTCCCTTTGATAACAGGAATTATGGGTACAAATAAAACAATCATCCTCCGACATTACCTTCTGGCAGTATTACCTGCAATTATTGCAAAGAACCTGGACATATTAAGAAAAATTGTCGAAAATTGAAAAATAAACAGCAGCGTGATCAACAGCGTGGCCTTGCTCATATTGCCCAGACACCTGGTACCTCTGATTCTGGATCTTCTTCTGCAGGGACCTTAGCCACAGGTACTCTATCCTCTGGTCTTACTACTGCTTCAACTAAGTGGGTCATTGATTCTAGTGCCACTGATCACATGACAGGTAATCATCACTTATTCTCTTCATATGCCCCCTATGCCAACCCTTCATCCATATTTGTCGCCAATGGTTCTCCCGTCCATATTACTGGCTCCGGCACTGTTCAACCTACCGCATCCCTCTCATTATCTTCTGTTCTTAATGTTCCTGATCTCACCTTTAACCTTTTATCTCCAAGTAAACTCACTCGTCATTTAAACTGTTTTATCTCACTCTTCCCTGACTATTGTTTAATTCAGGATCTATCGACGAAGCAGATTATTGGTAAAGGCTATGAATCTGGTGGACATTACATCCTTGATGATCAGGTGCCACGTTCTGTTGCTTGTTCTGGTGGGTCGTCTCTCTTTGAAGTTCATTGTTGTTTAGGTCATATGTTGTTGTCCTCTCTCCAAAAATTGTATTCTCAGTTTTCTTCTGTGTCTACTTTAAATTGTGAGTCATGTCAGTTTGCCAAATACCAGCGTGTTCATTTGGCACCTCGCGTCAATAAACGGGCTGCGTCCCCTTTGAGTTAGTACATTCTGATGTTTGGGGTCCTTGTTCAGTTCTGTCTCAAACTGGTTATCGTTATTTTGTCACTTTCGTTGATGATTTTTCCCGAACCACCTGGCTTTACTTAATGAAACAGCATTCTGAATTGTTTACTCATTTTCGTCATTTCTGTGCTGAAATTCAAACCCAGTTTAATAGACCTGTGAAAATCTTACGAAGTGATAATGCAAAAGAATATTTTTCCGCACCATTCACCGATTTCATGCAAAGTCATGGTATTCTTCACCAATCCTCTTGTGTTGATACCCCTGCTCAAAATGGTGTTGCTGAAAGAAAGAATCGACATCTCTTAGAAACTGCATGAGCTCTCATGTTTCATTCCTCTGCCCCTAAACGTTTTTGGGCTGATGCTGTCTCTACGGCTTGTTTTCTCATCAATCGCATGCCTTCAGCCGTTCTAGGTGGGGATATTCCATATTCCGTTCTATTTTCCACCTCTAAGCTATTTCTTGTCGATCCTAAAATCTTTGGCTGTGTTTGTTTTGTTCGAGATGTTCGTCCTAGTGTTAGCAAACTTGATCCCAAGTCCCTAAGATGTGTTTTTCTTGGCTATTCTAGAATTCAGAAAGGTTATCGGTGTTACTCTCTAGATCTCCATCGTTACCTTGTGTCCACCGATATTATGTTCCATGAGTCCTCTTCTTTCTTCAAGACTTTGTCCGTCTCTGAGTCTCTCTCTGTCATGGAGAATTCAGATGACATCCTGGTTTATCCTGTCCTTCTCTCACCAGTACAGGCTGCTGTTCCAGAACCTAAAATCATTAATGATACTGATATTCCTAATGATTCACCGTCACCACCTACTGCTTCGCCAATGGATTCTGTTGATGTCTCCCTCGTTCCTGCCTCTGCTTCCGCCGATCCTCCTATTGATGTTATTGAACCACTTGTACCTGATTCTATTGTTGATACTTCTGACAACCAACCCATTGCACTTCGTAAAGGTACACGTCCACATTTCACTCCCAAACGATATGTTGACTGTATCTACCCTATCTCATCTTTTGTCTCTTATCAGTCTTTATCAACTGTTTCATCTTCTCTTGTGGCCACCCTTGATTCCATTTCCATACCTACTACCCTTCACCAAGCTCTATCTCACCCTGGTTGGCGTGCCGCCATGGAAGAAGAACTCTTGACATTGGAAACAGCTAGAACCTGGACTCTTGTTGATCTCCCTCCTGGTAAGAAAGCTATTGGATGTAAATGGGTATTTGTTGTTAAGACTAAGGCTGATGGTTCCTTGGAACGACTGAAAGCTTGCCTTGTTGCCAAAGGATATGCACAAACTTATGGTCTTGATTACTCAGAGACTTTCTCTCCTGTAGCCAAACTCACTTCAGTACGTCTTCTTGTTTCTTTGGCAGCAACTTATCATTGGGATCTACATCAATTAGATGTCAAAAATGCTTTTCTAAATGGCGATCTTCTGGAAGAAGTTTATATTGAGCAACCACCTGGGTTCGTTGCTCAGGGGGAGAATAGGAATAGGAAAGTGTGCTATCTGCGGAAATCACTGTATGGTCTAAAGCAAAGTCCTCGAGCCTGGTTTAATAAATTCTGTAATGTCGTCAAGAAGTTTGGGTTACGTTAAAGTAAGTGTGATTACTCTGTGTTCTACCAACAATCTGACACAGGCATGATTCTTCTCGTAATATATGTTGATGATATTGTGATTACAGGAAGTAATTGTTCTGGAATCTCTGAACTTAAAATTTTCCTGAAATCTTACTTCCAGACAAAAGATTTGGGATCATTAAAGTACTTCCTTGGTATTGAGGTTTTAAGAAGTAAGAAAGGTACTCTTTTGACTCAAAGAAAGTATGTTCTCGATCTCTTAAAGGAGACTGGAAAACTTGGAGCTGCACCAAGCAGCATCCCCATGATTCCAAATCCCTTTCTAGATCTTATTGCTAGTATGTTTAAGGAGCTTCCTGATGATTTGAAGAAGAAGATTGATCCAGAGAAATTAAAGCCATTTCCATTTCCTGAGAGATATAGAAGACTTATTGGGAAACTGAATTATCTAACAGTAACTCGTCCTGATATAACCTTCTCAGTCAGTAGGCTCAGCCAATTCATGGCATCACCAACAGTGGCACAATGGGAAGCTTTAGAACATATCTTGCATTATTTGAAAGGTTCTTCAGGTCTTGGTATTCTTTATACAGATTATAGGCATACTAAAGTCGAGTGTTTCTGTGATGCGGATCATGCAGGATCTAAAGCCATAAGACGATCCACTACTGGTTATTGTGTGTTTGTTGGTGGAAATTTGATATCTTGGAGAAGTAAGAAGCAATTAGTTGTATCAAAATCAAGTGCAGAAGCAGAATACAGAGCCATGTCACAGTCAGTACAAGAAATTGTGTGGGTATTTCAACTCTTGAAGGAAATTGGCATTACCACGATATTGCCTGCAAAACTATGGTGTGACAATAAAGCAGCACTTCATATAGCTTCAAATTCTGTGTTCCATGAATGAACAAAACATATTGAAATTGATTGTCATTTTATTCGTGATAAGATCAAAGAAAATATTGTATCTACAGGACACATACGATCTGACGATCAACTGGCAGATCTTCTGACAAAAGCCTTAAATGGGACACGGGTTAAATATCTTTGTAACAAGTTGGGCATGATCAATATATATGCTCCAACTTGAGGGGGAGTGTTAGATATAGTCAACAATGGTGCCTTGCCGACAGGAAGCTAACGTAGAAAGTCTTAGAGTTAGGAACGGCGTGTCTAATTCATATTGTATAACTCTGTATATATATAGACCATATGTAACATTGAATGAAATAACAAGATTTCACCTTCGTACAAGAAATAAAAACCCAAAATCTTGGAATCAATGCTATACAATCCTCCTAAACATGTTTAACATTTCCTGCCACTAGATGAAAATTTAACTACAATGACTTCAATAAAAAAAGTTGAAATCCAATAATTCAATTTCAATGGTTTAATGGTTAATGTGCAAGTTTGTCCCGAAAGTATTAGTAAGATCTCAATGTGTCCTTGAAAGTTTTTTAAGTTTCAATATCTTCCTAGAAATATTAAATCGTAACAATGTCACCTTTAAGTTAATAGAGGTTAAGTTTGACCGTTAAATTCCATGTTTGACCAGTTTAATACTGATTGGGTTACTGATTTGGGAAATATGATGTGACGGTTATAAATGAAAAAAATATAAAAATAAAATACAAAATACCAAGATCATCTTCTCCTCATTTTGATTCAGGAATGAGCTGGGGAATGAGTTGACACGTCCAAATCGCCGAGTTTCAACTTCGAGCTCTGGAAGGAATTAATGCCACACCACCATAGCCACACTGAGCCTCTTCTTGCCCTTTCACTTTACTTCCATGGACGACAATCCCAGCTGCTCCACTGTCGATGGCGGCCTGGTGATGAACAAACCGGCCATAGTGGCGGTGACGCACTTGCTTAACAAGTGGGATTTCTCGACAGCTAACAGCGTGGAGGATCTCCTAGCATTGTCCTTAGGCAACGGTGCCTCTAGTGGAACACAAGCGCGAAAGATATGTGATAATGGGGAGCGTTCGATATCGATATATTTTTTTCATTTATGGCTGCCACATCATATTTTCTAAATCAGCAACCCAGTCAGCATTACATTGGTCAAACATGGAATTTAATGGTCAAATTTAACCTCTGTTAACTCAAGGGCGACATTGCTAGGTTTTAATACTTTTAGGATGATGTTGAAACAAAAAAAACTTAGGAAAATTACACTCAAGTCCTAGGAAAAAAAGAAATAAAAAAATGGTCCCCTGAAATTATTAATGCCCGCTCGTGGAGTTATCAATATGACCATTTTTTCATTTTGTAATTTCAAGGGACCATTTTTTTTATTTCCTTTTTTCCTTAGAACTTGAGTGTAATTTTCTCAAAAAAACTTTCATTGACACATTGATCTTGTGAATACTTTCAAAACGAATTTGTACCTTAACCCATGTTTTAAACTAAGAAAATAATAATTGAAACGTGATGATGTATGTAATCATAACCAACCTTTTTTTTAACCTAAATAACGAACCTAAACCATAATAACCCCTCATGTAGTTTTAGGGATAACGTATATGCAGAAAAAAGTGTGGACAACACTTAAAAAAAATAAATATATTATTAAATTGTTAAATTATTACATTTGGTTTGGAGTGCATATGGTTTGTATTTAAAAAATGTCTTATGCATTGGCCAAAAAATAATTATGCAACTAGCTCATGTTACACAATTAAATATTTATTTATAAATTTTAGTATTTAAATTTACCCAGATAAAAATGATTCATTATATATTGATGAAATCTGAGGATTAATTTGACCTATTAAAACGTTAAACCAATCTAATGACTAATGCACAGATTTTATTTTGTCAACAAGCACCCCACATGATTTTGAATTTTGCGCTATTGTAAATACTAAATAAATCTTTATTTATATTGGCAAAAAAAAAAAAACTTTATTTATATATAACTCCAATAATAGAGATGACCGTTGTTTTCAAATTTGAACCGGAGCTCCATATTGAACCGCTTTTATTTATTATTTATTTTTTAAAATATTCCGGTTCCACTTTCAGGCGAATAACAGAGGCGCATCCAAATTCAAATTTCACGCTCTTCATCCCCCACGGCTCCTTAGCTTCTTTCTCTTGCACTCTCTCTTTGTTTGATTGAACTGTGAACCCTAGAATCCCAAATCAGGCACGATTCAAAGAGATTCTGTGGAAATCGCCATTTTGCGAAGCCAGATATGGCTTTTAGGAACCAGAACAGGCCTCCGCATAGCCCCTCAAATGTAAGCCTTTCTTTATTGTTTATGAATTAATTTTTTTTGTTGGGCGTTAAAGATTTCATGGGAAGAAACCTGTGAAATTAAAAAAACTTTTTGTCTCATTTTTCTTGGAATAAGGGTTGGTTATGCTGTCTGATTTTTAAATTGACGCAGAGGTTACGGTAAATAGCTTATGCGCTTTCTTTGAAATTATCCGAGTGGTTGATTCACCCTCTGTATGTGTTTTGAATGCAGCGAATATCCTCCAAATCTTGTTTGTTTCTAATGTTACTATAGAACTTTTCGCACTCCATGTTTTCTGAATTAGAATTAGAACAAGAGTAGGAAATGGGGCACTGAACATTTCTTCTATTTATTTTCCGTTGAATTAGAAAAAGGCTGCTGCTGAAGAAATCCCCCTTGACAAACGTCGGAGGATTGGAGCAGAAAGAATGGATAGATTGGGAACTACCGGTAGGGGGAGGACGCCATTTGCCTCAGTGAACAAAGGGCCTGAAACTAATACAGCAAATGATGTCGGCGGTACCGATGGTTCAGAATGTAGCACAGTCGATTTCACTGAAGAGACCGTGGAGGCCTTATTGAACAAGAAGATGAAAAAGGGAAACCCATATGATAGTAAGGTTTGTTTATCCCATGGAATCTTTATCCAGATCGTTCTCCATCTAACCAATGGTTTCAATTCTGTTAATAGTTTGGGTCTTCTTTTGTGTTAATTTCATAGTTTTCCCCCTTATCTTGCAGAAAAAAATGGACGAGATGGCAGATTATATTAAGGAGCTTAAGCGTTGTGTAAAGTGGTTTGTAAAAGAAAAGGAAAAGCTTCAGTCTGCATTTGAATCTGCTGATAAGAAGTGCACTGATACTGGTAAGTTTGTCTCCAGCTTGTAAGTGAACTATGTGTTGGCTAGAATGTCAAGCTTTATGACGGGAAAACTGCCCAGTATCTATATGGTTGCTGCAGTTTTTGTTGTTTATTCTTTTTAATAACCTGAAGTGAAGAATATAATAGAAATACACACTGTTGCCTTGTTTGTTTGGAACATTTTATCTAATTTCTTTTGTTCTGGCTCTAGCAGTTGAGAATTGAGTTGTTGCATATTATTTATATTGACATTTTCTTAGAAGTTTTGAAAATTTATTTGCTTAGTCCTAGATAATGCACCATGTTTTCATGAAAGAAAATTTTCAAAGTATTTCCTGCTTAAGTTTTTCATTGCAACTCATAATTTAACATTTCTGTTAATGGAACGCTAAGTAATTATATCCATACTTTCGCAGAGATTGAAATGAAAAATAAGATTGAGGAGTCCAATGAGACAATATCAGATTTGAGAAAGGCAAATTCTTCTTTGGAAGAGAGAATTGCAAAGGAAGAGTCGTGTAAGATGGTAAGATTGCTGGCCATACAACACTGTGATTGAATGATCCTTAAAGTTTCCTATTTCCTGATGATCCCCTGTTTAATAATCAGGAAGCAATTGAATGTCATAGAAAAGAAAAGGAAGCAAGAAGTGCAGCTGAAAAGGTGCGAGATACCCTTTCAACCGAGCTTGAGAAAGTTCAGCAAGAGAAATTACTTCTTGAGCGGAAGGTAATGCAAAATCATATAAATAATTATCTAGTCAAGAAACATTTTGCAGTGAATGTAGATGTTACAATCTTGTTACAGATAAATTGCTTCTTTGCTTCTGTTTTCTGAAATTGCTGAGTTTTGCAGGCAAATTCAAACGAGGACTTGTACAAGCGTTCTCAAGAGTATAATATGAGTCTACAACAATATAATAGTCGCCTCCAGTCAGATCTTGAAGCAACAAATGAATCACATAAAAGACTGGAAATGGAGAAAGCAACCATTGTTGAAAACCTAAGCAATGTAAGAGGGCATAACAAGGCATTGCAGGATCAGTTGGCATCTGTTAAAGTAAGTTAGTTTACTATATGTTTTCTGTTATGTGTTGAGTGTTTTCTTTGTAATTTAATGTTATATATTTTTCCCATTTTTATGCGGAAAATAATGTAATTGTGATATGTGCTGTGGAAACATTGGAATTTATGGTCTTGGGTGTGATAGGGTGAAGTTCCACCAGACCTTTGCATTGTTAGCGTGCAGTCCTTTTGTTGGTTGTTGCCAACCTCCTTCGTGCAAGCACTTGGCTTCCAACGTATTTATTAATAAATTTACATGTTATTATAGGCGGTTCTGGAGAGTGGAGCATTGGAGATATAAGCTGGATGCTATTATTATAAATTCTTCATCTTACTTCTCACTGTAAATGCCTTAACAATCTCTTTTGTTGTTTTTCTCCATTCTCTTGTTATTTTTGTTCCTTAGGCTTCAATGGAAGAGGCTACAAAGCAAAAAGATGTGCTAGTACAGGAGCTGAATTGTCTTCGTGAAGAATTGAAACAAATTAGAGATGATCGTGATCGGCAATTGGGACAAGTAAAGGCCTTAACTGATGAAGTAGCATACTACAAAGAAATTACAGGGAATTCATGTGCACAATTGGATAACCTGACAACTAAAATAAATGCTCTTGAGGTTTGTTTGCTTTGTCCCCACACTTAAATGCATTTGACATTATCATCTTTTGCTCTGTATATTTAGTGTGCACTCCCTTGCTTGTTAGATTTCAAGACTGTGGCCTTTCTTTTACAGGAGACATGTTCCTCTCAAAGAGAGCAAATAAATATACTGCAACAACAGCTTGCTGCTGAAAAGGAGAAATTAAAGGTAAGGAATTATGTATTTTTGTTGCTGAAATAATCACTTAACTTTGTTATACATCCCCGAGTAATGAATGGTTTTAGGCAATTTAGACATGTAGTGCTCATTGCATTTATCACTCTTCTGTCAGATGGCCGACTTATCTGTTTCAGAAACAAGAACTAATTTTGAAGAGCAGAAAAGACTTATACATGAACTACAAGATCGTCTAGCCGATAGAGAATTCCAAGTGATCGAGGGAGAGAAATTAAGGAAAAAATTACACAACACAATCCTTGTAATACTCCTTTTTTCCGATATAAAGTAAAATTTTTTTTCCCCTTATTAGTAAATAATAATTTAGTTGCACCCAATATTAGGAGCTTAAAGGGAACATTCGCGTGTTTTGCCGGGTGCGACCTATGTTACCAGAGGATGGTGTTGGAACAGACATGGTTGTTTCTTATCCTTCATCAACAGAAGCTCTTGGCCGTGGCATTGATTTGGTGCAAAGCGGTATAAGTGCTTACTGTTTAACTCATTACATGATACTGTTTCTTTTATGAGTTTTATGTTGTGCATATGCTTTTTTGTACTATAACATCAGAATTAAAAAAAATAATCATTCTTTGATGATCAACAGGGCAAAAGTATCCTTTTACGTTTGACAAGGTCTTCCATCACGAGGCTTCTCAGGAAGATGTTTTCATTGAAATATCACAATTGGTACAAAGTGCGCTTGATGGCTACAAGGTGGTTTTAACTTTCTTTTTTCACTTTTTGCTACAGGATTGAATTGAATACATTAGAAAGGTTATAGAAATTTGGAAAGACTCAATTTTATTGGGAAAATAATTTTAAATTTAGTGCTTTAGAAGAATGATGTCCATTTATTTGGCTGCTATTGTCTTTCAGCTGATTACTTTATCTTAATTTTGTTTAGAGTTTGGCCTCGTCAGTTCAGAATTAAAAGCTATAGTTTTAATATCAATTTTCTTAGTTTAACTTTATGACTTAATGTGGACTTTTGATTGATGTTTAGCTCGTTTGGATTTTTTAGAGGCATTATTGCTATAATTGATTACTTTTGAAAGATATCTATTTTTGGTGTTTATGTGATGTGGCCTTAAGTAATGTATCCAAGTTGAACCTACGAATACATAATAAGATGTTAATGCTTGCTTAAGGTTTTACTGTCCATTTCGTTATCTTCTTTCTCTGGTATTTCATGTGTCCCTATATACTAGACTAGATGTGATTTGACATAGAGACTTGGGCTTGTTATATTAGGTATGCATATTTGCATATGGTCAGACAGGTTCTGGCAAGACCTACACAATGATGGGCAGGCCTGATGCCCCAGATTTGAAAGGATTGATACCACGTTCGCTAGAACAGATTTTCCAGACTAGTCAAGCCCTGAAAGATCAAGGGTGGAAATTCCAAATGCAGGTCAATATATTTTAATTTTGATTATCATGTAGCTACATCTACAAACTGAAAGTGTGACGTCATTTTGTTAAATATTTAGGCTTCAATACTGGAAATATATAATGAGACCATTCGGGATTTGTTGGCATCAAATCGGTCTAACGGTATTGATCAGACACGAAGTGATAATGGTGTTCCTGGGAAGCAACAATACACTATTAAACATGATGCCAATGGAAACACACATGTTTCTGACCTCACTATTGTGGACGTTTGTAGTGTAAATGAGATTTCATCTCTTCTTCGACAGGCTGCACAATGCAGGTACAATTTATTTGGTTTATATCGTAGAATGTCCAAGTCCTCCAGTCCTATTCCTCCTTGTTTTATTTTTCATGTTGAAGTTAAGATTGTATGAACATTATGGATCAATGAACTATTGAACTGCATGTTCTTTTTTCCATTTGGATTTCAGATGGAGATTTTATTTTATTTTTGAATTATTGAACTAGTCAAAATTGAACAAGTTAGTTTTTTTTTTCCTGATACTTGGAAGTTTCTTTTTCAGTAGCTTAGTTCCTGATAGACTTTAACCCTTGATGTTTAACCTATTGTTCTTTGTATTAATGGCATGTGATTCCCTTGTGTTGTTTTAGGTCAGTTGGAAGAACCCAAATGAATGAACAGTCATCCAGAAGCCATTTTGTCTTCACTTTGAGGATATGTGGAGTTAATGAGGTATGCACGCACTTTCATTATGCATTGCACTATGGTTAAAATGTTAATGCTCTCTCCCTCTCTCTCAAAGTGGATCCATTGATGTGTCCTTCCTTTGTAGAATACTGAACAACAAGTGCAAGGTGTCTTAAATTTGATTGATTTGGCTGGAAGTGAAAGACTTTCGAGGAGTGGGGCAACTGGGGACCGACTTAAGGAAACCCAGGTTTGTTTGCTTGCATACCCTGAACTTGAAGCTAACGATGTATAACGTTATTTTCTTGATGGGTTTGTAATCATAATTTTCCATTTTGTTCAGGCTATCAACAAAAGCTTATCATCTTTGAGCGATGTCATATTCGCTTTGGCCAAGAAAGAAGAGCACGTTCCTTTCAGGAATTCAAAACTAACATACCTTCTCCAGGTGTGTTAAAACATGAAATTCCAATTTATCTTCTTGCATTAGTTATTAATTACAGTTTGTTTGATCTCTTGTTGATTAGTTTAATTTAGACATTCACATGTTGACTTAGACGTAAGGTTGCAAGTTCAACCCTCTCTGGGTATGATGGTGCTTGATTTCCTTCCATTGGCTGAAGGATGGAAAAAGACAAAATCTATGATTAATTTGAAGTAAACATTTGAGTCAACCAAAAAAAAAAAAAAAAAGGAAACATTTGATCTAGAAAAACAGTTCAAGCCAATATATGAAATTAAATAAACTAGAGTGGGTATAGTACAATTGCATGGCACTTGAGATAAGCCGTAATATACACCATTTAAACAGTGTGGTGGCTTCCTACAATATATATGGACATACTGATGATGATACTGATCATGATAATCTTTATCAAAAAACTGTTGTTTTTTTAAGGGTAATTATTGTTTATCCACCCAAACAAGCTCTTTGTTTGCATTTCTTGTTTCTTCTGGTGATGATATTGAAACTTTGTTCTGTTATATTGAGTTGCAGCCATGTCTAGGAGGAGATTCCAAAACATTGATGTTTGTGAATGTGTCACCTGATGCTTCTTCTGTTGGAGAGTCTCTCTGCTCTCTTCGTTTCGCCGCCAGAGTCAATGCCTGTGAAATTGGCATCCCAAGGCGTCAAACAACATCAGCCAAGTCTCTTGATTCTTCTCGGCTCAGCTATGGCTGAAGATTTTATTGAACAAGAACCAATGGTGGTGATGGTCCTATCACCCATATAGCAGAAAAGAGAAAAAAAAGACTTAATTTGATAGTGAGATTTGTACTACTTTACTGTTGTAGAGGGTATAAAAAGGAAGAAGAGCAAGGTATTTTTTCTTTAGTGTGTATTTGATAGAGATTTGTGTTGGGGAAGTCATAAAATTCTAGTGGAAGTCATAAAATCTTTGTCTACTAAACCGGGTCCGTCTAGTGTGTGTTATGATTTGAGGAGGCTTGGCTTTAGCCTCCAAGTTGTGATATGTACCGTATAGCATTGACATAATTATTCAGTTTATTTGAGCTACGTTGAATAATTAATGTATGAGTCCCCTGTTTGCTGATTAAGAATTTTTATGATATATCACCCAAAAAAAAAGAAGGAATTTTTATGATATAAGAAAAATGACTACTTTCTTTTCAAATTGAAACTTTCCAACGTTTATATGAAATATTAAAGAGATAAAAATCGCATATAGCCTAATAAAAATTCTGTGGATATTGTGAATTATTTCAGCTAAGCGGCTTTTTTTTTAAGTTATATTAGTTCTGTGGCGAAAATCATAAAAGTTCTAGACAAATAACACATTTAAACTATGAAAATGACAATTTGTTACCTGATTTTATTTCTTAATGGCAAATAACAGTTTTTTATCCTACACCTGGAAAATAGCACAGTGAAGTGATATGTAAATAATAATTTGACCTTCAAAACTCAACGGGGACTGTTACTAAATTCTCAAATTGATGTTGTTTTGTGATTTTCATTGATAAAGGGATCTCAGAACCAGAAAAAAATTGAAAAAGGGATCACGTTTGAAAGTTATTTATCTCATTGTGAGACTAAATTAATACAATAATTTAAATTTTGTTTGACCAAATTGTTAAAAATAATTTATTTAAGATTTGATTTTTTTAAACTTTTCGCTTCTTTAATATAAATTATTAGTATTAATTATTTGTTGCTAAATAGAGTTTGATGTACTTGTAAGATTGTTTTAGATAAAAAGATATTAAATACGCTTAGGATTTCATAAAATGATTTACATAATAAAATATAAAAATTTCCAAAAAAAAAATTTATATACGAAACTGATATAGTAAAATTTAGGGGAAAATATAGGAAAAAAACCTTTGAAATTACAAAATCCTAAATCAAGTTTGTTACCAAAAGTTAATAAGAGAATAACGAAACTTAATAAACAATTCACAACTCACTTTTTGGGAAATACTTGATTTGAAATTTTGTAATTTTAAAGTTCTTTTTCTATCTTTTTCCCTAAAATTTATACTTAACATATTTATTAAATTTTTTTTTTATGGAGACATATATTATAATTTTTTTAAAAAAATATTGCATGTTTTTGTTCTTATTGTAAGATCTCAATACCTCGCTTTTAATATCATTCGCATTAGGGTCTGTCAACCCTCACGTAAAGTATCTAAACTCTTATAAAGCATATTTCATTCCACTTCCCAACCGATAGGGGTTTACAACAAAGCCTCCCTAAAAGGAACTCCAAGAAAGTGCCCTAAGAAAGATATAATGGTTCTCAACTTGGGGTAAGAGCATGAATATTTAAAAGAGACTCTAGAAATGTTCCAAAGGCTATAAAATGAAAGAGAACAGGGACTTGCTCGTAATGGAAAAAAGGTTGAGTTGGAAGAAGAAGATAAAAAGCATATAGAGACCAACTTGTAATTAATAAAACTGGAAAGGACTTCCAGTAAATTTTTAGGGCTAAAATGAGGTATTAAAGCTATCTTTAACTAATTAAAAAGACTATCTTTAGGCTTTAGCTAATTAAATGATATTTGGCTAAAATTACATAATTTAAAAGGGTTAAAGTGTAAAAAACTAAGAAAACATATAAGCCTTTTTCAAAAATACATCTAGCACTATAAACTTTACTTGAGCACAAAAATACCCATAAATTTAGCCTGAGTTAAAAGAGAGAGAGGAAGACGGAAGAGAGTGAAGTGAGAGAAGAGGGGGAGAATGGGGGGTTTTTTTTTTAAATAATCATATAAATATAACAATGTGGAGCCTGTAATACCCCAAATTTTATATTCACCAAATATATTGTAATTATTTGGGAAATTCAATAAAATGGTGAATATTCATGAATTTGGAATTTATGAATTTCATAAATGTTCAATTTCATGGGAAATTGGGCGAAAAATAATTATGGAATTAATTTGGATAATTTAAAAAGCCAAATATTAAGGTCCAAAAATGAAGGAATATTAGAGAAAATATTTGGTCTAAAAATAGATGGAAATTGGCCAAAGAAAAATAAGAAAAGGAATTGGATTAGAAAGGTAATGGCAAAATCGTAATTTTGCCAAAATAGCACAAAATAAATTATTTTTCAATTAATTGAAGTTAATTTCAATTAATTAAGGAAAATAAAGGTTAAAAATATATTTAGAATATTTTGGTCAATTTATTATGAATTTATGAAAAATTTGAGCAAAAAGTGCAATTTTGACCAAAATTGAGACTTTACGTGTATATGTAACCTGGACAAGTTGTGAAGCCAATTGAGACCATAGGGAGGGACCCCTAGGTGTCTCCTACATGCGGCATAAATAAGGAAATATTAGTTGAGCTTAATGAGCATGGTTACATGTACAAAAGGATTTATGTACATAAGTTAAGTTTTGAAATTTTGGAAATTGGTAAATGGATAAAATAAGATATAATATTAGGATATATTATTATCTCCTTCTACCTTCAGCTCATTTCACGCAAGAACAGGTTTGAAATAGAGAGTGAGACGTTGAGGTTTGGAGAGAGAGAGAAGAAGAAATCTCATAAGGTAAGTCGATTTCTCCGACGATCTAGCTCCTAACGCGTATAACTCCGCTCCTAAACTATTCTTCTATGTTCTTCAAGGTTTGTGGAGCTCAAATTTGGGTGTTCAAGGACCTAGGGTTTCAGCCATAGTTGGGAAAAACTTGTGGGAGCTTGAGGTAACTTCCAAACTTTCGTATATTAACTATTCTGGCTGCTGTAGACAATTTAATCGGTGAAATTTCGCCGGATTGTCTTTGTTTGTAAATTTTGGAAATGTGATATTAGAAGGGTTGTGCTGCCCAATTTTAGTTCAAATGTTTGTTATAACTCAATTAGATGGTTAATAAAGTGGTTAGGAGTAGAAAGGAACGCGTTTACGGAGCCGAAATCACAAAACCCTGATTTTTTCCGAAGGATCCCATAATTTCGGTCAGCCCTAGATCTAGGGGTAGGAGTTGGATTTTCAATGATTTGATGGTTCCATTGGGTTCAGAAGGGAAAATTAGATGGGGTTACAGTTGGGCACTTTTTCAGAAAAGCCCAAGAAAGCATAATTACAGAAACGCCCCTAAAATCATAAAAGTAGGGCTGCCAAGGGCAATTTCGTAATTTGACATTGAATTTGGTAATTTTGAGTCCGGAAATGGATTCTTTGGATGAAAATACGTCAGGATAGCCCTAGTCAAAATTTGGAAGAATGTGCCATCGGGCCGGGCACGGCGGGGCCGGGATCCCGGGGGCATTTTGATAAATTTTCACCATAGGCTAATATAACCACAAGAAACATTATGGAAGTGTCCAAAATAATACTTGGATAGGTTATAACCTATTTCTTGTACATTTGATGTTTTAGGACCGAGTTGGACGCCTTTAGTTGACACATTTTACGAGGCAGACCCTTTGACACAAGAAAGAGGTTAAGGTAGGGACTACTATCTCTCATATACTATGTGACTATTTGTATGATGCGTGTTACTGTATTTTGTGATATGAACACGTACTGGAGGCACATTACCTAGCTGTGGTCTTGGACCTAGCTGAGGTACACTAGTCTTACCTAGTTGTAGTCAAGGACTCAGCTGAAGTATATGTAAGGGTTTCAACGGGTTAGTTGGCCCTGAATTTTGTGTACACACATGGATGATATGAGTTTTCATTTTACTTGATACAGTGCATTGCATATTTAATTTTCGCATTTTATGTGTTGATCGTATGTTTCTATTGAGATTCCTTGGAATCTCACCCCTTTTTCTAATCCAAATGTCTCAGCGGGTGCCAATGGCTCGAAAGCCAAGGATGTAGAGAAGGGAAACTGATGGGCATGTTTCCCAAGATGAATACAGTGGTTATATATAGTCTGTGTGTGAAATAGTTTTGGAACATTCTGTAC
This sequence comes from Inga oerstediana, assembly GCA_963210345.1. Taxonomy (NCBI): domain Eukaryota; kingdom Viridiplantae; phylum Streptophyta; class Magnoliopsida; order Fabales; family Fabaceae; genus Inga; species Inga oerstediana. Next base: position 61,992,782 of record OY723400.1, read on the forward strand.
ATATTTTTCATTATTATCGATTTCCGCTCTGTTAATAACTGTCTGTAAACAAATACTTATTATCAGTATAATTGTACTTTTCTGGTTGCCTATGGAACTTGTTCATTATTGCCCTGCGCATATCAAAATGGAAACGGGTGTTGACAGAGTCCACCAAAAAGAAAAAGAAAAAGTAACCAAAGTTTGTTTGAGTTAACGGATGTTACATTTTTGCCTCCATTTAGAGAAGTTCACAAGCATTTTCATATCGGGTTAAGGGGCAAAAATACATATGTGATTTGTCCTAAAGTGCGCCCAACAACAAAAGCTTTTCTTAGGTGCTAAAGTAACAATATAGTTACATAATAGGTGCAAAAATCACACTCTCAGTTAAAGGGGAAACGATCAATGGTTAAAAAACATTTATTGACCAGGGATGTTGACTTGACAGGTTAAGTGGCATTTGGAAAAACACTCATAACTGAAGAAAGGAAAAACACTTCAGAGTTGAAAAAGATGGACACTCTCGTCCATTGGACAAAAGAAGCAAAACAGGATTTGAAAGGTGTCATCCAGTGGAAAAAAAGGGAAACTCCGTCAGATAAGAGCCAAGTCGATGGAATAGCACAGTGAGCAGGAAATCGAATCGGAGGACGAATGGAAATGTAATCGAACCGGAACAACAACAATAAATTAAATGCAAAAAACAGAGCAACACCAAAACGAACACAATCAAACAAATGAAAGCACAAAATGGAAATAGAGATGAAGGAATACAGAAAGAAAACCAAAATATCGAAGGGAAAAGCTAGAAAGATCAAGCTTGAAGACCCAAAGCATCGGTGACCCAAAGCTTCATCGCTCCCATGATGAACGGCCAAAACGCCTCTAGACGAGCGATGAACGGGCAACCGAAAGTGAAGAACGAACCTAAAGCTTCGACCTTGCAAGCAAAAACGGTGACCCAAGAAGATGAGTGTTCAACAGAGCACCTAAAACTTTGGCGTGATCGAGTCCGAGAGGGAGGAGAGTGAGATTGTCGCAACAAGCCTGGCTGGGATTTTTTGTTTCACTTCTGGTTTTGAATTTAGATTTTGGAAACCAGGAAACCGTGTCCTCGTATTCCGCGAGAAGATGGTGCTTGTGCTTCTGTTTTTTGTTGATTCAGGTGAAATAATAAACCCTATCAACTTCATTTGATTAACTTCATTTTATTTCTCTCAACTTTATTTCTTAGTCAGCATCTTAAACTGCCAAGTCAGCACCCCTAGTCAACAAGATTTTTTTTAACCATTGATCGTTTCCCCTTTAACTGAGAGTGTGATTTTTGCACCTATTATGTAACCACATTGCTACTTTTGCACCTAAAAAAAACTTTTGCTGCTGGTCGCAATTTAGAATAAATCACATATGTATTTTTGCCCCTTAACCTTTTTATATCCAAGTAAAGTTTATGGTGCCAAACACACTTTTGAAAAAAATTTATAGGTATTTTTATACCTTAACCTAATTTAAAATTATGTAAAGGTCTCAAATAATTAGAACAATGTAGTGAATAATTATTTGAGTATCGGAGTTAATCAATGAGAAAAGTTTATCCCTATGAAATGGAGTTTCTAATTTTAAATTAATAGTTAGGTTTCGAAAACATATTATTCTTTAAAATTGATGAAAAACTACGTGGGTGCCAAATTTGATTCAATAAAAACAAGGAAATTCAGTATAGTGAACGAAGGAATTTTGGAAGAATTATGCCAATTCTATTGGTTAGAGATTGCTCAAATTAAATAATTAATTGTGGACTTTCTTTTCAATCAGGACAAGAAAATACCGAAGTGTTTTCCAAGAAAACAAAAATTTTATTACAGCCTAATGGGGAATTAGTGTCACTTTTGTGATCAAATTAAGAGGAGGAATGATGAGTTGGAGCAGCTTCTGGTGGAGATATTTTGTAATTTTTTTGATTACATCGACGACCGGGATCGAATCCGGATGGGGGAGGGGGGAGAAGCACCTAAAGGCGCTTCGGCGACCATCACGCCTAAAGGCGCTGGTCGATATTTTGTAATTTTACTTGGTCAGAATTTCACCAAACATAAACAAATAATAATTAACTAAAAAAGCAACGGTGGAAATTGATGGAACCAATATTTTATTAAACATGGTTTGTGTGTTTATGTAAGTCCCAAACCGTAATTTCAAAAGCTCTTTTTTATAAATTGAGATAAAACTCCTCTCACATACTTATCTCGTAAATCGTAAAAAACTATTCTCTAAAAACTAACCAAACATTACTTTCTCGGTGGAAATTGATGGAACCAATATTTTATTAAACATGGTTTGTGTGTTTATGTAAGTCTCAAACCGTAGTTTCAAAAGCTCTTTTTTATAAATTGAGATAAAACTCCTCTCACATACTTATCTCGTAAATCGTAAAAAACTATTCTCTAACCAAACATTACTTTCAACCACGGATTACCTCATTCCTCTTGCTTATTTCTGTTACTTCTTACAAAGGAAAAACGTAAACAAAGGAGAGAGGAGTGGAGAAAATGAGAAACAGAGGGAGAGGGGGAAAAAAGAAGAAGCAGAAAACAGAAATGATTCATACCTAAGTCAAAAGCTCACTCAAATCACTTCTTTTCCTCGTCCTTCTTCACAAAAGTTGTTCCATAAGTATATGAAAATATGCTAGTATCAGTTAGCTTTTATCCAAATAGGTTTGAGCCTTATATAAGTTTTCTTTTTCAAACTTGAGCCTTCGAAAAGCTTAACATGACAGTTAAAATGTAAGGTTTTAAATAGGTTTAAGAGTCTATGCCTCTAAGATTATATATAATTTTTCAAACCTTATTTAAAAACTACGAATAAGAGTTGGGTCTAACAGAAAAGATTAGTTTCTCATAATATAATGAACTGATATTCGAATTCCTATTAAGAAAGATGTACACATTTAATACCTGATAATACCTTAAATTTAATTATTTTCAATGAAAGGGTACCTGTGTTTAGAAAAAACAACCTATTTAAAAGCTTATGTCTATTTACAATAAAAAGGGCCTACATTATGTCTTAAATTGGCTTTAAGACTGTAAGAAGATCACATTTGTTTATAATAACAGAAACAATCCTAAGAACTAATCATGGTTGCAACTTGCAACAATAATCTAAGATTTCAATATTTAGGGAAAATTAAACTTGTGATCATTCCAAGTCTTTTAATCACTTTTAACTCAATTCCTAAATGATGATTCGGTGCAACTCAGCCTATAAACATTTGACTCTCTTAAAACTCGTGGCTAATCTTTTCACATTAAAAGAAGATGAACTCCAGAAATGACTTTCGGTACATAATATTTTCAGTGTTGTTTGTAGGGACTATATTTTTGGTCTTGTGCTTGTAGAAGATGAACTCCGAGGATGATTTTTAGCTAATCGGACTTTGCCCCGGTTGCCAAATAGGATGCTCTGTTTTTTTGTTTCCAATTTTTTATGAAATACACACAAGCTGAGTTGGAACCCACAAGTGTAATTTTTTAATATATTTTTTGCACATGAGATAATTAAAGAAATAAATTATTAAGTGTAAAAAGATTAGAGACTCTGTTTTAACTGAGTCAAAAGTTCAGAATTGAGTTACCAAGTCATAATTAAGGAACTGAGTTATAAATGAGTTAAAATTTGAAAGACTCCCTTATTTTTTATATAAAATGAATCAAGTGATTATTGGATTATTCAACGCCTCCTTAGAACATATTTTTGGTTAGTAATTAAATTATGGTTGCCCTTTTTGGCGATTGAAGTACTAACCTAGCCTTAATGAGCTAAATTCAACTAAATCTTTATAAATCATAGGAATTAATGTTTTTAATAAAATAAACTATATGGATAAAAAGCCATCATTTAAAATTATAGGGACTAAAATCAAAATTCCATCATATTAAAAACGCTAACAATAATGTTAAACTTTAAATTATTTCCATGTTTATTAGGAATATGAAAGTATGAAACAAGTAATGATAAATTTTAGTTATTAATAATAAAATAATAAGTTAAATCTTATTAAGATAAACTATAAAGTATCTGCTTTAATCGATCTTATCCAACTTGGACTCGAGAATCTTCCAGACTGAGCTGTGTCCTGTCCAGTGGGCGCCCATCAGACCATGAAATTATTAAACGCCGTTCTTTCGGTGATTCGTCCATTCTGGAATTCATCATCGTGTTATGTTTATTCCTTGGACATTCTGTCATTATGTTTATTCCCAAGACATTTTGTCATTTTCCGTTAAAATATCTAAAATTTAACCACTCGGAATTTTAGGCTATCGTTTGAATTTATCCCGATGTTCTTATCTTCTTCGTCAAGTTTCCTGCTGAGTTAGTGTGTCGACTTGTCCATGAAAGAAGAATTAAATGATTGATAAATAATGGGTCCACGGCCTCTAAATCATGTTTATTTATTTATTCAAGCTAATCTCGTGTCTTCGGGCAATAGCAAGAAGCCTTGGAGATAAAGGGAAATCCTCAAGGAGGAGTTGAAGTTGAAACAGTCATAAGAAATGGAAGTACAAGAGCCACAGAAATCTAGGGTTGTAGTGATTGATTCTTCGCAATCGTGGGATCTCTATCTTGGCCAGGCTAGTAATCAGAATTTCCCTGTAAGTGAACCATTGCAGACTGTGAATTGGGTATTTATATTTGTTCTTCAAGTTGATTTACTGAGTATGCTCGTCATTCGATTCGAGTTACCACTATCAATCTTTTCCTTTTCACAATTTCAAAGCGAAGAGTTCTTGTTCAGAAGACGTGTTTATCCTATGAGCATATGAGATTAGCTCATTACTACTCTCATTTATAAGCGATCAAAATTTGATCGGGTTACGGAATTATTTTATAAACTGGAATTAGAGTTTTAGTTGATTTTCAAGTGCTGTTTCAGGTACTTCTTGATACCCAGACATGTTTGCGCGAATTTGGATCCTGGGTTTATCTTGTGTTTTTAAATTGGGCTTCTATAGTGCTTGCTCTTGTGATTGATTTTTGGTCTATAAATTGTATATTATAAATGTTTGCCTTAATTTGGATGTCACGGTGCTTTCTTGTGCCACTCCTTCGTAGATGGCACATTTAATATTGTATTTCTTTGGTATTGATTGTAGGTTGCTGTGCACTTCACTGCCTCATGGTGCATGCCTTCGGTGGCTATGAATCCTATTTTTGAAGAAGTGGCTTCAAGCTATCAAGATGCTCTTTTTCTGACTGTTGATGTTGATGAAGTCAGGGTAATGCGTTCAATTTTAATTTCAATAATTACGCTTTCAAGCCTTGATGTCATTTCTCGATGCTTCTGAATACAAATGGAGTATATGGATGCATACCTGCTGATTACATGCTTGAAGTTAAACATATTTTCAGGATCCATTTTTCTAATCTGTCTGCTCTCTTTCTCTCTGTGTGTATGAGAGTGTTGTGGATATTATGTGCTAATAGATATTCTTTCTCACGTATGTTTAACTAATTGAATTAGTGATGTTTTCCCTGGTCCCGGATGGAACCCAAACTCAATGATTAAAAGTCACAATTAACCTTGCCAGAGTCTAAGTCTAAGCAAGATACGCAACAGTTCTTAGTGTAAATACACACAGAACACACCCCTCCCGGGAGACCAGGGCTCTCCCAAACAACGCTCACTTGTTTGCCTAGCCTCTCTTAACCATCACTCCCCAAATATATAAAACTAACAGCCTTCTCTCTCTTGCTCTCTTACACACGCATCACACCTCATCCTAATAGTTAGTTACCAGCTCAGCTCATTAACTATGGGTCCAAAAGTCACCAAGAAATATAGATATCCTGTTGATCAAGATCTGAGACATTTCTTTCATTCTCACATTTGTTTACTGATTGAGTTCATGGCCAAGCTTGGCATGTTATAACTCATGCTTGGGTAGTTTTCTCATTTAAAGGTATTGAGATAATCTTGATCTTGATAATCAAATATGTTGGAATTCTATTGGTCAGGATGTAGCCACCAAATTGGAGATAAAAGCCATGCCAACATTTGTGCTTTTGAAGGATGGGACTGTGGTGGATAAGATCATTGGTGCCAACCCAGAAGAGATAAAGAAAAGGATAAATGGGTTTGTTCAGTCCGGTCGTGTCTCAGTTGCATAGTCAAGTGTGTTACTTTTGTCATCTGTAAGATAGATGTTTGTGGTCCTTCTGGACCTGCCCTTACTGGGATTTCAGGTTGAAAGCTTTTGTGATGATACTGTTTATTTTGAAAGATGCAAGTTCAAATGTAATATTCTGAGTTTAATATTTCACTTCTTTAATTAGTGTCTCTTATTTATCTGTCAAATCAGACTTTCATATAACTTGTAAAACATGCTGCAAGTAAACATAGTTGTTTAAAATTATAATGGAATTATTCAAAACGCAGATTAAGAGAAGGCTTTATTGAAGTGGTTCTTTATATGGTATAAATGCCTCTATGAGCTCGAGTAATGGAGTTTGAGCTGCTTTTTATTCTCTCCATTAAAATAAAGTTTCAACCTTCAAGACTAAGATGTTGAGTCTGAGATTTGTTCACGCTCTTGTTTGAAGGAGAATGTAACTGTCATTTTGGCTTTCATAATGGAAAAATAAAATAAAATAGAAAGTAGAAAGAAAAATGATTGAAATAATGAAAGCTCTTGTATCCTTAACTTTAAGAAGAGTTAAGAAAAAGGGAAAATTGATTATTCCAATGATATATGGGCCACACTAATGAAATGAATGAATGCCCTTTTCCAACCTATAAATCTATATAATAGATTTGTATAGAGAGAATGAAATGAATGTCCTTTTCCAACCTATAAACAAATGGGCCATTTAAAGATTATAATAAGGTCACACTAATGTTGTTGGTCCCTGAAAATTTTTTGTATATAATCCCTCAACTTACATAACTTAACATATTCTCCAACATCACACTCTGTTAGCTTACAGGGCATTTTAACTGGTGATTTTTGCTGATTTATATTCATCATGTTTTTCTCTTATGCTCTCACTGCACTTTTATCTCTAACTGTGGGATGAGGGAGAAGAAAACATTGTTAGAGTGGTTTTATCAATGGTAGCCAGCAGGGTTGCCATAGTGCCTTGTATGGCTGACTTTGAAGAAAAATACGATGCCATCCTGCCATCTTACATGGTGCCCCAGAGAGACCCACTTTGGTGGTCACCCCCAGGAATGTCATTTGGCGTGATGGAATTTAGAGTTTTGTTTTTAAATATAAGCTTGAATGGTTTTTTCCCATGAAACTGTTAGATGAGGATATTTTTGATTTAGGCTATTTTTGGGGTAATTTAAATTCAAAAACAAGACAGAAGATTTCTTTGATATGAAAAGCTTTCAAGTATGCTTTTGGGTACAGATTACAGAACATAAGTTTAGAACTACGGAGACCTGAAACATTCAGGAAGACTCAAGAAATCTGAAGGGAAGTTAGTTCTCTAATGTTCCTTCCTTTCTTGATTTATATATTTATTTTTGGGACTGTTATTTTTGCTAGTATGTGTTTCTTCTTCATTTTTATACTGATATCACTATACCCTTATCTTCAACAGGAAACCACATTTTTTTAGTTGTTTTAATCTTGCAACATTGTTTCAGTGTTTTATATTGGTGTGGTGTTGTGTAAAAGCTCCTTTTTTTATTTTTTCTCCCCTTAAAATCAGGGGAAAATTCCATTTAAATACCATTTGAAATAGCAAAACCCACAAAAGTCTTTTATAATATCTAAAAGACAGAAAAGTGATCTGAGATGTTTCAGGGATACTGAAGTTTAAGGCTAAAGACCAAAATACCCTCCACATTCATTTACTCACACACACAGATTCCTCACAGGCAAAAACCGAACCCCTGGCCATCATCGTCATCCACAAATCAGCAAGCATGGGTGGAAGCCGTCCCCAAATCGATGAATGTTTGATCTTCTTCCTTAATCAGAGTGGTTGCCGTTCTTTTTTCTAGCCGTCGACGTCGATGTGATGAGTGATTGGATGTTTGGGATCCCGATTTGTCTTTCTCTGGTCCACAAATCTTTGTCGCTCTCTGCTTTAGTCTCCTTCTGAGCTGTCTTCCCTCTATCGATGGCACAGGTGCTTCACCGTCTTGGATCTGTCTTCCCATCTTGCCCAGACGCGGAGAAGAAGATGAACTGAAACTTAACGCTGAGAGAGAGAGATCAGTACAATGTGGCTTCCTCTGAAACAGCGTGCTTGAATTTCAGCATTTGAAATCGTAATGTTAACTTGACATTTTCTAATGTATATTGTAGTTGCTGTCATGAAGGTTTTGGTGTTTTGTGAATTCCATTGCTGCACTTGTCATTCTCATTACAATTGTTGTTAATGGTGACAGTTCATTGTAATTAAATCATACATGAAGAAACACCTTATTTTAGGTTCATGACTTGTATGGATTGGATGTACGTGGAATGAATAATGTCAGTTTGCCATTTGATACTTCGTCTATAAGTTGCTGTCATGGGAATGGGAATGAGAATGATAAGGTTTTTAATGGTTTTAGCGATAATGGTAATGGGAATGACAACTTAATATTTTCAAACATTGTGTGGAAGTGTTTGCCCAAAAGGGGGGGCGTTGACAAATTAAGTAATGTGATTAATAAAGTTTTTAATGGGTTTGACGACAAGGGTAATGAGAATGACACTTTAATATTTCCAAATATTAAGTGTGGAAGTGGTTGCCCAGTAGGGGGGACGTTGACAAATTCAGTAATGTGATTAACAAAGTTTTTAATGGATTTGACAACAAGGGTAATGGGAATGACAACTTATTATCTCCAAATATTAAGTGTAGAAGTGTTCCCCAAAAGGGGAGGATGCTGACAAGTTCAATAATGGGAATGACAACGTTAGTAATGGTTTTGACGAGAATGGTAATGAGATTGACAACTAACCCTAACCAACTTTGTGAGTGAAAGTGTTGGCCCAAAAGAGGAGAACGCTGACAAGTTCAATAATAGGAATGACAAAGTTAGTAATGGTTTTGACGAGAAAGGTAATGGGATTGACAAGTTAGCCTAACCAACTTTGTCATTGGGTGGAAATGTTGGCCCAAAAAGGGAGGACGCTGACAAGTTCAATAATGGAAATGACAAAGTTAGTAATGATTTTGACGAGAATGGTAATGGGATTGACAAGTTAGCCTATTACCATTCTCGTCAAAACCATTACTAACTTTGTTATTTTCATTATTGAACTTGTCAGCGTCCTCCCTTTTTGGGCCAACACTTTCACCCAATGACAAAGTTGGTTAGGCTAACTTGTCAATCTCATTACCATTCTCGTCAAACCATTACTAACTTTGTCATTTTCATTATTGAACTTGTTAGTGTCCTCCCTTTTTGGGCCAACACTTCCACCTAATGACAAAGTTGGTTAGGCTAACTTGTCAATCCCATTACCATTCTCGTTAAAACCATTATTAACTTTGTCATTTCCATTATTGAACTTGTCAGCGTCCTCCCTTTTTGGGAAAACACTTTCATTGACAAAGTTGGTTAGACTAATTTGTCAATCTCATTACCATTATCGTCAAAACCATTAAAAGACTTGTCATTTCCATTATTGAACTTGTCAGCGTCCTCCCCTTTTGGGGAAACACTTTTAGTGATAAAGTTGGTTAGACTAAGTTGTCAATCCCATTACCATTCTCGTCAAAACCATTAAAAGACTTGTCATTTCCATTTTTGAACTTGTCAGTGTCCTCCCCTTTTGGGGACACACTTCCACTCATAAAGTTGGTTAGCCTAAGTTGTCAATCCCATTACTGTTCTCGTCAAAACCATTAAAAACCTTGTTAATCCTATTATTGAACTTGTCAGAGGCCACCCCATTTTGGCCAACACTTTAACACACAATATTTCTTGATTTACTTGCTTCATGTAGAAGAAAAGTGCATATTACCATAGTGTGGGAATAAAGGGACTATCGTTTTAGTAAATTTACATATACAGTAACATTACATGGAAAAAGGCCACTGCTATGAAGCTGTATACAAGATTGGTTACCAAAATAACAACTTTACAATGTCACCCCAAAATGCAGTGCTTGGTGTTCATTTCATTAATCTCAATGCATCTTCCCTTTTGCTATTCATTTCATGGTTAACCACCCACCACATTAGGTCTCGCCTATACACGCCAACCTCATCAGCACTATAGTCGAAGGTTACACCTAGCTTCCAATTGTTGAGCCAAATTAGCACATGGATACCACAGTCATGCCTGCAAGACACAGTGACATGAAAAACTAATGCTCAACCATATTATAACCAGAATCTTGTGCACATACAAAAACACGCACAAGTTATTCTGTTGTGGAATGGGTGCCCAAATAAAGTCACCAATCGGCTTCTTCCCAGCATGCCCCGGTTTCACAATCAAACAAATGGGTGTGTGTTTAACATCCTCTTCCTTTGTTGTGCTTCTACATCTTCAATATGAGAATTGGATTTTTTTTACAATTTTGAAAGCCATCTTATTGGAATGTTTAAATATGCTTCAACAATCTCAAATGCTTAGCTAATATTTAGAAGCATTAAACTGTACATTCCTTTTGAATTCTCACATTAAAATTTAATTTAGTTTTATCACCATACACTAAATAATATTCATATAACCAATATGTTTTAACATTCAAACATCTCTAGCCAGATTTTCATATCCAAATCTAACAAAACTCCTTTAGACAACAAGCCTTTTTAATCTGGAAATTTTCCAGATTTAAGAACAATACTTAAATGACTATTTCTCAAGTTGGAAGTATTAACTGTAATGATACAAACTTTTATAAATACATGTATGTGGTTCAGCCTAGAAAGTTAAAGAAAGGTGTTGGGCTGTCAAAATTTAGAGTTTACAAGAGACATCCTCATACAAAAAGTGTGTGGGCTATATATGTCTAGCATAAAGAAAGAATTCCTAATGAGAAGACCCCAAAAATAAAATCAGTGTCTCCTCATTGATGGATCCAAAGGAACTGAAACGTTAAAGAATTACTGTTTGAAGTTTTAAACTCATTCTCTCCTTAGCTATCAGCATTCACCACTGTAAAATCAAATATTCTGAAGCTTTTTTTCCCTATTAGTTAGACTGTTAATTGAGTGTTACATCCTAAAATTATATTGAAATAATGAATTATCGATAGATATTTGTGGACCAGAGAATGATAGATCGGGATCCCAAACTAATTTATCACTCACCGCATCGACGTTGGCGGCATGAAATGAGAATGCCAACCACTCTGAAGAAGATCAAACACAATAAGAAACAATTTGGGGACGACTTCCACCCACCTTAGCGGCTTTGCGGACGACGACGACGGCTTTGGTTTTCGCTTGTCACTCTTCATATTTTTTTAACCCTTCTGAAGCCTTCCTCCAATATGAGGAATCCTTGTGTGTGTGAGTAAATGAGTGTGGAGGGTATTTTGGTCTTTAGCCTTAAACTTCAGTATCCCTGAAACATTCCAGATCATTTTTTTGTCTTTTAGATATTATAAAAGACTTTGTGGGTTTTGCTATTTCAAATGGTATTTATATGAGATTTTCTCTAAAATCAGTATTGGTGTCTTTACCCCATTAGAGAGAGACAGATTTGTGGGAGTTTTAAAAGCTTTTGTATCTAGTGAAAATTAGTCAATTAGTCCTTGTAAGACTTGGTTACAATTCACAACTTAGTTCCTAAAGTTTAAGGGTGCGTTTGATTTGAGGGGAGGGAGGGGAGGGGAGGGGGTGTAAATTACCTTTTTGGGTTGAAGGTATTTAAATTTTGGGCGAGAATTTAAAATTTAAAAGGAATGAGAGGGTAAATTTTGGGTGGGAACCCAAAATTTAAAAGAATGAAAGGGTAAATTTTGGGTTTCTCCCATCCAAAATTGTAATTTACCCTACCTACCCTCTCCTCAAACCAAACACACCCTAACACGCTCAATTTAGTTTCTCAAGTTTTAGCCATTTAATCCATTGGTCCCTACACTTTCAGAAAATCAACTAGTACTTCAAGGATTGTCTTCTAACTGAGTCAAAGGGTAAGAACTGATGAATTAAATGGGTAAAATTTGAGGGACTGAGTTGCACTGAATTAAACTTCAGTGACTGAGTTATAATCTTTTGAAAATTATGGGGATTAAAAAATTAATTTTCCAGTAGTATTATCTAATTCCTTTTATCTTCATTAATGATGTTCATATGAAACTTTGAACTAATTCTTTCTAAAAGTTGCAGAGCTTGCAAATGGCAGCTGCCACAAAATTAGGTCGTCTTCATTTTCTCTCAATACTTCTTTGCTTATGCAATTTGGAGGGTTGGTTAAATCAAAGTAAAAGAAACATTTTCCCCTAAAAAAAATCAAAGTTAGAATTCGCTAGTGGTGCTGCTATAACCTATTTTCTATTCTTGAGACCTGGTTTTATGTTTATTCAAGTTATTATTGTTGATACTTCTTAGGCAGAAAAAACTTATTATGGTGAATATGCAATAAGTATATTGGGTACAATCATGGTAAAGAAAGCTTGAAATATTTTCTTTTCTCCATCATTACATTGAATCGACATTCCATATTGCATATGAAAGTAAGTATTAAGAGAAAGTATGGACCATTGATGATAACACTAATAGAATGTGGCTGAAGGACACATCTGATGATGTTTGAAAGGTAGAGATTTTTTGAGAAAAAATAAAATTTAAGGGATAAGAATATTACAGTGAATATAATTAAGGGATGGAAAAAATATTAGCCTTTATGATATGGCATTCAAGTTTAAGATTTGATTGCTTTGGTTACTACGTCTGTCTAGTTTATCTATCATGTCAAATTTGCAGAGAACAGGTACATGCAGGCTTTCATTTTTATTTATGTTAAGGATATTCTTGAATCAGCTTTTGTGTCAACTAAGACTAAATTCTATCGTGGACAATGTGAAGGTTGTATCTTCATTATCAACCTGGTTAGGCAATAAAGTAAATCTTTAACCATTATGCCAACCCTGTGAGATTTGCTTGTGACAATATAACACCAGAGGTGAAGAGAAGTATATTAGATGATTGTAATACAATTATAAACAAGCTTTTACTTAGCAAATGAAACTACAGAATTGAACTACTTTTGATATGGTGCCTGGTTTGTATAAGCAGGTAATCAGGAGCTGTTTTCTTGGTCATTCAGATAATCAGGACTTTGAATTAGTTCTCGATACCATCTGTACTCTTCAGCTCCATTTATATGGGGCAACGGATGCTGCTGCTTCCAACCGTGAAAGAACATTTGCTGCTATCTGTAGATGCATATCAGGTATGCAATCCTAGGAATATGCTTTTTGATTTGGATTTGAAAACTATATCCGAGTACTAACTTGATGAAAAACACTACAGAATACCAAATTGGGAGTGCCATTTTTTCCCCTTAGGACCAGACCATGGTTTTTGTCTACTATTTTACATGGATCATAGAAGCTAGCATACCACTGGAACTAGTTAAGAAGATTGGTTTTCTTTTTACAGGGTGGTTTGAACCCCATGTATTTCCCAGATTTATAGTCCCTCCAAATTCCTATGACACCAAAGCTAGTCATTAGGACAATACTTAGAGCCATGGCTGCACTTAATGAGAAGACAATTAAAGATGCCCTTTTATACTTTCGAACAGCTCTCTGCACCAATAGTAACCCCACAAGGGATGCAACAAAACTTATTGTGCTCAATATAAAGGCTTTCTTTATGTCTTCAATGCCCATCAGTGCATACTGTAATGTTGACATTGTTGATGAGAATAAAACCATGAAAGAACTTGTGGCTGCTGTTATCTATTGAAACAAACAGAAGTGAAGGTGTCATATCTCAATTCTAATTACATAAAACATATTTTAAAGTAAAATACTTTGACTTTCTTGAATTTAATGTTAAATAATTAATTTTTTTTATTTGCTATGAAAATATATTTTTAGTATGCTAAATTCATGGGAGCTGAATCTATTTTACGGATGGGAATTCTTAAAGAAGTTGGTGAAGTTATACCTTCATCACTTAACATTCCTATTGTTTTTCATTTCTTTGTAACTTCACCAACATTAGAGGGTATCAGCTTTAGAGGTTCATTCTTTGTATTTTACTCCTTAAGTGTATGTTTGGCTAACCAGCAGAAAAGCACTTTTTCAAGTAAAACCAAGGTTTTATGTGATTTCATCCAAACAACCAAAATAATGATGATGATGATGATGATGAAGTACCCATGGTTTGGGAAGAAGTTGGATTGATCAGCTTTTGAGAAATCTATTCTCCAAAATCACTTTTTTTCTAGTCCAAACATGAAGTAGAAGGAAATTTTACATAATTTTAGTGAAATTTGAAAGAAATTTGTATAAACTTACCTCAGGTGCTATTCCAACCTGAAGAAGAAGTGGACTTATTAGAATTCCACCTCCTATTCCAAAAACACCGCCTAAGATCCCTGCTAGTAATGCCATCAATGGAAAGAGAAGCTTCTTTGATGTTACATCTCTGCGCTGGTCTTGACCCTGCATAATATTTCCATTGAAGTTAGCTCAATTTTGATTGCATGAGGTTGTGAGAAACATTTAATAGCTAGGGAAAAAATGTTTTCCAATAATTTGCTCTTTTAAGGACCTGTTGTGATTGAGTTTGGTCTTGTGGGCTTCTTTCCCAAAACACAATCCAAGCCGTTAAAATCAGAGCAAGTGGTATTTGAACTGATGAGAGAATCCAATATCCCACACCACAGGGCTTCATGTGAATGATACTCTGCACTCATTTGATCTTTGGCAGTACTGAGCTTTCACTAAACACATGTTTTTATGTGAATAATATTATGAAACATAAGCAGTCTATAGGAATCAAGATTAAATGGTAGAAGCACAATTTTTATACTCTTCCGATTCTTAATGTAAGACTTATGTATCTAATTTGAGTATGTTAAGGAAGCTGGGTATAGTACTTAATCATCACGTGTAATATGATTTCGGTATAATAGTTATGTGTAATAGTATATTATATATTAGTTTATAAGTTAGATAAATAAGTATTAAAAAAATTGATAAATATGAGAGATAAAATAAAAAAAAATGCTTTACATTTAGGATCAAAATACTCTTCCAAACTTGGTCCTACATTTATACCTAGAAGAGTATCAAATATGTTGTGACATTTTAATAAGCTTAGACACTACAATTTTGTTGTAGTAAAATAATTGTTTTGTGTTGAGTGGTATAGTCATGGTTCCAATTCTGAATCTAATCCCAGTGTTTGCAAATTAAATCAGACACTGAGGATGAAGAGGAAGAGGAAAGGATTCCTTACCTGTCCATTTCTACTACCTCGAAGTAAATAGATAGCGAAGAAAGAAAGCCAAACCAGAAGCAAAACCCCTAATTTCAGCCATGGAAGCTTCAATCTGCTATTTTCATTATTACCCAGCTGGTGAGATTCCTCAAACTTGTCATATCCATTTTCTTCATTAATCCCAGAATTTCTCCTTATCTCTTCTGACTCAATCTTCCATAACTTCAACCCTTTCTTACATGTCATTCTGAATGACCAGGCAAGAAAAAGAACCAACAGAAGAGTGACTAACCATACTGGGAACACCGTGTTGCAGATAACTCCAACACTCACGCCAAGAAGCATGCATGGTTCTAAAGAAAGTGCTATGTCATAATCAATTAATGACTTGCCTCTGAACTTGGAATTTGTTATACACAAATTGCACAAGACATTCGCGATTGATCCTCCGGTGACCATGAAAGATGAGAGACTTGAAGCTGTTTTGAGGTCTTGTTTGGCCACAATGGTTAAAATGGGTATGAAAAATACACCACCACCTATTCCACTGGCACTGGAAATAGAGGAAGCTATGAAGCAGAAGATTGCTGCTAACACATTTGGGAGAGATGTGAGTGAATGATGATCATGGGGTGTTTGGAATTCATATGTTTTGTTTCCCCATTGCTGAACTTGGCGCCAAACATGGTGGATTTTGAAGATATCTGAAGTTGGTGGGGTTTGTTTTGCATTGGAAGGAACAACAATACTGAAAGATGTTGTGAAGATGAGAACCAAAAAACATGCGAGGGTTTGAGTGTTCATGGTTTAGTTTAGAGAATTTTGAGTAATTGGACTGATTACATGCTTTTACTTTGATAAGTGGGATAGTAGCTGGAAAATAGACAAGAGAGAATGTGTGGGAAATTGAAACAAGAGAAACATGAAAAAATGCATTCAATTCTTAAACAAAGTCAAATGTTGTTTATATGTAGAACCAACCATATGATATGAGAGGAAAAATTGCTTATAAATAGGACAGTTGTGTTAGATGGAGTATTTTGGAGAAAATTGATATTATGCTTTTTAACCATCTGGATCATAATATAATGATCCATATATTTTGATATAATAATTCATGGAGCCAGGGGTTGAAAGCTATATATGTAGGGGTGTTTAGTCTGGCCAAAGATACACACACTTACACATGTATTTTTTTTTTCTACTGATAATTTTAATAATATTATTGATCTTTATGGGCTTTTTCATACATCTTTTGTGTCAAATCAACTTCATGACTATCATTATTTGATATTTTATTTTAATTTTTTAAATTCCAAAATGATATCTTAAGTAGCATGTAAAAATAAGGTATAGTTATTAACCATTCGTAATTTAAACAAAATATAATTATCGGTAATAAAATTATTTCTGCATAAAATACATATTTTTAATGAATGAAATTTTAATTTTTCTATCTTATATTTTAATTTTTAAATTATTTTATTAAGTTTTGGGTGGAAATTTTTCCGTCCAAATGTGTGCAACTAACTCGGCATCATGTGCGGTTGGGAGTTTGTCTGTCTCAGCAGGTGAACACTTGACCGTTTTTTTACCAACGCGAAGAACACATCACCTGCACAAGTCCTAATGGCTTTAATTATGATTGTGCGTTCCGTACAAATTTCATTTGTTTATAAACCAAGTTTTGTATTGATAGTTTATATATGTACACACATACATCATCGGGTCTTATTTATATGATATTTAGAGGAGATAATTTTCAGAACTTTTTATAATTGTTATTTATTACTCCCTTTAGTTTTAAATAAAAAACTTAGCTGACTTTTTTTTTAAAGATCAAGAAAACTAAATAAGTCACTTAAGCATATTATATTTTGTATACATTATTATATTATATATCAGCTTATAAGTAAGGTAAAAGAGTTTGGAGAAAAAAAAATATAAATATTTTAAAATAGTTTAATTAGCTTTTTTAATATATCCCAAAAAGTCAACTAAGTATTATATTTAGGACATAAGGTAGTACAATTTTTTTATTTTTACATTTAGTGTTGATATAAAAAAACGTATGAAATATTTTTAAGGATAATTTAATAGGAGGAAAGTAGTTTTTTTTATTTAATTTTTAAGTAGAGTTAACGAGTTTTAAAGTTTTCATAAATTTTAGTAAAAGGAGTTTAAAAAAATAAAGATTGATAAATAGGATTGGATTAGGAGGAGTATTGAAGATGAAGGCAATTAACCGCTTGACTTTGTTTGTAAATAACTAATTTCATTAATTTTCTTAATATATAAAAATACGTTATTTAGTTCATATATTAAGGGTTGTAGGGATTAAAATTTGAGATATTAATGTTTAAATGAATGAACAGGTTTAAACCGATAAATTTATTAATTTAATTTAGATGTTTAAGAACAAACATAACTTTAGAGAGAGAGTGAGCACCAAAAGGTTTTAGACTTTTATTGATGTTGAATGTAAAATGAAGCATGCTTTTAGTAGGTATAATATGAAAAGCAATGCTTTGAATTTCAGATATAATAATTTAAAAGTGTACAAATCAAATATATATAAAAAAATTGATCAAAGCTTACGAAAAAAAAAACTATAAAACTATCCATAAAACCTAATACGAAAGCATATCATGGAATAAGCAAAATACTAAAACCTAAATTTATCATGTCCACACTTTTAATAAATTTCTAATAAAATCAAGATGCCTAATTAGAGAAATTTTAATGCTGTTAAAAATATTATGATGCCCAAGAAAAATTGAAGGTAGGTGTAAGCTAGAAAAGTGATAAAACAGGCAAAGATAGCAAATACAAATACATAAAACAAAAAAAATATATAAAAAACCAAAAACAAAGAAAAAACCTCAATTAATTCCCACTGGAATAATCAAAACTGAAAATATGCCTTACACCTACTTTCAATTTTTCTTTTTAACTGCGAAGGTGCAATCTGGTTTTTTAACAACATCCGGAAATCTCTAATTAGGTCTCTTGCCTTATTAAAGATTTAGAAAAAAACCATTTTGTAGGTACTTGTATTCTCTCTCATTTTTTAATTTAATACTTATGCATTTTTTTATTTGGTTTTTCTGGCTTAGAATGCAAATTTCATCTCTCCTCACAAATTAATTTTAAAAATTTATATAATATTTTTTTGAGCTTTTATAAATAATCATAATCTAAAATATATCTTTAATTATTTTGATAAGCTACTTTGAGTATTTCTCAAGAAAATAATGTAAGGTATTAGAGAGAAAATTGTCATAGAAATATGGTGATACATGGAGATATTTAAAATTTAACAATAACTAAATAATAAATTATATTTTGTGAATAGAGATACTTAAAGATATAATAAAATTTAAAAATTATCAAATAATAATCACTTTTATGATTGCAACCAATCAAAATATAATTTCTGCTTTTCATAAAATCTCAACACAACAAATCACTTTAATAAAATATCAAAAATATCAAAAAATCACTTTAAGATTGAACATGGCCATCGACATCAAGCATGACACAACGATCTTCTGGTTGAATTCATTTGTTGTTGTGGCTAGTTTTGTTGTTCAAGCTTAAGAGATTGATATCTTAAATATTCTATCCGATCTTTAATATAAGATGTAGTTAATTTTTTATTAATAGTAAAGAAGTTAAATAAATTATTTAATCATAACATTATACTACTCATATTGTGTATCATTGGTTATGTATCAGATTAAAAGTCATACAAATTAATTTTAAAAAAAAGATAAATATAAATATTTTAAAGTAATTTATTTAATTTTATTAATATATCCAAAAATATCATCGGGATCTTATATATTAAGTATGGGAAGAAATAATTCTTTGAGTGTGGGTAAAGATTATGTCTTTGTCATCAATATAATGACGTGGAGGAAAAAGCAAATTTGATGCAGATGGAAATGGTTCATTTCCAGATAAAGTGAACAAACTAGGGGGAAAAAAAAAAGGAAACTCAAAAGACAGTACATTATAAATAAATGCAGTTGCAACATAATTACATATTATCGGTATATGTCCTATGTTTTTGTTAGGTAACAAATGTTTGGTAATTGTGTTTTGTTATGCATGAAAATGATGCAAAACTAGTAGTTTTGTTGTGGCATGTGATGTTGATGTTTATGGTGATAATGATGGTAGATTACGTGTATTTTAAAAGGGAGAGAGACACAAAAGTTTTCTCAAATATGCAAATTGTAATCAAGAACTACGAAAAACTGTAGTGTGTGTTTGGAATAGTTATCGATAATTGAGCTTGTTTCAATTTTGCTCTTGGTAATATTAGTTTTGGTACAAGCCAGATTATGTATTGTGATTTATATTTGGATTGTCAGTTATATAAATAAATTTTGTAAAAGTAAAACTTGTTTGGATTGGCTTAAGTACAAGTGATTTTTGTGATAATGGTAAAAGAGAGTGGGTGGAAAAATATTTAAAAAATCAAGTAAATATTTAAAAATTACTTTAAAATATTAGGTGCTACTGAAAAAATATTTTAGAGTGGGTGGAAATCAATAAATTAGTATTCTAAGTTTTGGGTGCTCTTTACTATTAAAAAAAAATATTAAAGGTACAATTGTAATTAGTCTCCTAAGATTGGGACAACTGAAAAATTATTTTAAAGGGTTAAAAGCACTAAAAAATATTTTAAAGTAATTTTTGGAGCTGAAAAAGTACATTAAGGGTACAATTGCAATAAGTCTAATAAAACACTAGGTACGACTGGAAAAGTATTTTAAGGGGTTAAAAACACCAAAAAATATTTTAAGGGGTTAAAAACACTAAATTTTTTTTTTTTGATACTACATACTATTTAAAAAATATTTTATGGAAAAAAGTCAATATCATATAACTAATTTTCAGACAATCCAATTTAACATAAAATGACATTAGCTTTTAATAAAAGCTTCTTTTTCCAGCTTCTCACAATTGAGCGTATGCCAATTGGGCTTTGGAAAAAGTTCAATTGCCTGCAAGCCTCCCCAAACACTAAAAAAAAAAAAAAATGATGGCTGCCAATTGGACTTATGGATACCAATCCGGCTTAAGGGCCCTCACCAAACACACACATAAATCACTACAACGATCCTAGGGTTAGTCTAGGGTAGAGGCACAAAAATCCGCCAAACATGTAATTCCCAATTTAAGATCCAGAAAATTGGTCTAATTGCCGTGAAGTCCCCCACGACTAGAATTTTGTAGTGAAATTATCTAAATGCCTTTAATTGGAAAAAATGCAAAATGACAACAGTGTAACAAATAACAACCAAAACTTATCAAATGACAATAACAACAACAAAAAAACAACTAAATTTCACTTAGAGCAATTAACAACAATTTAACAAGTAACGATTAACTTATTGAATGTTTTCAGTAGTCATATCTAGTTCTTTTTATCTTCATGATGTTCATATGAAACTTTGAACTAATTTTTTCTAAAAGTTGCAGAGCTTGCGAATGGCAGCTGCCACAAAATTAGGTCGTCTTCATTTTCTCTCAATTTGGAGGGTTGGTTAAATCAAAGTAAAAGAAAAATTTTCCCCTAAAAAAAAACATCAAAGTTAGAATTCGCTAGTGATGCTGCTATAACCTATTTTTTGTTCTTGAGACCTGGTTTTAGGTTTATTCAAGTTATTCTTGTTGATACTTCTTAGGTAGAAAAAACTTATTATGGTGAATATGCAATAAGTATTTGGGTACAATCATGGTAAATAAAGTTTGAAATATTTTCTTTTTTCAATCATTAGATTGAATCGACATTCAAATTGTTAGATCCTATGTTTTGATGATAACAAAGTGGTGAACAAATGATATTGCAAATGGTTTTACAAATAATTTGTGTAAAGAAGTTTTGAACAAAGAAACAAAGTTCTAAAGCATGAAAGGCCATCATTCTAAGTAAGCAATCAAGTGATGAAAAAAGGGAACAAGTCACTAAACCAGGAAGAAGTATCTGGCAATGATCAGAAGGGATTACTCGAGGGACCATTCGAGTGATGAGTGCCAAAAAGACCTAGAAACTCTCAGCCAAATTTTGAGAGGTATCACTCGAGTGAGCATTCGTGATGACCAAGAATTACTCGAGTGATCAGATAAGCAATGAGTTAGTGACTCTCTTCCAAGTTTTGGAAGAGATCACTCGAGTGATCGCTCGAGTGACCACTTGAGTGATGAAGTCTAGATTGCATGATTATAATCAATTGTTTACTGATTTGTTATCTATATGATTAACCTTTCATTGTATTAGTATTCTAAGTATATTTTCAGGAAAACAATGAAGAGATCATGCTAAAGAGAGAGAAGTCAAACGTAACGTCCGTAATGCTCACGTACCTCAATGGCTATTTTTCAAATATGAAGAGCGGTCAAAAGAAGCTGCATAACTCTAACGGACAGGTTGAAATGTTCCAACGGCTATTACAACTCAACTATAAATATGGGAACATTCAACATAGAATAGATACGTCGAGAACACACGAACATACATCGATCAACACATTCATAGTACTTTGTTTTTTATATTCATTCTTTGTACTTCAATGATCATATATTTACTCTATGAGAGAGATTTTTATTACAAACTCAATATTTGCTATTGAGACAACTTAAGGTTGTGGAACCTTGAGTTGGGGATTGATTTACAACATATAAGGGGGAGCGAGTGTCCAGTGAAGGAACTTGCCGTGTACTGAGGTGCCAAGAACCCATTGAATTTTGGAAGATATAGTAAAACTCTTAGAGGAACTTTGAGGACTGAACATAGGTCAAAGTGGTTGTGACCGAACTAATATAACTCACAGTGTACACTTTAGTGATATCTCTCCAAGCTCTTAACTGCTTTAAATTCTATCAATTTTTATATATGATACAAATTTTCTATGATCACCCAATTTATCTCCCTCTTGGGTGAAACACTTGCACTAACATTTGATATCAGAGTGTAGGTCTTCTTATTCAGGTATAACAATCTAAGAAGAATCCAATGGAAAGTATAGGTAAAGGAATACTTCCCGATAGAGCTTCTATCACCAGACCACCGGATTTCAGTGGCAAAAACTTCTCTTTCTAGAAAGTAAAGTTTAAAGTATTCATAATGGCTACTAAATACAGAATGTGGGAAGTGATTAAGAATGGAAACTATGAACATGTAAAGATTGTAGATTCACATAAAGTTTCCAAGACACCAGCAAAGTATAATGAGAACGACAAGAAACACATTACTTTCAACAGCAAGGCAATTTTGATGATCCAAAGTACTTTAAGTCAAAACGAGTACTTCAGGATTTGCATACTTCCAACAGCTAAGGAAATGTGCAAAGCCTTGGAAATAGTTCAAGAAGGAACTTCGGGAATAAAAGAAAACCAGATCAACCCTCTGGTTACTGAATTTGACTTACTTTGAATAAAATCAGGTGAGTCAATAGTTGAATTTGAACTTAGATATACTCATCTTGTTAATCAACTTGAAGCGTTAAGGAAAGTCTATGATCAGCATACCCAAGTAAGAAAGATATTGAACATACTCTCTAAAGAGTGGGAGGCCGAAGTCACTGCGATAGAGGAAGCAAAAGGCGAATCAATGTGATCAGTCGCTTCTCTATTCAGAAGTCTCTCTGAATATGAAAGCAAATTGAAGTTCAAATGAGAACTAGAAGATATTGGTGACAAGAAAAAGAAAGGCCTTGCACTAAAAGCAAAAGAGGAAACCCAAGAAGATGATGAAGATTTCAACGATGATGAAATGGGTCTAATAATAAAACAATTCAGGAAATTTTACAAGAAAGGCTAGGGATTCAGAAATTTTCAAAAGGGAGGAACAACAATAAGGAACACATTATCTGCTATAAATGTGAAAAGCCAAGACATATCAAGTCAAATGTCCAGAGCTAGTTCAGTAGAGCAAAGAGAAGAGAAAAGGAAAGTTCTTCAATAAAAAAGAAAGCTTTTGTATCCGCTATATGGAGAGACAATTGCTCTAACGAAGATAGCGATGAAGAAGAAGTAGCTAATATCTGTTTGGTCACTTAAGAAGAGACAGAAGAAGAAGAGGTAATTGATTCTGATCCTACCTATGATGAATTACTTTCTAAATATAATGCTTTACATTCTAAATTCATCAAAGTAGTTAAACAATTAGTTGTTTTCAAAAAGAAGAACAAAAATCTTGAAGAAAAATTCAAAGATGTTTTAGAAAAAAATTGTAAAAATTGTCCTTCTTTGAAAAAGAAAAACACTAATCTCACTAGAACTCTTGAAAAATTCACCAAAGGTAGTGAGATGTTAAATGTGATCTTAAAAGCTCAATGATTTGTAAATGACCAATCTAGTATCGAATATGATCCAAAATCAGACAAAAAGAAAGGAAGAAAGAAAACAGAAGGTAAGACATACTTGAGTCATTTTCAACATTCTGTACATATATAAAATCCTTTTGCATATTGCAATTATTGTAATAGAAAGGGTTACTATACTTCATCATGCATTCATAAAAAGAAAGGAAAAATAGGAACTTACAAATGGGTACCTAAAGGCTCAAATGTTCAGAAAATAATCTATAATAACCCAAAAGGACCCAAAAAGATGTGGGTACCTAAAACTTAATTGTATTTGTTTGCAGATATGTCTTAAAGCATCCAAAGGCAATAAATGGTATATAGGCAGTGGATACTCCAGACATATGACTGGTGATTTTGAAAGTTTTACCACGTTGCAACCTAAGGAAGGTGGAAAGGTAAAGTTTGGAGGAAATCAATCCAGAAAGAAAATAAGAATTGGTGAAATAAAAAATGATAAAGGTATACAAGTTAAAGACGTATATTACGTTGAAGGCTTGTGCCATAATTTACAATTAGATAAGAAGAATATCAAATCAAAGCTTGAAGTAAAAAAGGGAAGCCAACTGCTATACTCTTGATATCAGTAGAAATGTTTCTGAGAATTGTTTTCTAAGTAATGCTGATGAAAGTTGGTTATGTCGTAAGAGACTAGCTCATGTCAATATGCACCAACTAGGCAAGTTACTCAAAAAGGATTTAGTAATTGGCTTACCCAAAGTGTATTTCAAAAATGACTTGATTTGTGACGTATGTCAGAAGGGTAAGCAAACAAAATTATCTTTCAAATCGAAAAATGAAATCACAACTAACAGACCACCTCAAATGCTGTGTATGGATTTAGTTGGACCAGCAAGGGTTAAAAGTCCTAGTGGCAACCTATATTCATTGGTCATTGTTAATGATTTCTCTAGATTTACATGGACTATTTTCTTATCATTGAAGGATGAAACCTTCAGTGAACTTATTGTTTTTGCCAAAAAAGTACAAAATGAGAAAGCTCTATTTTCTGTTGATGCTATGGCCATATGCAAGAAATGTAAAGCATTGAGCATGTAGATATGTCATTATGTTAACATGAGCCTATGTAAGTAAAGTATATCATGTACTAGCATTTATCTTACATGCATTGTTAGTATTGTTACTACTTAGCTTCCCCCAAATCCCACCCTCCCTCAACCAACCATAAAGGCAGCTGAGGAATGACGAGAAGTGTAGGACTTTACGTCAGGAGAAGAAATTGCAATGAAGGAGAAGAATTATTTGCGTGCTGAACCATTGTGTAATAAACGTTGAGTAATGAATTGTATATTACTGCACGACGGAAAAGTCAAATTTCTTAAGCACGGTAATTGAATTAGAAATCGATAATTGCATGGTATAAGCCCATTAGTTAAGAAACCTTCCGCGCATAAAAATAAGCAAAGAATCACTCTGATTAAGATACTAAAGAGAATTAAGAAACGATGAGTTCTGAAGAAATTATGAACCACTTTATAATAGTTTGTGAACATTTTTGAAATATTTCATAAAACCCACTCAACTACAGGTTCAAATCCTATCATGTGGTTGGGAATTGAAATAACGTTATAAATGAATGTCAGTACATGGTTCGAATTCACTACGTAAAACTCATCAGATTGATTTCAGAAGTAAGGTGTTACACTTATGGTATCAGAGCATATATTCTGGCATTTGGTTAGTATGCTCTGCTAATATGAATAATATCCTTGTTGATCCTTGGATAATCCTAAGTGATACTAGGATTAAAAAGTATGGGTGATAGTTGAACCTAGAAAAATAGAATTTTCCCTGACTACGATTGGGCAAGCTGGCATAGAGAAAGGGTAAAGTCGTATATCAATGAATCAGCTGATTGTAGAATCCCCTGCCAAAGGAAGGGGTGGAGCTGTATATAGAGAAGGAAATGGAGTGATAGTGATGTATACCCAATAGAGACGGGTATAAGCTCTGGATAATCTGATGTTGAGCCGGTCTATGACCTGGATTCTAATGGAACTCCTTGGTTAAGTGTGCTCAAGCGAGAGTAATCCCGGGATGGGTGAACCCCCTGAGAAGTTAAGTTGGTAGGGTTATAGAGACTTAAAGAATATTGATTGTCTTAAGATTTCTTCATAACTATATATCATCTTAGTTAGATGAACTGTATTTAAAGGCATATAGAATGAGAATTTTAAATCTCAGGATTAAGGTTGAATCTTCAATGAAGCTTGAGATTAATACATGAATATTGTAAATGATAGAATTAGAGCTATGAATCGTAATGATTTTTAGCATGCATACTGGGTATGATTGAGGACTCAATTAACATTGAGGTTATAGATCCCGTATGAAGTTAAGAATTGGATTGTGATCCAAGAATCTATTTCGAGCCTTAGGTTCTTAAGTGTTAGTGCAAGCATTTCACTTAAGAGGGGGTGAATTGGGTGATACCAGAAATTTCTTTGTGTATAAGTAAATTAACTGAATATTTAAAACAGTTGAGAACAAAGAGAAATATCACCGAAGTGTACACCGAGAGTTATACTGGTTCGGCCATAACCACTTTGACCTACGTCCAGTCCTCAGAGCGTCTCTGAGAGTTTCACTATATTCTCTAAGATTCAGTGGGTTCTTGGCACCTCAATACACAACAAGTTCTTTTACCTGGACACTCGATCCCCCTTACACGTTGTAATCAAATCCCTAACTCAAGGTTCCACTACCTTAAGTTGTCTCAATAACAAATATTGAGTTTGTAATGAAAAACTCTCTCACAGAGCAAATATATAATCATTGAAGTACAATGAATGAGTATAAGAAAACAAAGCACTAAGAGTGTATTGATCGATGTGTAGTGTATTGATCGATGTGTGTTCTTAGTTCTTGTGTCTTGTTTTCTTCTCTTTAAATGCTCCATATATATAGATGATTTGTAGTGTCCGTTGGAAGCAATTCAAACATGTCCGTTAGAGTCGCGCATCAACGATTGACTATTCTTCAAATTTGAAAACTATCCATTTGCGGTAGGTAGCGGTAGGTGAACGTTCGAACATTTATTTGACTTTTCACTTCTTGTATGATCTCTTCATTGTTTCTTTGTAAATGTACTTAGGATACTAATACAATGAAGAGTTAATCATATAGATAACAAATCAATAATCATTCGATGAAAAATATAATTTCTGGACTGCCTTACTCGAGTGGCTACTTGAGTGATCAAGTCTATTACTCGAGTAGTCCCTCAAGTAAACCTATCAAAAATATGGTAGTGCCTAATTCAACATTTTTCATACGATATTACTCAGATAAGACATGGAGTGAGATATATCACAAACCTTTGAAATACCTGATTACTCGAGTGGCTACTCGAGTGGCCATGTCTTTTCCTTCACAAGTTACTCGGGTACTGACTCTGGTAATCTGGTTACTCGAGTGGTCATGTGTTTTCTACATATGGTACTTGAGTGCTTACTCAAGTGGCTTTCAAATAACTCGGTAGATTACTCGATTACTCCCTCGAGTAATTGCATCAAATTTCTGGCCGAGAGTTTGCTTTCTCATTACTCGAGTGAACCTTAGAGTAATGCTTCAAATAACTCCATAGATTACTCGAGTGGTCTTTCGAGTAATGCCTTTTTCTCACCTGGTTACTCGAGTAAAATGTTGCATTTCTTGGCTGAGAGCTATTGGAAGATTTTTGAACTGCTTACTCGAGTGGCTACTCGAGTGATACCTGTGAAAATAATGTTATTCGAGTGGCTACTCGAGTAATGGTCTATATAACTTTACAGATTACTCGAATGGTCCCTCGAGTAACTTCTTCCAAATTTTGGTAGTGCTTCACTGGATGAAATTCTCCTTGATTACTCGAGTGCTTACTCAAGTAACAGCCTCCCTTACTCAAGTAGTCCCTTGAGTAAGCCATCACAGAATTTGCTCATCACTCCAATGCTTACTTCAAGTAAAGCTTTGCCACTTTGTTCAAATTCATTTGTTTGTTATCAAATCCTTTTATATCAATGATCCAATCTTTGTTATCATCAAAACATATAGGATTTAACATTAAGAACACTGAAATGGCTCAGAGTTGCTTGAGGAATAGAATATAGTTAAGGATACTCAGTTGATGATTGGGCATAACCTTGAGGTTAAGAAGCAATGAAAGAATGAAAGAATGTTATATATTGCTTCTTTACCTATAATGATGTTTTAGTTATCTGAACAATGACTCGAGGTGATTCGAGGCATTAAGAGAATGAATTAAAATGTTAGATATGATTAATTTTGATGATGTTAAATATAGATGCCAAATATTAAGAGCAAAAAGTTTGCATAATGTATTTATCTCCTATATTGACTAACTACTATATTTAATTTGAAATATCTTATAGGTTAGTCAAATAAAGAAAGAAGATATCTAGTTGGATTATGAAGAATGATCATCAAGAGGAAAAACTAGAAGAAAGAGATTGAAGAAAGAAGAACTTATAAGATCTAAAGAGAATATCAAGATTCAAGCTCTTAGAAGTGATACTGGAGGTTTATATGATCAAATAGAGGTTAGAATGGGTTAATTTAAAGCTAAGATAACTTAGATGGAAGTTATATAATTCCACAAGGTGATTACTTGAATAATGGCTCCTTGCCAAGTTTTGGAAGTCATCACTCGAATGATCACTCGAGTGATGAGCACTCTGTTGTGCTTTGTATTCTTCCAGCATGACAGAGCTTTGGTATTTCTGCCATATCTCTCTAACAACATCTCCGATTGAGCTGAAACTAATTTCATATGAAACTAGACTTCAAATGCATCAAATACACACCAAGATCACGTTCAAAGGAGTTTAGATGAAAGAGATATGAGTTTTGGAAGATGACATTCAAATCATTGTCATATTCCAAATTAGGTTCGGTATTTTAGACATAACTTTGAAACTACACATTTGATTGAGTTGAAAATAGTGGCATATGAAATTAGACTTAAAGAGCTTTCTATAGATAGGTCATTTGTCAAATTTGGATTTATATACTAAGTGGTGTCCTTCTGGAAGTTGACACTCAATGAATTCAGACACTGTTTAGTGCAGTAGTCACTCTGTGGATCATACCTTTCAAAATATAATGAGTTTGGAGTTGATTTTTTTGCATTGCAATGTAGATGAGAAGAGCTTTCTGATGATAAGTTATTTGTCATATTTGGAGTCAAATTGAATGGATAATGTTTGACGAAGAACTTGAGTCCATTGTTCACACTCTTGCAAGTTTTGCATTGAAACTTTTATAGAAGTTGAAGTTGTCACAAGAACTCAAGTTTTTAGACAAAACTTGAGTTGTGATCTAAAAGGAACTTGAGTTATCCAAATGAAAGAGAGTTTCTGGCAGAAGCACATGAAGTCTTGGCAATCAGGCTGAAAACTCGAGTTTACCATGAGAACTTGAGTTTGGGTATAAAGAGAACTTGAGTCTAGTTCTTAACTCTTACAAGTCTTATGCAGAAGCTACTGAGAATTGAGTCTCTTATGTAGGAAAAGGTGTCTAGCAGAAATGAGAAGGAATCACTTCAGTGATCACTCGAGTGATGACCATGTATCACTCGAGTGGCCACTCAAGTAATAGGCTGAGAAAAGAGTTCTGTGATCAAGTGATGGTCTCTGGTAGAATACCGAAGGGATCACTCGAGTGATAGACCTGGATCACTCAAGTGATATGATAAGAAAAGAAGTCTGAAGTCTTTGCCAGTTTTTAGAAGGGATCACTCGAGTGATGGCCTTGATCACTTGAGTAATGAAGACCAGAAAGCATGAAAGTCATCTGTTGCTTATTGATGTATTATCTTTATGATTAAAACTTCATTATAATAGTGTTCTAAGCATTATTCCAGGAAAACAATGAAGAGATCATCTAAGGGAATGAAAGATACTTTACGGAGCGTAAGGAGCGTCTAACGTAACGGTTAGTTTTTCAAACACCATAACGATCAAGACTAACAATGATACTCAACAGATAGGTTGAAATACTCATAATGGTCATATCCTAATCATTTATAAATATGAGGGATTCAAGCAGAGTGCAACAAGAAAAAGATGATAAGATCATGAATCATCCACTCCTACCCGAATACTCCATGTTTGTCTACCTTCGATATCATTTACCTTAGAGAGAGAGAGATTATTTGTATTGTCTTTAATGTTTATTTCATTCACTTCTAAGAGAGAAGGTTGATTGTAATATTTTATCATCAAGGATATATCCCTATGCTATGTAAGGGGGAGTAACTCTATTGTAACCTTATAGTATGTAAGGAGGAGTAACTCCGTCAGAGATTTGTAAAAGGCTTCACAAGTATCCAGCTAAACTTGTGGGTTGTAAAGGCTTTTCTTGTGCTTGGATTAAACAAGAAGATAGTGGATTAGAAATCTCAGGAAGAGCCTGGGGACTAGACATAGGTCATGTGGATTGGACCAAACTAAGATAAATCATAATTTGCATACTCTCTTCCTTAAGCTCTTATATTTCTAACATATATTAACTGTTGATTTATGATTAATTACTTTCATACTTATTGCTCTCATTAAGATGTGAAAAGATTTTCAAAATTCTTAAGTTATTATCAAACACTCAATTCACCCCCTCTTGGGTGTCAACCAGTTCTAATATTTGGTATTAGAGCTGGTGTAATATCTTGAATCGTGATTAAAGGCTAATAACTTCAAAGTGATGTAATTAATGTTAATTAAACACTTTTGAAGTAAATAATGTGAATTGTTATGAAAATGTGTTTAATGATGGTTTAATATATGTTATGATAATCAGGGGTAAAATGGTAAATTTACCGATTTACTGGTCAGTCACCGAAGAGGAAACTCATAGGTAACTTGAGATCAATGGTTAGGATGTGTTGAGCAAGAGGTAGAATCTTGTGTGGATGGGTTCATATGAACTCATGGTAGGAAGAGTAAGATTTTGCCAAGTGTCACCATAGGGACCCTTGGATCAAAGTCAAAATTTCAAACTCATCTTCTCTTCCCTCTCTCCTCCAAGTCGGTTATGTGTGTATGTGTGGGGAAAATTCTGATCCTCATGCATTCACCATCATCTCTCATCACTCTCCTTTTTCCCTGAAGTCAAGCAAGAAAGAGGAAGAGAAAAGTTTGATTTTGGGTAGGTAATTATCTTCTTATGCTTAAAGCTTCTTCATTAAGCTTGTTCAAGAGGTTGAGAGCTTCTTTGCTATGTTTTCAAAATTTAGAAAAGTGGTGATTTGGTGTTTGCACAAATTTGAAAGTTGGGAAAATAGAGATTTAATCTTACCAAGTTGAAAAGGTAAGACTTTGATACATTTTGGTATATTTATGGTGATTTTTGGTTAAGCTATGTGGGTTTTGGAATTTTACCCTAAATATGATGTTAAGTGAAATATAGGAATTGGATAGAGTGTTATTGTTGTACTGGTAGTTCATTGTGTCCTTGAGTCATTGTGGTTGATTTGAGGGAATTGGAAATGAAAATATTGGTGATTGAGTATTTGGAAGCAAAGTGGAGATCTAAGAGCGAAATTGTTTTTGGGATGTGATTTCGGGTATTTTGTAGATACCAAGTGGTTCATGGTGTCAAAATGAGGGAGAATGAGCTTTGGTACTAGTTTTAGGATCATTGGTAGTGGAATGGGTAAATCTGGGAACATATATCAGTTGCTGTGATTTTTGGCTTCTGATGAACAACACTCGAGTGAGGGAAGGGTTCACTCGAGTGCTACGAGGCATTTTCCCTATTTCCCTTCAGTTTCGATTGGATCCTCAGGCAAAGCTTAAGAGTGCACTTTCATTCCCGTGAGTGATATAGGTCATCACTCGAGTGATCTTGGTTTCACTCATGTGAGGGAGTAAGTTTAAGACTTTGGAATTTATGGTTGCTCTCGGGTAGTGTTAGGATCGGTAGGCACAGAGGAAGAATTTTAAAAATTTTCACTGATCCTAATCGAGGATCTATCAACGGCGTTTAAACCAAGTTGGAAGGATTCATACCTTTTGATGATTCAGAGTTTTCACGATCTCTAGGAGCTAACACGTTAGGTCCACTCCCTTTACCGGTATCCACACGAATGCTCTCCAACCGAGACTGCGTGCTAGCGCCTCTAATGTCTCCTCGGGTTTCTCTTGCGGCTCTCAATTCTCATGTGTGTATCAATATATCTGCTCTATCAAGTTTATAACCTATGAGGGCTATTTTCAAATTTCAAAATTAATCATCATTAATTTTGAAATTAATTAACTATTAATTATCTTGATGAGCTAATTAAATAAATTCAGTTTAAATTAAATCTGTCCAACAGTTTTAATTTAACCTATTTATTTAATCCAAATAAAGAGCCATTAGATTTAATTTATCTTTATAAATTAAATCTGAGATACTATATCTCTATCATGTTAGTTATTAAATTTAATATATCTTAATAAATTAAATTTAAAACTAACACAATATAATAATATCATATAATATATATACATATATATATATATACATATATATATATATATATATATAAGATATATATATTTCAAAAATATATATCTATAATATTATTAATAAATTTTATATTATATATATATAAATATAAAATTCGTCCACCCTAAATTAAACATTATCTCGTGTTGGGCCATTCTTGTGTGCGACCCTGTAGGCCCATATGAAGTTGGCAGTGGGCCAATAACTATATTAACCAAAAAGTCGCAAGCAACCTCTAGCAAGACATTACGACTACCCAATTCATATGAGAATCGTTATCACGATGCAACTTGTCATACAACCATGTCACATCCCTTTTATCACACGATATATCGATCAAGGATAAGGCATAGATAATGTCATCCTCTTGTTCCTGACCATTACTTTCTCGATTCCTGAGTAGCCTGATAATAGAGACAGAAACTCCTTTCATCATAGTATGGCCATACATTTTTCAAACTCACTCATGGAGGGACCCAGTAATATCTCTATACTAATGTGAGGGACAAATTCCATCTTGATCATTCATATTTCCTTTGCATGAAAAACCACCAAACCCGATCGTAGCCTTTATCATCACCCGGTCAAAAGTGACTTTTGACTAGTTCAAAGTTTAGCAACTCTCATGTAGGAATCCATGATGACCTCAGGTCTAAGGGCATTGTGACGTGGTTATACACAAGAAAAACTTATGACTTGATCCATGTAGCTTTCTCATAGTGGGTTGGTCCAGCACCTTGTACTCTTACAAGTGCCTAAGACTTTGATTCGTATCTCCATATCTTATCAAAGTCATACTGATCTTGTTTCATCTCTGCTCATGCATAGATGACCGACTAGGGACATTTTAGGACAATCTTTATGAATTATCCAAGGATACAATTATCACAGTTAACATACAAATAATATGATAACAGAATGGAGAAATTTTATTAAAATAATAATGTTCAAAGTACAATGATTGGCCCTTAGGGCACAATTTTCAACAGGTAGTTACTCGCTGTGTTTCACTTTTTGGTGCTCGAGGAAGTCATCACTCGAGTGCAGCCCCCTGTGCTTGAGTGAGGGTGTAAGACATATTAAGGTTTGCTCTCGAGCAAACACTTCCAATATGGCACTTTTGGGTGCTCGGGTGAATTTGGGGGTCATCACTCTAGTGAGGTCATTAACACTCGAGTGAGCCGACCAGAAACTAATGCTTTTGCTTCCAAAAAGGCATATTCAGGGTAGTTTCTCCCAACCCTTTAGGTATATGTTTAGGCATTTAATAACCACTCAAATAGTTTATATGAATACCAACTTAAAGTATTATGGAATTAAGAACTTGGAAAAGAGATTGATCGATTATCCCTAATTTGGTTTATAGGATTTGACATCTGCCGTCCTCGTGAGCCCAGTGTGCCAGCGAACGTCAGAAAGGAACAAGGTAGTGACTTTTTCTTTTATACCATATGTGATACATTGTATGTGTGTTATATCATTGATTTGTGATGAATTCGTATGCTGCGACATTTATGGATATGTGTAAGCACCGCCATGCTAATAGTCCTTGAGTCGCTAATAACGGTTTGGGTTAGGACGGTATGCCTTCTCGGTGGTAAAAGGAGATGAGGATGGGGTGTAATATGTGTGATTATGTGAAAAGCTGAAAGGCTATATGTGAAGGCCGACGGGCCAATTGTGAAAGCCGGATAGCTATATGAGCTATGAGGCTATGTGTATGCATTGCCACACCAACAGTCCCTGAGTCGCTAACAATAGTTTGGGTTAGGACGGTGTGCCTTCCCGGTGGTAAAAAGGGATGAGGGTGGAGTGTGATTCGTGCTGCTGCTGTGTGATGATTTGCTTACATGCTGTATGCTTATGTGTGGTATGAATGTTTTGTTACTACTGGGATTATCTTGAATCTCATTCTTTCATTTGACTAACATTTCAGACAGGGCAAGTGGCTCCAAGGAGAAGCGAACGACCCGGAGCGGTTAGAACCTTATAAGGATATTTGGTTCGGGCCATGTTGGTTATTCATTTTGGATAAGGGACTACTGTATGACATTTTTGAGTTGTAAATAGTTTTGAACACATGGTAGTGTAATTCCCTAATTGGGAACTGGAACCCTATAGTTATACAAATAGATGGAACCCGGGAGTTGTCGGGGATTAAGTTATATACTCTGATATGTTTAAATGTGATATAACTATACAGGTAATTATATTCGATGTTTGAACTTGAGACCAAGATTGGAAAGAAGTTTTGAAAATTTTGTGAAGTCCCTACTACATGGAGGGAGTTTTAAACGAGTTTTGAACTATCCGATGGTCTCTAATCCATTTTAATTATCCGTGATCGAATCATAATTACGCTAATCAAGGAAGGGGGTTACAGCTGGATTTTTGTTTAAAGGACTTAACCATCTCAAGAGTTTATAATGACTGATTTTGGGTGTTATATGCTTTCTAACGGTTTTGACTATACAATTCCACCTATTTTGAAAGATATTGGTTGTTGGTTTTGGAAAGCTAGAATTACTATTTTTATTAAAGCATCTGATTTTGACATGTGGAATGTTTTTACAAATGCCTTTGATTTCAAACCGAGAAATGATTGAGTAGAAAAGAAAATGTTTTCATTGAACATTAGAGCAATGAAACTTCTGTAGAGTGCTTTAACCAAAAATGATTTTGAGAAAATTAGATTTTGTTCTACTGCTAGAGATATTTGGGATACTCTTGATTCTATGATACTTCTAACAAGTTTGTTGAAGTTGAAAGTGTTTTCATGTGAAACTATACACTGTGCATTTACAATGCATAAACAATTGGAATTTGATGATGAAAAAGGAGAAATCATATAATACTTCCATACAGTCAACATGGATAGATAAGAAGAAAATTCCCAAAAAGAGCTCATTATAGACGGACATGAAAAATCATTCTCTGGAGCTCAAGATGAACTTAAGGTAAAAAGTTCCAATTCTTCTTGTGATTTTCATAAAACTGATTTTTAGAGTCCACATAAGATTGTTTTTCAACCAATTATTGATTCTATTGGTAAAACCAAAAATGTTTTCAAATATGCTAGAAAGTTTGTTGGGAAGAAAGAATGTTCAAATAAAATCTATTCGAGTTTCTACTCTCATGACCGACATAATAGTTGCATGATATCCCATAATGCATATCTTCATACAATTTGCAATTATTGTGGTAAATTCGATCATATTTCTT
This sequence comes from Inga oerstediana, assembly GCA_963210345.1. Lineage (NCBI taxonomy): Eukaryota > Viridiplantae > Streptophyta > Magnoliopsida > Fabales > Fabaceae > Inga > Inga oerstediana. Next base: position 62,028,238 of record OY723400.1, read on the forward strand.
ACACATGCTATATTAGAAGAAATTCCGATGTGAGAAACGAATATGTTTAGATTCCGAAAGGACATGTAAATTCGAATGATAACAATCAAGGACCCAAGTATATGTGGGTACCAAAATATCCATCTAGTACTTTATGTATGCAAGTTAATTCAAAAAGAAATGGACATAAGGTTATCGAGAAGATGAAGAAGCCAAGAAGTTCACATGCACCAATTAAGAGGTTCATATCATAACAAAAGAGAACTCTCAGAACATTCATTGCTGGAGCTACAGAGCATAACCATAGAAGATGTTAGGATCGGCAGGCACAACGGAAGAATTTTAAATTTTAACCGATACTAATCAAGGATATATCAATGGCGTTTAAACCAAGTTAGAAGGATTTATACCTTTTGATTCAGGGTTTTGGATCTCTAGGAGCCAACACGTTAGGTCTGCTCCCTCTACCGGTATCCATATGAATACTCTCTAACAAAGACTGTGTGCTAGCGCCTCCAATGTCTCCTAGGGTTTCCCTTGTGGCTCTGAATTCTCATGCCCGTATGAGTCTATCTGCTCTATCAAGTTTATAACCTATGAGGGCTATATTTGAATTTCAAAATTAATCTTTATTAATTTTGAAATTAATTAACAATTAATTATCTTGATGAGCTAATTAAATAAATTCAGTTTAAATTAAATCTGTCGAACAGTTTTAATTTAACCAATTTATTTAATCAAATAAAAAGCCATTAGATTTAATTTATCTTCATAAATTAAATCTGAGATACTATATCTCTATCATGTTAGTTATTAAATTTAATATATCTTAATAAATTAAATTTAAAACTAACACAATATAATAATATCATATAATACACACACACACACACACACACACACACATAATATGTATTTCAAAAATACACACACACACACACACACACACACACACACACATATATATATATATAATATTATTAACGAATTTTTATATTACATATATATATATGTAATTCATCCACCCTAAATTAAACATTATCTCGTGTTGGGCCATTTTTGTGTTCAACCCTGTAGGCCCATATGAAGTTGGCAGTGGGCCAATAACTGTACAAACCCATAAGTCGCAAGCAGCCTCTAGCAAGACATTACGACTACCCAATTCATATGAGGATCGTTAACACGATGCAACCTGTCATACAACCATGTTACATCCCTTTTTGTCACACGATATATTGGTCAAGGATGTGGCATAGATAATATCATCCTCTTGTTCCTGACTATTACTTTCTCGATTCCTGAATAGCCTGACAATAGAAATGGAAACTCCTTTCCATCACAGTATGGCCATACATTTCTCAGACTCACTCATCGAGGGATCCAGTAATATCTCTCTACTAATGTGAGGGACAAATTCCATCTTGATCATTCATATTCCTCTGCATGAAAAACCATCAAGCCCGATGGTAGCCTTTATCATCACCCGGTCAAAAGTGACTTTTGACTAGTTCAAAGCTTAGCAACTCTCATGTAGGAATCCATGTTGACCTTAGGTCAAAGGGCATTGTGACGTGGTTGTACATGAGAAAAGTTTATGACTTGATCCATGTAGCTTTCTCATAGTGGGTCAGTCCAGCACCATGTACTCTTACAAGTGCCTAAGACTTTGATTCGTATCTCCATATCTTATCAAAGTCATACTTGTTTTGTTTCATCTCTGCTCCCGCATAGATGACCGACCAGGGACATTTTAGGACAATCTTTATGAATTATCCAAGAATACAATTATCACAGTTAACATGCAAATAATATGATAAAAGAATGGAGAAATTTCATGAAAAATAATAATGTTCAAAGTATAATGATTGGCCCTTATGGCACAATTTCCAACAGAAGAAACAATGAATAAAAGGAGTATGTTTCACCTCAAAGAAGGGCTACCATAATGTACCATTCAACTACCTTGGGGAGAATAACAGGATCATCTCTCATACATAAAGAAAAATACTCTCAAAGTCTACATCATATGAGAGAGCTTTGCATAATCCCAAAGTCAAATATGCAAAAACAGAGCTTCAAAGAAAGATGCAGTGGGTATGCAAAGGTAAATCTCTAAGCAACAGACTTCATGGAGCACTTCATCATTTTTCCAAATCTACATGAGCATTTCTAAACCATCTCTCTTTATATTTTGAGAATACCTTTCATATATTTAATTTTAATTTACCTTGATTATAAAAGTTTTCTTGAAAACTTCTCCAACTCCATTTTTCATTTGCATCACATTAAAAATAAAAATAATTTCAAATAGGGGGAGAGAAAATTGTTTTCTTGACACGTTCATTAATGAAAGAAAGACTTTTCTAATTTGTTTTTCAATTTACTTCTCCACCAGTATTTCTTCTTTATGGTTCAAACTTTGTGCTGATTTTAAATAGGGGGAGAGAAAGGCAAGAAATATATGTTGCACTTAATTTGCTTTTATAATTCACACATATTTGTCTTAAAACATTTGCCATCATCAAAAAGGGGGAGTGTAACCCTCGTCCATACCAAGGCCTTGATTAGTGTAACCCCTTGCCTTTAAACACGTAATTGTTATTCGATAACGTATAATTAAATTAGATTAGACACAATTAGATGATTTAAACTCATTTTAACTTCTTACCTTAGAGTAGGATTTTCACAAAAATCTTTCAAAACCTTTTTCCTATCCTGATCTCAATTTCAATGTTCGAATATAATTACCTGTGCAGTTAATATACATTCATTCATATCAGAGTGTGTACTCAAATTCCCAGCAACTCCTGGGTTCCATACATACATCAACTAAGTGTTTGTAAGTCTCTCTAGGGGATTACACAACCAAGCTCCATTACGATAATATATACATTTCCAAAATATACAGTAATCCCAAGTTCAAAATGAATAACCAACATCTCCAAAATCAAATATACCCCTAAAGGGTCTTAATCGCTCCAAATTGCCTGCTTCTCTTTTGAGCCACTTGCCCTGTCTGAAATATTAGTCATTGGAAATAATGAGATTCGAAAGAATCCCAGTAGTAACAAACCACTTACACAATGCATAAACACAAAGCATGTACGTAAATCACAAACAGCAACAGCAGCAGCAACACGAAGATACATGGATTTTACCACAAGCGACAGCACTCACGGCTGTATACACAATGCAACAGCTCTCGCTGTATTCACAATAACGACAGCTTACACTGTAATCTCCATCACGACAGCTTACGCTGTAATCACAATAACGACAGCCTACGATGTAAACTACAGCTTTCGCTGTAAATGATAGCTATCACCAGCTGTAACCGCAGCAGTATCAGAGATCATCACAAAATAGTGATACAACATACATACAGTGCATTACACATAATATAAGAAAGAAAGTCACTACCTGGTCCTTTCCTGACGTTTTTCGGCATCGCGGGCTCTCGAGAATGGCAAATATCAAATCCTACAAACCAAGTTAGGGACAACCCGTCAATCTCTTTTCTAAGTTCTTAATTCTATAATACTTTAAGTTGGTTATCATTTAAACTCTTTAGTTGTTTATTATAGGTCTAAACATATGTTTAAAGGGTTGGGAGAAATTACCCCGAAGACTTTCCTTCTTGGAAGAATTTCTGATTTTGGGCTGGCTCACTCGAGTGATGGAAGTCTCACTCGAGTGACACCCCTAATTGCACTCGAGCACCAGCGAGTGAGGCACAGAAAGTGTTTGCCTAAGAGCAAACCTCAAAATATTTCTCACACTCACTCGAGCACAAGGAGCGGTACTCAAGCAATGACCTCAAGTGCACTCGAGCACCAAGAAGTGAGGCCCAACGAGTGACTACCCGAGAGCAACCATAAACTCCCAGGTCTTAAACTGACTCCCTCACTCGAGCATGCCCATGCTCACTCGAATGGGATCATATCTCACTCACAAGTCAGGAAGTGTGATCACGGTTTCTGCCTGAAGACTTAACCAATATTCTCAGAAGTTCATATCGTCCTCGAGTGAGATCCTCCCTTACTCGAGTGATGCCTATCAGATGCCAAATCGCAGCAACTGATATGGTTTTCCAGAATTGACCAATTTGCTACCAATAGTCTTAAGACTTGTTCTAAAACTCATTCTCACTTTTTTTAACACAAGGAACCCATTGATAAACCCAAAACAACCAAACTCCCACTCAAGCAACACATTTCCATCTCTAGGTCACTAGATCACCCAAAACCATTGACTCCCATACACTATTTGGCATCTATTCCACACATTACATCACTTAATTCATATCTTCTAAAATCACAAGAAATCAGGGTAAAAATCCAGAATTTTCAAAACCAAACCAATGGCCAAAAAAATTATATCAAAATGCATTAAATGTTTACCTCTCTCTTTCCCAAATGCGGTTTCCTTGATTCCTCAACTTCTCAAACTTCACAATTGTAAGATATGAATAGTTTTGATGATGTCAAATATATATGTCAAATATGAGCAAAAAGTTTGTATAATATACTTATCTTCCACATTGACTAACTACTATATTTAATGTTGTATATCTTGTAGATTAGTCATAGACATCATTGTGGGTTGATATTATAATGCCTCATAAATGGAGAATAATCATCAAGAAGAAAATCAAGAGGCAAGGAATTGAAGAAAGAAGAAAGAAAGATGAAGATTGAAGATATTCATCAAGAAGATTGAAGTTGGGTTATGAAGAATGATCATCAAGAGGAAAAACAAGAAAAAAGAGATTAAAGAAAGAAGAACTTGCAAGATCACATGAGAATATCAAGATTCAAGCTCCTAGAAGTGATACCGGAGGTTTCTATGATCATACGGAAGTTAGAATGGGTCAATACGAAGCTAAAATGATGTATACGGAAGCTATGGTACCTTTGGGGATGATTACCCGAGTAATCACTCGAGTAATATGGCATTGTCTGATTTTGGAGGTGTTTACTCGAGGCCTTACTCGAGTAATCTGCCAGGTTATTTGATGAATTACTCGAGGCGGCACTTGAAGTAAAAGACACTCTGTTTTCGCGCGGTAGAATAGAGGTTCGGTATTTTGATGATATCTCTCCAACCACACGTCGGATCGAACTGAAACCAGTGGCATATGACACTAGACTTCTAACACGAACTTTTGACACCAAGATCACATTTAAAGGAGTTCAGATGAGATAGATATAAGCTTTGAAAGTCGACACATGAATCAGCGTCATATTCCTGGACAGCTTTGGTATTTTGGACATAGCTCTCAAAATACATATCGGATTGAGACGAAACCGGTGCCATATGAAAGAAGACTCAAAGAGCTTTCCATGGATATATAATTTGTCACATTTGAAGCTATATCCTAAGAGCTATGACTTCTGGAAGTTGCTGCTCGTGATTTCAGGATTGTCTAAGAACAGTATATACTCTTTGGATCATAACTTTCTGTACACAACGAGTTTGGAGTTGATTCTTGTTGCATTGGAATGTAGATAATGAGGGCTTTCCGATGATATATAGTTTGCCATGTTTCGAGTCAAAATCAAGAATTCACTTGAAGGCACCACTCGAGTAACCTGTGAAGAAACTTGATGTCCACTCGAGTACGCACTCGAGTAATGCTTCCCAGGAAAACAGAGCAACGTCCCGAAGATTCTGGAAATCAATGGAATGATCATATAACTCATTCTTATTGCTTCTAATCACTCTAACACTTCATTGTATTAGTGTTTAATGCATTTTTCCAGTAAAACAATGAAGAGATGATGAGAAGAGATAAAAGTTAAGTTTACAGAGCGGAGCGGCCAACGTTCCAACGGCTAGTTTTCAAAATCGAAGAACGGTCAAACAAAGCTACGTCACTCTAACGGACATGTTGAAATGCTCAAACGGTTATCAATCCTCATCAGCTATAAATAGAAGATCATCCAAAATAGAAGTAAGACTCAATGTATACATCGTCCAAATGCTAACATCCTGACATCAATACTCATCTCACATACCCTCTGTTTCTCTAGCTTCTATATGATTTACCTTTGAGAGATATATTATTTGTATTATACTTCAGTGTTCATCTTATTCACTTCTAAGAGAGAAGATTGATTGTAATCTTTCATAATCAAAGTTGTATCCTTACGGTGTGTAAGGGGGAGCAACTTGGTTGTAATCTTACGGTGTGTAAGGGGGAGTAATCTCAGTGTGAGAATTGTAAAGGCTTCACAAGTGCCTGGATCAAACTTGTGAGATTGTAGTGGTTCTCAAGTACCCGGTTAAACTTGAGGAAGATAGTGGATTGAAAATCTCAGGAGGAGACTGGGGACTGGACGTAGGTCATCGTGGATTGGGCCGAATCAGGATAAATCACAGTTTGCATATTCTCTTCCCTAAGCTCTTATACTTCCAGCATATATCATTTAAATATCTAACTGTGATTTATGATTCATTACTTTCATATTTATTGCTTCCTCTAAGATGCGAAAAGATTTCCAAAGTTCTTAAGTTTTTACTTACACCCAATTCACCCTCTTCTTGGGTGTCAGCCGGTTCTAACAACAATCTCTTAAATACCACCAATGAAAATTCTGAAACCATAGAAGTCAAGCTCTCAACCTCTTGAACAACATCAATGAAGAGTGTTTGAGCATATAAGGGCATTTGCTTACCAAAACTTAAGCTTTTCTCTTTCTCTTTCTTGGTTGGTTTAGCGAAAATGGAGGAGGATGAGAGAGAGATGAGTTGATGAAGATTTTCCCCATTCCCCATGCTTCTTCACCGACTTGAGAGAGAGAGGGAAGAGTGTTTGAAAATTTAACCTCATCTATGGTTCATATTTTGCCACTTGGCACCATTTCCTTCTTCCTACCATGATTTCATATGGACTTGCATGCATAGAATTTCACCTAATGCTCTTTCAATCCTAGCCATTGATCTCACTTACTAAGGAGTTTCCTCTTCGATAACTGACCAGTCGGTTGGTAAATTTACCGTCTTGCCCCTGATTAACAAAATGCTTATTAAACCATCCACAAGCATATTTTACCCCACAATCCGCTTCACATACTTCAAAAGTGCTTAATTAACATTAATTACATCACTTTGAAGTTATAAATCCTTAATTACAATTCAGGATATTACAATTAGTGTTTAAAACACATTTTATAATTGAATAAGAGATCGAAGGTAATCAAAAACTTTTTACAAAAAGCTTTATAATATGATCTCCATTCATTTCAAAGCAAAGAAATTGGCCGGTTCGGTTTGTCACATATACAATATCAGAGTGCTAATAAAATTTCCGACATTCGCCTAGATATATCCATAAATCAAAGGGTTTTACAGGGCTTCATTGCCCATCTCAGTTTCCCATACCGGGGATTACACAAAAACTACAATTCTTTGGTCAATCCAATATATACAATTGTCCAAAATGATAACCAAAAAGCAAAAAGCTAAGACTACCACTAGCAATCCTAATCGTCCTTGTTCACTTGCTTGTCTCTCGATCCACTTACCCTAACTAAAATTGTTAATTGGAAAGAGTGAGATTCAAAAGAATCTCAATAGTAATATTTCACGTATATGATGCATAATTAAACAAAGCATGTAAGTATATATCACAATTCAGCAACATCAACATTCAAAGTCAGGCTACCCACCACAACTCAATCATTTATTTAAGGCTGGGCTAACTGCCACGTCCCAATCAGCTATATTCAAGGCTAGGCTAACTGCCATAAACCCAATCAGCAACATTCAAGACCGGGCTAACTGCCATAAACCCAATCAGCTATATTCAAGGCCGAGCTAACTGCCATAAACCCAATCAACAACATTCAAGGCCGGGCTAACTGCCACAGACCTAATCAGCAACAGCAGCATTCAAGGTCAGGCGACCTGCCACGACCCAATCAATCATTCAATGATAAATACAAACAAACAATGCATTAAACATGATATAGGAGAACATGTCACTACCTTGTTCTTTCCGTTCTTGTTCAGGCGTAGGCCTTCTACATTCCAAGTAAATATCAAATCCTATAATCTTAATTGAGGACGACATGTTATCACTTATCCCAATACTCAAATGACTTTAAAACACTTAGATGTGGTTATCATTAAAGTCCCTTAGGTGGCTACTAGAAGTCTAAATAAATGCCTAAAGGGTTGGGAAGTACTATCTCAAAGACCACATTACAATAGTGAAAATTTCTGATTTTTGGGTGTTGGCTGTGGCCAAGAATCTTTGGCTACGACCAAAAATATGTTAGAAACTTTTGGGCTACGACAAAAATTAGGTCAAAGAGTTTTTGGCTGCGGCCAAGAGTCTTCTAGCAATGGCCAAAAGTAGGTCAAAAGCTTTTGGGCTACGGCCAAGAAAATTTCAATTCTTGGGCTGAACTTCCAAAAATAATAACTAATTCTAAAAAAATCAAAATGAGGTGAATCCAAGTCCTACGTAAATTTTTCTAAGTCCTATTTTCAGGAAAAATATGAATCACCACTGAATATAGTCACAAAAATACAGAATTGCACCAATCTCCTTGACGTTTCAGATTTGATCCCAGATTTAACATCAAACTTTGGAAATGCATAACCTTTAGCACACACATTAAAATGACACAAACTTTATGTCATTGGAAAGCTTGAAATGTCTACTAGAAAACTGTGGAATTTCAAAAAAATTTTTGACACCATTTGGTATTTCAAAATGTCCATGTAAGAAAACTGCCAGCACAGAGTTTCCCTTGACAGAATTTTCCAATTTTTAACATGTGTTTTCAATAGTTCCAAAATTCACATCCAACACTATTCCCACACAATTTTTCGCATGGAATCTAATGGAAACATCAAAACAACTAAATACTCACTTCATCTATGTGTTCTATTTTGGGGCTACAATTAACACAACCCCAAAACTTCAAACTTTACATTTCAAACTCAAATCAATTCTATCTATTCAAAACACATAACAAGGCACCATTTCCATAACCCTAATATACCAAATTCTCAATGACCCTAATTTTTGAAAATAGGACAAAATTCCAGAATTTCAGGACTTAACCAAATGGCCACAAAACTTATATGAAAGTGTTCATCTTACTTACCTCTACAACTTTCTCAAGTGTTTCAAGAATCACATCTCGAAGACCTCAAATTGCCTCAGCCCATCCTGACTCAGGTTTACCCACCATACTGTACTCAGGACTCAATCCAAAAAGCTCTAGACTTAAACCTATCCAGATTGTTCTCATGATAACACGTGGGATTTACATTAGGTACATGTTGAGCTCTATGGAGATCATGATAATGACAATTTTTCTCCTGGTAATGATCATGAGCCCATCTAAAAAGATTGAATCACATTCTCCAAAACTGTCGGCAACATCTTAGCCATCCAAGAGTGTCGGCAACCTTATCTTGTAAAAAAGTTGCTTTCTAGTGTGACTTACTTTTCAGAATGATTGTATCAGCGTGTTTATCTATAGCCTTAAGGGAGTGATAAAAGTCATAAAGTCTACAGTCATGCTTTGTCCTATAATATATATAAAGCATGTCGGTTACGTGTTTGTAAAATAATTATGCGTGCTTTGTCTTCTTTCGGTCATGTTTGCTTATATAAACGATGCTCTTCCTGTCATAAGGATCATTGAAGAATCAGTTGTAATCTTTCCTTGTGAAATACAATGTCTTCCTTCTAAATTTCTCTCTTCTTTTGAAAACCTAAGTTCTTAGCATGTTGTCTTTGTCTCTGTAAAAGATTCAAGTATATTCTGCACTTGCCTCTCTATGAGGAATCTGTGCATCAAAAAGAATCTGATCATGATCCTGTGAAGAGTACTGTGAAACGAAGAACTGATAAGCACCAGAAAATCCATAGAGACTGGTAATTCTAAAGTGTCCTTGAGCATGAGATGAGAAAGGTCGGACTTACCTAAACTAAGCTTTAAAGGATGCCTCTAGTTTTCGTCAGTATGTTATTTCATAGTTCAATTGTATCATATGGGATAGATTTTAGTCCCAATGTCTTTGTTGATGTCTGTGTTTAAAATCTTTTGGCCTCAAGGGGTTTTTTTTTTTAAAATAAAGATAGTAGCTGGAAAATAGACAAGAGAAAATGTGTGGGAAAATGAAACAAGAGTAACATGATATTTATTGGTGTAAAAATGAAAAAATGCATTCAATTTTTAAACAAAGGCATATTGTTGCTTATATGTGTAACCAACTATATGATATGAAAGGAAAAGTTGCTTATAAATTAGACCAACCGAATGAGAGAGAAAGTTGTTAATAAATAAGACACTCAACGAAGTATTTTGTAGAAAATTGATATTATGCTTTTTAACCATCCAAATCATAATATAATGATCCATATATTTTGATATAAAAATTCATGGAGCCAGGGGTTGAAAGCTACATGCAGGTGTGTTTAGTCTGGCCGAAGATACCCGCACATACACATGTATTTTTTTTTCTACTGATATTTTTAATATTGATATTGATTTTTTTATGGGTTCTTTCATACATCTTTTGTGTCAAATCAACTTCTCAGCATGTGCGGTTGGGCATCATGTGCGGTTGGGGGTTTGTCCGTCTCAGCATGTGAACACAACCGTTTTTTCCCACCGTGAACGCATCACCTTCGCAAGTGCTAATTGCTTTAATTATGATATGTGTTCCGTACAACTTTCGTTTGTTTATAAACTAAGTTTTGTATTGATAGTTTATATATGTACACACATACATCATCCGGTCTTGTTTATAAGATATTTGGAGGAGATACTTTTAAGTACTTTTTATAATTGTTATTTATTACTCCCTCCGGTTCTAAATATAAAATTTAGTTGACTTTTTTTTTAGAGACATTAAGAAAACTAAATAAGTTATTTAATCATATTATATATTGTGCATTATTAATTTATTATATTATATATCAGTTTATAAGTTAGATAAAATAGTTTGGAGAAAAAAATAATAAATATAAATATCTTAAAATAGTTTAATTATCTTTCTTAATATATTCAAAAAAATATCAGTTAGGTCTTATATTTAAGATAGGAGGTAGTACAATTTTTTTCATTTTACATTTAATGTTAATATAAAAAAGTATGAAATATTTTTATGGATAATTTAATAGGAAGAAAGTAGGGTTTTTTTTAAAAAATTTTTAAGTAGAGTTAACAAGTTTTAAAGTTTTCATAAATTTAGTAAAAGGAATTAAAAAAAAAAAGATTGGTAAATAGGATCGCATTAGGAGGAGTATTGAAAATGAAGGCAATTAACCGCTTGACCTTGTTTGTAAATAACTAATTTTACTAATTTTCTTAATATATAAAAGTTCATTATTTAGTTCAAATATTAAAGGTTGTGGGGATTAAAATTTAAGATATTAATGTTTAAATGAATGAACAGATTTAAACCGATAAATTTATTAATTTAATTAGATGTTTAAGAACAAACATAACTTCAGAGAGAGAGAGAGCACCAAAAGGTTTTAGACTTTTATTGATGTTGAATGTAAAATGAAGCATGCTTTGAGTAGGTATAATATGAAAAGCAATGCTTTGAATTTCAGATATAATAATTTAAAAGTGTACAAATCAAATATATATAAAAAAATTGATCAAAGTGTTTTAACAAAAAAAAATTATAAAAATATCCATAAAATCTAATACGAAAGCATATAATGGGATAAGCAAATACCAAACTTTAAATTTATCATGTCCACACTTTTAATAAATTTCTAATAAAATCAAGATGCCTAATTAGAGAATTTTCAATGCTGTTAAAAATATTATAATGCCCAAGAAAAATTGAAGGTAGGTGTAAGCTAGAAAACTGATAAAACAGGCAAAGATAGCAAATACAAATCCATTAAACAAAATATTTATAAAAAAGAAAAAAAAAGCTCAATTAATTCCCACTGGAATAATCAAAACTGAAAATATGCCTTACACCTACCTTCAATTTTCCTTTTTAATTGTGGGCAAAAACAAAAACAAAAATTCCTTTTTAATTGCAAAGGTGCAATCTGGTTTTTTACCAACATCCGGAAATCTCTAATTAGGTCTCTTGCCTTATTAAAGATTTAGAAAAAACTATTTTGTAGGTTCTTATATTCTCGGGAAAATCTCATATAAAGCTACCTGAAATAGGGAAATTCTAAATAAGGTTGATAAATTCAGTAAATCTCTAATTAAGTTATCAACCCAATTTAGGATTTTAAAATATGGGTTAAATAACTTTATTGCCCCCTCATAGTCTCCTCTCTCCTCTTAAAATGGTTTCAGTACTTTGTAACTTATTTTTTTTAATAAATATATGTATATAAAAATTAATGTATAATAAAATAAATATAATAAGATTAAATTAAAGGATTTTTTTTGTGGTTTGGAAGGATACTCTAGAATATTGTAAGCCAAAAAAAAAAAAAAAAAGAAAGAAAGAAAGCAAAACCCCAATTACAATTAGATGATTTTTAGTTGAATATTGATAATAAAAAATTTTAATTTCTACCTGAATTTTTTTTATGAGAAGAAAATTAAACTATGTTGATCACAAAAAGCCTGACTCCTGTGATATTATATATATCAAAAATTTTCATTAATGGAATTTAAAAAAAAAAAAAAAGAGTTTCATCAACATTAAAAACCAAACTATATATTGCACAAGTCAGAATTCTATAATTTATGAATTTTGATTATCTTTTATTAACAAAACAATTTTAAGTTGAGTTCTTCCAAAAATAAAATTGTTTTATTGACAATATTTAGATAAAAATCATTTAATGAATATTGGGATTATAGTTTTCTTTTTAGTTTTAGCTTGAATTATTTTTGATAATTCGTTTGGAATACAAGAATTTCTTTAATTTAAACAAATCATATTTTATTTTATTATATATATTAATGTTAATATATATACACACAAAACTAAGTTACATTACAATATAACCAAAGAGAGGAGAGAGAGGATAGAGAAGACTATGAGAGTGCAATGAAGTCATTTTGCTTATATTTTAAAATTCTAAATTGAGTGAATAACTTAATTAGGGATTTGTTGAGTTTAACAACCTAATTTAGAATTTTCCTATTTGAGGCAACTTTATGTGGAATTTTCCCTATATTCTGTCTCAATTTTTAATTTGATACTTAAACTTTTTTTTTATTTAGTCTTTCAGGCTTAGAACGCAAAGAGTTCTCGTCTCTCCTAACAAATTAATTTTAAAAATTTATATCATATTTTTTTTGAGCTTTTATAAATAATCATATTCTAAAATATATTTTTAATTATTTTGATGAGCTACTTTGAGTATTTCTCAAAAAAAATAGTGTAAGGTATGAGAGAGAAAATTGTCATAAATATATGGTGATACATGGAGATATTTAAAATTTAACAATAACTAAATAACAAATTATTTTTTGTGAATTGAGATACATAAAGATATAATAAAATTTAAAAATTATCAAATAATAATCACTTTTATGATTGCAACCAATCAAAATATAATTTCTGCTTTTCATAAAATCTCAACACAATAAATCACTTTAATAAAATATAAAAAATATCAAAAAGTCACTTGTACTTTAAGACTGAACCTGGCCATCGACATCAAGCGTGGCACGACGATCTTGTGGTTTGAGTTCATTCGTTGTTACGGCTAGTTTTGTTGTTCAAGCTCAAGAGATTGATAGCTTAAATATTTCCTCCGGTATTCGATATAAGACGCAATTAATTTTTTTTGTAGGGAGTAAAAAAATTAAATAAATTATTTAATCATAGCATATATTTATATTATATATAATTAGATTCTGTATCAGCTTAAAAGTCAGACAAATTGTTGATGAAAAATAATAAATATAAATATTTTAAAATAATTTATTTGACTTTATTAATCTATCCAAAAAAAATATCATATGTACCTTATATTATATAAGTTCGAAGGAAATAATTCTTTGAGTGTGGGTAAAGATTAATGGGCATGTTTGTTTTAACGATCTAATTGTTTATAAGTTGCTTTTTACATAAATCGAGACACAACTCCTCTCACATACATACCTCGTATACCGCAAATTACGATTGAAAAGTTACTTTTAAGCATTACAATCGTCAATCCAAATGAGCGCTATGTCTTTGTCATCAATATAATGACATGGAGGAAAAAGCAAATTTGATGCAGATGGAAATGGTTCATTTCCAGATAAAGTGAACAAACTAGGGAATGACCAAAAAACTAAAAAGAAACTCAAAAGACAGTACATTATAAATAAATGCAGTTGCAACATAATTACATATTATCGGTATATGTCCTACGTTTTGTTAGGTAACAAATGTTTGGTAATTGTGTTTTGTTATGCATGAAAATGATGCAATACTAGTAGTTTTGTTGTGGCATGTGATGTTGATGGTAGATTACGTGTATTTTAAAAGGGCGAGAGACACAAAAGTTTTCTCAAATAAGCAAATTGTAATCAAGAACTCCGAAACACTACAATCACTACGACGATCTTAGGGTTAGTCTGGGGCAGAGACACAAAAATCCACCAAACATGCAAATTCGAATTTAAGATCCAGAAAATTGGTCTAATTGCCGTGAAGTCCCCGACGACTAGCTTAGTTTGACATTAAATTTTGTAATGAAATTATCTAAATGCCTTTAATTAGGAAAAAATAAAAATTGACAACAGTGCAACAAATAACAACCATAATTTATCAAATGATAACAACAACAAAAACAAAAACTAATTTGACTGAGAGCAATTTTCAACAGTTTAACAAGTAATGATTAACTTATTGAGTGTTTCAATGCTAAGAATCTATGTATCTTGTGTCTATGATTGTTGGAAGCAGGAAAGGATAGGCCGGCGGCATGCGGCCTAATCACTGCCAAAGATGAAGAAGGTAAAGGGGACATGATTAAGTTAGAACTAAAGTAAATTAACATGTTCTCTAGTTTGCTTGATTGAGATTCATGAACTATGAACTTGAATTGAGAAAATAAGACTGAGACAGTCTAAATTATAAGACACTGATCCGAATGTTTGAAATACTTAATTTTGCATTCCAATAATGCTCCTCAATAACTACTTTGCTAGAGCGAAAGGGAGATTTCTTCACTTGATGATCATTAATTTAATGGTAGCACTTTAATTAATCACTAAATGGGAGCATTGTTGGTACATAATATATTAATTTGTGACAGATTCAATAAGTTTAATTGTTTTAACTACTCTTAATCTTGGCGAGGTTTATAATTGTGAGCTATGTTTGAGACTTGATGGAGTAATTTTTATTGTCAAACATACAGCCTCCGTTTCTGTATATAAGGTTTCATTAATCAAATTGAGTTGTTCAAGAAAACAGTCAAAAATAATTAAAAGCAATCAATATGTAAGAAATATAATAATTCTTTTTCCAAATATAACCTTATCTATGAGAGGGTAAAAGAGAAAGAGTAATAATGATGAAAGAGAATGTATTAAGGCATATGGGATGAAAGGGAATAAGTGGATAAAACGGGTAAAAACACATGTATTATTTAAATAAAGTCAAATAAGACATTATAAAAAGAGAGAAATCATTTCAAAAAAGAAGACCTACTAAATAGGGATAGAGGGAGTATTTTAAGTTACTATTCCGTTTTATAAGTCAAGTTTACCTAATTCTCACATACTTAAGAAAGTTAGTTAACTCATTAAATATGTTATAAATTGATGCATTTTCCTAATTTTATCCTCATTTATGAATAACAGTGGCAAAATTGTAATATTATCATTAATTACTCTCTAAGTAGATTTATAATAAAGAATTTTCCCCCAAAACTAGATTTATAAAAAGGATAAAAAGTAGTAGTTTTTAATTCTTGCTTGCAAATATGTTTCTTGATTTGTCAAGTCATGCATGTTGTATTATAAATGATCTGAGTAAAACCACTGAGAAATGAGAATCCTTTCAATCCCACTTCTCCTACCACAATACATCTAACCTTGGTAGATGAAGGTACTGGGTACAACCAAGGATAAGGGCAAGGGGAAGGTTGTCACTTGTAAATCTTGAAGCTAAATTTGAAACTTTTGTGTATATTGTTGGGCTGTAAATTGATAAATTATGAGTGTGTTTGAGATAAGCTTATAGAGGCTGTAAAAGCACAATTGGAGGGGTAAAAGCAAGATTGGGGCTTATGAAATTTTTGACTCATGTTTGGTACAGTGTTGAGTCTATTGAGCTTACATGATATAAGCTGCTTATTTTGATAAACCAAAATTTAGAGCTTGTGAGGAAATGAGGATTGGTTGGTTGGAAAAAAGGAAACTATTTGTTTTGGCAATAAATGTCCATTTTAAAACTTTTATCCATCCTTTATTTTCTCTCTCTTCTCCCATCACCCACCCGACTCCCTATGTTCCATTTTACTGCATAAAATTTTATACTTTTTACTGCTTCTTCTATCTCATATGATATAAGCTGCTTATTTAATTTTTATTGCACAAAATTATTTATTTTTGAAATTTTTGTTGAGGGAAAAATTGAAAAAAAAAATATTTTAAATTCCCATTATATATATAAGATCATTTTAGTGTTTACTATTTTTATTAATACAATAACTATTTTTATTTTTATAAGTTTAATTGTAACATTTTCTTTAAAGTTTATGTTTATTATTTCGAACTCATATCCTTTTTAAGTCATCTTTCATATGAACTTGCTTTTTAATATAATCATCCAAACAAGTTTTCAAAAGTCAAATTGAAAAAAAAAAAAATCACTTCTATCACCGCCAATCCAAATATAAATCACATTACACAATCTAACTTATGCCCATTTTTAAGTTTGCAAAAGTTAGATCGAAGAAAAACCACATTTACCACTGCTATTCCAAACATCCTCACATATAGAGCACCGTTGGGGTTTGTTCTTGTTTGAGATGACTGAATATTGTATCTATGGGTGTTTGATCTGCGTAAATGGCTACCTACATGTATTAGTTAAGGTTCTAAAGTCAAAACAATACATATAAGTCTTTTTTTTTTTTTTTTGCCAATAACAGGTGCACTTCCATTAAAACTAAGCAATACAATAGTCTAGAGTAATATACTTACAACACACAACCAAATTAAACTAATAAAACAAATAACAATCAAAAAATAACAATAAAAAAGACATCGTCTTCCAACAAAAACACCCTCAGTCTGGGGCTCTTTGCACTGATCTTAGGTCCCTTTCCAACAAACTCCTTAGATGATGAGGCGGTTGCTCAACCCAGTCTAGCGGGCATGACCCTCCTAGTAAAGCTCTAACCACCCTGTCGGCTACTAGATTCGCTTTCCTGGAAATCCAATTACAAGAATGATTTCTAATCAAATTCCTTGAAACTTGAATATTTTCAAGGAGATTAATACACCTCCAATCATTTGGAGGAGAATCCTTCTTGATACAATTAATCAATACTTGATTATCAGATTCAAATTGAACATCCTCAATTTGATTTTCATCAGCATAATTAATAGCATCAAGCAATGCAACTCCCTCAGTCTCCAATGCTAATTCTGCATTAATGATTCTCGCTGCCCCATCCAAGACCCACCAATTTGAATCCCTTACAACAAATACCACAGCTGCCCTATTGTTTGAGGGAGAAAATGAGCAATCTGTATTGATTTTTATACAATTACCTTCTGGTCTTAGCCACCGAATCTGCTTGCTTTGGTCAGCATCAATTACCGCAGCCTCTTGTTGCTCCGAGCTTCTCCACCCTCTTGATTCCTAGAATTCCTGCAACAATCTACCAGCCTGGGAGAATACAAAAATTGGATCGAGATTTTCATTTTCATATAAGAAAGCATTTCGGGTCTTCCATTGTTGCCACAGAGTCATTGCAACTAGTGCTTTTTGCCATTTGGAAATCACTGCCTCACTTAGAATATTTGACACCCACTGACATAAATTCATGTTCTCTAGCTCTTCAGTCCTGATTGTCAAATTACTACCATACCACG
The DNA here is from genome assembly GCA_963210345.1 of Inga oerstediana. Classification (NCBI taxonomy): domain Eukaryota; kingdom Viridiplantae; phylum Streptophyta; class Magnoliopsida; order Fabales; family Fabaceae; genus Inga; species Inga oerstediana. The sequence continues at coordinate 62,046,225 of OY723400.1, forward strand.
TTAATTTTGCCCATTCACAATGAAAGAACAAGTATTCCCTAGTTTCAGGTTTCTTATGGCAGATCAGGCAGAGGTCTGTTGTGCATCATTTTCATTTCAAGAGATTTTCAAATATAGGCTATGCATTAGACAACAGCCTCCACACAAAATTCTTGACCTTTGGTAGTACTTTCAGGTTCCAAATTTCTTTCCATACTACTCTTTGAGCATTATTTAAGGAAGTAGGGATATTATCATTTCTACCTAAAACATTCCTTTTAGCAGACTCATACCCTTCTTTTACCAAATATGTGCACCTCTTTCCCCCAGTCTAGATCCACTTGTCATCCCTGTCCCTTATGGTCCTAACCGTTTTATGAATAGCCTCACATTCAGCCCTTGTGATCTACCCTTCTATTGACATTAAATTCTACCCATCTATGTTCAAAAGATCCGCTGCTCTAAGCTCCTTAAACACCTCATGAGGGCAGGGTGAGGATAGCTTCTTCCCCGACAAATATAGGCTATGCATTAGACAACAGCCTCCACACAAAATTCTTGACCTTTGGTGGTACTTTCAGGTTCCAAATTTCTTTCTATACCACTCTTTGAGCATTATTTAAGGAAGTAGGGATATTATCATTTCTACCTAAAACATTCCTTTTAGCAGACTCATACCCTTCTTTTACCAAATATGTGCACCTCTTTCCCCCAGTCTAGATCCACTTGTCATCCCTGTCCCTTATGGTCCTAACCGTTTTATGAATAGCCTCACATTCAGCCCTTGTGATCTACCCTTCTATTGACATTAAATTCTACCCATCTATATTCAAAAGATCCGCTGCCCTAAGCTCCTTAAACACCTCATGAGGGCAGGGTGAGGATAGCTTCTTCCCCGATAAATCCCCAATCCATGGATCTAGCCACACCCTAGCCTCCAATCCATTTCCGATATTTAGCATTACTTGGTTATCTAAGACTTTCCTACCTTCTAGGATACTTGACCATAACCATGAGGCTGACCTATCTTTTTTTGCCTTAAGAAAGGAGTTTCTAGGGAAGTACCTAGCCTTTAGTAATTTAACCCAAAGTTGGTCGGGGTGTTGCAGAATTCTCCACCCTAGTTTGGCAAGCAAAGCTAGGCTGAAAGCTTCACAATCTTTAAACCCTAAACCCCTTTCCAACCTGTTCTGTTTCATTTTTGCCATGGAAACCCAATATACTTTCCTTGCCCTCTCATCATTCTTCCACCAAAACTTTGACACTATCCTATCTAGACGTTGAAGGATAGTTTTCGGGTAAAGAAAGTAGGACATCGAATAGACTAGAATTGAGTTTGCAATTGACTTAATCAGGACCTCTCTGCCTGTCTTAGACAAGAAATTCTTTTTCCAACCCTACACTCTTTTCTCCATTCGGTCCATAACAAAGTTTAGTGCCTGGGATTTAGATCTTCCCCAAATAATAGGTAATTACCTGGTATGTCTACTGCATGAATCTGGAAAACTTGGCCAATTTCTTCCTTTAGTAAATCCGGCGTGTTTTTGGAGAAGTACATACAAGATTTACCAAAGTTGATGGATTGACCCGAGGCTTTGCAATAATTTTGGATAATGTTTTCCAAATTCCTATAGTAATCGGTTTCAGCTCAGAGAAAGAACACTAAATCATCTGCAAAAATGCTATGGGTGACATCTGGGCAGCCCCTAGATACTGAAATTCCCCTAATCTAACCTCTTCTCTTCCCTTGTTTAATAAGTTTGGATAGAACATTGTTTACCAAGATAAACTGGAATGGGGACAAGGGGTCCCCTTGTCTCAACCCTCTCTAAGGCTGAACCAATGAGACTCTCTTCCCCGATAGCATTACAGAAAATTGAACCGAATTCAAACACAAGAAGATCCTATCTACCTACCCTTTATCAAATCCCATTTTCAGAAGTGTAGCACACAAAAAATCCCACTCGATTCTGTCATAAGCCTTATTCATATCTAATTTTAATGCTACTTCACATTTACCCTGGCTTTTCTTTTCCATATGGTGGAATACTTCATGCATTACCACTATATTGTCCTGAATCAATCGCCCTGGCACAAATGCCCACTAGTTTTCATCAATGATTTTGTCCAACACCATTTTCAGTCTGTTTGCCAACACTTTTGAAAAGATTTTATATGAAAAATTGCACAAACTAATGGGTCTGTAATCACTGACAGATTCAGGACAATCTACTTTTGGTATTAAAACCATATATGTTTCATTTACTTTGTCTAAAGGGAAGCCATGTAGAAAAAAAGTCTTTGACTAGGACATATACCTGCTCACCAATGATGTCCCATGCTTTCTGATAGAACAAGCCAGTGAAGCCGTATGGACCAGAAGCCTTTTGTCCTCCAAGTTGGAATACAGCTTTCTTGACTTCACAATTAATTCCCTCTATTAGCATGTTATTATCATCTTCAGATATTACACTTTCCACACTATCCAGCACACTTGTGAAATTTCTTGAGCCAACTGAAGAGAATAAGGACGTATAAAACTTAGCAAAGTGGCTTCCAATATCTTCTTCCGCCTCAATCCACTCATCGTTACTACCCCTGATTCTTGTGATTTTATTTCTGCACCGTCTTCGAAGTGTTGTCATGTGGAAAAACTTTGAATTTCTATCCCCACACTTCAGCCACTCCACCCTTGCTTTTTGGGCCCAGTATACCTCCTCTTGATCCCATAGCTCACTAATTCTCCTCTTTCGTTCTTCAACTTCCTTGGCTGTTTCACTGTTCCATTTCGAGTCAAGACAGTTCTGCACTTTTTCACAAGTAGGCCTATTTATTTCTGGCTGTTCTTAAACTCCCTTTTTCCCCATTCGACAAGTGATTCTTAGTCTATTCAGTCCTTTCACAAATTCCTCTAGGTCCTTCCTATTATCTTCCATTTTCCATTTTACCTTAATCAAATCCATTAGGTTGGGGTGACTGATCTATCTTACATCGAATCTGAAAATTGGCGATGTTTTTAAGTCTGAATATTCAAAGTCCAATCAATATGGGGCAGTGATATGAACCTATCGCTTCTAACACCTGCCCTTACCCTTTTGGGAAGTGATCATGCCAGTATGAGTTCATAATCGCCCTATCTAGCCTTTCTCTGATAAATTCATTCCCTTCTTAGTTGTTCATCTAGGTAAACTTACCTTTTGAACTCTAGTTCCATCATCTCATAGTTTATCATAAAACTCCTAAACCTGTCTAAATCCCTTTGCAAACATTCCCTTCCTCCTTCTTTTTCTGATGAGTAGAGCAACTCATTAAAGTCTCCCAGAACAATCCATGGTGTATTGGACCCAGGATTGAGTCTTTCTAACTCCAGCCACCATTTCTCCTTTTCACTTCCCTTGTTTGGCCCATATATCAAGCTGATGTTACCCACCATCCTTCCTTCTATTTGAACCTCCTTCAAGTGGATTATATGGCGACTAATAAACCCAATTTTTACCTGAATCCCTTCCTTCCACCATACTGTTAGGCCCCCTGATCTGCCAATTGGGTTAAAGTATTCTCCAAAGTCAAATTTCAATTTCCTTCTAATCTTTTCTATTTTGCTTCTCTTAATTTTTGTTTCAGATAAGAATACCAATTTTGGACTAAGTCTCCCGTACTGGAACTTTAAATTACAAATTGTCAATATAGTCCTAAGGCCCTGACAGTTCCATCCCAGGCATCTCATTGTCTCCCAGTGGTTGTGTGAGGCCAGCCACCGCACCCTTTTTCAATAATATCCCCCTCCCTTTCCATAGAATCCTTCTTACACTCTTCCTCCATCCTACCCCCATCCCTCAAGATTGGATGTAAATTTAACTCGTTTCCAGAGAACAGAACCTTTCAAACCCATTTTCTATATTTACCTACTTTTTTAAGACTAGCACCACAATTAAAGTTCAAGTTTCCTTCGTACCTGAGTTTAAATAAGACCGAACCTTCCTCTGCTTCCCAACGTTTCAATTCTTTCTCAGCGTACTCTCGGTCTCCTGCACCCTTCGATGAATCTTGATCATAATCGTTCCTTCTCTTATTCACCGATGTCTCTGGCAGCTCTTCTAATTTTCTTTTTAGTGAAACCGCCCATAAACCCTATGCTAATTGCCCCACTACCGCATTTTGAGCTAGAACAATTGGCCTTGATTCTTTTATCTTGTCATCCTCATCTTCAGCTAGCTCCACCTAGTATTTTGCCTGGGATTTTTGTAAACTTTCTTTTCTGGCCTTCAAAACACTTATGGATCCATCCATTTTTTTGATTAAATCATCCAGCCCATCCTCACTTGAGCCTATCATGTTAATGTAGGCTTCTAAAACCTGTCCGAATTTAAAGCCCAGGCCCGACTTTCATTGTTCCTCCTTAAGCTCAGTCCCGCATTGTTGAAATGACCCACATGACCAATCCACTCTGGAGCTAACTGCTGACATCACCATATATGACTCGTTTCTCCCCTTCTCATGTTGACCTTTCAAGTTGTCCCCTTCCTTTATTGAGCCTTAAGCCTGATATGGGATGCCATACCCACAATTAATGCGTACCCCTTCCCCATGCATCACCTTTTTCCCAAGCATCCTTCCCCGCGTTCTATTCGCTAGAGTAATTGCCTGAGATCGGAGCTGTTGTGTGCATAGGTTCGCTTCATACCCGCGTGCTATCCCATTAACAGTAAATTCCACAGTCTCCTCTTCGCAAACTCTACTCTCATGACACAGTTTCCCACAATTAAAGCAGAACCTCACAAGCTTTTCAAACTTGATTTGTATCCATACTGCCTTTAAGCCATCAAGTCGTGGGGCCAAAAAACTGGGAATTGGCGGCTTATCTATATCCACTTCTACTCTAGCCCTACCAAAACTTCTTCCCGCAAACCTACATTCCTCCGGCGACTCCACCTTGATAACCTTCCCAACAATGCTTGCCATAAGTTGAATATTTGAGCCCATCCTTCCCTCAGGTGGGAGATTATGAAATTGGACCTAGAATTCACAAGTGTTAATAACTAGCTCATTATCACTCAAATACGATTTCCTCCTTTGAAACTGAGCATGTGGTTTCTAACCACCCATAGGTTCTCCATCAGAATTGTGTTTGCCTTATGAGGGTCTTTAAACGTAAATGTAAACATATTGAAACCAATCATTTTAACCTCTACTTCTTCTACTTTCCATGCTGCAAAAACTAGGGTTTTAACCAGCAAGCTGTTAGGTTGAGGTAGTAAGCAACGTCTCAAACACAAAGTTTGAGTCCCGAGAAATCCCCTTGTTGAGAGAGGCGAAAAGCCTTGTAATCTCAAATCCAAGGTGACTTGGGGATATCCTAATCTAATCAAGAAAAAAGAAGATAGGGGTTTCAACTTGAACGATTTGACGGATCTACGAGAGAGAGATCAGTAATATATCTATATATATATATATATATAGAAAGAGATATATATATATATATATATCTCTTTCTATATATATATATATATATATAGATAAGTCCTACAAGAATCAGATGAATGTGGAAAGACATCTTGAAAGGAAACAGAGTAATTAGGAAGGGGAAGTGGTAGATCGTGAGAAAACGTAGAACCAATAGAGGAAAACAACGGAGAAAGATTGAACCAAGTGGATCTTCCAAGTAAGACAAGAATTTATTTTCATGAAACAAGAAAAGAGAATTTCTTCGCAGGTTGTTACTGCAAACATATTGATATGAAACTTGAATCAATTGTCTCAAGCATCAATAACTGTAACTGCATATCAATCTAGGGTTCAAGAAGAAGAAAGGAGAAGATGGTGTGAGGTTGAAGAAATGGAAGAGATATATAAACAAAGGAAAGAGATTCAATTTCTGCAGAGAGACGATGATGGAATTAGAAGAGACTATGGGCTCTGAGATGATAAAGAGATAAGAAGAGACCAAATTGGAGAGATAGAGATGAGGGAAGAAAGGAAAGAGGTTTTGATGGGAATAAGGAGTGGGATTTATAGGAAAAGAATCGCTCATGGCAATAGAATTAATAATAATTAATATTTAAAATTTGGAAATTATTAAAGTTAATTAATGAAATACAATGAATTATAGATTAATTAGAGTGGGAAATTAATAATGGAGGAAGGAAGACCAAGAGGTCCCATTCAATAACTTTGTTTAATGTTCTCTTCTGTCTTCCTCTACTCTTTTTCAGAAGATTTCATATTGTTTGATCTACTCTCCTCACCCAAGCTGAATAACTCCACCTAAATTTATAGCCTGTCCCGAACTCCAGTAAATGAGAATAGTTGTATTAGGGCCTTGACAACCAATGTAAAACCCTCTCAAATCTTTATGGCATGGATCTTTATCAACAGAATAACAAATAATAGTAGAAAGAGCCAGCAAATAGGATAACTTGCGTTTTGACATTACTAAACAATATAACTCGATCAAAATACAAGAGGAAACTGATTCCAGCAAAATAGTAAGCTACAAAGGAGTTCTGGCTTTCCAGAGGCCAGAACTCTCCCAAACCTTAACTACACTAAAATTGACAGAATTCCCAATCCTCTTCCTGAACTCAAGGTTCTATATGCCAAAAAGCTATCACTGCCTATACCTCTCATTGCACCTAATCCTTACTTGTCTACAACCTCTTTACTCTGGCGATTATGAAACTAAGGAAAAATCTCCTGAATACAGGGTGTAAGCCTTTCAGGATCATCTGTTCTGGGTCATAGGAAATTGTTTATGAATCTTTTATATATGAATCTCCAATTCCATCATAATTCTTGGTGAGAAAACTGGATGAGGTCGGCCATGGTGAAAGATGACATTTATAGTATATAGATAAGAAATCTTTGCAAAATGAATCAAATATGATGAGGGATCTTATAAGCAGCCTTTCAGAACTGTCTAAAATAAAATTGTGCGACAGAAGATCATTGTCATGGTCCATTGCCATCTATTTCATAGTGCTTGATGGAAGCAGGGCGTTCACGTAAGGAAGTGAAAATTTGGCCCCAAAAACAAAACAGATGTGGAATTGGGGGGGAAAATTGTGTTCAGTATGCATGAAGCGGTGAGAGAAAAAAATCAGTAGTCTACAAGAAGAAATTGACAGGAAGCAAAACATTTATGTTTGGTAGGCACCAAGAGATAAATAAAAAAAGAAAATGCTCTGAAAAGTGAGATTAAACGGATTGGGAAGGGGAAAAAAGGTCTCCATATTGTCAACTTCCCAAAAATCTCCAATATTTTTCAATCCATCAACAAAGCAATCTACAAAGATCACATAACCACTTGAAAAGTGGAAAACTGGTTATAAAACTGTATATTCAAAATCGCTTGTATAACGCCTGTGAAAACTGAACAACTGGATAGCACAGTAGGTAGGTCCATACAAACATCATGTATTGAGTATTTGCATTCATCATTCTAATTCTATACAAAATCTATACCGGGTATGAAGCCTAACAGGTACAAAAAGATCTTAACTGTCACAGATTCCTTTCCAGCAAAATATCTCTAAGTAAATCTACAATATAGTGATGAAGATTTTGTATCAAAACTCTTCAATGTGGATTTTGTCAACCGGCAGAAAGCTTTCCACATAATTAAAAACATGAAAAGCAATGCCATATTTGGGGAACGCAAACCTCTTCAATTCATCGGTAGTGAGATTGACCAGAATTAGTCCATCATCTATCTGTTCATGTTCAGATGCAGTATTTCGTTCCCTCAATATATCAAGATACTCGCAGAAAATCATGTTCCTCCAAACAACCCTTGGAAGTAACAAGTAAGGGTGCTTGATACTATATTTCTTAGTCCAACTCCATCTTTCCTCAGATATGCTATCTTTATCCTCCTCCATCACCCACAAATCAATCAAAGAATATTCATAGTTTCCAATGGTAGTACGAGAAAGCAAAGCAAGTTTATTCTCATACACAGAAAGCCTATAGCAAAGTGAATCAGTAAATACAGAGGCTGAAATAGGTAATGGTATCAAGGCAAACTCTTCTGTTGCAATGCAATATGAAACTAACAAATGGCCATTCCCCTTCTTAGACCCAAACCAAAAGATAGCTCCATTAGTATCGAACCCATCAGATGTAATCTCCACGCCATACAATAATCCCCCAAATTCTACTTCCTTCCACGAATATGTGCTCAACGAATAAACTTCCACTTGATGAATCAGGCCAGTGATTCCATGACCATGATAACTAATACTCACAACCTTGTAATTATTAACGATTGAACAGAACCCAAATCCCATTTTGTCCAAAAAATTAGTCTCTTTGGTCAACAGTCTGAACTTACTTATTGCTGGATTCCACAATAAGATGTAAATAAATTCGTAATCGGTTTTGATACAGAACAAGCCATTGATAGAACCGATTACCGTAGCCCCCCGTAAGGATTCAATCAAACGTACGCTTTCAACTGGAAGGACTTGCATCTCGCTATCAATGGTATAGAATTCCAAAGTATTAAGAATGGTAAGGCCATAACAAAGAAGAGAAGGTTTTTCATGAGCGGAGTATCGGAGATGTTATTGGATGAAAAATGGGTCGTTTATGAGATTTTTCCAATCTTTACACACAAATTGCATTTGGATTAGGGTTCTTACCGGAAGTCGCTTGAAAATATCACTCAAGACTTCTGGGGGAATCCATAGGGTAATGTCGCATTCCATTTCCACCTGCTTCATAGTGCTCGACGGCATCTCTCAGAGCAAAAGCCTTCGCGATCGACGGGGCTGGCAAGAAAGAAGAGTGTTCGCCAAGAAACACGAGAGTCGATTCGTTAATACTCTCTGCCAATTGTTCACGGGGCTTCTATAAAAATGGGTTATTCCATGATATAACTAACTTATCGAGTAATAATCTTTATTAACAACAAAATTTAGGGTGTAATAAATGTTTAATTGTAAATTTTGTCATAGTAATTAACACTCCCTTATATTTTTTTTATAAGAACTCAAAATTTAAATTTTTTTAATTATTTTTAAGAAAAATATTAAAAAATTACTATTAAAATAGGCAAAAGACAAATTAATACTGTCAATATATAAAATCCTATATCAGAAATAATAGAGAAATTTGGGATTTCCAAATCTCACCAAATAATTAAATTGTCTTGAGTGAGTTATGTGACAAATGAAAACAAAATACTTGACCAAAAAAAAATGAAAACAAAATAGAAATAGGGAAAATCCCTCAAAAAGAACTTTTAAATTAACAAAAGACGCAGAAGTGTTTCGAAATTTAATATCCCATATCAGTGCGAGTGTCTGAACTGGAATATTAGAATTCGAGACAAAATGACGTGCGTGACCCTGGAAGTTTTTAAATTGAAAAGCTTTGAGGGAGGCGTGATAATGGCGCTAAAACACATTCAGAAAAATATCATCTTCTCTGTCGTCATCGGTGCCGTTGGTCGACCCTGGATCCGTGGCCTTGGATTGCTATAGTCCACAACATTTAATATTTTGTGTTTCTCTGAATTAAATCTTGTTCTCAAAAAATGAGAAGTACCAAAAGCTAAACAATATCAATAACTCCGATGCCATAAGTTGAGATAAACTAGAAAGAAAACAGAGTGAAATCTTGAGCACTCGTCATCTTCTTCTCGGTTGCCAACAACTCCGATGTCATCACCCACAACAACTCGCCATCTTCTTCTTTTATAGGATCCTGTGTATATGCGCTAAAAAACAGGGATAAACAGAGAAGAGATTATTAAGAACACTCAAGTGATCATAAGAAGTAATGAATAAGTTTGGAAAATCACTCGAATTGTCTGAGTCTTGACCCAACCACTTCCTAGGAAAATTTAGTAATGATCGCAACTACCGACCATTACCGCCAACGACTCGTCATCTTCTTCACAGTTATCATCGACATCTGCTTCATCATTGACATGATTCCCAACTCGACATTAGACTTTACCAACACAGCATTACATTTTCACAACATCCTATTGACTTTCACAACTCGAGTTTGCCATTCACAACTCGAGTTCATATCATCACTGGAGGGTAACTGGCGAGTGATCAGGCTTATAGGATGCAGAACTCGAGTTGTGAATTGATAACTCGAGTTTCCCAACACAATCTTACATTTTCACGACATCCTGTTACACTTTCACAACTCGAGTTTGCCATTCACAACTCGAGTTCATATCATCACTGGAGGGTAACCGGCGAGTGATCAGGCTTATAGGATGCAGAACTCGAGTTGTGAATTGATAACTCGAGTTTCCCAACACAATCTTACATTTTCACGACATCCTGTTACACTTTCACAACTCGAGTTTGCCATTCACAACTCGAGTTCATATCATCACTGGAGGGTAACCGGCGAGTGATCAGGCTTATAGGATGCAGAACTCGAGTTGTGAATTGATAACTCGAGTTTCCCAACACAATCTTACATTTTCACGACATCCTGTTACACTTTCACAACTCGAGTTTGCCATTCACAACTCGAGTTCATATCATCACTGGAGGGTAACCGGCGAGTGATCAGGCTTATAGGATGCAGAACTCGAGTTGTGAATTGATAACTCGAGTTTCCCAACACAATCTTACATTTTCACGACATCCTGTTACACTTTCACAACTCGAGTTTGCCATTCACAACTCGAGTTCATATCATCACTGGAGGGTAACCGGCGAGTGATCAGGCTTATAGGATGCAGAACTCGAGTTGTGAATTGATAACTCGAGTTTCCCAACACAATCTTACATTTTCACGACATCCTGTTACACTTTCACAACTCGAGTTTGCCATCCTGTTACACTTTCACAACATCCTATTAGACTTTCACAACTCGAGTTTTCCATTTTCACAACATTGCAGGGTGATCATCCCACTTCTGGATATAAGACCATATTCAATAATTCAATTTTCTTCATAAAACAATTACTGAACAGAAAATTTACCAACCTTCCCATGTGAAGCTGAACAATTAAAGGTTATCATAATGAAGATGAACCAACTTTCTTTGCTATTCTTTGTTAGCAAAGGTTATCATTTTTTTTCCATTAGGATTATATTGTTCGACTGGTAGCTGTTTTTTCTTGTTGGACATTAATTGTTATGAGTTGACTGGTTGGCTAGAAGAGAATGCGCGAGCACACTTACACGGCTGAGTGATTGGATCATTTTGTTTTAGTTTCTTTAGAAGTGCATGCAAGATATATTGAACTGGTTTTTAAGATTTTCACTCTTAGTTAGTCTGTTAATCAATTCAGAGGAAAACGATGCAATCAGTTCATAAAACCTTGGGCGCCAATGCTGTACACTCATGCCTGTACATGCATCTGTCTGCAATAACTCTAGATGATTAGATTAAGATAATCACATGTCAAACTCCTAAAGTTTTGAACCTACTTTGGGAGCCTAAACTCCTAAAGTTTCAAACATAGATTTTGTGAGAACCAACCATGCCACGTCGGATGCAGAAATTGCATATAGGACACAGAAGTAAGCTGGCTGTACCACATAATGAACGAACCAGAAGGACCAAATGTTCAACCACAGACGATTGAAGGAATTGATGCATAGGAGGAGGAAGAAATGAATGAGGCAGTCGACAACGATGCAGACGTTAATCCAGATGCTTAGACGACGGTAGTTCCCACGTTTTTTATTAATTCTCGTAACATGCAGTTCAGCAAAGAATTAATTTTAGAGTCAATGTTTCAAAGACTTCGTCCATGCGTTAGGTTTAAGCTTTTTGCACATGACTTATGCACATTTAACAACAACAAACACACTCACTATCGGGTTACCCTCCAGTGATGACAACAACTCGAGTTGATAATCGAACAACTCGAGTGAGCTTCGTAAGTCATCCAAGAACGCCGTCGAGTGACCTTCTACGCAACTCAAGTTGGGTGCCTCTTCTCACAATCACCATCGGGTTACCCTCCAGTGATGACGACAACTCGAGTTGGTAATCGGACAACTCGAGTGAGCTTCGTAAGTCATCCAAGAACGCCGTCGAGTGACCTTCTACGCAACTCGAGTTGGGTGCCTCTTCTCACAATCACCATCGGGTTACCCTCCAGTGATGACGACAACTCGAGTTCTAAAATGGACAACTCGAGTGAGCTTTGTAAGTCATCCAAGAATGCCGTCGAGTGACCTTCTACGCAACTCGAGTTGGGTGCCGCTTTTCACAATCACCATCGGGTTACCCTCCAGTGATGACGACAACTCGAGTTCTAAAACGGACAACTCGAGTGAGCTTCGTAAGTCATCCAAGAATGCCGTCGAGTGACCTTTTACGCAACTCGAGTTGGGTGCCGCTTCTCACAATCACCATCGGGTTACCCTCCAGTGATGACGACAACTCGAGTTCTAAAACGGACAACTCGAGTGAGCTTCGTAAGTCATCCAAGAACGCCGTCGAGTGACCTTCTACATAACCACTTACCCAACTTCAACACCGAAGCTCAAATTCGCAGCCGCAAATTGGTGCCTCTGCAACTGTCCAATGCCTTTCACCACAACCTCTTCTCGCCTTCGCTCCTCCTCAAATCCACCCCAAATTCGCTGCATAATGTCGCTGCTACTATCCTCTCTCAACGCCATGAAACCACGCTCCACCAACGACAACGACGACGCCGGAAGAAGATGAAGAGTCCCGACAGAGTTTTCGCGCAATTTCGCCCTTCTTATTTCCTCAACGTTTTTCAATTTTAAAACTTACAGGGTTACACACGTCATTTTGTCTACAATTTCAATATCCCAGATCAGGTACTCGCACTTTTGTGGAAATATGTACTTTCGGAACACCTTTACGTCTTTTAGTAATTTAAAAGTTCTTTTTGAGGGATTTTCCCATAGAAATAAGATACTAAAGTTGTTAATTTAAATTTTAATGTTGTTAATCTTTATACAAATGTTATTATTAACTTCTAAAACTTATTTCCTAAAAGTTATACCCAGATATAAGTGTTAGTTTATGGGGATATAAAGTTCTGAAACAAGATATTAAAGTCGTTAATTTAAATTCTAAATTATTAATTTTTATATAAATGTTGTTTTTGACCCTTAAAACTTGTGCCTTAAAAATTATATCTGGATATAAGTGTTGGTTTTTGGGATATGAAGCTGCGAAGTAAAAAATTGAAGTTGTTAATTTAAATTCAAATGTTGTTAATCTTTATATAAATGTTGTTATTGACCTATGACACTTGTGAATTATACCTAACTATATTTATTAGTTTTTAGAACATGAAGTTATAAAATAAGATATTGAAGTCGAAAATTTAAATTTAATATTATTAATTTCTATACAAATAATAATATAGGAAAATTATGAAAAAATCTCTCATTGACAACTTATTTGTCAAATGGGACCTTCGCGTGCATATTATCTTTCACGTGTGCAGAATATCTTTCTTAGTGTGCAGATGATATTCCCTGTGTGCAAAATTCTTTCATATACGTGTGCAGAAATCTTTCTTACGTGTGCAGAAATCTTCCCTTCGTGTGCAAATATCTTCCTTCCATGTGCAAAATATCTTCCCAGGTCCCATTTAATAAATAAATTGTCCATGAGGTCTTTTTTAACAATACTCCCTAATAATATCTATCCAAATGTTAATCTCAATTCGTAGTTTCATCTTCACTTATAAGAGAGAAGAATCGAAAAACAGGTAAAGTGAATACCGAAATTTTAGTAGGAGGGAAATTTTCATTTTCTCAAGCATCCCATCAATCAAAATCACAATAACACCTCTCAAAATTAATACTCCTTCCGATCTTAAATATAGGATATAGTTTATAGTGCAAATTACACTACAAACTATGTCCTATATTTAGGACCGGAGGTAGTATAATCGATGAGTCAAGTCATATAGGCCTGACTTATCAAAAGTAATTATATAATCCCATTTATAAATTTTTTTAATTAATTTTTATATACTAAAAAAAATTTAATTTATTTATTAATTATAGATTAAATTTCTAATTTCATCCTTATCTATCTTATCTATAATATGAATACTTTTTTAAAGTTATTATATTAATAAAGATAATAAAATATAAAATATATTTATAACTCTCAAACTGAACTAACCAAATTTTTTGATCAGAAACTTATAAATAAACGAGAATGGTATAACTTGACGGAGGAGGAACTTGAGTTACAAACACAAGAATGTAATCCGTCACTATCACGTTGTAAGATCTTATGCTGGGACTCTACATCATCCCAGAAAACAAAGATTAGCAACTTTCTAAACCCGATTCAGAGACCCAACCTCCTCCTTTTCATTGCAGTCGCTACTCGTGGTCGGAGAATTGGGCTCTCGCGTAGCAAGTCAAAGCTTTCGGGTCTGACCTCATCGCCAAGCAACCCAGCAACAACCTAATTCAATTCTTGGCCGAAATCGACATTGTTGCCGGCGTGCAAGAAGACGGCAAAAATTCCCACGTCAACTGCAATAACAGCGCGAGGAACACTAACAGCAAGAGGAAGGTAGAACAGAGGAATAAGGCAAATTCGGGATTCAAGTTTGGTACGCAGATTCGAAGCATTCTGATTCGGATTGCAATCATTCGATAGAGAAAAGAACCCCGAAGAAGAGAGGGAGAAGACCCAGCGTCTCCCGGCCAAGTCCGACCCGGACTGTAATTGGTTTCGGAGCTTTCCGATTCGGACACCAGCATGGCAGACAACCAGAGCGCGATGACTTCAACGGTGGAGCAAACGATGACGACGACGTCAAGAGAGGCGAGCATGGCGGTGGTGGAGGTGGAGGTGAGGATGATGGGACCGGAGGCAATGGTGAGGGTCCAATCGGGGAACGCGAACCCCGGGAGAGAGGCTAATGGCGGTGCTGAGACAATTGGAGCCAAGGTTTCACCGTGCGAGAATGGCTTCAGTGGAGAGACTGAAGAAGAGAGAAGATGGAGTAAGAGAACGGGTACCCAGTAGTCAGGGTGGCTTGATCGTTTTGAAACATTTACCATTTTGTTATTACTCCCACATATCAAATAAGGGATTTGTCACATTGAAAGCACAGATTTATTTTTTTCTCTATTTTAAACAAATTTTTTTATCATTTTCTTTATTTTTATAAAAACTCAAGAAGAATTGTTTGAATATTTAATAAGTTTTTTCTTCTTATTTTTATCCCTCATTAATTATATGTATAGCATTAATTAAAATATTGGTGATAGTTATATTTACTTTATGTCTCTCTTTTACTTATCATCTCATAAATAAGGTTATATTTGGAAATATATATTTATTATTTTTAATTAATTTTAACCTCCTTCCTAAACTATACAATTCAGTTATTGGGCTCATATAACTAGAACTGAAGGGAGTATGTCTCATTATATATTTTTTTTAGTAAAATACTCCAATCGCATCTTTTTGTTTTATCTTAACAAGAAACAACTCTCCCCGCACGTTGTGCGGGAGCATCATCTACAATACTTAAAGCACAAACTGGCCTTACATGCATTCACTTCCATTGCATTCATAACCATGTATATGCTCCAAAGAAGATATCTACCCATGCAATACTTAAGACAAAAACCGCACGTTCCATTGCATTCATAAACCACTCCTCAGCACACATACAACAATCCTCTACATATCAGTGCTATCATCAATATCTTTGATCATCGAACATTTCCTCCCCGCCATTGACCTCAATGAATCAATTCACTAAATTCAAGATACACGAAACTGCTCAATATTGGACAAACCAAATCTGACTTATATAGAAGAACCCGATCCACAACATGCATCCACTTGATCAAACGCACATTATTCTGATCTTCCATTTAGGCATTAGACATTAGGCATTAGGTAGTAGGCATTTAAAAGAGTATTTTCCCAAGATACTACATGGTCATAAAAGATATTATGACCATTAGGCATTAGGCATTATTCAGTAGGCATTTACAAAATGACAACAGAGGTTTGGAACTGTACCATGGCAGGTCACTATTCATACTTACTCAAGTATGGAGCTGCTGTGTTACCTACTTCATTAACCATCATAGTCAGAAACTACACCTAATGGATAGATCGTATACATTGTGATGCATTTACAACAGATCAGTGAAAAAGTCTTACATATGAGACATTGATTGATAAGTATTTAAGTTGTGTTCAGAGACAATACAGACAATTACAAACTCCACTGAGATTTCAGGGATTGCAATAGCTTGAAAATGGTTGATTCAAAATAAATGACCGCCCTTCATTGAATCTACTTAGTTCATTCAGAGAAAATAGAAACAACATATTAGTTTGAATGCCCTTAGATGGCAACCCATTCAATCTAAGCTTGACAGCAGAAAACCTTCATTTAGTTATTCATCAGCTTAATCAAATGCAATACGGTTAATGCCATATTTTAAACTAATTGAATATCTGCCTACTGTAATCACATCTCTTTTTTTTTTCATGGCCAATAATCAAACGCCCTTTACCACTTTCGTTGTGAGTTTGCTAAGTACTAACCAAAAGCAAATACCAATAAGTGACATCCTTAAAACTAATTAATTAATGATTGACTAATAAGGCTACTCAGAAGTTATGGACCTACAGAATAGACAAAAAGCAATGTGGTTCTAACTGTGATTCTGCAATATACGTAATTGATTCTTGACTTGATAACAAATCATGAGTTGAAATGGCTTTTGGTTAGTACCATATTTTAACATCACTGAAAATCTCCCCACTGAAATCACAATTCATTTTTTTTCCATGACCATTTGCTATTACTCTTAAGGATATATGGATTGTAACGGTGGTTTGAACTATTTATTAGTCAAAAAATAGATGACTATTGATGCAAAAGAAGATATCGCGTTACTGTTCATACCTACTGTAGCATGGAACATCTGCACTACCTACTTCCATAGCCATAATGCTGAGAAGGTACACCAAAATGATAGATCGTATGGCTTGTGCTGCATTGGACACAAATCAAGGAAAAAATCTTGATTAGTACACATAGAATGACAGGTGTTAAAGATCTGCTTAGTTAAAACATGAAGAATTACCTACTCCCCCAAACTTTCAGTAAAAATAACTACCATTCATTCAATCTACTTTATCCTAGCTAATTGGTATTGCTGATGTCTATAATTAACCAATTCCCTAACTGTAAATTTTATTAGGCGAAGAGTCAACAAATAACTTAAGAGACCATCCAAAATACTCGTATTAAGTGCATTTTCAGGGATTAGACCTCCCCAGAAACCTGTCAATGCCAAACTTTTTTAGAAACTCTATCACTTGAATGCCAAAGTATAGTTTGTCAATCATACCAACATCAACATGGAGTTTCCTCTTAGTAGCCTCAAGCTGTAACCAAGAAATCGAACACAATGTTAAGGAAAGAGAGAGTACAAAAATTTAACAGTTACTCACTGGGGATTTAAATTCAATAGCACAAAAACAGCTTTACCATATATTAGAATAGTAAACACCTCAAATGTGTAAATTGATACATCTGGAAGGCACTGTGCCTTCTCTCTTTGACATAAATGTTTTCATAATAAAATAAGTGATAGCATCCTTTTACTGCCATGAATGTTCTTATCACATATTTTAAAAATAAAAACATGAGAAACATACAATTGTACAAAGATACCTTAAGTTCCAGTGTTTCCTTAGACACTGTTGTCGGGTGATTATTTAAAGGCATGTCAACCACTGTTGTTACACCACCTTTAGAAACAGAGTGAAAGAACATGTCTAAGTTATACATATTGATGATACAATGGGGCAAAAGTCAAGAAATAGTGTAACAATAATGATCACATTCCAGATAACGACTACCCATCAAGAACACAGGAAAAAATCATTGTAGAAGTACACTAAAATCAGCTAAGGACTCATAATTATACAATATTATATTATTTGTCTGATTTTTTTCCTTAGTGATAACTTTATCATCTCAAAGTTCTTAAGAAGACTAATGCTTAATAGATGAAGAATATCTGCACACCAGCGGCAACAGCTCTTGTCCTAGTATAAAATCCTTCCCATTCAGTTCTTTCTGGCTCGTCAAGATGTACATGCCTGCCAAAAGTAAAATTTAGATCGTGACTTTACCATCCTTCACTAGTAAAACCAAGTTGACCCAAAAATTACCTATGTGATATTTGTCACACACTATCAGTACTTATTTGGTGCCATATAAAAGAAAATCCATCTTCCTTAACAGGAGACATGCAGTAGCAGCAACATGGTTTAGAAGTAGAACTAAGAAAATTTATAGCATCAAGAGATTAAGCCGTCAGATACTAGTTTCTATTCCCTTTATTTCAACTACTTTGTGATTTTGGCAAAAAAAAAAAAGGCTTCCATATCAAATTAGAGTGCATACTAACACCACTCATGTTCATTGCATTAATTAAATAAGCGAATCAACTTCATGAAAAACATCATAATATAGTGAATACTAATGCACAAATGAAATTAAAGTTAATAATAACGTCACCTTGATCCCAAATACTTGAAAATTAGATAATGCAGCAACAACTTCTACCAACAGTTCACCACAAAAACAGAATATAAACAGAATAGAAGAACTCTAGAAACTTGATTCTTCTTCATGCCTTCTCTTCATTCCCATCTTTCCCTTCGCTCATAAGGCAATCTCGCTGCCTTTCGCATCAGCTCACTGGTAAATAATATAGATCATGGAGAAAACGAATATTGAATGAAATACAAATGAATAAAAGCCTTCATATTTTAGAAAGATGAAAAAAGCACAGACCTTCACCACATTATGATTTCATTAATGTCTCTACTTCTGCAACGTAGCTTTTTCTCACAGCACTTATAGAGATGTAAATTCATAACTCATCATTCCTTAACACTTCACCTTCGCTCCTGATGCAATTTAAGTTTTAAAACAACAATGAGTCTATAAATATTTAGGGCATTTTGAATTTCAAAATCTAAATTTTGAAAGGATTGGACAAAACCAAATAGCTAAGACAGCTTTGAAAATGAACCATAGTCACTACATTTCGGAGGTTTATGAGGGTAAGGTTTAGGAGAAGTTGCAGACAAGACCGATCCATTGACTCCATTCACTGCCACTGTAGGAGCTTCTGCCCTTCAATTCTTAAGATTAACATCTTTCCAAGCCAGCACAAAGGAGATGATGGCAGCGGCAAGCAGAATCCGTACCAATGTGTCATTGAACCGCTCAAGGATCAGACTCCAGATCGACTGACCCTCGTGCTTTTCCAACTCATTCGAACCATAGATCCGGTGGCGATTCTCAACCTCATCAGAACTTAAACCCACTTTGACCTTCACCTTATAAAAATCCTCGCATTCCTGCACATCTTTAGCCCAAGCCTTGAAGGCGTCCCCATCCGAAGAATTGGAACTGAGGTTTTATCTTTTGCTATAGTTTTGGCTGAAAGAAGCTTATGAGAGTGAACAAAAGGAGCTAGACAGGAAGAGATTTGGCAGGGACTCAGAGATTGGCGAGGACCTTGATAGAAAAACACCAGAAAAGCTGGGGAGCAAATCAGTAATGAAGATAAAGAATCTTCTGCAAAAAAAAAAAAAAACAAAGCTGAAATGAAGCTGGAATAAAGGCCAACTCCAGATCCAGATCTTCGAGCAAGAACAAATTTTTTCACGAGCACAGGTGGAAGGCCAACTCCAAGTAGAAGTCAGAAAAATGAAAGGCATCAGCATGGGTGAATGGGTGAAGATCAAAGTTTTACAATCGGGAAAGAGTAGGTGAAGATCAAATTTTGGCAGTCGGAAAGAGGGAGTGAAGACCAACTCCAATCAGAAGTCAGAAAATTCAAAATTGAAAACGCAGACGGAGACGGACAGAGTGGGTGAAATCTGAAAATTGAAAAAGCAGATGATAAGTGACATTGGCACAACATCCAAGGCTCTGAACGAAGTTAGTGACTTACTGCTCCATGTCTGATTGGGATGGAACGAAGCCAACTGATATGAAAACGGCTTAGCAAGTAAGTATAGTCGGCACTGTTATTAGGAACAGTAAAACATGAGACAGATTGGGAAAAGAAAAAAGCAACGGCTTATTCTCCTATTCCTATTAAGTATATATTGATTACACAAACCTCTCATCTATCTCAAAAATATGTATTTTAGTTTAAACCATTAACCTATTCTAAAAAGGGTTTTAAAGTATATTTTTTTAATTAAAAACCATATTAGAATAAATCTTGTTTGCTAATATACTCCTCTTGTACCAAATCCCTAATTTATCTTTCAACATTAATATTTATTAATGATCTATTTAATATTCTTTATTAAATTTAGAAGAAATTTAAGTAATTTTTTACATAAAAACTATCAACAACTTGATTAAAATTAAATATGAGTAATTTTTTTATTAGACATATGTTTAATGAAATTTATTTAAAAAATTTGAATTGTAAAATATCAATATAAGGATCTCTTGACCATATATATATATATATATATATAAGGATCTCAAAATTATATGATTTCATAATCCTATAAATTAAATGAGTGTGTGTGTGTGTATGATCGCAAAACATTTTATCCAATCTTTGTATTTAAAATTTTAATCTTAAGTAAATGTCAATAAATAAAAGAGATTAAACGTTTTAATTTATTAAAAAAATATAATTTATAATTATAAAATTAATTAACTTTGTAATATTCACTACAAAAAAAATGGTATTCTGTAGCGGTGGCA
Organism: Inga oerstediana; assembly: GCA_963210345.1. Classification (NCBI taxonomy): domain Eukaryota; kingdom Viridiplantae; phylum Streptophyta; class Magnoliopsida; order Fabales; family Fabaceae; genus Inga; species Inga oerstediana. The sequence goes on from OY723400.1 coordinate 62,066,930, forward strand.
TTGTAGCGGTTATATCAAACCGCTACAAATTATAGTATTTGTAGCGGTTTTAATCTAAACCGCTACAAATTTATAGCGGTAAGCTACGCGCCAAGTGGCGCGACAGATTAGTAGCGTTTTCTGTAGTAGTTAAGTTGAAAAAACCGCTACAAATTTAGCGTGAAATTCCCGCTAAAACTTGTAGCGGTTCAGTTGTAGCGATTAATAAATAAAAACCGCTACAATATTCCCACCACTTGGCGCGACCAAGACCTGCCAACAGTGTAGCAGTTATTTGTAGCGGTTATAGCAACAAAACCGCTATAAAATCCCAAACGTCAAGTATTTGTAGCGGTTATAGGGATATAACCGCTACAGAATTTCAGGAGTCTCCAAGTTTGTAGCGGTTCTAGACCATAACAGCTACAGAATTTCAAAGGTTCTTGTACTTTGTAGCAGTTATTAGAAAACCGCTACAAATTTAAGTCGCCCTTGGTGATTTGTAGCGGTTAACGTAGCGGTTATTGGGATAACCGCTACAAATTGCTGGCCTAGTTAAGGACTGCCTCCCTCCTTTTTTTCAGTTTGCTCATTTTGTTTCCTGAAGTTTCTTTGAGTGTTTTCTTTTAGATTTGAGCGTTCAAACGTCTGTGAATGAGTTTTTACTACAGTATTTCTCAATATTTGCACTTGAGGTATGTAGATAAGACATATTTTATTTGTATTTGTATTTTTATTATAATTTTGCATAATAATGTGACTAAAATATTTTTTTTTTGAATTTTTACAGTTGATATGGCTTCAAGAGAGGATAGGGGGAATGCCCCTGAGGTCCCTAGACTGATTTTGTAGGGTGGCAGCAGCTGAGCAGGGGGCAGAGGGAGGGGGTAGCGTGGAGGCAGGGCGACCGCGGCATTTCAGCCCATCCCCCACAGGAGTCGGCCCTACCACAGGCACCGCAGACGATCCCACAGGAGACGACCGCACCAGAGGTGCCTGAGTTTGGGGGGCAGATATCAGCGTCGAGGACTACGACGAGGAGGACATCGAGATCCCGATTGGGCTCAAAGAGATGGAGCAATTCCTCAATGAGGAGGAGGCTCAGGAGCAGAACAACCCACGAGGGTCATCTTCGCGGTCCACTGGGTTTGAGGTGCAGGTCCAAGGTAAATAAATTTTTTAATTTAATAAATTATTTATTTAAATTCAAAATGTTAAATTTGAATTAAAATTTATCTAACGTGCGGTAAACTGTGCAGATGAGCAGGGGAACGTGTCGACGAGAAAACTGGACGTGGCCGGTTTGAACAACATGGACCGGACCCTACGAGTTATAGTGCCGTGGAATGAGGGCACTGACCAACCCATCGACAATTGGGGTCACCTGTTCAACCGCTTCCTGAACGATTTGGGAGCGAATTGGATGCGGTTCCCTCTTCACTTCAAGACGTGGAGGCACGTTCCGAAGGGGCTGAAGGACCAGGCTTAGGAGGAGGTGGTTCAGGTAATTAATAGTATTTAATTAATATATTTTAATAGGATTTTTATAATTATTGATATTTAAATAAATTTTTTGCAGCTGCGGTTTGTCGTCCGGGCCAACCGGAAGAGGTACACCCTCATGAAGATGGGTGACGGTTGGAGGAACAGGAGGAACCGTCTCTTCCACAGGGTGGATGAGGACAGGATGATGCCTCTAGAACAGCTAGTTGAGAGCATCCCGGATGGCGTGCCGCCAAACGACTGGGCGAGTTTCGTCCAGTTCAGGAGGAGCCCTGAGGGGCAGGTAATGTATTTATTAGATTCTTTATATATAATTTTGTAATTGTTAATTATTAAATTATAATTTCAATTTAATTATTTTTAATTTGAACTTTATTAATTTTAAATGTTTTTTATTGTTTTAATACATTTAATATTGTTTTTTTTTCAGGAGCTTTCTCAGAGGAACACCAGGATCCGTGGGTAGCAGACGATCCACCATACAGCAGGATCGAAGACCTTTGCTGTTATCTACAACGAGCTAGTAACTTTCAAAATATTATTGACTTTTAGCTGGTTATTTCATAATACTAATTGAATTTTATAATTGTTTTAGGAGAAGAAGGCACAGCAGGAGAACCGTCAGACGGACTATGGGGAGTTGTACGCCATCACACACAGACACCGTGACGGGACTGCGACCTCTCAGCAGGCAGAGGCGGCCATTGTAAGTAATTTTATTATTATAATTTTTATAAAACCAACTTAATAATGAAAAATGCTAATTAGTAATTGTTTCATAAAATGGCGGAAGCGGATGCAGCAGTCGCAGGCTGAGCTGCGAGAGACCCAGGCTGAGGAGTCACAGGGGTCAGTAGACCCGAAGGCACCTTTGAAGGTGGGTCTGGGTCAGGCTGAGCACCCTGGACGCGTGCAGGGGATGGGGATAGGCGCCAGACCTAGCATGGTTTACAGTAGGAGCGCCGCCTCAGAGGTTGGCGGCTCTAGAGGGGTCAGACGTCCGAGGGACGAGTCTATTGACCAGCTGTGGTCAAATTTGGAGTAGCAGATGGCACAGCAGCAGCAGCAAATGCACCAGCTGCATTTGCAACAGATGCAACTGCAGGCTGATTGATCTACGCTCAGCAGACGCAGTGGCGTGATATCGCGAACAACATGCTCGAGCGGTTATGGAGTCGCCTGTTCCCGGACGAGCAACATCTACAGGTTCCCACTGTCCCTCGGTACGTCGTCCAGCCTACTCCTCCTCTTGCTCCTGCTCCTGCTGATGATGATGGTACGGTTCACTCTGCCCAGCGGCCTGATCCAGCAGCACCTGAGGGAGCTCCACTAGAGGGAGCACCAGATGATCAGCCCCCAGCTACTTAGTTTAGGACATCTTTTTTTTATTTGTTGTTGAAACATTTGTAAATAAATATATATAATTTTGTATTTTAGAACTTAAATTCTTATTCCATAATTATATTTATATTATTAGACCGCGTTGTTGAATTTGTGAATTAATTGCAACAATATTATTTATATTTCTAAAATAAAAAAAATAAAGCATATATGTATTTGTAGCATTTTTATAATAAAAACCGCTACAAATATATATGATTATAGCGGTTCTACAATAAGAACCGCTACAAATATACAAAATATTTGTAGCGGTTTAACAATACAAACCGCTACAAATATCAACATTTGAATTTTAGAATTTGCTGCCTTTGTACACATTTGTAGCGGTTATTGTATGTATAACCGCTACAAATTAAAAATAATTTTTCCATTTGATGTCCAACGGCTTTAATATTAGTAGCTGTTGTATATATAGAACCGCAACAAATACTCAACTTTTAAATTTTGGATTTCCCACCACTGTGTGCAAAATTTCAACGGCTTGAAAATTAGTAGCGGTTTTATAAATATAACCGCTACTAATTTTTTAAAATTGTAGTGGTTAGTGTAGCGTTTTATGAACTGCTACAAAAGTTTAAACGTTGGAATTTTAGAATATAAGGTTCTTGGCATTCATCATTCTCTATTCACTCATCTTCTTCTCTATACTTTCTTCTCTCTCACTAGTAGCTGTGGATAAATCATGGATCAGGTTGCCGCGCAATTCTCCAGAATATTTGTACGGATTAAACAATTTCTTGGATTTCGCATTCACTCACGCCAGCTGTGACGGCAAGATCGTCTATCCGTGTCAGAGATGCAAGTTCAAGAAGTGGCATGCACGAAATGTTGTGAAGGAACATTTGCTTCTGAAGCCTTTCCCTGAGGACTATACGTTCTGGGCAGTTCATGGTGAGAAGGCTGACATTAGATATGATGATGCTCTAACTCGAAGTTCTCAAGTAGGCATTCAAGTAGATGAAGATGATCCTGTGAATGATGCTGTGCGTGATGCGTTTGGATTTCAAGGCGACAACTTCAACGAAGAAGTGCACGGTTCTGAGCTGGTTTTTATGAGGAATGAAGCAGCTCGGGATTTTTTCAGCTTGATAGATGAAGCAGATCGTCTTTTATATCAAGATTGTCGCAAATATTCTAAATTATCTTTTTTGATCAAATTGTATTATATCAAGTGCTTGTGTGGAATTACAGATAAGAGAATGTCGATGTTGCTCGAATTATTACAAGATGCATTCCCCGATACTGAGATTCCTACAACATTCTACGAGGCCAAGAAAATTATCAACAGGTTGGGGTTGAACTATCAAAAGATTGATGCATGCCCAAACGATTGTATGCTGTATTGGGGAGACGATTCCAGCAGGGAGACTTGTAAGAGATGTCACACATCGAGGTACAAGACAATTTGGAAGGGAAAAAGCAGAAGAAGAAACCTGTAATGATTCTCAGGTACTTCCCTTTGAAACCTCACCTACAAATATTATTTATGTTGTCTAAAACTGCGGAGCACATGAGGTGGCATGCCGTTGATAACAATGAAGATGGTAAATTAAGACATCCCCGGGATGCAGATGCTTGGAAAACTTTTGACAACGACTTTCCAGGCGACTGACCCCAGAAATGTTCGGCTTGCGTTGGCGACCGACGGTTTCAATCCTTTTGGGAATCTTAGTACAAGTTACAGTATTTGGCTGGTATGTGTATCTCCAACCGCTTATTGCGGAATTGCTTGACCTGTGGAATGTCGGCTTGGAAACGTACGACGCTTACGGCATGACTTTGTTCAACTTGCGTGCAGCCTTGAAGTGGATGATTAGTGACTTTCCTGGCCTTGGCACATTATCTGGTTGGAATGTGCATACTGGGTTGGCGTGTCAGCTTACAATTTTGACTCTGACCCAGTGTGCCTTCCCCACAGCCGAAAGTGGTGCTTTATGGGGCATCGGAGGTTTCTCGATGGAAGGCATAAGTTCAGATTGCAACAAAATCGCTTCAATGGGAAGCCAGAAAAAAGAGGACCACCTCAGACTTTATCCGGTACAGATATCTTATAGCAGCTTGAGCATGTTGACTTTGAGTTATGAAAAAGCGATGATTCAGCACAAACTCGCCAAAAGACACGCAGGACTTCGACGCCTTAGCAGTGGAAGAAGATAAGTATTTTATTCACTCTTCCATATTGATGTAATTCACATTGAAAAGAATGTTGGCGACAATGTGCTGTATACGCTGCTTAATGAACCCGGCAAGACAAAAGATCACCTTCAAGAGAGGAAAGATTTACGCGACATGGGAGTTCGTGAAGACGCTTGGCTAGATGAGCATGACAAATTTCAGCCGGCAAAGTTTACCCTCATAAAACCGAACAAGGAAGTCTTCCTCGTGACGTTGAAGAAATTAAAAGTTCCTGATGGGTATTCAAGCAACATTTCTCAATGTGTTGACTTGCAGGCTCGAAAGGTTGCTGGCCTGAAGAGTCATGACTCACATGTTCTTATGCAGCAGTTACTCCCTTTGGCTATAAAGAATGCACTTCCTCCAGATGTTTCCATTATTTTAGTGGAACTTTGTTCTTTCTTTCGAAAGTTGTGTTCTAAGGTTTTAATCGTTGAGGAGCTTGATCAGCTGCAGTCCAAAATCATTCTTACGCTTTGTCATTTGGAGATGATCTTTCCTTCGTCCTTTTTTACTGTGATGGTTCACCTTACAGTCCACCTCGTTCATGAAACAAAGCTCGCTGGACCAGTACAATATCATTGGATATATCCTATTGAGAGGTACTCATTTTAAATATGTGCTTTATTCTCCGTATTTAATGTTTTCGAGTCGTCCTTTTCAGCTTTTTATATCAATTTTCTCTTCTGTACTTCGTAGGTTCCTTAGGAAATTAAAATCTTACGTAAGGAATAAGGCGTGGCCAGAAGGTTCTATAGCTGAAGGCTATGTTAGATCAAGCGTTTCACCCAAGAGGGGGGTGAATTGGGTGATACTGGAATTTCTTTCGAAAATATAAAACTTTGACAAAAGAATTAAAACAGTAATGAGTAAGGAGAAATATCACCGAAGTGTACACCGGGAGTTATACTGGTTCGGTCACAACCACTTTGACCTACGTCCAGTCCTCAGAGCTTCTCTGAGAGTTTCACTATAACTTCCAAGATTCAGTGGGTTCTTGGCACCTCAGTACAAGCAAGTTCCTTACACCTGGACACTCGCTCCCCCTTACAAGTTGTAATCCAATCCCAACTCAAGGTTCCACAACCTTAAGTTATCTCAATAACAACTATTGAGTTTGAATGAAATATCTCTCTCAAAGAGTGAATGATAATCACTGAAGCATAGAAATACAATTTCAACGTGAAAACAGAGTGATGAACTTAATGATACGTTCGTATGTGTGCTTGGTTGTTCTTTCTCTGTTTGAAGGTTCCCATATATATAGGTATGTTGGTGATGACCGTTGGAACACTTCCTTTTGTCCGTTGGTGAGTGCGCAGCCACTATTGACTTTTCAAGTTATTTTGAAAAATATCCGTTGGCGGTGGTTGGCATTTGAACGTTTCTTTTGATTTTCATCTCTTGATATGATTTCTTCATTGTTTCTCTGTAAATATACTAAGAATGCTAATACAATGAAAGGTTAATCATATAGGAAACAATATAATGAAAGTTTGAATGATTTCTAAATTTCTGGGTATGCTTACTCGAGTAGCTCCTCGAGTAACCCTTGAAGTTTACTCGAGTAGCTCCTCGAGTAACATCGTGAAATCATTGTTTATTTGAAATTCAATGAAGAGAAACAAGATTACTCGGGTAGTGCATGGAGTAAACTAAATTTCAAACCTTTTAGAATAGTTATTTACTCGGGTAGCTACTCCAGTAATGCTTTTGCAACTTCATAGATCACTGGGGTAACACCTCGAGTAATCCTTTAAGAAACTTTTGATTACTCGATGCTCTACTCCAGTAATGTTGGCAGGATTTCAAGACCGAGAGCAATTACCTTGTTACTCGAGTAGGGACTCGAGTAATGCATTCATTTTAGCATAGGTTACTCGGGTAGCTCCTCGAGTAACAGAGACTTTTGAACATGATTTACTCTGGTAATGACTTGAAGTTTACTTTGAGAACATTTGCATATACTGGGGTACATACTCGAGGAATCCACTTAAAGAGAGTTCAAGTTAATCGGGTACAAACCTCAAGTTTTCACTCACCTTAGTGCATTACTCGAGTAGCTCCTCGAGTAACATTGGCAGTGGTACAAAGTGCCGAGAGCTTCACATTTTCAAATACACGGTTACTCTAGTAGCGCCTCGAGTATCATGGGGAAAACTTGAAGTCAACTGGAAGTTTTCACAGGGTTACTCGAGTAGCGCCTCGAGTAACATTAGCAGTGGTACAAATTGCCGAGAAGTCCATATTTTCTGAAACAAAGGTACTCGAGTAGCTCCTCGAGTATCATTGGGAAAACTTGAAGGTAACTGGAAGTTTTCACATGGTTACTCGAGTAGCTCCTCGAGTAACATTAGCAGGCCGAGAGCAACCTTAAAATTTTACCTGCTTACTCGAGTAGTTCCTCGAGTAATGGTGGCAGGTTACTGGAAGTTCTCCTCTGTTACTTCAAGTTTTGTCTCATTACTCGAGTAGCGCCTCGAGTAATGCCTTAGAAGATTTGCTTCTGATCAAGTTCCTCAGCATTTTCTCTTGTCCAATCTTCACTACTTCCATGCTTACCTCAAGTAAAGCTTATTCCTGTCATTACTTAGTTCAAGCTTGATTATTAAACATTTCCTTTTCAAACCATTCTTTTGTTATCATCAAAACATGAGATCTAACAGGCTATATAGGGGATGAGGTGCTATATTTTTGCTCAAGGTACTTTGATGATTTTGAGACGGCTTTCAACCGCCCACCTCGTGTTGACGATTGTCCTGAACCTGCGCCGACATCAAGAGAATTTATCCCTCGTGTTGGTAAACCAATTGGAACAACTGAGAACTTCAAACTAAGGGCAACTGAGAAGTTGCAAGCACATAGACATGTCTTGATTAATTGCACTCAAGTTGAACCTTTCATACGGTAAGAATTGTACACTCACATGTTATTCGATCTATATCTTTTGTAACATTTCTCACTTTCATTTCACTATCGCCTTTCCATTATTAATTCCAGGGAATTCAGAAGTCATGTTAAGTGTCAACTCAGGATCCGTACATAGACATCCTCGGAAGTTGATAAGAGGGTCCATAGAGAATTCTGAGTTGGTTTGCGAGCAGAATACAAAATGACCAAAACCCACACTCACCAGATTTCAGAGCTCTCGCAATCAGTCCTCTTGATCATGCAAAAAGGTTTACAGCATACAATGTCAATGGTTTTAAGTTTTGAACGGTTTCACGGGATCAAGGATTGCAAACTCAGAATTTGGGTGTTTATGGCACATTTGAGATAAGGAGTTATGCGAGCAGCAGTGACACCAACATGCAGTTCGGAGGCGTCCCTTACTATGGCAAGCTTCTTGATGTGGTCAAACTTAATTATCAAGGCCGTTTCACCGTGACGCTATTCAAGTGTTTGCGGGCAAATACCACTACTTCTCAGGGACTGACAACTGACGACTTAAGGATCACATCAATCAATTTCTCACGGCCGATTCATACTGGTATTTCTCAAGATGATGAGCCGTATATTCTAGCTTCAGAGGCACATCAGGTTTATTATGTCGAGGACGAGAGGCACAGGGATTGACACATGGTCGTTCATTTAAAGCCACGAGACCTTTACGACATGGGTGAAGGCGATAACATCGCCTGTGAGAGTGAGCCATTTCAGCAAGCCGATTTTGAAAACTACTTCCCTGAAGGCGATGACAATTTACCTCTACTGTGGTGAGTTTTTTTAAGTACACGTCATTTAAATTAAATTTTTTAATAATACATCCCTAACAATAATTTTTCTACATAATTTTTGTAGGGATGGCGACGATAAGTGATCAAATTCAAATTATGCTTTTGTCTTTAAAAAAAACTGGAAAAAAATTTAAAAATAAAATTTAAAAAAATAAAATAATATTTAACCGCTACAAAATTAAAAATAACCACTACTAACTAAAAACCGCTACAAATACTACGTGGATCCCTATAAATACTCTTACCATAACTCATTTCAAACACTGCCCAATTTCTTTTCACCTTACCTTTCTTTCATTTTCTCTCATTTACAACTTCTTTTGTATGAGTAGAGATGCTGAATAATACAATCAAATATGGTAACAAGTTTTTTTATTTTTTTTACAATACTTCTTTCCTTTATATAAAATTTATTCTCACCATTTTTTTTTCCAGATATTTTAGAGCTGTATCTCATTTTCATATATTTTTCATACACAATTACATTATATTAGACAACATAATAATTCCTTATTACCTACGTATCCTTAATAATATTATTAATATAATTTTTATACTAATCCAATTAAATTAAATGTTTCCTTTTAATTTATTAATAAGTTAAGCTATTGAATAATAAGCTAATTAAATTAAATAAACTAATAAAAAAAATATTTAATTTAATATTAAAAGAACAGAAACAAATAATCGTATATTTTTAAAAAAAATTTTAAATATTTGTAGCGGTTATTAAACCGCTACTAACAAACGCGCCTTTTTAAACTCAAATTAAGTTTTTTGGCGCTAAATTTGAATTTCATGAAATTTGTAGCGGTTTTATAACCGCTACAAATTTCATTAAAATTCAAAATTAGTAGCTGTTTATTAACCGCTACAAAATTGAAAAAATGTCATTTTTCTTTTCCTGCCTTCAAATTTTCAATTTTTTATATTTGTAGCAGTTATATAACCACTATAAATATCTCTGAAAAAAATTTCGTTCATGGGGATATTATAGCGGTTTGTTGTAACCGCTACAAAGGATGTAGCGGTTATTTTCCGTGAGTAGCGGTTTTATATAACCGCTACAAAACCGCTTGCAACATACGATTTAATAGCGATTTTCCTAACCGCTACTAATATTGTTTGTAGCGGTTAAAACCGCTACTAATACCCATTTTTAACCGCTACTAAATCATATTTTTTTTGTAGTGATTGTAATCAATTTAACAGTATGATAGAAAATTTGAAAATGTATATGAAAATTATTTTTTAATTTTGTATAAATATATGTTATTAATGATTATTAAGTAATATTGAAGTTAAGGAAAGGCATTTTAAGTCAAAATGACAGGCCAGTGCTGTGATTTAACTGGTTGGATCATGGATGAAAGTTGAATCACAACTAGAAGGGAGGTTTTTATAATTTAGAGTAAATACATGGGATCTTAAGATATTTTACTCTTTTTTCCTCTTCTTCAATACCACATTTAATACATGTAAAATTAGAAAATTTTTAAATTGGTTTGGGTTCTCTCAAAATCCATTTTCTTCTTTTCTTATCAAAATCTTATCTCCAACGTCAGATTGAAAAAAACATATGGTCTATATTTAATATTATGTAAAACTATTATTTTAAGTATAAATAAATAAATTTAAACCATTAAAACCTGACCTATACCATTTATAATTGCAATACAAACAAAATTAATAAGAAATTAATTGATAAAACACTATAATAATAATTTTAGAGAATATTAAATCTAAACCATCTATATTTTGATCTAAGGATGGAGATGAGATTTTAAAAAGAAAATGAGAGAAATGACTATGAAAAAATTTGCTCCCCAAATTTAATGAGTTGACTACCATTTTTTCTTGTTTTGCTGAATCATTTGAAGTAACTTATATGGTGAATTGGTGGAACAATTAAAAACATGTTAGGTATCCTTTTATTTTTTTTTTATTTCTTACCACATTTATTAAAACTTATATTTAAGTTCTTTTAAATGTTTTAAATAAATATTTCAATTGTGTAACATCCTGAAATCTGCATACAAGTTAAATAAGTTAAGCTGGCTAAAAAGACTATTTTGAGTGAAATTTTAAGGAGATGAAGAAAAAAATAAGTATTAAAATTATTTAGCGACCTAGAAAGAAGGAAGAAACATTATGGAACATCATTTTGGAGAATTAGGAAGTTATGAAGAGTTTTAGTTCCCCAAAATGTGCCAAACAACACCTTGATTCAAATTTTATAGAAGTAAATAGTTGACCTATGAGTGACAATTCCTTAGAAGTCAAGCAATTTACATATTAGGATTTGCAACTCAACAGAAACAATAACAACAAGTCTTATCCCATTAGATGAGAATGACTACATGAATAACACGACCTCATCATTATATATCAACATCCAAAACTTTGAATAAATTATTTGATCAAGACGAACCACTAAATAACTTTTTTTAGTGTTCTTTTCAGTCTTCTTCTACTCTTTTTCAAATGACTCCATATTGTTTGATCTCTTCTCCTCACCAAAGCTCAATAACTCCGTTTATGTTTATAGCTGGTCCAAACTCCAATAAAGGAGAACAGTTGTATTAGGGCCTTGACAGCCAGGGTGACACCCTGTCAAATCTTCATATCAACAGAGTAATAACAAATAATAGTAGAAAGAGCCAGCAAATGGGATAACTTGCGTTTTGACATTACTAAAAAATATAACTCGATCAAAATACAAGAGGAAACTGATTCCAGCAAAACCTCTAACCCCAAATACACCTAAATAAAGAATGAAAACCACAAAAGAAGAAATCAGACAGTTACCATAATGACATAATAGTAAGCCACAAAGCAGGAGTTCTGGCTTTCCAGAGGCCAGAACTCTCCCAAAACCTTAACTTCACTAAAATTGACAGAATTCCCTTTCCTCTTCCTGAAATCAAGGTTCTATATGCCAATAAGCTATCACTGCCTATACCTCTCATTGCACCTAATCTATACTTGTCTACCACCTCTTTACTCTTGCGATTATGAAACTAAGGGAAAATCTCCTGAACACAGGGTGTAAAGCCTTTCTGGACCTTCTGTTCTGGGTCACAGGAAACTATTTATGAATCTTTTATATATGAATCTCCAATTCCATCATAATTCTTGGTGAGAAAACTGGATGAGGTCAGCCATGGTGAAAGATGACATTTATAGTATATAGATAAGAAATCTTTGCAAAATGAATCAAATATGATGAGGGATCTTATAAGCAGCCTTTCAGAACTGTCTAAAAGTAATATTGGGCGACAGAAGATCGTTGTCATGGTCCATTGCCATCTATTTCATAGTGCTTGATGGAAGCAGGGCGTTCAGATAAGGAAGTGAAATATGGCCCCAAAACCAAAAAAGATGCAGAATTGTGAAAAAAAAATTGTGTTCTGTATACATGAAGTGGTGAGAGAGAAAAAAAAAATCAATAGTCCAGAAGAAGAAATTGACAGGAAAAAGAAAAACAGTTATGTTTGGTAGGCACCAAGAGATAAGAAAAAAAATGAAAATGCTATGAAAAGTGAGATTAAACGGATTGGGAAGGGGAGAAAAGGTCTTTGTATTGTCAACATCCCAAAAACTCAGATATTTTCGAATCCATCAACCATGCAATCATACAAAGATCACAACCTCTTGAAAAGTGGAAAAGCTGCTCATCAAATAGTGTATTCAAAATCACTTGTATATCACTTGCATAACACCTGTGAAAACTGAACAACTGGATAGCACAGTAGGTAGGTCCAATAAAGCTACAAACATCATGTATTGAGTATTTGCATTCACCATTCTAATTCTATACAAAATCTATACCGGGTATCAAGTCTAACAGGTACAAAAAGATCTTAACTGTCACAGATTCCTTTGCAGCAAAATATCTCTATGTAAATCTGCAATATAATGATGAAGATTTTGCATCAAAGCTCTTCAATGTGGATTTGGTCAACCGGCACAAGGCTTTCCACATAATTGAAAACACGAAAACCAATGCCATATTTGGGGAACGCAAACCTCTTCAATTCATCGGTAGTGAGATTGACCAGAACAATATTTAGTTTATCATCTATCACATTATGTTCAGAGGCAGTATTTCGTTCCCTCAATATATCAATACGATTGCAGACAATCATGTTTCTCCATAAAACCCCTGGAACTAACAAGTAAGGGTGCTTGATACTATATTTCTTAGTCCAACTCCATCTTTCCTCAGATATGCTATCTTTACCCTCTTCCATCACCCACATATCAATCAAAGAATAATCATAGTTTCCAATGGTAGTATGAGAAAGAAAAGCAAGTTTATTCTCATACACAGAAAGCCTATAGCAAAGTGAATCAGATGGTGGGGCTGAAATAGGTGATGGTATCAAGGCAAACTCTTCTGTTGCGATGTAATATGAAATTAACAAACGGCCAGTCCCCTTCTTAAACCCAAACCAAAAGATAGCTCCATTAGTACCGAACCCATCAGATCTAATCTCCAAGTCATCCAATAATCCCCAAAATTCTACTTCCTTCCATGAATATGTGCTCAATGAATAAACTTCCACTTGATGAATCAGGCCAGTGATTCCATGATAACTAATATTCACAACCTTGTAATCATTAACGATTGAACAGAACCCGAATCCCGTTTTGACCCAAAAATTAGCCTCTCTGGTCAAGAATCTGAACTTACTTATTGCTGGATTCCACAGTAAGATATAAAGATATACGTAATTGGATTTGACACAGACCAAGCCATTGATAGAACCGATTACCGTGGCACCCCGTAAGAGTTCAATCGAAGGTACGCATTCAACTGGAAGGACTTCCATCTCGCTATCTACGGTATATAATGCCAAAGGATTAAGAACGGTATGGCCATGAAAAAGAAGGGATGGGTTTTCATGAGCGGAGTATCGGAGATGTTCTTGGATGAAATATGGGTCGTTTACGAGATTTTTCCAATCTTTACACACAAATTGCAATTGGATTATGGTTCTTACCGGAAGTCGCTTGAAAATATCACTTAAGACTTCTGGGGGAATCCATAGGGGAATGTCGCATTCCATTTGCACCTGCTTCACAGTGCGCGACGGCATCTCTCAGAGGAAGAGCCGATCGACGGGGCTGGCAAGAAAGAAGAGAGTGGTCACCAAAAAAACAAGAGAGAGTTGCGTCGTTAATAACCCGACGGTTGTTCACGGTGCTTCTGTAAAAATGGGGGTTATTCCTTGATTTAAGTATTGACTAAGGGTGTGTTTGGTTTGAGGGGAGGGGAGGGGAGGGAGGGAATGAGAGGGTGAGTAAATTACCTTTTTGGGTTGAAAGAATTTAAATTTTGGGCGGGAACCCAAAATTAAAAAAGAATGAGAAAGTAAATTTTGGGCGGGAAACCAAAATTTAAAAAAATGAGAGGATAAATTTTAAATTTTTTTGTCTAAAATGGTAATTTCTCCACCCTCCCCTCCCCTCCCTCCCCTACCCTCCCCTCAAACCAAACACACCCTAAGAGAGTAATAATCTTTATATTGGCAATGGCAAGGGGGAGAGAGAGAGAGAGAGAGAGAGAGAGAGAGAGAGAGAGAGAGAGAGAGTCTTTACTAAAAAACTTGGAGAGTACCCTCCGTCCTATGGGTAAGATTCTTTATTTCTTTTAAGCGAATTGTGAGATTTGAAAAATAGTTAAAATTAATTAAATATAATAAATAAACAAGAATTATAATTTATTTTCTAAAAATATTTCTATTCATGAATGATAGAGTGAGAGAGAGTAATAATAATAAAAATGATAAAAGTGTTATAAATAAAGAGAGAATATGAGAAGAGGAGAAGGATGAGAGTAATTCTTATTCATTTCTCAATGGGTGTACAATACATCACATATGCCTCTTATTTATATACATAACTCTATGACCTAGAAAATTAAGACTACATAATTGCAGGAAAATAAATGGGGAGAGATAATAGGAAGATGGGAGAAATATTATGGAGATGGACATCTATTTAATATATTATTCATAATAGAAAGAGAATTAATGGCAAATAAATGATATGAGAGAATGAAAGATAATAAGAGAAAATAAAATATTAATACTTGAAGGGTAAAATAGGTAAAATTACATTTATTATCGAGACAAACTCCGAGAATCTTTTAAAAAGGGACAAGCCCATTAAAAAAAAAAGAAAGAAAGAAAGAAAAAGAATCTAATATATAGGGACTGAGGGAGTAATAAATGTTTGTTTGCCAATTTTGCCTCAATAATTAATATTCCCTCCGGTCCTATTTATAAGAAACTTTCTCTTTCATGAGATTTGCCAATCTAATATTATCGAGACAAACTCCGAGAATCTTTTAAAAAGGGACAAGCCCATTAAAAAAAAAAAAGAAAGAAAAAGAATCTAATATATAGGGACTGAGGGAGTAATAAATGTTTGTTTGCCAATTTTGCCTCAATAATTAATATTCCCTCCGGTCCTATTTATAAGAAACTTTCTCTTTCATGAGGTTGGTTTTTTTTATAAGCAACTTTCACTTTATGTCTGAAAATGTAAGCTTCTTTTTCCTATTTTACCTTTATTAAATACATAATCTATAATTAATTATCATACACACAAAGAGTTATATTTAGGGGGGAGAGTGAAAGAGACTAGGTGAATGAAATCAATAAAACATTAGGAAAATATATATTTATTATCTCTCATACTTTTTATAGATTCTCTTTCCTATACTTTTTTTTTATAAATAGAGGCATATATGGGAAAAAGACATTTTTGACACACTTATTGCTTTTAATTATCAATTCGTTTTGCACAATCAAAGAGAAAGTTGCTTATAAATAAGACCAGAGGGAATATTTAATTATACGGCTCAATATAATTTTTTTTTAGTAAAATACTCTAATCACACCCTTTTATTTTGTTTTAATTACACAGACTTCTTGTCTATTTCGAAAATTTATATTTTGATTAGCCCAGACCATTAATCAATAACTACGCTGGTAGCATTTTAATCATTAAACGGGAGCATTTTTGAAAACATAATATTAAGTCATGACAGATTTAATGAGTTTAATGGTTTTAACTACTACTAATCTTTGTGAGGTTTGTAGTTGTGACCTAATTTGATACTTAATGGAATAATTTTTCTTGATTTGCCTAGTTATGCATGTTATATTTAAATTAAGGGCTGTAAATTGATAGATTATATAGAGCACCTTTGGGGGTTTTTTCTTGTTTGAGAAGACAAAATATTGTATCTATGGGTGTTTGATCAGTGTAATGTGGCTACCTATATGGACTAGTTAAGGTTCCAAAGTAAAAACAACGCATGTAAGTCAATTATGTAATAACTTGCTCACTTCACAAATGATTGTTGTTTGGTATGAGACATTGATTACAGCTAGAGCGGGGCCTAAACTGTATTATTACAGACTTAGAAATATTTGTTTTGTTCCATGATTAGATTTGTATGAAATGGCTACGTAAATTTCAGTTTGATATTTTATCTATACAGAGGAAATCTCATGTTTTAAAAATGTCTCAAGAATCCAGTCTAAACAATTTTTGTTGACTAGGTTATGATTTGCCAAAGTTAAGAAAAAGAATGCAAACAGGGCCGCCTGAGTTTAGAAGCAGAATTGTGCTAAATGGCCTGTTGATCTTTATGCTTATTATAGAGCTTCAAAATGTGCCAAACAACACCTTGATACAAATTTTACACAATTATTGAACCAAGAGTCACAACTCCATGAAATTCAAGCAATTTACATGTTGGACTTGCAAAACTCTATCAATAGAAATAATAAGTCTTATCCCATTAGACTGGATAGGCTATATGGGTAGCACGACATCATCGTCATATATCAACACCCAAAATTTAGAATAAATTATTTGACCAAGAGGACCCACTCAATAACAAACTTTGTTGAGTGTTCTCTTCAGAATTTTTCTATTGTTTTTCAGATGATTTTATATTGTTTGATCTACTTTTCTCACCAAAGCTCAATAACTCCACCTAAGTTTATAGCTGGTCTCAAACTCTGGTAAAGGCGGACAATTGTATTAGGGCCTTGATAGCTAGTATAAAACCCAGTCAAATCTTTATGACATGGATCTTAATCAACATAATAATAACAAAAAATAGTAAAAAAGAACCTGCAAACGGGATAACACACGTTTTGACATTACTAAGCAATATAACTCAATCAAAATACATAAGGAAACTCATTCCAGCAAAGCCTCTAACGCCAAATACATCCAAGTACAGAATGAAAATCACAACAGCAGGAGTTCTGGCTTTCCAGAGGCCAAAACTGTAACCCCCTCACCGTAATTACATCCGGATTACGAAATTTAAGTGAAATAGAGACCAATAAAATGGAATAAAGATTTATAATCCCACATCCAAGGGATGGGGTATTTCGAAAATCAATTCAAAACATACTTATTGTTGGTCTCACATTCACAGACGGATATAATTACTTGAGAAAACGAATCACATGAGAAATATCAGAATGCGGAAGCTAAAATCCCGACAAAACCTCGGGTTCAACTACATATATTTATATCATGGGTTTACAAATTCCCAAAATGGGGATTACATATCCAAAATATTCATTTACAACTTATATACATTTGGTAACCCCAAATCCAAAACGAAGATAACCAACTACCACTAAGTTTCAGAGTAATCCTAATTACTCCTGGTTGTCCGCTTTCCTTTCGAGCCACTCGCCTTGTCTGAAAAGGTTAGTCATTTGGAAAGAGTGAGATTCTAAAGAATCCCAGTAGTAACAACTATTTCATACCACATGCAATCACATAATATGTAAACCAATCATCTCACATCACAGCAACACAATCACACTCCACCCTCATCCCCTTTTACCGCCGGGAAGACACACCGTCCTAACCCGAACCGTTGATAGCGACTCAGGGACTATTGGCGTGGCAGTGCATACGAATAGCCACACGGCTCACATATAGCCTTTCGGCTTTCACAAATGGCCCGTCGGCCTTCACAAATAGCCTTTCGGCTCACAATTAGCCTTTCGGCCCACATATACACATATATCACACCCTAACCTCATCCCCTTTTACCGCCGGGAAGGCATACGACCTTAACCCGAACCGTTGTTAGCGACTCAGGGACTATTGGTAAAGTGGTGCTTCCACAATTTTCATAAACTTGCAGCATACAATATCCATTTCAAAACAATGACATAGCACACATACAATGTATCACATAAGGTATAAAGAAAGAGTCACTACCTGTATCTTTCCTGACTAGCTCCGTTACCGTGGTCTCACGCGGACGACAGATATCAAATCCTATATCAAATTAGGGACAATTGATCAATTTCTTTTCCAATTACTTAATCCCATAATACAATAAGTTGGTTATCATTTAGGACTCTTAAGAGGCCACATATGTCTCTAATGAAAGCCCTAAAAGGTTGGGAAACAAAAGGTTGAAGGTCACTTTTCGAAAAAACAAAATACTGGAACACAGGGGTGGGCCGCGGCCCACCATTCCTTGGGCTGCGGCCCAAATATGGTCAGAAGGCCTTGGGCTGCGGCCCACCACTCATGGCCGCGGCCCAAAACAGGTCAGAAAGGCTTGGGCCGCGGCCCGCCACTCTTGGGCCGCGGCCTAGAGATTTCCTGACTCTGGGCTGAACTTCCAAAATTCATAACTAATCCTAGAAAAATCGAAACGGAGTGATTCCAAAGCCAAATGAAAGGTATATAAGTCCTCTTTCAAGGAAAAATATAACCCCTCACTGGAAATCACTACACAAATACAGAATTACCAAAAACTACACACTACTCCAAAACAGAGTTCTGTTTCAATCCCAAACTTTGGGCAACCATATCTCACAGAATACTCAACAAAATGACACAAAATATATGTCCATTTTGAAGCTTGGGATGTGAACTTTAAGACTGGAAAGTTTCATAATTTTCCAATACCATTTGGTCACTCAAAACGCTCGTCCAAACTGACAGCGAAAAACAGAGCTTAAACAAAACAGATTTTCCAACTTTTCCCAAGTGATTCAAATGAATCCCAATCAATTTCTATCTATCCAAAATGCATCAAATGCTCATATATCTCCAAACTAAATCATTTCCAATCATCAATCATAATGAAACTCCTAAAATCCACATTTGGTGCAAATTAGGGCAAAATTCCAGATTTGACTAAACTTAGCCAAAAATCACAAACAACATATCAAAATACTATAAATGCCTACCTCTTTACTTTGCCCAATCCGGAATCTTGATCCACGAACTCTCAAATTCGCCCAAATCACAAATCACCACTTCTCAAGATTCTACAACCACCACCATAAAGCTCTCATTGCGATGAACAATATTAGAGAAGAGGTTTTTAGCAAAGGAGGAGCATTTCTTACCAAAGATCAAAGCTTTTCCTTTCTCTCTCCAAGCTTGATTCAGCGAAAATGGAGGAATGGGAGAGAAGAGAGAGAAAATGGGAGGAGGATGATGATGACTCTTCCCTCTACACACACATACTCAACCGAATAGGAGAGAGGGAGAAGAGAAAAAGTGATTTTTGTCTTCTAGTGCCCTATCCAATGGCCACCCTCATGCCACTTGTCACCATCTACACAATTCCCTCTATGAGCTCACAAAGTCACAAAACATAGGATTCCGACCCATATGAAATGTATCTCAACCCTTGATCTTAAATACCACTTGTATTTATCCCAAAATTTACATTACATTAATCATAATAGTGCTTAATCAAGATAATTACAATAATTATCGGAGTCATTAGCCTTAATTACAAATCGGGATATTACAGCCAGAACTCTCCCAAACCTTAACTTCACTAAAATTGACAGAATTCCCTTTCCTCTTCCTGGAATCAAGGTTCCATATACCAAAAATGCTATCACTACCTATACCTCTCATTGCATCTAATCCTTACTTGTATACCACCTCTTTACTCTTGTGATTATGAAACTAAGGAAAAGTCTCTTGAAAATAGGGTGTAAGCCTTTGGTCATAGGAAATTATTTGACTCTTTTAATCTCCAATTCCTTCATAATGCTTGATAAGCAAATTGGATGAGGTCAGCCATGGTGAAAGATGACATATATAGATAAGAAATCTTTGCACGATGGATCAAATTCAAATATTTCTTAGTCCAACTCCATCTTTCCTCAGATATGCTATCTCTAACCTCTTCCATCACCCACAAATCAATCAAAGAATATTCATAGTTTCCAATGGTAGTATGAGAAAGAAAAGCAAGTTTATTCTCATACACAAAAAGCCTATAGCAAAGTGAATCAGTTAATACAGGGGCTGAAATAGGGGATGGCACCAAGGCAAACTCTTCTTTTGCAATGCAATATGAAACTAACAAACGGTCATTCCCCTTCTTAAACCTAAACCAAAAGATGGCTCCATTAGTACTGCACCCATCAGATGTAATCTCCAAGTCATCCAATAATCCCCTAAATTCTACTTCTTTGCATGAATATGTGCTCAATGAATAAACTTCTACTTGATGAATCAGGCCAGTGATTCCATGATAACTAACACTCATAACCTTATAATAATTAACTATTAAACAGAACCTGAATCCCATTTTGACCCAAAAATTAGCCTATCTGGTCAACAATCTGAACCCATGTTTTGAAACCCAGACCGGACCGACTGGTCTGACCCAGGAACCGGTGACTTGCAATGATAGTCTCCTCATAACATATTTGTGAGCCTGACTGGTTCAGTATTTTTTAATTTATTTTTTAAAAAATTGATTTTTTTAATTTTTCTTTAGAATTTTATATTAATAAGCTTAAAATATTCAATTTTTCACTGATTTGGCCCCAGGTTATCTCCAGTTTAACTCCAGTCTGACCCACTGACCCTTGACCCAGTACCCCAATTGGTTTGGGTTTTAGAGCCTTGGTATGAACTTACTTATTGCTGGATTCCATACTAAGATGTCAAAAAATTTTGTTATTGGATTTGACACAGACCAAGCTATTGATAGAATCGATGTTACGTGTTAATTTTTTTTGCATGTACTCGTAGGTCATTATGTAATTATATAGGGGCAAGGTAGTCTTGTCACTTTTTATTTTGTCAGTTATTGCATGTGATACTGGTAGGACGTGGTTATTTAATTTTTCCATGTACTCTCCATTCGGTTATGTTATTGAAGTCATGATTTCCTCAAATCCTTCTCTCTGTTTTTCCTTCTCTTTTCTCTTTCTCTGTCTTTTTCTCTACATTCTACATTTCTATTTGTATCACTGGTATCAGAGCAGTGAAACGGTCCATAATTATCATGGTTGAAGGCACTCGATCATAGACTCTGTAAAAGGACGTCGAAGATCAAATGCCTACAGGGTTAAAACAGAGGTTTGGTTACATGGAATTGAAACTCTATGGTGTAAGGGACATGAAGGATTAGATCAACAGTCTATAATAAGTTATGAGGAGACTATCATTGCAACTCACAGATATGCAGCAATAAAGCATGCATCACAAAGGCAAAGAATGTTGGGGTGAGTACCAAATACCCACCCGGTTCATAAACTGAGATTTTCCTCCATTTTCTGCAACAGATGTTAACTCGTGGCTAACTAAATATGAAAGGTACTTCGATTTGGATGGTACACTCAAAGCAAGAAAGACCATTTTGGCATGTATTGCCTTGGATAATGAGGCTTACCGATGGTTTCAACATTTCGAACGAGGTCATAACGGAATGATACCATGGCATGTTTTCTTAGAGGCTATTAAGATTCAGTTCGGCCTTTTAAATGATGATCCTATGGAGGAACTGATGAGACTGCACCAAACAGGAAGCTTGGCCGATTTTTAAAATGAATTTGATATACTGATATGTAAAGTGGATTTACAGAAGAGAAGCTCCCGAGTTGTTTCGTAGGGGGACTTAAATCGGAGTTAGCAACTGGGGTTAAGTTACTTCATCCATGATCTCTGCTGGAGGCCATTAAGCTTGTGAGACTACAGGAGTCTAATCTTGATTCTATATTGTGTTATGCTATTGGGAACAGTACAAGCAAGTCATATACTCCCACATATAAAGGCACAATTGCCAACTTTTTAAAAGGTACAATATCGTATGCTGGAAATAAGTCTGATGGAGGAGAATAGAAACGGTTCTCAGGGAATGTGACAATTGATAAAGGTGTGCTTGGACGATTAAATGTAGCCTTTAAACAGAAGCTATCAGTCGAAGAGTTAGAATAGTACAGGGCGAAAAACTTATGCTAATATTGTAGGGGTCATTACACAATGGGGTATTCATGCGATAGCAAAAAAAGGATGCAAGTCTTCCTCATGGAGGTGTTGGATGAACCAGATGATGCTTCCATCAATGACAACCCCATGGTCGAGCTGGATAAAAGCACCGAAGAGGTAACCCTTGATCCATCGATGATATTGTTGAATGCTATACAGGGCACTACCAACTGTGAAACCATTCGTGTGAGGGGTATTTTAGGTCGATAGGTAATTCATATTCTAGTAGATATAAGGAGTTCCCATAACTTCCTAGACTCATCATTAAGCAAGGAGGGTGGCTTGATATTGCAACAAACTACTACTCAAAGGGTTACCATTGCAGGGGGTGGTCAATTGTAGTCAACAATAAAGTATAATTGTGTGAAGTGGGTATCATGCGGCACGGAGTTTGAAGCTGAGGCTATGTTACTACGCTTAGCAGGATTTGATATGATCTTGGGCATGCATTGGTTGAGAGAATTGGGTACCATCTAGTTAAATTGGAAGGAGCTTACTATGGAGTTTATTTAGAAGGGGGTTAGAGTAAGGTTAGAGACTCCTAAACCCAGTAGAAATAGAATCATCTCAGACTCCAAAATGAGAAAGTTGCAGCATCAAACGCATGACTTGTTCGCGGTACAAGTGATGACCATGAGTTGCTGCGCCATCAAATTAGAGCTTAACCCCTGTGTACCCGTAGAGGTCCAAGCTCTACTAGATAATTACAATTCACTATTTGAAGAACCGAAATCCTTACCACCTTCCCGAGTCAATCATAACTATTGTATCATTTTAAAGGAGGGAACTAAACCCATAAAACTACCACCATACTGATATCCTGCACTGCAGAAGGATGCCATTAAGGCCATGGTCAAAGATATGACCAACCAAGGGATAATCCAACATAGTGCATCACCATTTGCATCACCAATAGTGTTAGTGAAAAGAAGGACAAAAGCTGGAGGATGTGTGTTGATTGTAAAGCTCTAAATAAAGCTACGGTGAGGGATAGCTTTCCTATTCCATTAATTAAATATTTGTTGGATGAGCTGGGGGCCGCCAAGATATTCTTTAAGCTAGATCTCCAGTCTGGTTACCACCAAATAAGAATGAGGGAGGAGAATATCCACAAAACAACATTCTAAACACATGTAGGCCATTATGAGTATTTGGTGATGCCTTTTAGGTTGACTAATGCCCCATCAACATTTCAAGCCATAATGAATTGTATATTTGAGGGGTTATTAAGAAAGTGTGTTCTGTTTTTTTTTTATGATAAGTGGTATATAGTCCTGAAATTTCTTCTCATGTCAAGTATTTGAAAATTGTATTTGACATCCTGGTGAAGAACAAGTTTTTGGTGAAGCAATCTAAGTGTGCATTTGTGACTAATAGTATTAAGTGTCTGGGACACATAATCTATGATAGTAAGGTTGTAACTAATAATTGAAAGTTGGAAGCAATTAAGAACTGACATCTTCCCAAGACCATTAAAGAAGTATGAGCTTTTTTGGGTTTATGTGGGTATTATAGGAGCTTCATGTAGTTCTTTAGCATGATTGCATTTCCATTAACATAATTATTAAAGAATGACAATTTTTGGTGGAACCCACCTACAACTGAGGCTTTCATGAACTTGCAATGAGCACTGATCAAAGCACCAGTATTGGCTCTACCTAACATTGCACAACCCTTCACTTTGGAAACTGATACTTCCAATATGGGTATTGGTGCAGTTTTATCTCAAGGAAATCATCCAGTGGCATATGTGAGTAAAGTCCTCTCTCCAAAGAATTGGTTATTGCCAGTTTATGATAAGGAATTGCTTGCGATTGTGCATGTTGTCTCAAAATGGCATTAGTACCTATGTATTCAACCTTTTACCATTCTCACAGATCAGAGGAGCTTAAAGTTTTTATTGGAGCAACGGTTATCAACTCCTTCATAGTATACTTGGATAACTAAATTAATGGGGTTACAGTATGATATCAAATACCAAAAGGGGGTTGAAAATGGGGCTACTGATGTATTGTCTCGAGCCACACATGGCGAGCTATTACACCGTCGGTATCCTTGGTCTCCACTGAATTATGGGAGAGAATTCAAGGCCATTAGCTGACTGATATTGACACATCTAGGATCATTCAAGAGTTACAGTCGGACCCCAATTCTCATAAAAAATATCAATGGCAAGATGGGTTATTGCTTCGGAAACATAGACTAGTGATTGGATCATCATAAAAAGAGCTACAGTACAACATCATGCAATGGTTGCATTCAAGTGCACAAGCGGGCCATTCTGGGGTTTAGGTCACTTATCAATGAATTAAACCATTATTTTATTAGAAGGGAATAATACATGATATCAGGGATTTCATTAAACACTGTGAAACTTGTCTGTGTTGAAAATCAAAAAATGTGGCATATCCTAGACTTCTCCAACTATTACCAATTCCTGAAGGTGTATAGCAAGGTGTCGCAATGGATTTCATTACGAAACTTCCAAAATCAAGGGGCAAGGACACCATCTAGGTTATAATCGATCATCTAAGTAAATATGCACACTTTGTGGCCTTAACATACCCTTCTATAGCTACTAACTTAGCTTAGATTTTCATTGATCAAATATATCATTTGCATGGTGCTCCAACTAATATAGTAAGCAATTAGGATCCCTTATTTTCTAGCCAATTCTTGTGTGAATTCTTACTTAGGCTAAGGGTGGAATAATGGCTCTCTACATCTTATCATCCCCTAAAGTGACGGGCAAAGCGAAGTACTTAACCGTTGCCTTGAACATTATCTTTGTTGTTTCTCGTGGCAACACCTAACGGAATGGGCACGGTGGCTTCCAATAGCGGAGTGGTGGTACAACACTACCTACCATTCTTCAGCAAAAAACAACACCATTTGAAATCATGTATGGTCAGCCACCACCATTATAATTACCCTACATTCTGCATAAATCTGTAATGAAATCCATTGACCGCTCTTTCAGAGCCCGTAAAGCTTTATTTACACAACTGAAGCAAAACCTTACCACGGTAGTGACTTGAATAAAGCAGATAGCATATCGACATCACTCTGAGCGTAAGTTTGACGTAGGAGAATGGGTATTCCTCAAGCTACAACCATATCGCTAATCGGGTGTAACACAAAGGGCTTCAAAAAAAATTAGCACTGCACTTTTATGGGCCATTCCGAATCACAACTAAAGTCAGTGACATGGCATACACTCTAGTGCCGCCTTCTTCATCCAAAATTCACCCAACCTTCCATGTGTCGTTATTGAAACCATGTCCAGATTCATCCATCCCAGTGGTTCATGTTCCAAAGGATAAGCACCCCCTATCGTTCACCAAGGTTCTATTAACTTTTAGAAATTCATAACATTCCAACACATTTTCTTCTCTTTTTACCTATTTGTTGGGTTCAAAATGTGCATTGAAAGAAGTATACAGAAGAAAATGTGCATATTAAAGTATCAAGCAAAAATCAAATAAATTCTTGTTATATTTGTGATTTAATTGAGAATTTATAAATCCTCCCTCTTTTGTAGGAGGATGAAGACAAGTGTTAAAGCAGTATAAGAACCAAGAAACAAGGAAAGAGCAAAGGAAGTGAAGCAGTGCAAAGATAGAAGGAACTTCTGCAACTTTCCTGAGCATGTTGACAAACTTCTCATGGCAAGTCATCCCTGTTTGCTCTCTGTGTAACTGATCTCAGCAAGTTGGCAAACTTGATGTGCCAAGTACTCTTTGTATGCGCTCTGTGTAACTGGCCATAGCAAGTTGACAAACTTGCTGTAGCAAGACTAGAATCATAAGGAAATTATTCACTGTGTAACTGGCTACAACAAATTGATAGACTTGCTGTAGCAAGTCTTGAAAAAGTGCGCTGCGTGTTTTGATGTCAGAAGTTGTGAAACACTATTTAACCTAGGGAAGAGTGCCGAAAACACACAGTCTACACTCTGGGAAGCTGAGGCACGAAAAGGAAGAGCTTGGGAGAGAGATTGGGAGGATTTTGGAGGCTTGGTTGCTCTTCTCAAAGGAGATTTTGGGATTTCCACCTTGGTTCTTTTTCTTTTCTCCTCTTTTTCGACTTTGCTTCTCATGTATTCAACAACTATGTGTAGCATTTCTTTATATTTGAACATGAGTAGCTAGAACTCTCAATTAGAATTACTTTTACCCATTGTATAGATTGAAACTACTGGATTATCTTGCTTTTGTTGGTTAATGAGTATATATGTTGATTTTTCTTTGATCTTAATGCTATATTTTGCTTGATCACCATATGATTAGAGTTGTTCAATTGGAAGATACTTGAGAGAGCTATTTTAATTGTAGAACTTAAGAAAAAATCATGCTAGACTTGAAGTTTAGGGATTAAATAGATGGTTTGCTGTTAGAATAAAGATATATCTAATAACCTAGTATTGTCAATTGAAGGATTGCTTTGGAAAGATGGTTTTCATTAATTATAAACAAGAGATTGAATATTGTTAATGAAGATTAAAGATCAATCTTGGAGCTTGGTTGATGATTTTAGAACCTTTAACTAGCATATACACTCATTTAATCAACATAAGTGGATATGTGCATTGTTTCATGAAATACAATGGGGAAGAAGTAATACTAAGTTTATAACTTTTGAAGTTAAAACCAATTTCTAAATTTCCACCATTTTGCTTTGTTATTTTTACCAAAAGTCTTTAATTAACTTGATCAAATTCAAATGATTCCATTCAACCTAATTAAGAACATGGTTATATTAGTTAACTTGATTTCGTCATAGTCCTAGTGGATCGACACTCATTTTCTCACTAATTTTTTACTTGCGACCCATACGCTTGCGGAAGCTAAACGACAAACAAGTTTTTGGCACCGTTGCTGGGGACTATTGACTAAAGTCTTTTGAGTTAATCAGTGTAATTATGTGATTAATTACACTTAAGTTTTCTTTTTATTTTTCTTTTCTCTTTTGTTTTCTTTTGTTTTGTTTCTAGTCTTAGGCTGTTTAGTTGGTTTTGTTAATTTTACTTTTTTTTGTGTTTGTTAGTTTTTTTTTATTTTAAACTTTGTTTATGGATTATCCTTGGTGGACTGATGGGGCAATGGTGGATTTGAGAATGAAAATAATCATCACAATTATTATGACTATTACATTTATTGTGATTATTGTGGAGATTATCATTTGAGAGAGCAATGTCCCCATGCCTTATCATTGGAGTATATAAAGAATGACTTTGCTAGAGCTTATTGTGATTTTCATGATAATACTTGTAGCCTTGGATGGATCATGAACAACTATTGTCCTGGGAGCAAAATTGTTCTTTTCCTTCATATGTGTCACATCCTCATATATCTTCTAATTCTCATGTTGATGAAACTACCCCCATTGATGAGGAGGAGCTTACAACAAAGTATTTGCTTCTACATATTCTAGATGGTCAAAATAAATTATTGGGAATTTTTCAAAAAGAGAAAATTAATGATCATGCCCAACATGGAGAATTTCAAGTGGATGAAATGATTTCTAATCTTGAGTATTTGAAACAAAAAGAAGTTTTCAATAATATATCAAAAGATCCTTCTAAAAAAGATGAGGTCTTAAGTAAAACATTGACTATAGGGAATGAGAACATGATACTAAAAGCTTATGAATATGTTGGGGTGGAGATCAATGAGGGAGAGAACAATATTGAGTGTGAGTTGAGGTTTCAATTTTGGAGCCTAACTTTTGTTGTTCTAAAAGGAAGTCCCTTTAATTTATGATCTTAATTCTCCTACTGATATTTTGACTCTTACTGATGAGAGTCAAGTAGATTTTATTGGCTGTTCAAATTATTTAAGAGGCATAGATAACAATTGTGAAAATGTTAAATTTAAGCCTTCTATTAGTTTGGTTAAAACATGTGCTCTAAAGTCATTTTTTATTGAAGAAATGCATGTTTCTTATCTCAATGAACTTCCATTGTTAAAATATTTTTGTCACAGGAGGAATGAAGATAAGGTGATTCTGGTTTTTGATACTCATGATTAGTAATTTATGTTGAAGAGTCAGGATGAAGGACTATAAATCTGGCACTATTAAGAGGCAACCCAAGTTCTAAACTCAAACTTTTTATTTTTAGGGTTTTAGGTCTGCTTTTGGTAGATTTATGTTTGATCTTTTTGTTTTGTAAGAAGGAAAGGTACCCCATCTTGGAACTTGACTTTTGAACTACAAGGAAGGTCAATGAAAGAAGAAGAATTCATAAGTTACAAGGAAAATGCATTTCAAGGGAGTACATTTGACTCTAAGCTCATAGATTCTGGAATGAATTTATGATGACTAGTCAATTTTGAGTAGTAGTTTGGCTCTTGTGATTATTTAGTTGATTTTCTCTGTGAAATTCACTTGTGACCATTACTTTAGTGCTCAAATTGATATGTTGTGATCTTGGATGGTTCAAAATGCTTGATTTAATATGATTTGGTTGATAATTTTTGGTATGGAGCTTATTTGGTGGTTCTTGGGGTATTTGGGAATGTTTTGTCTGTGTACAGAGTTGTTGTTCTATTTTATTTTTGACAGTTAAAGTTGCTTTAGCAAGTTCACCAACTTGCCATGGTAAGTTAGCTATTTTATGCTCTCTGTCAGACTGGCCTCAGCAAGTTTTCAAAACTTGTTGTGGCCAATTTTCTTGAGTCATTCTCTATCTGACTGGCCTCAACAAGTGTCAAAACTTGCCACGGCTAGTAGTGTCTTAAAAAAATTATATATTATTCATTTTTTTTGAAAAGAAAAAATTCCTCTCTGCCCTTCATTCTTCCATGATATCCGCATTTTACCTAACTGAACTTGGCCTATAATTGAGACCACATTCATCCCCAATTTTAAAATTTCTTTCCCCAATGTAATTTCCTTCCTTATTCCAACCCTAATACTCCCATCTCCTAATCGGTCTTCATTCTTATTCAACTCCAGTACTTCATTCTCACCTTCGACGCTCACTCCGCTGCTGATCCTTCTCCATCATCAACCCTAGCTCCACCTCCACCCTCACCACCGCTCTCTCTCTCAACCACCATCATCACATGCTTCATTTTTTTGTTGCTAGAATCGCCCACCTACACCGTCGCCATCGTTATTAGCCTTCCCCTATTCGTCGCCAGTATAATACCCTGAATTTTGAGACTTAAGGCTAAAGAATAAGCCTAAAATAAATGGATTGCTAAGCCTCGATTTAGCATGATCCCAAATTGTGATTAAGGGTTTAATGACTCCAAAAGTGGATGTGGTTAGTGATAAATAACCCTTTTGGAGAATCTGATGTGATTTGAGATTCGAATGTGTTATGATTAGTGCCAAAACCTTGTATTTGAGTTTAATTATGGATTAACATCTAAATTCACTTAAAATATAGGGAGGGCGCATAAGATGGTGATATAGAATGAAATGGTGTGTTTGGTGGTGATTCAAAAGGAATTGCCATAATCAGGGGCAAAACAGTAAAGTCACCGACCAATTGGTCAGTTACCGAAGAGGAAACTCATTAGTAACTTCAAGATCAACTGTTGAGATTGATTTGTGCAATAGATCAAGGGGTGGAATCATGTGTGTATGTGTGCCTATGTGAACTTATGAGAGATGTGATAAGGGTGTGACACATGGCATTTTTTAGACCCTTGGATCTTGGTCAATTTGTCAAAGCTTTCCCTCTCTCCTCTCCTCTCTATTTGGTCATCCAAGTGGCCTTTATGCCTCTAAAAATCTGATCTCTTCTTCATCTCATCCCTTTCTCTCCAAAACCTCTATTTTCGCCAAGCTTGGGGAAGGAAAGAGAAAAGAACAAGGTGAGTTTTGGTTGGTTTATGGTCCTCTTTAGCTTAAACACCCTTCTTCAATTCTGTTCATAGTGATGAGAGCTTAATCTCTATGGTTTTAGATTCTTGATTGGAGGTGTTTGAGAGCTAGAGCAAAAGTGGAGAGATAGAGAATCAAGAAATTGGTTTGGGAAAGAGGAAGATGTGAGTATTTGATGACTTTTGACCTCACTATTGTGGTTTAAGGTTGAGTATTGTGAATTTTGGTTTTTTCCCTGATTTTGGTGGAATTGTGAAATGCATGAATTGTCATCTGTTTTGTGTTGAAAATGGTGTTTTGTTGTGTAATTTGGTCATTGGAATTGGTTTGGCATTGGAAATGGAAAAGTTGCAATGTTAATGTGAAATTGTGTGACATGTTGAAATTGCTGAAAACATGTCAAAATAATGTGAATTTGGTTGTTTTGGTGTTTCCAATGGATTCCTTGTGAAAATTTGTGTGGGAATGAAGTTTGGTATGAAATTGGGATCATTAGAAGCAAATATGCCAAAATTGGAAATGCTGCCATTGAAAGTCTATTCTGGGTAGTCAGTTTTGACGAACGTTTTGAATGGGCAATTGATGTCATAAAATTCTGAAACTTTTATGTCTTGAAGTTCACATTCCAAGCTTTAAAATGAACATATAATTTGTGTTATTTCGTTTTGTAAACTGGGAGTTATGGTTTTCCAAAATTTGACATTAAAACTAGGTGCAAATCTGGAACAGCAAGGGAATTTCGTGTAATTCTGGAATTTTGTGGTGATTTCTGGTAATGGCTTATATTTTCCTTATGAAGAGGACTTAAATATTTTTCAATGGCCTTTGGGATCACCTCATTTATATTTTTCTGGAATTAGTTATAAATTTCCAAAGTTTCCTTAGCTGCAGCGCAAAAGTTTCTGTGTGCGTTTTGGCCATAGCCAAAAATTCTTGGCTGCAGCCAAAAACCTTCTGTGCACATTTTGGATACAGCCAGAGGATTTTTGGCTGCAGCCAACCCCCATTTTCAATAAATTGTGATTTTGAAAGGTGATTTCCAATCTAGTACGTCCCAATCCTTTAGGCTTTCGTTGAGCTTATTATAGCCACCTAAAGGGTGTGAATGGTAACCAACCTTAAGTGATATGAAAGTAAAGATTTAGAATAGAGAATAACCCTATGTCCTTGATTTGGTTATAGGGTTGGATATTCACTTGGATCGTGAGTAGCCAATGCTGGAGCATACATGGAAAGAATAAGAGTAGGGAACTTATCTTTTCTGCATGTATTTGATATTTGTGTTGGTGTATTGATGCATGTATTGCTTTGCTTGATTATGTGAAACATATATGAATGATTGTAGCTCTGTTTCTATTTATGCTATGGCTATGAGTATGTTGTTGAAACATTGAGCACGCATATATGTCATTATGTGAGCATGAGTTATTGTGATGCAAGCATGTCATGCATTAAACACTTATCTTGCATGCATATTGGTATCTATTTCCTACTGAGATTCTCTCGAATCTTACCCCTACCAACATTTTAGATAGGATAGGTGAATCGAGGAAGGAGCGAGCAACCAGGGGCGGCTAGGGCTCTCGTTGGAGTTTGATGTTGGTAGTTGGTTATCATTACTGATTGGGATGACTGTATTTGTATTTGGATTTGGGAATGTATATTTGGATATATATATATATAAATATATATATTTGGGATGTATATGTAAGATGAGTATTGTGTAATCCCCATTTGAGAATTGTATATGGGCGAATGTGCCCAGTCCTCCAAAAATTAATGTATAGAACCCGGTGGTTGCCGGGATTTCATATTGTGCACTCTAATTTGATATGAATGTGATTTATCTGCGTAAAGTAATTATATTCGAAATGTGAATATGAGACCAGGTTATTTGGATTTCAAAATGTATTTGTGAAAACCCCGTTTGGTAAATGGGTTTGAAAATGAGGTTTGATTATTATTGGTCTCTATTTCACTTTAATCTCATATTTCAGATATAATTACGGAAGGGGGGTTATAGCCAGCCAACCCTTTAACCACCATAGCCGCCTGGTTCATATTTCGTCATCCTTGCCTTCTCCATTTTTTTTGGTTACCAGTATCTCTGTTGTCCCCATTTATGGCTGGAGTTCGATGCTCATATTGAAACTGGGAGATCATAGCTTCATTCTCGGTCCTCTGTTTCCTCTCAGCCATTTGAGTTTTCGGTCCTCCATTGATCCCTGTAAAGTTTCAATGCCCTAACCACCTCTCTGCCTCTGTCTTCTCACTTTGCTCAAACTTTTATCCCTCAACTGTCTATTTGCTTCAAGCGAGGTAACTCCTTTTCTGCTCTAGCTATGTCAGGCGTTTTAACACTTGGGTAGTTTAAAGAGGGATCTATGATATTGATTGATTACTTGCTGCAAGTGATGGAACTTAGGCCTGAGCTAGGCAGTTTGTGTTAAACATGAGTCACAGTTGGTTCTGTTTGATTCCAGAAAGTGTTAAATGCTAGGCTTAAACTTGGTATGAGATTTGAGGTTTAGTCAATGGAAATTGCTGGTGCTTGCTTGTTAACATAGGTCCTAGAATCACAATTGCCCATGTTGTTCTACACATAAATGGTTAATTAAGCACTGAAACTTGCAACTGTGTCAAGTGATAAGGTTCTGGAATTCAATGACTGCTAATTTCAATTTGACAATTTGAGCTTAATGTTTGACCTATGAAAAAAACCTTTACATTCTAATATGTAGAAGGAAGTGAACCTTTTTGTTTAGACACCAAGTTTTGCCTAAGACAATAAGGTTTCAAAACACATTGTGTGGTGCCTAATTTAAACAACTTTGGACCAACTTTGCAATTTTGTGAACTCGTGCTTAATCCATCTATTGGGTAGTCTTGGAATGTAATCAAATATTTTCATTACAAAAAAAATCAAATTGTCATTCATTGAGTTAGACGTGGACTATGAGAACTACTCTAAGATTAATTGTCCACAATTATTGATAATTTCTTGTTAAATAGTCTCTAAAAGAAACAGTTTGCTATCTTAATTTCGTAGCATAGTGGCACATGATTGGCGATTTTGAAAACTAAAGCATGTGGAAAGAACCTAAAAGCTTTGGAGACTGCGTTTCCATTTTCAAAATACACACTTGATTTTTGAAATATTCAGTATCCTTTTACATACTGATGTGTAATTGGAAATGTGTTTTCTCTTATTTGAACACCATGTTTTGCCTAAACTCCAAGGATTGCAAATTGTCTCTTTGAATTTCAGGAATTGCAAAGTTTTTTATAAATTGGCAGTTTTTATTGCACATGTGCTTCAATGGTCTAATTATGCAAAGTAACTTGGAATGTCTCCAATGCTGAAATTAACTTGGTTGTGGTTGTATTTGTCTAAATCTTTGTTCTAAGGTGATTTGAGGTCATCATAAAAGAGGTAGTGAGATTAGGTGTAGGCTTGGAATCATTGAGTGCAAAAGGGATTAGACAGAATTCAAGTTTGGGGGATCTTTTCTTTTCTTTTTAGGATAGGTTAGGTTAGATTTCTTTCATGTTGACTGTGTTGCCTTCTTTTGTGAAGGTTCTGAGATTTATTGTGTTAATCTGGCTGCCTTTAGATGTAAATGCATCCTTTTGCTTGTCATTATGAACCATGGTGCACTCTTCTGATTTGGATTAGTTTCCTACTAGCCTTTTGATATGGATCTTTGTTTATGATTCTTGCGGGTTCCTGATAGCCAGTGGTTGTTGACACCTTTATAACTTATCGATGTGACTTTCCTAGCTCCTAATGGCTAGTTTTGAATGGTTCATACAATTGTCTCCTTCTGATGATATGTCTGTTGTGATTGTCAATTGCCTAGCTACTGATGGCTAGTGATGAAAGCATGCATAGGTTTTGGTTAGGCTATTGAGGGCCTAATTCTTATTAGTAATTGATGTTTGTAAATGATGATTTGATCCTATTCAGGTGCTGGCTCTTTTATTTCCCTTCCTTTTAATTGACAATGAGGACATTGTCAGTTTTAAGTTTGGTGCTGAGAGTTTGCTACGATTTTGAAAAATTTTGAAATTTTGAAACTTTGATGAGTGCACAGTAAAAAATGTGAAATTTTGAACAGTTTTTGAAAGAAAATTGTTGGAATGTTTGAAATTTCTCATACTTAAATTTTTTTTTGTAAAGAATGTTAAAAATGAACTAAAATTCTAGGTTATGTCATAGTTGCTTGGATGATCCAAGGATATAAATTACTGCTCAGTCTTTTACATTTGATAGGAAATTGTGTTTAATGTGCATTGATGGATGTATTGTAGTGATAAATCATGTTATTCAAGAATTTTTAAGCTAAGAAAGTACTGTTGGAGTTAGCTCTATTTTGGATATTCTTGCTGAAGGGCTTTGTAGCAATTTGAGTTATATGCCTTTGTTTCAAATTTTTTATTTTAGAATAATCTTTGAAATTCTTCAAAGATTTTGATTTATTTCATGAGATTTAGAGAAATGATTAGGGCACTTCATAAAATGTGTTTGAGCCTTTCAAGCTTACCAAATTAATGTTATTCCTTGTTTGAATCCCTATGTTGAGCCTAATTGAAAAATCAATTAGTGATTGTTTTTGAAAAATCTAACATCTACCTATCTTAGTCATTGTGAAAAACCATGATTCCCTTGTTTTGAGATAGATGATAATTTATTGGGTTGTAGAATGTGGTGATGTGTAGAGTTTCAAATGATTGAAAAAAGGAGTGTAGAAAGTAAAATGGTTCATAATGTATAGAAATCAAGCCAAAAAATGTATAAAAAAAAAAAGAAGAAGAAGAAAGGAAAAAAAATTTACAAAAAGGCTGGATATGAAAAAGATCAATTTAGTTTAAGTTTGATGGAGTATGTTTAATGAGAAAAGGAAGAAACTCCTTGAGTGTTATCATCTATCTTGAGGTATTTGTTTATTATCCTTTACCTTTTTCTTTTAGAATCTAAACCCCTGGCCCCATTACAAGCTGAAAAGTCCCTTTGATTTTTAATTCAAGTGGAGTGAATGATAGGAAAAGAGGAAGGAATTAGAGAATGATGAAATTGATTGTTTGAATATGGGTATATGACTTGAAGTGTTGCTTTTAACTTTAGCAAGTGCAAAAGGAATACATGTTAACTCCATTCACATACACACACACACTTAGAAATTCTTGAAAAGCATGTTTTAAATCTATAAAGTGTTCTTCTTCGCATGTTTTCGTGGTTTCCTGTTTGATATAACTTTTTGAGTAGCTAATGAGGAGAAATTTATTCATGCATCGATGACTGATACTTGAGAAATTTAGTGAAGATACAAGTTTTTGCTTGAGGACAAGTAAATGTTTAAGTTTGGGGTTGTGTTGACTCTTAAAAATTCATAACATTCTAACACATTTTCTTTTCTTTTTACCTATTTTTTGGGTTCAAAATGTGCATTGAAAGAAGTGTATAGAAGAAAATGTGCATATCACAGTATCAAGCAAAAATTAAAGAAATTCTTGTTATATTTGTAATTCAATTGAGAATTTATAAATCGTCCCTCTTTTGTAGGAGGATGAAGACAAGTGTTGAAGTCATATGAGAACCAAGAAACAAGGAAAGAACAAAGGAAGTGAAGTAGTGCAAAGATAGAAGGAACTTCTGCAACTTTCCTCAGCAAGTTGACAAACTTGTCATGGCATGTCATCCCTGTTTGCTCTCTGTATAACTGGCCTCAGCAAGTTGGCAAACTTGCCATGGCAAGTACTCTTTGTAAGCTCTCTATGTGACTAGCCACAGAAAGTTGACAAACTTGCTGCAGCAAGTCAAGAATCTGAAGGAAATTACTCTCTGTGTAACTGGCTATAGCAAGTTGACAGACTTGCCATAGCAAGTTCTGAAAAAATGCAGCTACACGTTTTGATGTCAGAAACTGTGAAACACTATTTAACCTAGGGAAGAGCACCGAAAACACACAGTCTACACTCTGGGAAGATTAGGCACGAAAAGGACGAGCTTGAGAGAGAGATTTGGAGGATTTTAGAGGCATGAGTGCTCTTCTCAAAGGAGATTTTGGAATTTTCACTTTGGTTCTTTTTCTTTTCTCCTCTTTTTCCACTTAACTTCTCATGTATTCAGCAACTATATGTAACATTTCTTTATATTTGAACATGAGTAGCTAGAACTCTCAATTAGGATTACTTTTACCCATTGTATGAATTGAAACTACTAAATTATCTTGCTTTTGTTGGTTAATGAGTATATATGTTGATTTTTCTTTGAGCTTAATGCTATCTTGTGCTTGATCACCACATGATTAGAGTTGTTCAATTGGAAGATACTTGAGAGAGCTATTTTGATTGTAGAACTTAAGAAAAAATCATGCTAGACTTGAAGTTTAGGGATTAAATAGATGGTTTGCTGTTAGAATAAAGATATATCTAACAACCTAGCATTGTCAATTGAAGGATTGATTTGGAAAGATTGTTTTCATTAATTATAAACAAGATATTGAATATTTTTAATGAAGATTAAAGATCAATCTTGACTTGAGAGCTCTTAGTTGATGATTTTAGAACCTTTGACTAGTATATACACTCATTTAATCAACATAAGTGGATATTTTCATAGTTTCATGAAATACAATGGGGAAGAAGTAATACTAAGTTTATACCTTTTGAAGTTAAACCCAATTTCTAAATTTCCACCATTTTGCTTTGTTATTTTTATCAAAAGTCTTTACTTAACTTGATTAAATTCAAACGATTCCATTCATTCAATCTAATTAAGAATATGGTTACATTAGTTAACTCGCTTTCGTCATAATCCTTGTGGATCGACATTCGTTTTCTCATAATTTATTACTTGTGACACGTACGTCAGCAGTTCAGAGTGCTTCTATTAAAATGGGTTATTCCGTGATATAACCAACTTAGCATGGTTGGGATCTTGAGATCTCAAAAGTGCTATATATACGTAAGTCGAGACAACACACCTCTCACATACTCACCTCGTATAGGGGTGGAAATAGGTTAGGTTAGACTTTACCTAAATAGGCCTGGCCTGCAACAGAAATTTGAAGCCTGGGCTTGATTTTGTATATAGTTTTTTTTTTAGGCTTGAGCCTGGGCCTTCAAAAGGCCTAACAAGACTTGAAGCTTGTTTAAAAGCCTACTTAAAATATAGGCATTTAAATAGCCTTTAAAACCTATACATTCAAATTCATATATAACCGCATTCACGCTTATTTAAAATATTACATTATGTCTTAAAAACTTAGCATTTATTCTCATTGTAATATAAAGGCTTAGTAAAGAAAAGAAAATAATCTCTAATGACAACAATTGTTTGAGCAAATAGGAATAAGAAAAACTAATGTCTGCTGACAAATGAAATATATTTTCTAAAATTAACGAAGCATAACAAGTAACATGTAATACTTGATTTTATCTTTTTTAATGTTCCCACATAAATTGGGACAAACTCCTCCTACTAAGATTATAATATTTCATTTGGCACTAAAATAAACTCATATAAATTATTATGCTTTAGTGGATGGCGCAGATCAAGGGAGAGGGAGTGAGTTAGCATTGCCATCTCGACCGATTGAAGAGAAGAGATATGGGGGTTAATGATTGATGCGAAAGTAAGGGTTGAAAGTAATAATAATGAAATGTAAAACTTAAAATTAAGGTTAAGTTGATAATTTATAAATAATTTATACAATTATTTTGATGGCATTATATATTCATATATTATAATATAAATTTAAAAAGTTAAATAGGCTAAACCTGTAGGTTTGTAGACTATGCCTTATGTAAATAGGCCTGGCCTGTTTATCTAAATAGGTTTGGCAATACGCCTGAACCTGAGCCTAGCCTATTTACTAATAGGTTAGGCTAGGTTTTATGTAGGCTAGGCCATAGACCCTTGTTAGGGGTCTGGCCTATTTCCATCCCTAACCTCGTATGCCGTAAATAATGATTGAAAAGCTGTTTTTAAAAACTCCAATCGCTATTCCAAACAAGCACTTAAAAGTAATAATATTTATTAAAAACAAAATTTAGAGTGTAATAAATGTCTATTTTCAAGAGCTCAAAATTTGAATTATTTTAGTTATTTTTAAAAGAGTTCGAGAAGATTTGTTTGAACATTTAATGAGCATTTCTTTCATTTTTACCCCTAATTAATTATATATATTATATTAATTAAAATGTTTGTGATACTTATATTTACTTTATTTCTCTCTCTTACTTGCATCCTCATAAATAAAGGTATACTTGGAAAAAAAAGTTTATTTCACACATATTTTTTATTTTTAATTAATTTTAACCGCTTTCTTAAACTGTCTCACTTATTGAGCATTTATAAATAGAACTGAAGGGAGTACATCTCTTTTTTTTTTGAGTAAAATACTCAAATCACACCTTTTTGTTTTACCTTAATTATATAAGCCTCCCCTCTATTTTACAAAACAAGAAGTAGTGCCTATGAGTTGCATGAGAAAGTTCATATATATATATGTGATGCCTCAATTAGGTTATATGAAGTAGTTCATAAGTGTAGGCACTTGTATATGCCTTTTTTTTTTTTTTTTTTTTTGCTCACTCAAATTTTTCCAAGAGCATACAACATTAAGAGAGAAAGGGAATTTCATAAAAACTTCGAAATTCTTTAAATTTATATTAAGATTTACACACTCAATTTCAAAAGCCTATAATGAATCACAATGCAAAGACATAATCCAAACAAATTAGAACTAAATTAGGAATATAAAAAAATAAATTAGAAAATAATCATCAATAAATTATTTTTATTGATTAATATGGAGATAAAAAAATTCAATTATAAAGGAACATAAACAAAAATTAGAAAATAATAATCAATAAATTATATTTATTGATTAATGGATACAAACTAAATCTCCTAGTATTTATAATTTTTTTTGGCCAAAAAAAATATAATTTTAAATTATGATAAGTCCTTGATTTATGGAGATAAAACAAAATTCAATTATGAAGGAATATAAAAAGTTAAAAACATTGCTTAACGGAATTAACGGTGCTACTTAAAACAAAACGAAATTATAGAATATATAGATACCTTGGATCGACCAAGGCCTTCCTCTTAGAATCCGGATCTGATCCTCCTTTTAACGAAATTCGAAGATGAAAGCATTTCGATCCACATAGTTTATTTCCAGATTTCCTTCTTCATCAAGTTCTAGCCTTTTTCGAATCATCTGGATTACCGTCTGGTTATTCATAGTTCTCTCTATGAGCAATTTTTCAACCAACACACTGTCGTTCAACTTCCTTTGGTCCTTCTTCCACATTAGACCTACTTTCAACTCATCCTTCTGCCTCTCCTTACCACATGTTGAAACCTCCTCCGTTGCAATCAAACCTCACTTTCTGAGATATTACGATGAGTAATTTCTCGGATCTCTCTATTTCTCCATCGTAGTGGGCAGCGGAGTTCACTTGGAAACCTTAAACCTCCTTGACAATGACTATCGTAATCACTCTCAGAAAAGAGAGCTCTCACCTATGAGAGATGTATTGCCAGTCATTAGGGGTGTTCATGTGGTCCCAGTTTCGACCATCCCGTCTCGATCCTTATAACATTAGGACCAAAAAGTTCCAGCCATACCAGGAGTGGGATCGAGAATATCTAGGATATGGAGTAGAATATACCAGGATCGGGATGGGATCCGAGCAAGCCTTTGAGAATCTCGATCCTAGTAGTTTAGTTTTTTTTTAATAAAATTAATAATTATAATTCTGTGGATGTGGCATTTTCTCATTTTTTTTTTTTTTTTTTTTTAAACCCTAACCCTAAGTTAATCCCAAAACAGAAAGGCAGAGATTGAAGACCTTTTCGATTGCTCCTCGGCTTCTCCTCTCCTCTTTCATGCCCTCGTTGTCGCTCTCTTTCTTCTTTGGTTCCGAGCCTTCGGCGTCTCGCCGTCACTATCCCAGCCTTGCCAACATCTTCGCATTTCAACTGCTGTGCTGAGGTTTACTTTCGATTGACTTCCCGATCCCAGTGATACCAGGAATTATGGAACCGGGACTAGGAATAGTATCCCGCTCCTAGCCTTTTACCGAGACGGGACCCGAGAATGGGTGATCCTGATTTCGGCCTGGAATTTAAACATCCCTAACCTACCATTCATTTTTCCTCTCTTAAAAAAAATATATCTGAGTCCAAACCATTAACATATTCTAAACATATTTTTAAAGTGTATGTTTTAATTAAAAACCATATTAGACTAAATCTTGTTTACTACTATACTTCTCATTGTACCAAACCCTAATTTATCTTCCAACATTAATATTTATTAATAATCTATTTAATATTTTTTTTACTAAATTTAGAATAAATTTAAGTAATTTTTTTATTAGACATATGTTTAATGGAATATATTTAAAAAATTTGAATTATAAAATATTAATAGAAGGATCTCTTGGCCAATATATATATATATATATATATAAGAATCTCAAAATTATATCATTTTATAATCTTATAAATTAAATGAGTGTGTCTAATTGCAAAAAATTTTAGCCAACCTTTTATTTAAAAGTTTTTATCTTAAGTCAATGTTAATAAATAAAAGAGATTAAACGTTTAAATTTATTAAAAAATTAAAATTTATAATTATAAAATTAATTAACTTTATAATATTGTAATCAATTTAACAATGTGACAAAAAATTTGAAAATATATATGATTTTTTTTTTAATTTTGGATAAATATATGTTATTAATGATTATTAAGTAATATTTATATTAAGAAGGGGTATTTTGGTCAAAATGACAGGTTAATGTTTTGATTTAACTATCAACTAACGATTGGTCGGATCATGGATGAAAGTTAAATCTCAACTAGAAGGGAGGTCTTTGTAATTTAGAGTAAATGCATGTTTGGGAAACCATTAAAATGTGATTTTAGCAGCACTTTTCTGCAAACTAAAACAAAAATCTTATCATATATTTACCTCGTGGATTGTAAAATTACTTCTAAAAGTTTGAAACAAACATGCACTAAATAGAGGGGAATGTTGGAGTATTTTACTCTATTTTCCTCCTCCCCTT
This sequence comes from Inga oerstediana, assembly GCA_963210345.1. Taxonomy (NCBI): domain Eukaryota; kingdom Viridiplantae; phylum Streptophyta; class Magnoliopsida; order Fabales; family Fabaceae; genus Inga; species Inga oerstediana. The sequence continues at coordinate 62,107,966 of OY723400.1, forward strand.
CAATACCTTTTTTAATATGCGTAAAATTATAAATTTTTTTAAACCTAACAAATTTAATAAGTAAATTATCATTTTTTTTATTTTGATGCATTATTTGAAGTAACTTATATGGTGCATCGGAGGAAAAATTTAAAATATGTTAGGCATCCTTTTATTTTTTTTAATTTCTTACCACATTTACTAAAACTTATTTAGTTAAGTTCTTTTAAATGTTTTAATTAAATACTTCAATTGTATAACATCTCAAAATCTGAATACTAGTTTAACAAGTTAAGCGGGATAAAAAGGTCCAAAAAAAAAAAACCGCTGGCTAAAAAGATTATTTTTGGGGTGATATTTCAAGCAGATAAAGAAGAAAAATAAGTATTAAAATTATTTAGTGACTTAGAAAGATTTTACAAAAAAAAAACATTATGGAACATTATTTTGGAGAATTAGGAAATTACAAAGAGTTTTAGTTCCCCAAAATATGCCACTCAAATCCTTGATACAAATTTTATAGAATTAACTAGTTGAACCAAGAGTCACAATTCTATAGAAGTCGAGCAATTTATATCTTAGGACTTGCAACTCATTATCGATAGAAACAACAATAAGAAGTTTTATCCCATTAGATGAGATCAGCTATATGAATAACGTGACATCATCGTAATTTATCTACACCCAAAACTTTGAATAAATTGTTTGACTAAGAGGGCCCACCCAATAACTTTGTTAAGTATTCTCCTTTCTCCATTCTTTTTCAGAAGACTCCATGTTATTTGATTTACTCTCCACACCATCCTCACCAAAGCTCAATAACTCCGCCCATATTATAGCTGGTCCTAGACTCAGTTGTATTAGGGCTTTAACATCCCGTGTAAAACCAATTCAAATCATTATGACATGGATCTTCATCAACACAACAATAACAAATAATAGTAGAAAGAGCCAGCAAATGGGATAACTCGCGTTTTGACATTACTAAACAACATAACCCAATCAAAATACAAGAGGAAATTGATTCCAGACAAAACCTCTAACCCCAAATACACCCAAGTACAGAATGAAAATCACAAAAGAAGAAATCACACAGTCACCAAAATAACAGAATAGTAAGCCACAAAGTAGGATTCTGGCTTTCCAGAGGCCAGAACTCTCCCAAACCTTAACTTCACTAAAATTGACAGAATTCCCTTTCCTCGTCCAGAAATCAAGGTTCTATATACCAAAAACATATCACTGCCTATACCTCTATTTGCACCTAATCCTTACTTGTCTACCACCACTTTACTCTTGGATTATTAAACTAGGTAAAAGTCTCTTGAACACAGGGAAGAAGCCTTCCTGGATCCTCTGTTCTTGGTCAAAGGAAATTACTTACGAATCTTTTATGAATCTCCAATTCCATCATAATGCTTGGTGAGCAAACTGGATGAGGTCAACCATGGTTAAAGAGGACAAATATAGATAAGAAATCTTTGCACAATGAATCAAATATGATGAGGGATCTTAAAAGCAGCCTTTCAGAACCGTCTAAACTAATATTGTGGTAAAGAAGATCATTGTCATGGTCCATTGCCATCTATTTCATACAGCTTGATGGAAGCAGGGGGTTCAGATAAGGAAGTGAAAATTTGGCCCCAAAAAAAAAAAAAAAAAAAAAACAGATGAGGAATTGAAAAAAAAAATGGCGTTCGGTATACATGAAGTGGCGGGAGGAAAAAAAAAATCAGAAGAAGAAATTGAAAGGAAGAAGGCAAACAATTATGTTTGGTAGGCACCAAGAGAGAAAAAAATGAAAATGCCCTGAAAAGTGAGCTTAAATGGATTGGGAAGGGGAAAAAATGTCTTTGTATTTTAAACTTCCCGAAAAACTCAAAATATTTTCTAATCCATCAACAGTACAATCGTACAAAGATCGCGTAACCATTTGAAAAGTGGAAAACTGCTTATAAAACAGTGTATTCAAAATCACTTGTATATCACTTGCATAACACCTGTGAAAACTGAACAACTGGATAGTACAGTAGGTATGTCCAATAAAGCTACAAACATCATGTATTGAGTATTTGCATTCACCATTCTAATTCTATACAAAATCTATACCGGGTATGAAGTCTAACAGGTACAAAAAGATCTTAACTGTCACAGATTCCTTTCCAGCAAAATATCTCTAAGTAAATCTGCAATATAGTGATGAAGATTTTGTATCAAAGCTCTTCAATGTGGATTTTGTCAACTGGCACAAGGCTTTCCACATAATTGAAAACACGAAAACCAATACCATATTTGGGGAACACAAACCTCTTCAATTCATCGGTAGTGAGATTGACCAGAACAATATTTAGTCCATCATCTATCACATTATGTTCAGATGCAGTATTTCGTTCCCTCAATATATCATTATGATTGCAGACAATCATGTTCCTCCATACAACCCCTGGAAGTAACAAGTAAGGGTGCTTGATACTATATTTCTTAGTCCAACTCCATCTTTCCTCAGATATACTATCTTTTCCCTCCTCCATCACCCACATATCAATCAAAGAATATTCATAGTTTCCAATGGTAGTATGAGAAAGCAAAGCAAGTTTATTCTCATACACAGAAAGCCTATAGCAAAGTGAATCAGATGAATTAGGGGCTGAAATAGGTGATGGTATCAAGGCAAACCCTTCTGTTGCGATGTAATATGAAATTAAGAAACGGCCATTCCCCTTCTTATACCCAAACCAAAAGATAGCTCCATCAGTACTGAACCCATCAGATTTAATCTCCACGCCATCCAATAATTCCCCAAATTCTATTTCCTTCCAAGAACATGTGCTCAATGAATAAACTTCTACTTGATCAATGAGGTCAGTGACTCCAAGAAAACTAATACACACAACCTTGTAATCATTAACGATTGAACAGAACCCGAATCCCGTGTTGACACAAAAATTAGCCTCTCTGGTCAACAGTCTGAACTTACTTATTGCTGGATTCCACAGTAAGATATAAACATATTCGTAATTGGATTTGAGACAGAGCAAGCCATTGATAGAACCGATTACCGTAGCACCCCGTAAGAATTCAATCAAAGGTACGCTTTCAACTAGAAGGACTTGCATCTCGCTATCAATGACAAATAATTCCCAAGGATTAAGAACGGTATCGCCGTGAAAAAGAAGATAAGGGTTTTCATGAGCGGAGTATCGGAGATGTTCTTGGATGAAATATGGGTCGTTTACGAGATTTTTCCAAGCTTTACACACAAATTGCAATTGGATTAGGGTTCTTACCGGAAGTCGCTTGAAAATATCACTTAAGACTTCTGGGTAAATCCATAGGGGAATGTCGCATTCCATTTCCACCCGCTTCACAGTGCTCGACGGCATCTCTCAGAAGGAAAAGCCTTCTCGGTCGACGGGGCTGCCAAGAAAGAAGAGACTGTTCATCAAAAATAAAAAAACAAGAAGAGGTTCGATTCGTTAATACTCTCTGCCAGGTGTCCCCGGTGCTTATGTGAAGATGGGTTGATCCTTGATATAACTTAGTTAGCAATAATCTTTTGGAAAAATTGTGAAAAAATTTCATTGGCAACTTATTTATTAAATAGGATCTTTACGTGTAGATTATTTTTCATGTGTGCAGAATATCCTTTTTGTGTGTAAAAATATTCTCTATGTGTGTAAAAATCTTTCCTCCGTGTGCTGACATCTTCCCTTTATGTACAATATATTTTCTCAAGTCTCATTTAGTAAATAAGTTGTCCATGAGATCTTTTTTAACAATTCTCCCTAATCTTTAAACAAAAAGAGGGTAATAAATGGTTATTTGTGAATTTTGTCCGAGTAATTAATTAATTATACGGCTCATTGTATTTTTTAAAATAAAATACTCTTTCAGCAAAAGAAAAAAAAAACCCTAATCACACCTTTTTATTTTGCTTTAATTACATAGGCCTCTAAAACATACATTTTAGTGATCCAAACCATTAAAATATTCTAAAAACATTTTGAAAATAATTTTCTTACTAATTTATCGTATTAAAATAAATCTTGTCTACTAATTTATCCATCATTATACCTAATCCCTAATTTATCTTTTGATATTAATATTTATTAATGATATATTTAATATTTTTACTAAATATTGAACAAACTTAAGTCATTTTTTATGTGAAAAATATTAGCAACTTGATCAAATATGAGTAATATTTTTAATAAACATATGTTTAATGAAATATTAAAAAAATTTGAATTATAAAATATTAATATAAGGATCTCACAATTATATCGTTTTATAATCTTATAAATTAATTAAGTGTGTGTGTGTATGAGATTGCAAAACATTTTAGCCAACCTTTATATTTAAAAGATTTTATCTCAAGTAAGTTTTAATAAATAAAAGAGATTAAACGTTTAAAGTTATTTAAAAATTTCAAATTTATAATTTTAAAATTAATTAACTTTTTAATATTGTAATCAATTTAACAGTGTGACAGAAAATTTGAAAATGTATATGAAAATTATTTTTAAATTTTGGATAAATGAATGTGATTAATTATTATTTAATAATATTTATGTTAAGGAGGGCATTGAGGCCAAAATGGGGGGTCAATGTTGTGATTTAATTATCAACTAATTGTTAGTTGGATTAAAGTTGAATCTCAAAATAGCAAGAAGGCACATGTAACATATATTATGATTTAATAAAATTTTATATAGTGTTGGGAAAAAAAATTTATATAGGTTTTCAAAATATAAAGAGGCTTTTGTAATTTAGAGTAAATGAAGGGACTGTTGGTATATTTTACTCTATTTTTTTTCTCTCATCCGACACTTTATTTAATAGGTGTAAATTATAAATTTTTTTTTAACTTAACATATTAAATGAGTTAACTATTTTTTTTTTGACGAATTATTTGAAGTAACTTATATAGTTGACTGGACGAACAATTTAAAATATATGAGGTATCCTTTTTTTTTAATTTCTTGTCAAAACTTATTTATGAAAATTCTTTTAAATGTCTTAAATAAATATTTCAACTCCATATTTTTTTATCATAAAATAATATAAATTATATAAGTTTCAAAGATTATATAATTAAAAGAGGGTTAAGCTACAGATACCCATGAACTTAAACTAAATGTGCAAACATATTCATAAAGTTTTTTTCTTTTGCAAAAATACCCCTAAATTTTAAAATTTGAGCAAAAATGACTTAACAGTTAAAATGATCTAACATCTGTTTATTTTTGTAGAAGAAGATGACGATGAGTTTTACCACAAAAAGTAATTGATGTTAGGAGTTCTTAACGGCTGTCATTTGTGCTCCAAATTTTAAAATTTATGGGTATATTTGTATCCAAAATATTTTTATGGATATTTTACACAACGGGGTACAAATTTATTGGTATTTTTATATCTTAACCCATTAAAATATATAGGTTATGTTTGTTTCTATTTCCAATTTTTGTTTTCAAAACAATTTTATAAAACTGTTTTTAAAAAAAAGTTTTGAAAATAAAAGAATACGTTTGGATAATTCTTCGATCTAAGAAATTACATTTGAAAGTAAACCTAGTCTGGAGGGTAAAAGCTTTGACGATAACTCAAGTCTTCAAATGGAGAAAAAACTATTGAGTGGAAAACAAATGGTTTCCCAATATTTTCAAATAAGAAATAAGAAATGCAAAAAAACAATAAAAAAATCTACAAATTGTTTTGGTTATTTAGTTTTAAAAAACATATTTTTTTAACTTACCTAACTAAAAACAAATTACCAATCAATTTTTTTATTTTGGTTTTTAAAAACAATTTTTTTTTTAAAAAAAAACAAGGCCATACTTTTCTACAAACATCTATATACTTTTTTTATAAGACAAAATATACTAGGAAAGTACTCCCCCTTGTGTTTAATATAAAACCCATTTTAATAAAAAAATTTAACTATAAAATATGTTTTATATTAAGAAGCAGAGGCAAGTTAATTCACAAATATAATAAATGAAAACCTTTGGGAAAGCATTTAAAGGAACAACTTTGACTTCAGTGAGTGAAAAATCTTGAATTATTGACAAAATTTCCTGCTCAGTTATATTTAATGAATGAGAGGATTGAACCCAAATATGAATGAAGGCCTTTCGGGCGCAGTGGATAGTGACTAATGGCTTGAAACCTACTTATATAAGCTCATATTTGTGAACCTAGTATAGTTATGCTCTCAAATGCTTGCAAAGGAATGAGTAGTCCGTCGTAGCTTGATTTTTCCATAAAAACTCTTTTACTGGATAGCCACTATAGCAAATGAAATGTTGTCATAACCTTTTATATTTAGGATTAAGGTATAAAAATATATATAAGCTTTTCTCTAAAGTGTGCCTAAGACCAAATGCTTTTTTGACGAATAAAAATGACTATAAACTTTTAAAATATGTGTAAAAACACACATTGACCATTGACAAGTGGCGATTCTCGATATGTGAGTGCTCATAACCTTGTGGTGGATGGTGGCAATTCTGCTTCTAAGAACTGCGTGGAACTTTAATTTTTAAGTCTGCAGATCGGATCGTACTAATTTGTATCAATTCACTGATATATTAAAGACTGCCGTTATATGCTTGCTCTATTATTTGTAATCGCTATTGTTCACATGCCATTAATTTGGGTGGATATATATTAAAACTTGCAACTGGACAATCTCACCTAAAAAAATCTACCCAACATGACAGTGAGAGTGAGTTTATCTCTCTGTATATATAAATGACGAAGAAGAGAGTAGTGTTTTAGTTCATCAACTCAAATGAGACCAACGCTAGCTAATTATTAATAAAAACTTGGACAAAACTAGAATAGTCATTCAATTGAGGCTGACGATAAAAGGAGGGGTAGTTTCGACTTCGAAGTTGGTGAAATATTAAAACCAGAAAGAAACCTTCAAAATTGGTTATTTCAGTTGGAAGATGCAGCAATATCATTTCCATCTCAGAAAACTGCTTCTACTTTTCTTCTCACCACTCCTTTCTCTCACTTATCCGTCCATTATTCTACCATTTTGCTAAAGCAAGTTCTTAAAGAGCAAAAAAAAGGCAATTGTTTGTTTTGCCTTCCCCAAGTCAGCATCCACATCATCATCCATGTCAGCCTTAAAAGTAAATAAACGGTCAATGTGTATTTTTGTACTTAATTTAAAAGTTCATAGTAATTTTTGCATCTAAAAAAAGCATATGGTGTTAGCCACACTTTGAAAAAAGCTCATGTATATTTTTACACTTAACCCTTTGATTTATAGAAGAAAATATCCCACCCCTCAACATTGAGAGAAAGTGATAATTCAGAAATAGGTTAATTTGGAGCATTTAACTATGCATGCAATTGATGAATCCTGGAAAGCTACATCTGAGAAGGACTGGATATGATGAATCTCCTTGTTGATGGCTAGAGAAGAGTCACTTCTTCCATGATTGAGGGAATTATCATGCTTTCTTTAGATTGTATTAAGTAGGCATCAATACGATCACAAATATATTGAGGCAATTTAATAAAGGGAAAATGACAGCTAAGTCCCAAGGTAACAAAAAAAAATCAAAAAAGTCCCTTTGAAAAGTCAATGGTCAGAAAACACTACTACAAAAAACAATTTTAACGTCCCTTTTTTAGGCCTTTTAACGTCTGAAAACAAGGAGACGTCTATGTGAGCGACGTAGTAAAAAATGGCAATAACGTCCGTAGATAAAAGGACGTCTAAAATCTGGACTTTAGACGTCCCCAGTTTAAATTGGGGACGTCTGAGGTGGGACTTTAGACGTCCCCACTTTAAAGTGGGGACGTCTAAAATCCCACCTCAGAAGTCCCCACTTTAAAGTGGGGACGTCTAAAGTGCTTTTTTTTTAAAAAAAATTTGTTTATATTACAGATCTGGACTAAACAGTATTTAAAACCAGAAATCATATATCATCGTCAATAAAATTACAGATCTAGTATCTGAAATCCAAAATCTACACAATAATATTACAGATCTGGACTAAACAGTATTTAAAACCAGAAATCATATATCATCGTCAATAAAATTACAGATCTAGTATCTGAAATCCAAAATCTACACAATAATAACTCCAAAGCTGAAATCTTATAGGCAGAAGATGAAAATAATAAAAGGAATTATTTACAAAAAACTTATCTCCTTCTATTATTGAAATTTATTTTCTCATAATAATGAATAGAGAAGAGCGACAGGGAGAGATGAACCTCATTTTCTCAGCGGGAACGTGGTCATGAAGCATGTTTCAGAGTTCTGATCTACAAGCCATAACAATACAAGTTAGAAGATAAAATAGAAGGGAAACTCAAAAAAAAAGAGAAAGAAGATAAAATACAAAAGATGGTAAGAAAGCATAGCAGATCTGGTGGTGAAAAAAAGAGAGAGAAAGGAAAAAGTAAGAGTAAAAATGGCATATAAAGAAGAAGAAGCAAGAGTTAAAATGCGTAGTGGTAGTGGCTCTTCTTATGTTTACGACGATGGGAAGAGAAAGATGAATGTAAAACTAGTATAAAGCTGACAAATAAAGACTGTCAGAAAAAATTTGAATTGTTTTTTACGTCCCCAATTTAATTTAGGGACGCCCAAAGTTATCCTTTTTTTTTTTTACTTTAGACGTGACTTTAGACGTCCCCAATTCAATTAGGAACATCTAAAGTATGTAAAGTTACACTTTAGATGTCCCTATATATATTGGGGACGTCTAAAGTTTTTAAAAAAAAAAATTTTTTTCCAATGTGAGGGACACCCTTTGGCGTCCCTCATATATATGGGGATGCCAAAGGGCGTCCCTGTTGCGGATATATATATGTTAGGGACGCCAATGGCATCCCTAACATATATATATATATAAATATGTTAGGGACGCCAAAATGATGTCCCTAACATATATATGTTAGGGACGCCATTTTGGTGTCCCGCAACAGGGACGCCAAAGGGTGTCCCTCATTAAAAAAAAAAAAATTTTTAAAAACTTTAGACGTTCCCAATATATATAGGGACGTCTAAAATGTAACTTTACATACTTTAGACGTCCCTAATTGAATTGGGGACGTCAAAAGTAAAATTTTTTTTTTTTTAACTTTAGACGTCCCTAATTCAAATAGGGACGTCTAAAGTCTGTAAAGTCACACTTTAGACGTCCCTATTTGAATTGAGGACGTCTAAAGCTATTCAGTTCTTGCCCATAATTATAAAAATGCCACCGTCTTTATTTTTTACATCCCTTTTTTAAAAAGGGACATTTTTTATGGACGTAAAATATATATTCTGCAATAGTGAAAGTCCCTAGGGACTTTTCTGACATGAATTCTCAATGTCCATTTACCAAAATACCCGCCAAGCAATTTAGGAACTTTTCTGACATGAATTCTCAATGTCCATTTATCAAAATACCCCCCAAGCAATTTAACTATTATCATTGGTTACAACATGTTATGCTATATTTACAACATCGTAAGTCATATTAACAACATAGTCAGTTACGTTTACAACATGTTATAATATATTTAATGAGTTGTAAACGTAACTGAAGAGGTTGTAAACGCGACACAATCACGCATTTTATATACATGTTGTAAACGTAACTGATTATGTTGTTAATGTGACTTACGATGTTGTAAATATAGCATAACATGTTGTAACCAATGACAGTGGTTAAATTGTTTGGGGGTATTTTGGTAAATGGACATTGGGAATTCATGTCAGAGACTTTTCTAACCATTGACTTTTTAAAGGGATTTTTTTGATATTTTTCTGTACTTTAGGACCTAGCTGTCATTTTCCCTTTAATAAATGACAATATATGCATGTTAGCTACAACAAGGACTATTTAATAAGAGTGAGTCTAGAAGCTTGGGATAATAACTTAGCTTGCCATGCACTTATTCTTATTTCAACTGAATCCACTATTTGCCATGTCCTCAAATATTTACCCAATCTTGATGAGAAATGAAATCCCACAAATATTTTAATCTTGTCATAATGAGAAACATTAGGATTGAAGACTATTTATATATATATATATATATATATAAGATTTTGGATTTATTACTTTCATGCCCTGACCACAAGCAATACATATTGGGGACCATTTGAACGGAGAGAAGTTTTCGGTATGCTTTCAAAAGGGAAGAGTAAATCATCAACATATAGAAGAATGAGATATGGCTTGAGCTCTTTGACAAGTCTTAAGCCCCTTCCAATGACTTAAAGATTGAAGTGTATACATGACAAGTATATTGTTGATCATGATTCGGTTTCTCAGAAAATAAAGTTTTTGGCAAATGATTCATGCAAATAGGTGCTTCCTTACACATGCTATGTCTTAAAGGACACTACAAAAAAAAAAAAGGTATTTCGTAGCAGTGAATTTGTATCGGTTAATGTTAACCGCTACAAATATTGACATTTGTAGCGGTTTTAACATAAACCGCTACAATATTGTAGCAGCAACCTACGCGCCTAGTGGCGAGACAGATTAACAATGTTATTTGTAGTGGTTAATAGGAAAAAATTGCTACAAAGATGGCGGGAGTTTCCTGTCAAACTTTGTCACGGTTAATTTGTAGCGGTTACAACAAATAAACCGCTACAAAGTTCGCGTCACTTGGCGCCACCAGGCCGCGCCAATAGTGTATCGGTTGTTTGTAGTGGTTACTACGAATTGAACTGCTACAAAATACCAAACGTCACCTATTTGTAGTGGTTCTGTTTCTAGAACCGCAACAGAACTTTAAAGGTCATTACATTTGTAGCAGTTATGTTTTTATAACCGCTACAGAACTTCAAAGGTCATCACATTTATAGCGGTTATTTCATAACCGCTACAAATTTTTTCCGCCCTAACTTTTTTGTAGCGGTTATTTAAAAAACCGCTACAAAATCCATCACTATAAAGGGGTGCCGCCTCTCCTTTTTCCCATTTAGCCATTTTATTTTTTGAAGTTTCTTTGAGAGTTTTCCTTCATATCTGAGCGTTTTGACGTCTGTCGGAGAGTTTTCTCTTTAGCATTTCTCATTATCACTTGAGGTACGAACAATTCTTATTTTATTCTTATTTTTATTTTTAGTATAATTTTACATATAAATGTGACTAAATCAGTTTTTTTTGAATTTTTGTAGTAGATATGGCTTCAGGGATGGACAAGGGGAAGGAGCCTGAAGTCCCCAGACTGATTCTGCGAGGTGGCAACAGCAGAGGAGGGGGTAGTAGGAGGGGGCAGCGAGGAAGGAGGGCAATCGCGCCATTTTAGTCCATCTCCCCACAGTAGCCATAGGAGTCAGCCTTACTACAGTCATCGTAGACAGTCCTACAAGAGACGACCGCAGCATATGTGCCTAATCTGGGAGAGGGAGATATCAGCATCGATGACTATGACACGAACGAGGACTTCAAGATCCCGATTGAGATCAAAGAGATGGAGCAGTTCCTCGATGAGGAGGAAGAGAAGGAGCAGAACAACCCACGAGGGTCTTCTTCGTAGTCTACTGGGTTTGAAGTGCAGGTCCAACGTAAATATATTTTTTTATTTAATAAATTTTTTATTAAATTTAAAATGTTAAATTTGAATTACAATTTATCTAATGTGTGGTAAATTGTGCAGATGAGCAGGGGAATGTGTCTACGAGGAGGTTGGACGTGGCCGGTTTGAATAGCATGGACCGGACACTACGAGTTGTAGTGCCGTTGAATGAGGGCACGGACCAGCCCATCGACAATAGGGGTCACCTGTTCAACCGCTTCTTGAACGACCTGAGCTCAAATTAGATACGGTTCCCCCTTCACTTCAAGACATAGAGGAACATTCCGAAGGGGCCGAAGGACCTGGCGTGGGAAGAGGTGGTGCAAGTAATTAATAGTATTTAATTATACTATATTTTTTGTAATTAATTCTATTTAATTAATATTTTTTAATTGTCTTATTTGTAATTAGTCATATTTAACTTTTTTTTACAGCTAAGGTTTGCCGTTCGGGCCAACCGGAAGAGGTACACGTTGATGAAGATGGGTGACGGCTGGAGGAACAGGAGGAATCGTCTCTTCCACAGTGTGGATAAGGATGGGATGATGCCTCTGCAGTAGCTGATCGAGAACGTCCCGGACGGCGTCCTACCAAACGACTAGGCAAGTTTCGTCCAGTTCAGGAGGAGTGCTGAGGGGCAGGTAATGTATTTATTAGATTAATTATATATAATTTTGTAATTTATAATTAGTAAATTATAATTTAAATTTAAATTTAATTCATTTTATGATTTATTAATTATAAATGTTTTATATTGTTTTAATACATTTAATATTGTTTTTTTAGGTGCTTTCTCAGAGGAACACGAGGTGCCGTGGGCAGCAGACGATCCACCACACAGCAGGATCGAAGACCTTTGCTGTCACTTACAGCGAGCTGGTAACTTTTCACAATATTAATTACTTTTAGCTGGTTATTTCATATTATAAAGAATATATTTGTTTTGATAATACTAATTTAATTTTCACTAGTGGAAAAATGGCTTTTTAGACTGGTTAAAATTGACTTTTTAGACCGGTTTTAGATCCGATCTTGATACAGCCGGTCTTAAAAGTATGTCACTTTTAAGACCATTTTGGTAACCGGTCTTAAAGTAACAATTTTAAGACCAGTTGTCATGAGCATAGGTCTTAAAATACCTCTTTTGTAAAGAAAATTACATAACATTTTAAAAATCGGTTATAATTATAACCGGTCTTAAAAGTTATTTTAAGACCGGTTTCATATATAACCGGTCTTAAAAATTTTAAGACCGGTTATATATGAAACCCGTCTTAAAAATTTAATTTTCAGACCGGTTATATGCATAACCGGTCTTGAAATACATTTTAAGACCGGTTATTTTTATAATCGGTCTTAAATGTGTTATATTTTTTTTAATTGTGTGTGATTAGGTTAGTTACCAGAACGCATCCTAGAATTGCTACCTCCAATGCCATACTTATTAAGTGTCATATGGTGTTCAGTTTGCTTCCACTTACCATGTCCTTTTGCTTTAACCTTCTCATTGAATTGAGAACTTGTAACATGTCATATATCTTCATGTATAATGTTTTGTTTAAAACCATCATATATATATATATATGCATAAATGAATTCAACCATGTCATATCATACAGCCAACAAGTCAATTCATCAAAATATACAAAAATCATGTTAAAACCAACAAAAATGTCAAATCATGCAACCAACAATATTTGCAACCAACCAACATGTCAATTCATCAATATATACAAAAAAATTCCTCAATTTTACAAGAACTTACTGTTGTAAAAGTTCATAAATGAATTCAGCACAACAATTGGACCCTGGTGGTTGCCTACGGTAATAATATTATATATGTGCCTCAGAATATACAACCCACACAAGTTGAACTCCGGTGGTTGCCTACAGGTTTGAAAAATAATATGATATCATTAAAACAAGTATAAAATTAAAGCATGGCTTATTATTGAATACATTCTTAAAACAAACCAATATTTAACTAACCTTTGGCAAGATCCATGTAGGGTCTTTTACCTCACACATAGGCCTACCACAAGCAGTGTGTTGGAATGTCCGCATAACCCTATATCATCAAAATCACAAAGGTTACTTATTTTACACAAATTCCATAAATTTTGCACACGAAAGGTAATTAATAATGCAAGAAAACTTACTCGTTCAAGCTTTTCTTCAATTCACTAGTTGGCTTGCTGAGGTGGAGGGAGCATAAGAGGATGACAGAATAACTCTTCTTGCACAAAATAGCTAATTGCCAATGATCACTGAAAAAAGGGAAAACTTTTAAGCAAATATAAAACATTATGTATATTGTGAAATATAAATTTGTTTCTTACCCATGCAAATATGGAGCCAAGAAACACTCATTTGAGGTTTCACTAAGCTGTGCGATAAGTATGTGTGTCTGATAGAAGCAGTGGTCCCTTTGTCGTAGAGTTGAACTGGGCATAGGAGTCCAAATTTATTGGTTTTGTCAGAGTCAACCAACCTACGATGCATGCACCTACAATAATTCAAGCAGGGACATTAAACCAAAGTTTAACGGCATAATTTGTAAAATATTAACTTCCAATTTGAGAAGATACTTACATCAAAAAGAGCTGGACAATCAAAATCATAAGCTGTTGTAGAGGAGCTACCAGGGACATTAAATCATCCCTCTCAAGATAGCATTACGCCCCTGACTTGCCAACAGCTGACTCAGTAGACCAATCTCTTGTTGCAAAGGACGTATCATATGCTATCAGAATCACTTGCTGCATGACATTCAATGGAGGCCGTGAAACATCTTGAGTGGAGGGAGGTGGAGGTGGAGGTGGCGGGGATTCCTCAGCTCGATCAGAAACAAGGTTCTTTGGCCACAAGATGAAAGAGTTGATGACATTGCCCACAACCTTAAAGTCATCAACAGGGATAGGGAGAGGTGCATTTGCAACGATCACCTCTTTAACTGCCACTCTGACTTGATCATCCTTTATTTCTTGGTGGTGGACAGTTGATTCCAAGTTATGCACGCTCCCCTATGCAACCAATCATCTCAGAGGATCCTCCACAAACAAGTCACAAGGCTCATCAATTTCTTTTCCAGGACCCTCTGATGACTGACCAATGCAACTCCCTTTAGTGCTCTGTTTAGGGTTTAGGGAATGAGCCTGGGGAGCACTGGTATTTGCTTGTCTTGTGCTAGCATGATCATCCATTCCTCCTTCATTTTGCTGAACCTTTCTTCAAATCGTGCATCAAATGATGCTTCTGCCTCGACCCTAGCTTCCGCCCTCACAGTGGCCAATATACGCTCTATCTCCTCCCTAGTCACCATACTACTTGAGAAACGACGTTGGGGTGCTCCAAAGTAATCCCTTATGCCTACCCCTCCTCCAATCCCCCTGACACGGCCGGGATGCTCCGGTTTTCCTGTAGCTACGGTCAGGATGTCATTCCTCCCATCCGACCTAAACGATCCCTCAGCTTGTTTTTTTGAAGCTCCTCCTATAAGACACAGATGACAAATATTAGTAATGAAATTTGTTTATTAAATAATTAATAACAACAAGTCAACAACAATACTTACAATTTTCTCATCGACTATACGAGATTGTTCACTCGTATAAGACCCACTCCTCTTTTGGTGAGCAAACAACCACTTCTCTTCGCTACGTATCGGAGATGGTGGAGAAAGAAGAACAGAAGGATCGGATTGAGCTGCTTCTTCCAATCTCTTCCGTTTGGTTACCAACAAGTCTTTTTCGGCCTTTGCATAACCCCCACGAGACATTGTATAGGGGCAATCATTTTTTCTACCACTCTCTTGGGTTTTTTTCCTTTTTTCCTGCAAATAAGAAATCAAAATTAAGTCATTGTAAATCAATAAAGACAATTCATAATTCATAAGCAAATCAAATGCAAAATAAGTCAACTCACCAATACTTCTGGAGTAGTTCAAAGCTGTCTAAATTCTTGACAAGTCTGTTCATTAATAAAAGAATACTGATCGCACGGATTAGGACAAGGTTGACCTTCTTCCACCTCTATATGCATGTAATTGTTGGCTAGAGTTGTCTTAAACTTCCTCCAGCGTTCATCACAATACATCATTGTCTTGTCACACAAGACTTCACTCTCAGGAATGTCGTAAGTGAGCTGGATAGTTTTCCAAATATGTTGCTTCACATTTTTATCCACATTTCTCCACTGCTCTATCAAGATGCTAGGCTTGTTGCGTGCTAAGATGCCGATAAAACTCCTATACCGGCTTGCATTAGGCCTGATTGGTTTCCAATAACTATCAAACTCAATCGAAATCTTTTCCCCGGTATTCCAATTAAGAGGAATGTCTCTCAATCGGGTGGCTCTCCTACCTCTTCATTTAGGCCGGTTATGTGGCTCATTGTGTTCCTGGCTAGCAGTATTGCTAGGCTCGCTTTGATTTGGATTAGTTGGATCGAGAGTACCCTCACGAGGATGACTCATTGTCTAAAAACACTTTAAGGCAATGTTTTAAAATTTGGACAGGAGATTGAACCAGAGAGGTCAGTGGGTCTTGGTTCAACTGGTCAGACCGGTTGGACCGTCTGGTCGGACCGTCAACATAATATTTAAATAAAAAATAATATGATATATATATAAATATATATAATAATTTATAAGTATGAAAATAAAATATCAAATTTTGTTAGATAATTTGAGAAAATAATTAAATAGCTTAATTTCATGATTTTATATGCAATTCAACATATCAAAATCAGATAACAAACATAATAATAATATAATTATGTAAACAAATAAAATCATATTACATTCTTTTAGATTTTCTTACAGATGAGATTGTAAGTTCAACATATATTAGTGTGCCTTACAATAAAAAAGAATGAGATTACTATAAAAACTGAAAAGACACACAGGGAAATATTAAATTTCCTATATTTAGAATTATTTTTTTTAGCAAAATTTCAATTAATTTGATTTTTTTTTTCAAATTGTTACTCAATTTTTTTTAAAAGAAAAATTATTAAAAAAAGAAAATACACCATGGACGAGGCGCAAGTCACGCCTACTTGAGAGAAATGATATGACATTCAAAAAGACAATGCTTTTACCCATGAGTATTAAGCCATTCGGTGCAGTGTTTTATTCATTGCCCCCTTGATAGCTCCACTAAAAAAGTAATAATATCTTTCATCTTCCAGATCTAGTTTCTCTTTCTCAGTTTCTCACACTGACGGTCACCTTCTCCTCTCCTCAGTCCAATATCTCCAGTCCGGGAAGCACTATCTTCTTTTCTTATTTTTTTCCTACAAAATATCATATCATTAAAATAAGGCAAGGAATGACATCATTCAGTAAGCACTTTAAATCTAATTATTTCTTCATCCATTGTTCTCTTACCTTGGCTCTGTTTTCATCTTCATTCTCCATTTTTTCCGTTGAACTTTGAGCCACCCGGCTATTGCGAATCTGCTCCGGTTCACGAGTTAATAGCGGATCCCGGCTCGAAAGCCGGCTTGAAACGGATCAAAACGGCCGAACACTAAAAACGGTTGAACACATCAAAACGGACAGGTAGACTTTCCGGTCGACGGTCTGGCTGGTCCGGTTCGATTCTTCAAACATTGCTTTAAGGACACTATTTAAGGATATCTAGTGACGGTTTAAGGAAATTTTACTACACGGCACTATCTACAAAGGCATCATTCAAAAGCAATTCCCAAGTTATGCAAACATGAACAAATAATTAATTGCAATGCACAAGTTCAACATACATGCAAAAATAGGAGGTAATGTCATCACAAGTTGAACAAAGTTGAATATAAATGCTTTAGGAGGTAGACTCAGAAGCAACACCAAAGTTCATATCAAGCAATATCAACACTACCTTATCCAGAGTTTTACTATATTGAACATGCAAAAATACAGAACCAAAATCGAACCCTTCTCATACACAACCAAAATAAACCCAGGTCCACAGAAGCACAAGGACATTAACCTCAGACATACATGTATTATGTAAAACTCTTAAGAATAATTAACGGTACCTTCAACCTTTGCTTGAGAATCCTCTTCTTTCTCTAGATTTGAACAATCTTTGGCCACTTTACGATTTGAGTAAAGTTTCTCTAAGGAGGCAATGGACTGTTCTGAAAAGTGGGTTGACGACTTGCTACAAGAATCAAACAAAGAAAATGGAGGCCAAGTCATCTCACAATTTCAATGAAATACCCAAAAATGAAACCATTAATTAAATTGAACGCCTGGCAACTGAAACACAAACCTGACAATAAAAATGAGGTTGAGAATGAAACCAATTGGAGGGAACAAACGATGATAAACTTACGGAAATGTATTCAATAGTAAATCTCCGTTGACGGTGGCGAGGTTAAGGACGGAGAGAGAAGGGGAAAGGAGGAGCTGCCTCAAACCGACCGAGGGGTTTTGCTGATGTGCTTGAGTTTCAAATTTCAGAGTTAAAATTAGGCGCGTTTGGAAATCCAGGTCAGTTTTAAGACCGGTTGTAATTAACAATCGGTCATAAAAGTAATATTTAAGACCGATTTTAATTAGAACCGGTCTAGAAAATATATTACATGTATTTATTTTTTTAATTGTAGATATTTTAAGACCGGTTATAAATATAACCGGTCTTAATATTTCATCATAATTATAAAAATGCCACCGATCATATTTTTAAGACTTTATCTGATATAATCGGTCTAAATGTTTTGGTCTAAAAACCCTTTTCTGTACTAGTGTTTGTAATTGTTTTAAGAGAGGAAGGTACAACAGGAGAACCATCAGACGGAATATGCGGAATTATTCGCAATCACACACAAACACCGTGACGAGACTCCAACCTCTCAGCAGGCAGAGGCGGCCATTGTAAGTGATTTCATTATTATATTGTTTATAAAACCAACTTTATTATGAAAAATGCTAATAAGTAATTGTTTCATAAAATGGCAGGACCGGATGTAGCAGTTATAGGCTGAGCTGTGAGAGACCTAGGCTGAGGAGTCATAAGGGTCTGTGGACCCCACAGCTCCTTTGAAAGCAGGTCTGGGTCAGGTTAAGCACCTCGAACACATGTAAGGGATAGGGATAGGTGCCAGACTTAGCATGGTCTACGGCAGGGGCGCCACCTCTGAGGCTGGCAGCTCTAGAGCATAGACGTCTGGGGTCAGACGTCCAAGGGACGAGTCTGTCAAGGAGCTGCACTCAGATTTGGCTCAGAAACAGGCTACAGTAGCTCAGCAGATGTAGTACATGCAGCAGTAGGTCGATTACTACTACGCTCAGCATGCGCAATGGCGTGATATTACGAACTTCATGCTCGGGCGGTCGTGGAGTCGCCTATTCCAGGACAAGCAGCATCCACAGGTTCCCCCTGTCCCTCAGTTCGTCATCCAGCCTCCTCCTCCTTCTCCTGTTGATGATGATAGTGCTGTTAACTCTGCCCTGCACCCTAATCCACCAGGACCTGAGGGAGCCCCACCTGAGGGAGGACTAGATGATCAGCCTCCTGCTACTTAGTTTAAGACATTTTTTTTTGAAACATTTGTAAATAAATCTAGATATTTTACTTTCAGAATTTAAATTCTTATTGCGTTTACCATAGTTATATTTATATTTTTAGACCGCCTTGTTAAATTTGTGTTGCATTATGACAGTCTTATTTATATTTCTAAAACTAACCATAAAAAATAATTATATATATTTGTAGCGGTTTTATAATAAAACCACTACAAATATTAAAAAAAATTCTTGAACAATATTTGTAGCGGTTAATGTTAAAAACTATTACAAAGTCTGTTGAATATTTGTAGCGGTTATGAGTTCAAACCACTATAAATGTAATGAACCGTGGGAGGGAATTTCAAAATTGAAATGTTGAATATTTGTAGCGGTTTCAGTAATAACCGTTACAAATATTTAATATTTCAATTTTGAATTTCCCCCCACTTTGTTCTAATTTGTAGCGGTTTATGACAATAACCGCTACAAATTGAAAAAAAAAATTTATTTTAAAATTTTCCAATGGTCAATAATATTTTTAGCGGTTCTTTTCTTATAACCGCTACAAAGTTAAAATATTTGAAATTTGAAATTCTTCTACCGCCTAAAATTTGTAGCGGTTAATAATTTATAACCTCTACAAATATTTATTAGTAGCGGTCTTTTTATGGAACCGCTACAAGTTTAAAATAAATTCTTCAATTTGATTCCAATGGCTTGAAAATTGGTAGAGGTTACTGTAGCGGTTTCTAAACCGCTACAAAATATTAAACTTGGATATTCAGAATATAAGGTTCCTGGCATTCTTCATTCTCTATTCACTCATCTTCTTCACTATACTTACTTCTCTTTCACTAGTAGCTATGGATAAGTCATGGATCAAGTTGCCACGCGATTCTCCGGAATATTTGCATGGCTTACACAATTTCTTGGATTTCGCATTTACTCACGCCAGCTGTAACGACAAGATCGTCTATCCTTGTCGGAGATGCAAGTTTAAGAAGTGGCATGCACGATATGTTGTTAAGGAACATTTGGTTTTGAAGCCTTTCCTGGAAGACTATTCACTCTGGGCAGTTCATGGTGAGAAGGCCGGTATGAGATATGATGATGCTCTTCCTCAAAGTTCACAAGTAGGAGTTCAACTAGATGAAGATGATCCTGTTAATGATGTTGTGCATGATGCATTTGGTGTTCATAACGACAACTTCAACGAAGAAGTGCTGGGCTCAGAGCTGATGTTCATGCAGAATGAAGTCGCTTAGGATTCTTTTAGCTTGATGGATGAAGCAAATCGTCCTTTATATCAAGGTTGTCAAAAATACTCTAAATTATCTTTCTTGATCAAGTTGTATCATATCAAGTGCTTGTGAGGAATTATAAATAAGGGAATGTCGATGTTGTTAGAATTATTACAAGATGCATTCCCCGACACAGAGATTCCCACAACATTCTACGAGGCCAAAAAGATTATTAATGTAACCCCCTACCTTAATAGCCAAATTTATAGTTCGAGAATGCGTCATTAAGTTAAAATAGAGACCAGTGGTTAACTTAAAAATTTTCCAAAACTTGTTTAGTGTAGTCTCACATTCACATCTCGAATATAATTGGTCTGTCCAGTTCGGTTTCATTCATACATATCAGAGTGCAACCAAAATTCCTAACAACGCTCAGGTTTTGTTACTTAATAAAGGGTTTACAATGATTAGTTTCCCATACAGGGGATTACACAACACTATTCAATATATACAACATGTGCAACTAATCCCCAACAAAATATGACAACCAACTACCAAAATTAAAACTCCTAGCTAGAAGCTCTAACCGCCCTTCATTACTTGCTTTTCCTTTGAACCGCTTGCCCTTGCTGTAGGTTAGTCATTGGAAAGAATGAGATTCAAAAGAATCCCAGTAGTAACAATTCACTTATAACATGTACAATCACAAAGCATGTAAGCAAATCACAACAACAACAACACAACGGCATTTCTGCAACAGCTTTCATTGCATTCACAACGGCATATTTCACAACAGCATGTTTCACAACAGCACAACAACGGCATTTCACAACGGCAATGTTACATCACGGCATATTCAATGAAATGACATATATGCTAGGCATCATACACAAAATAAGAGAGAGAGTCACTACCTTGTTCTTTCCGCTCGTGCACTGGCACTGGTTTATCACGTGCAGGGCAAATGTCAAATCCTATAATTAGAATTACGGGCGACATGTTATTACTTAATCCAATTCTTTAATTCAAATACTCAAGTTGGTTATCATTAGGGACATTAATCAAATCAACTAAGGAGTTAAAGTGGTCAATTAACCTAAAAGACCAATTCCTAACCTCAAAGTTCAACAATACTATATTATGCCATTACATCTTCAATTTTCGCATAAGAGACCAAATCTGCCAGAATTTTCTCCAGACTTTGAAAAATCATAACTAATTCTACAAAAATTGAAATGCGGTGATCCCAAGTCCTATGGAAAGCTATTGAAGTCCTCTTCATAGGAAAAATATGAATCTTTACTGGAAATCACCACACAATTCCAGAATTACACAAAATCCCACACTGCTCCAGAATTAAGTCCAGTTTCGACATCAAACTTTGGGCAACCAGAACTCACAGCTCAAAACACGAAATGACACAAAGTATATGTCCATTTTGAAGCTTGGAATGTGAACTTTAATACTGGAAAGTTTCACAATTTTTAGAGATCATTTGGTTATCCAAAAACACCATACAAGTAGAGTACCTCGCTGGAATTCTGTTCAGGCTGAAAACCCAAATTTACACTTTGAGTTCCAATGACCCAAAATTCACAACCTAGGGCTATTTCCACATAATTTTTCGTGTAGAACACAATGGTAACATCAAAATTAACAAATTCCCACTCATTCTCCATGTCCTGTTTTGGCAGAAAAATCAAAATAAATTCCAATAATTACCAACTTCCAATTTCAGCATCAAACTTATGTCAAATGGTTTCCAATCATCATAAACCACCAATAACATAACCAAAACATCATGAATTACCCAAACCCTTGTTTAGCCAAAATCAGGGCAGATTTACACATGCCAAAATACTCATCCAACCAACACAACCAATAGCTCAAATTGATGCTAATACTCACCTCTTGCTTCTCCTTAAGTTCTTTCTTTGATTCTTCAGCTTTTGTTCTTGCAAGGTGGCTGAAAACTCCTCTTCTTCAAAAACAAAAACCATAGAAATGAAGCTAAGGAAGAGAGGAACAAGTTTCATGAAGGACTCTTGAGCCATAGATGAGGTTAAGGAGGTGCAAATCAAGATTAAAGTCTTACCTTCACTTGCTCCTTCTTGCTCTCTCGGGTTGCACTGCTGAACCGACTTAGAGAATGAGAGAGAGAGTGAATAATAATCAGATTTTCCTTTCCCTTATCACTTAAAGAGGCAGCCGAAATTGTGGTCCAAAGGTGGTAAAAAGTTGTGGTCAAAATTGATTCTCCAAGTCTTTTCTTTATTCATGTGTTGGACGTCCAAAATGTGCCAAAAAATCTTTGCTTCATCTTTTCTCTTTCTTTCTTGATGACATAGCCGAAATAATTGACTTGAGGGGAGGGAATTTATTGATTAAATGCTTACTCTATCTTTCTTAGCATTTCCTTGACCGAAATGAAGAAGAGAAAAAGTGATAAAAGACTTAGCATGAGATTGTTGACCAAGTCCTCATCTTTTATAACTTGGTCCAATTGCTTCCATAAGTCATATTTAATAGCCAATAGGTATTTTTCTCTTGATTTTCCCCCTTGTCATACGTGAATCATGGCCTTTTGAAGAAGAAGATGATCTTGTAAAATAACATCTTACAATATAATATTTAGTTGCCAATTTTGCATGTGAAATTTAACTAAAGTCATAACAAAATTTCCAGAGGTAATTCTGTCATTAATCCCATCATCTATTCAGTACATTTAGTCCTTGAGTACATTTTGGGATATTACAATTCTCCCCCCGTACAATAAATTTCGTCCTCGAAATTTGTTACACAACTTGAGCCATAAACTCCGGATAACGTCTACGCATATCCGCTTCCACTTCCCAAGTTGTTTCTCTTTCTGTCATTCCCTTCCAGATCACTTTCACAAATGGAATGCTTCGGTGTCTGAGCCGTCGTTCTTCTCGATCAATGATCTGCTCTGGCTCTACCGCATATGTGAAGTTGTCTTGTAATTCGACTTCTTCATATTCAACTATATGAGATGGATCCGGTTGGTACTTCTTCAGTTGGGAAACGTGAAACACATCGTGGAGCCTGCTCAAGTTTGGGGGTAGGGCTATTCTATAAGCAACAGGCCCAATTCTCGCAAGAATTTCAAAAGGACCTATATACCTTGGGCTCAGCTTCTTTCGTTTGATAGCTCTCCCGATGCCCGTAACTGGTGATACTCTCAGAAAAACATGATCACCCACCTCAAACTCTAGAGGCCTTCTCCTCTTGTCAGCGTAGCTTTTCTGTCGACTTTGTGCTGCAAGAAGCCTCTTACGGATGATTTGAATCTGCGCTGAGGTTTGATTAACAAGCTCCGGCCCATAAAGTTTCCTCTCAGATAACTCATTCCAGCACAAGGGTGATTGGCACTTTCTCCCGTACAACGCTTCATACGGCGCCATCTGAATGCTCGCATGATAGCTATTGTTGTAAGCGAATTCAGCAAGTGGAAGAAAGCGATCCCAATTCCCTTTGAAGTCAAGAACACAAGCTCGCAACATATCCTCTAGTGTCTGGATAGTCCTTTCTGATTGACCATCTGTCTGAGGATGATAGGCCGTGCTGAATCTCAATTGAGTTCCCAATGCTTCATGCAACGCCTTCCAAAATCTCGAAGTGAATCGGGGATCACGGTCGGAAATGATGTTCTTCGGTATGCCATGGAGTTTTACAATCTCTCGGATATAAATCTCTGCTAGCTTGTCCGGAGAGTAACCAGCATTGATCGGTATGAAGTGCGCTGACTTCGTTAACCGGTCCACAATTACCCAGATCGCATCATAATTCCTGATCCTGGGCAATCCCACCACAAGGTCCATGGTCACACCTTCCCATTTCCATTCTGGAATCTCAGGACTTTGAAGCAAACCAGGCGGTCGTTGGTGCTCAATCTTTACCTTCTGGCAAGTGAGACACCTCGCTACATACTTTGTCACATCACTCTTCAAACCCTGCCACCAATACATAGACTTCAGATTATGATACATTTTGGTCATACCAGGATGAAGAGTATATGGTCTCTTGTGCGCCTCATCTAGAATCTTCTGTCTCAACTCCGCCTTAAGTGGAACACAAATTCTCTTCTGATAGCGAACTAGTCCACTAGGTGACAGATCATAGCCCTGAGCTTCTCCCCGTTCAATTCTACCTAGATTCCGCTGTATCCAGCCATCTTGTCTCTGAGCTTCTTCAATCTCAACCCTTAGATCACTTTCCCCTTGGGAAACATTATAGTTAGCACATACGATCTGGTTTGATAAATTCAAGTCCCGAAAATCTTCTATCAATTTCACCTCTTGAATCATCATTGCTGCAACTAGCACCGTCTTTCGACTAAGAGCATCAGCGACAACGTTAGCTTTACCTGGATGATACTTGATCTCTAGGTTGTAATCTTTCAGCAACTCCATCCACCGACGTTGTCTCATATTCAACTCTTTCTGATCGTACAAATACTTGAGACTCTTGTGGTCGCAGTACAGTTCTACCGTCACACCATACAGATAATGCCGCCATATTTTCAATGCAAACACAATCGCCGCAAGCTCCAGATCATGAGTGGGATAGTTCATTTCATGAGGCTTTAGCTGTCGGGAGGCGTAGGCCACCACTCGTCCCTGCTGCATAAGGACACACCCCAACCCTTGCTTACTCGCATCACTATACACAACGTAAGTCAAGCTAGGATCGGGTATAATCAACACTGGTGCCGTGGTCAACCTCTCCTTCAGCTCAACAAAACTGTTTTCACAACGTTCATCCCACTTAAACGGCTGATCTTTTCGCGTGAGCTTGGTCATCGGCAAGGAAATCCGGGAGAAATTTTGAATAAATCTCCGGTAGTAACCAGCAAGACCCAGAAAACTGCGTATCTCAGCAACAGTTTCTGGCCTCTTCCAGTCAAGTACTGCTTCCACTTTACTGGGATCCACCGAGACTCCTTCTTGCGAGATAACATGGCCTAAGAATTTTACTTCTGGAAGCCAAAACTCGCACTTACTCAACTTGGCATAGAGCTGCTTTTCAAGCAATATCCCTAGCACAATTCTCAAATGATGCTCGTGCTCCTCCCTACTCTTAGAGTATATCAGAATGTCATCGATAAACACCACTACAAATTGGTCTAGGTATTGTCGAAAGACACGATTCATGTAATCCATGAATACAGCAGGTGCATTGGTTAGGCCAAAGGGCATTACTAGAAACTCATAGTGCCCGTACCTAGTTCTGAAGGCAGTCTTCGGTACATCTTCTGCTTTCACTCGTAGCTGATGATAACCCGACCTTAGATCAATCTTCGAAAATACACAAGAACCAGACAGTTGATCTAGAAGGTCATCGATTCTTGGGAGTGGATACTTGTTCTTAACGGTTATCTTGTTCAATTCTCTATAATCCACACACAGTCTTAGACTTCCATCTTTCTTCTTAACAAACAATACTGGAGCTCCCCACGGTGAAACACTGGGTCGAATGAACCCCTTTTCAAGTAAGTCTTCAATCTGCTTCTTTAGCTCCGCCATTTCATTTGGGGCCATTCGGTATGGGGCTTTTGATATAGAACCAGCTCCAGGCACAATTTCAATTGGAAACTGCACTTCCCTTTCCGGAGGTAATCCGCTAAGATCATCCGGAAAGACCTCAGGGAACTCTCTTACCACGGGTATACTTTCTAAGGTTTCTTCTATCTCTCCCTGCACAGAAAAGAATACCATATACCCCTGGCACCCCTTCTCTAGATATTTCTCAGCTTTAGCCGTTGAGAGGAAGTTCAAACTAGAATTCACATTATCATCCTTATGGGAATTAGGATACACTATTTTCTTATTTACACAATCCAGCAATACATTATTCGCCGTCAACCAATCAAAACCCAATATGACTTCTAATTGGTAGAGCGGCAGACAAATCAAATCAATAGTAGACTCATGCCCCTCAACAGTTATTACACAGTTCAAACAAGCCTCAGCTGTCACAACCTTGACACCCATCGGCGTCGACACAACCAAATCAAATGGCAGTTTATGAACATGTAACCCCAGGCGCTTCACACAGTCATAGGCAATGAAGGAATGACTTGCACCCGAATCAAATAAAGCTTGTAGTAAACTACCATTGATAAAGATTTTACCTTGAATCAGGTTGGGGGACTTCCGGGCTTCCTCATGTGTCATGGTGAACACCCTAGCCTGATTCCTGGGCCTTTGCTCTGTCGGCGGCCGTCTGCATTCAGTAGCAATGTGTCCCGGCTGTTTACAGTTATAACAAACTACTTGCCCCGTACATGTTCTGCCAGGATGTGACCTCCCACAACGAGTGCATGTCAATATTGTAGGGGCTTTCTGATTATCACGACCCTCATATTGATAAGGCTTCTTACCACTACCCTTAGTTGAGAACCCCTGTTCCTTTCGCTTTTGGGAAGTATTCCCTTTACTAGGCTCACTGCGGTTGCTGGTAATTTTGGCAGGATACAAATCTCTCAGATTGTTTTCTGTGATTCTGCATTCTTCAACTGCTTTATTGAACTCAGTAAACAAGTGAGTAGCCAATCTCTTTTTCAGTTCACGCCTCAAGCCCCTGATAAGCATATCGGAGCTCCACTCCTCATCATCCTTATCCCGGAGATGCGTAGAGTACCGAGATAATTGGACGAAACGGGAAAGATACTCATCAAAACTCTCTGTATCTCCCTGCCTGATAGCCAAGAACTCAGATTCTTTCTCCAATCTCACGGACTTGGGGAAGTACTTCTCATTAAATTTTTCTTGGAACACCTCCCAAGTCAATGGCACATTCCGGCTTCGAAGTGTCATGGCGATATTCCGCCACCAACGGTCTGCGTCCCCCTCTAGCTTATACACAGCTAGCTTCGCCTTTACCTCCGTAGAACACTCGAGGACTTCAAAGATCTTCTCTAACCGGTTCAACCAGTCCTCAGCAACTTGGGGCTCAAATCTGCCTTTAAACACCGGAGGTAGATGTTTGCAGAATTTGGAGACCCAATACTGCAGATCTCTCTCATCACGAGCTGGTACTCCATGTAACTCTGGGTTTGGTTCGATGTGAGGAGGTGACTCTGGAGGTCTAATGGACCCTTCAGCGGTTTCCTCATGGCGGGTCTCTTCTTGGGTCTCATCGTGAGTAGACTGGCCGCGGTCTTCGTTGCGTTTTGCCCTTTCCTCTCTGAGCTCTTCTCTCAGCTCAGCTATCATATCTCTTTGATCACGAATCAACCCCATCATCTCCCGCATAGGGTCTGGTGGATTGGCATTAAGCACCACCTCCACTTCTGGTTCTACTCTTCTGTTTCTTGGGTGAACCATTGTGTCTTTCAATTCTACAATGATTCACCATGTCAGTATCATAACAAATGTATACACATAGTCCTTAAATCTTGTATATATCGACAACCAGCAATCATACTCATGTGTATACCACAAAGAAAATCAAAAGTCATTTTCTTATGACTAAGGCAACAAACTATAGTAACTATCCTAGCAAATCCTGCCCTTGCCAGGAACTACAGCTCTGATACCAAAAATGTAACCCCCTACCTTAATAGCCAAATTTATAGTTCGAGAATGCGTCATTAAGTTAAAATAGAGACCAGTGGTTAACTTAAAAATTTTCCAAAACTTGTTTAGTGTAGTCTCACATTCACATCTCGAATATAATTGGTCTGTCCAGTTCGGTTTCATTCATACATATCAGAGTGCAACCAAAATTCCTAACAACGCTCAGGTTTTGTTACTTAATAAAGGGTTTACAACGATTAGTTTCCCATACAGGGGATTACACAACACTATTCAATATATACAACATGTGCAACTAATCCCCAACAAAATATGACAACCAACTACCAAAATTAAAACTCCTAGCTAGAAGCTCTAACCGCCCTTCATTACTTGCTTTTCCTTTGAACCGCTTGCCCTTGCTGTAGGTTAGTCATTGGAAAGAATGAGATTCAAAAGAATCCCAGTAGTAACAATTCACTTATAACATGTACAATCACAAAGCATGTAAGCAAATCACAACAACAACAACACAACGGCATTTCTGCAACAGCTTTCATTGCATTCACAACGGCATATTTCACAACAGCATGTTTCACAACAGCACAACAACGGCATTTCACAACGGCAATGTTACATCACGGCATATTCAATGAAATGACATATATGCTAGGCATCATACACAAAATAAGAGAGAGAGTCACTACCTTGTTCTTTCCGCTCGTGCACTGGCACTGGTTTATCACGTGCAGGGCAAATGTCAAATCCTATAATTAGAATTACGGGCGACATGTTATTACTTAATCCAATTCTTTAATTCAAATACTCAAGTTGGTTATCATTAGGGACATTAATCAAATCAACTAAGGAGTTAAAGTGGTCAATTAACCTAAAAGACCAATTCCTAACCTCAAAGTTCAACAATACTATATTATGCCATTACATCTTCAATTTTCGCATAAGAGACCAAATCTGCCAGAATTTTCTCCAGACTTTGAAAAATCATAACTAATTCTACAAAAATTGAAATGCGGTGATCCCAAGTCCTATGGAAAGCTATTGAAGTCCTCTTCATAGGAAAAATATGAATCTTTACTGGAAATCACCACACAATTCCAGAATTACACAAAATCCCACACTGCTCCAGAATTAAGTCCAGTTTCGACATCAAACTTTGGGCAACCAGAACTCACAGCTCAAAACACGAAATGACACAAAGTATATGTCCATTTTGAAGCTTGGAATGTGAACTTTAATACTGGAAAGTTTCACAATTTTTAGAGATCATTTGGTTATCCAAAAACACCATACAAGTAGAGTACCTCGCTGGAATTCTGTTCAGGCTGAAAACCCAAATTTACACTTTGAGTTCCAATGACCCAAAATTCACAACCTAGGGCTATTTCCACATAATTTTTCGTGTAGAACACAATGGTAACATCAAAATTAACAAATTCCCACTCATTCTCCATGTCCTGTTTTGGCAGAAAAATCAAAATAAATTCCAATAATTACCAACTTCCAATTTCAGCATCAAACTTATGTCAAATGGTTTCCAATCATCATAAACCACCAATAACATAACCAAAACATCATGAATTACCCAAACCCTTGTTTAGCCAAAATCAGGGCAGATTTACACATGCCAAAATACTCATCCAACCAACACAACCAATAGCTCAAATTGATGCTAATACTCACCTCTTGCTTCTCCTTAAGTTCTTTCTTTGATTCTTCAGCTTTTGTTCTTGCAAGGTGGCTGAAAACTCCTCTTCTTCAAAAACAAAAACCATAGAAATGAAGCTAAGGAAGAGAGGAACAAGTTTCATGAAGGACTCTTGAGCCATAGATGAGGTTAAGGAGGTGCAAATCAAGATTAAAGTCTTACCTTCACTTGCTCCTTCTTGCTCTCTCGGGTTGCACTGCTGAACCGACTTAGAGAATGAGAGAGAGAGTGAATAATAATCAGATTTTCCTTTCCCTTATCACTTAAAGAGGCAGCCGAAATTGTGGTCCAAAGGTGGTAAAAAGTTGTGGTCAAAATTGATTCTCCAAGTCTTTTCTTTATTCATGTGTTGGACGTCCAAAATGTGCCAAAAAATCTTTGCTTCATCTTTTCTCTTTCTTTCTTGATGACATAGCCGAAATAATTGACTTGAGGGGAGGGAATTTATTGATTAAATGCTTACTCTATCTTTCTTAGCATTTCCTTGACCGAAATGAAGAAGAGAAAAAGTGATAAAAGACTTAGCATGAGATTGTTGACCAAGTCCTCATCTTTTATAACTTGGTCCAATTGCTTCCATAAGTCATATTTAATAGCCAATAGGTATTTTTCTCTTGATTTTCCCCCTTGTCATACGTGAATCATGGCCTTTTGAAGAAGAAGATGATCTTGTAAAATAACATCTTACAATATAATATTTAGTTGCCAATTTTGCATGTGAAATTTAACTAAAGTCATAACAAAATTTCCAGAGGTAATTCTGTCATTAATCCCATCATCTATTCAGTACATTTAGTCCTTGAGTACATTTTGGGATATTACAATTAACAGTTTGGGTTTGAACTACAAAAAAATTGTATATACCCCAATGATTGATGCTGTATTGGGGAGACGATAACAGTAGGGAGACTTGTAAGCAATGTCACACATCGAGGTATAAGACAAATCGGAAGGGAAAAAAGAAGAAAAAAAAACCTACAAAGATTCTCAGATACTTCCCTTTGAAGCTACGCTTACAAATATTGTTTATATCGTCTAAAACGGCGGAGCACATTGTTGGATCTCATGTTTTGATGATAACAAAAGAATGGTTTGAAAAGGAAATGCTTAATAATCAAGTTTGAACTAGGTAATGACAGGAATAAGATTACTTGAAGTAAGCATGGAAGTAATGAAGTTTGGACAAGAGAAAATGCTGAGGTAGCAAAGCTTTCAAGGCATTACTCGAGGCACTACTCGAGTAATGAGACAAAACTTGAAGTAACAGAGGAGAACTTCCAGTAACCTGCCACCATTACTCGAGGCGCTACTCGAGTAACCAGGTAAAATTTCAAGGTTGCTCTCGGCCTGCTAATGTTACTCGAGGAGGTACTCGAGTAACCATGTGAAAACTTCCAGTGGCCTTCAAGTTAGCAAAATGTTACTCGAGGAGCTACCCGAGTAACCGTATGTACCTCTCGGCATTTTGTACCACTGCTAATGTTACTCGAGGAGCTACTCGAGTAACCAGATCAGAAACTTCCAGTCAGACTTCAGGTTTTCCATGATACTCGAGGAGCTACTCGAGTAACCGTGTATTTGAAAATGTGTAACTCTCGGCACTTTGTACCACTGCCAATGTTACTCGAGGAGGTACTCGAGTAACAGCCTGAGGTAAGTTAAAACTTGAGGTTGGTATCCGATTAACTTGTTTTTATTTTTATCATCTTCCTCGAGTGCTTACTCGAGTATTCAAGTTTCTAATGTTTTATCTTAAGTGGATTCCTCGAGTATGTACCCCAGTAAGCACAAATATTTTCAAAGGAAACTTCAAGGTATTATCAGAGTAAATCAAGTTACTCGAGGTGTTACCCGAGTAACCTGTGCAAAAATGTGTGCATTACTCGAGGAGCTACTCGAGTAATGAGGTAATTGCTCTCGGTCTTGAAATCCTGCCAACAATACTCGAGGTGTTACCCGAGTAATCTATGAAATTGATAAAGCTTTACTGGAGGCATTACCCGAGTAAGTAACTGTTCACAAAAGTTTGAAATTTAGTTTACTCCATGCACTACCCGAGTAATCTTGTTTGTCTTCATTAAATTTCAAACAAATAGTGATTTCACGATGTTACTCGAGGAGCTACTCGAGTAAACTTCATGTATTACTCGAGGAGCTACTCGAGTAAGCATACCCAGAAATTTAGAAATCATTCAAACGTTCATTGATTTGTTTCCTATATGATTAATCTTTCATTATATTAGTATTCTTAGTCTATTTACAGATAAACAATGAAGGAATCACTTCAAGAGATGAAAGTCAAATCAAACGTTCAAATGCCAACCACCGCCAACGGATATTTTTCAAAAACTTGAAAAGTCAACAGTGGCTGCGCACTCACCAACGGACGAAAGGAAAACGTTCCAACGGTCATCACCATCATATCTATATATATGGGAACCTTCAAACAGAGAAGAACAACTAAGCATTCACACAAACGATTCATTAAGTTCATTGCTCTGTTTTCACGTTGAAATTATATTCATATGCTTCAGTGATTATCATTTACTCTTTGTGAGAGATATTTCATTCAAACTCAATATTTGTTATTGAGATAACTTAAGGTTGTGGAACCTTGAGTTGGGATTGGATTACAATCTGTAAGGGGGAGCGAGTGTCCAGGTGTAAGGAACTTGCTTGTACTGAGGTGCCAAGAACCCACTGAATCTTGGAAGTTATAGTGAAATTCTCAGAGAAGCTCTGAGGACTGGACGTAGGTCAAAGTGGTTGTGACCGAACCAGTATAACTCCCGGTGTACACTTCGGTGATATTTCTCCTTACTCATTACTGTTTTAATTCTTTTGTCAAAGTTTCATATTTTCGAAAGAAATTTCAGTATCACCCAATTCACCCCCCCTCTTGGGTGAAACGCTTGATCTTACATTTGGTATCAGAGCGTAGGTCTTCTTGTTAAGGTATAACAACCTAAGAAGGATCCAATGGCAAGCATGGGTGAAGGAATTCTTCCCGACGGAGCATCCATCACTAGACCTCCCGGTTTCAATGGAGAACACTTCTCTTTCTGGAAAGCAAAATTCAGAGTGTTCGTGATGGCTACTGAATATGGGCTATGGGATGTAATCGAGAGTGGAAATTATCAACCTACAAAAACTGTAGATTCTCAGAAAATTCCAAAGACGCCAGCGGAATATGATGAGAATGACAAGAAACTTATCACTCTCAATAGCAAGGCAATTCTGATGTTACAAAGCTCCTTGAGTCAAAATGAATACTTCAGAATTTGCACACTCCCAACAGCAAAGGAAATGTGGGAAGCTCTGGAAATAGCTCATGAAGGAACTTCGGGAATAAAGGAGAATCGAATCAACACCTTGATCACAGAATTCGATCTACTTCGAATGAAATCAGGTGAGTCAATTTCTGAATTCGAACTTAGATATACTCATCTTGTAAATCAACTTGCAGCACTTGGTAAAGTCTATGATCAAAATATCCAAGTACGAAAGATTTTGAATATTCTTTCTAAAGAGTGGGAGGCCAAAGTCACTGCAATAGAAGAGGCAAAAGGGGAATCAATGAGATCAGTTGCTTCTCTATTTGGAAGCCTTTCTGAATATGAAAGCAAGTTAAAATTCAAACGGGAACTAGACGACATCAGTGACAAAAGAAAGAAAGGTCTAGCTCTAAAAGCAAAAGAAGAAAATCAAGATGAAGATGAGGAGTTTGATGATGATGAAATGGG
The DNA here is from genome assembly GCA_963210345.1 of Inga oerstediana. Taxonomy (NCBI): domain Eukaryota; kingdom Viridiplantae; phylum Streptophyta; class Magnoliopsida; order Fabales; family Fabaceae; genus Inga; species Inga oerstediana. Next base: position 62,141,255 of record OY723400.1, read on the forward strand.
TTTAATCATAAAACGATTCAGAAAGTTCTACAAGAAAGGTCAAGGCTTCAAACACTTTCAAAAAGGAGGAACTAGCAACAAAGACCATATCATTTGCTATGAATGTGGTAAACCAGGACATATCAAATCAGAATGTCCAGAGCTCAATCAAAAGAGCAAGGAAAAGAGAAAAGGCAAATTCTTTAACAAAAAGAAGGCCTTTGTATCTGCTATATGGGGAGATAGTTCCTCAGACGAAGAAAGTGATGAGGAAGAAGTAGCCAACATATGTCTTGTTGCTCAAGAAGAGACAGAAGAAGAGGTAAATGATTCTGACCCTACCTATGATGAATTATTATCCGAATATAATGCTTTACATTCTGAATTCATCAAAGTAGTTAAAGAACTAATTGTTTTCAAAAAGAAAAACAAAGCTCTTGAAATTGAGCTTAAAGAAAGTTCAGAAAAGAATTGTGAAAATTGTTCTTCTTTGAAAAAGAAAAACACTGATCTCACAAAAACTCTTGAAAAGTTTACCAAAGGAAGTGAGATGCTAAGTGTGATTTTAAAAGAACAACGATTTGTAAATGACCGATCTGGTATTGGATATGATCCAAAATCAGATAAAAGGAAAGGTAGAAAGAAAGCAGGAGGTAAGTCATATTTGAATTATTTCCAGCATTCTGTACATATATCAAATCCTTTTGCATTTTGTAATTACTGTAATAGAAAAGGTCATTACACCTCCTCATGCATTCATAAGAAGAAAGGAAACATAGGAACCTACAAATGGGTACCTAAAGGCACATATGTTCAGAAAATCATTTATACTAATCCAAAAGGACCCAAAAAGAAATGGGTACCTAAGACTTAGTCATTTGATTGCAGGTATGTCTTAAAGCATCCAAAAATAACAAGTGGTTTATAGACAGTGGATGCTCTAGACATATGACCGGTGATTTCGAAAGTTTTACCAAATTACAACCCAAGGAAGGTGGAAAGGTAAAATTTGGAGGAAATCAAACCGGAAGAATAGCAGGAATTGGTGAAATCAAAAATGACAAAGGCATACAAGTCAAAGACGTATACTACGTTGAAGGCTTATGTCATAATTTGCTGAGCGTAAGTCAAAGTGCAGATAAAGACAACTGGATAATCTTTGATTCAGAGGAATGTCTAATTGTCAACAAGAAAGACTTACTACTTGATAAGAAGAATATCAAGGCTAAGCTCAGAGCAAAAAGGGAAGGTAACTGCTATACCTTAGATATTAGTAGAAATGAATCCGAAAACTGTTTTCTGAGTAATGCTGATGAAAGTTGGCTATGGCATAAAAGATTGGCTCATGTCAACATGCATCAACTAGGCAAACTACTCAAAAAGGATTTAGTTCTTGGATTACCCAAAGTAAACTTCAAAAACGATTTGATTTGTGACGCATGTCAAAAGGGTAAACAAACTAAGTCATCTTTCAAATTGAAAAATGAGATCTCAACAAATAGACCATTACAATTATTGCATATGGATTTAGTTGGTCCAGCAAGAGTAAAGAGTCTTGGTGGCAACTTGTATTCATTGGTCATTGTTGATGATTTTTCTAGATTTACATGGGTTATTTTTCTATCATCAAAAGATGAAACCTTTGAAGAATTTATTGTTTTTGCCAAGAAAGTGCAAAATGAGAAAGGTATGTCTATTGCAGGTATTAGGACTGATCATGGTGGAGAATTTGAGAATCAAACCTTTGAAGAATATTGTGATACTAACGGCATTGATCACAATTTCTCTGCTCCAAGGACGCCCCAACAAAATGGAGTTGTGGAACGCAAGAATAGAGTGCTTACCGAAATGGCTAGAACAATGTTAAATGAAAAGAACATGTCTCAAGTTTTCTGGGCTGATGCTATGAGTACAGCATGCTATATTTCAAATAGAGCCTATATCAGAACGAAACTTGGAAAGACACCATACGAGCTATACAAAGGAAGGAAGCCAAACATTGCTCATCTACACATCTTCGGTTGTAAGTGTTTCATTCATAATAATGGTAAAGACAACCTAGGAAAATTTGATTCTAAAACTGATGAAGGAATTTTCTTAGGATATTCTAATCGAAGTAAAGCTTATAGAATTTTCAATAAAAGAACTTGTGTTGTTGAAGAATCAATTCATGTTGTATTTGATGAATTTGAAACCTCTGACAAAACCATTGATGAAGAACAGGAAGTTGTTTTAAATCAAGAAAATGGTCAATCTATCTCTAAGTCTCTTATTCCAGAGGTTGATGAAACTAAGGATGAAGAGCAATCCCTAGGTCAACCTAAAGCCTGGAAATACAATAGAAGTCATCCCTTAGATCAAGTTATAGGAGATGTGAATGAAGGGATCAAAACCAGAAATAGAATTTTCAATGAAGTAAGCTTTTCTGCATTCATTTCTGAGATTGAACCTTCTAACATTGATGAAGCCCTATCAGACAATGATTGGGTCATAGCAATGCAAGAAGAATTAAATCAATTTGAAAGGAATCAAGTCTGGGATTTGGTGCCCCGACCCAAAGATCATACGATCATTGGTACTAAATGGGTATTCAAAAACAAACTTGATGAATCTGCAATTATTGTCAGAAACAAGGCAAGATTGGTGGCCAAAGGCTATAATCAGGAAGAAGGAATTGATTATGAGGAAACGTATGCTCCAGTGGCTAGATTGGAAGCTATACGTGTACTCTTAGCCTTTGCATGCATCAAAGGATTCAAACTCTATCAAATGGATGTTAAGAGTGCCTTTCTAAATGGTTACATCATGGAAGAAGTGTATGTAGAACAACCTCCTGGTTTTGAAGATGTCACTAAACAGGACCATGTTTTCAAACTTAAAAAGGCTTTGTATGGTTTAAAACAAGCTCCTAGAGCCTGGTATGAAAGGCTTAGTAAGTTTCTCATCGATCAAGGTTTTGTACGGGGAAAAGTTGATACAACATTATTTATAAATCGAAAACGTGATGATATTTTAATTGTACAAATATATGTTGATGATATTGTTTTCGGTGCTACTAATGAATCTCTGTGTAAGGAATTTTCTGAGATTATGCAGGGAGAGTTTGAGATGTCAATGATGGGAGAATTAAATTTCTTTCTTGGTTTGCAAATCAAACAAAGAAAGAATGGGATCTTCATATCTCAAACAAAGTATTTAAAAGAGCTATTGAAGAAGTATGGAATGGATGAAGCAAATGGCTCAGATACGCCTATGAGCTCAACAACGTTACTTGATGCTGATGTCAAAGGGAAAGACTACAATATCACAAAATATAGAGGAATGATTGGATCATTACTCTATCTCACGGCAAGCAGACCAGACATCCAATTTAGTGTCGGCATATGTGCAAGATATCAATCGGCACCAAAGGAATCACATGCTGAAACTGTCAAACGAATCTTTAGATACCTTGCTGACACACCAGAATTGGGTCTGTGGTATCCCAAAGGAAGAAGTGAGTATCTAATTGCATATTCGGACTCTGATCATGGAGGATATAAGACAGACAGAAAGAGCACCAGTGGACAAGGACAATTCCTTGGAGGATCTCTTGTTTCGTGGTTCAGCAAGAAACAAAATACAGTGTCTCTTTCGTCAACGGAAGCCGAATATGTTGCAGTCTCAAGTTGTTGTGCACAAGTGATATGGTTAAAACAACAACTACAAGATCTTGGTATTTACCTCAAAGAAATACCAATCTATTGTGACAATACAAGTACGATAAGCTTGGCAAAGAATCCAGTTCAACACTCTAGAACCAAGCATATCGATGTCAGACATCACTTCATCAGAGATCATGTCCAAAAGAAAGATGTGAAAGTGATATTCATTCCTACTCATCTTCAATTAGCCGATATCTTCACAAAACCCCTTGCAAAAGATCAATTTCTATACATTAGAAGAGAATTGGGAATGGTAAATCCCAATGAGTTATAAGTAATTTCAACATTTCATAATATTAGATGAAGTCATTTAATAATGTTTTAATGATTACTAACTTAAGCTTCGGAGTATATAGAAATGTGTTTTGCAGGAAGGTTGAAATTCTGTTTTGAGGAATAAAAACAGAGGTAAACAGAGGACACATTTACTGGAGTACCGACTTGAAGTAATGGGTGACAGAAAAGATTTACCCGAGGAGTAACTTGAGGTAAAATGGCATTTTACTCGAGTATGTACTCGAGTAATGGCCCCCAAAACTGGAAGTAATGGATCAAGTAACTTGATATTTAAATCTAACGGTTCAGTTTTGAGGAAATGAAAGGTCAGAAGTTCAAAAGACAGGTTACCCGAGGCGAGCCTCGAGTAAACTTGAAGCTTACTCGAGTAAGGCCTCGAGTAAAGTCGGAGTCCAGATTCTCAAATTGATAAATAATGATGCAAATCTGATCAACATGAGTTATAAATGATCGAGGGAACATCTATGGATAATTACTACATTATTCATACAAGGTACGCAATTTAAATGAATTATTTTGAATTTTTTCTGTATGAACACCCGAGGAAGGCCTCGAGTAACGTTGAATGTTACTCGAGTAAGGCCTCGAGTAAAGTCGGGATTTAGGTCTTTATCTTGCGCAAACTTGGTCATTTCCACAAAATCTCCTCGAGTAAATCACTATACACCCTCACAAAAACTTTTCCCAATCGATTCCTTGCCCCATTTCCGTCAAAACCCAACTAGTTTCAAGATCAAAAACTTCCTATTTTGTTCAAAATCCCTCTGACCTAAACTAGCGACAGTGACCTCTGTTTCTGAGATTTCTGATTTCCTTTGATTCAAAATGGTTAGAACCAAGAATCTCAACTTCACTGATTCTGATTCTGAGCAAACTCCTGATCTTCTTTCTCCTCCTCCAACAAAGAGAAGAAAGTTGATTCCTAGATCAAAAGCCAAAATCCCTCTTCAACCTAAATCTCCACCTAAAGCCAAAGGTGTGGTGATCAAAGAGCCTATTGTAACTAGGGCTCAGTCCAAAAAGAGTTCATCTACTGGAAGGAGTAAAGGTGTCAAAACTCCCTCACCTTCTCACTCAGATTCATCCACACCCTCTTTTACTCCAAAACCTCCCAAGAAGCCAAAATATGACAAAAATGTGGCTAAGGCAATGGCTGGGATCATTGACCAACTGGAGAAGGGTCAACCTTCTAAGAAGTCCAAGATTCCTGAAGCAGAAATCACTAGTCCACCAAAGGGATTTAATGTGGGCAAGTTGGTGGAGTCTCTGAAGTACTCAACACAGTTCTCCAGAAGGAAAGTGTGTAAAACACACTACGTTGATCTAAAGCTTCTACAAGAGGTAGTGAAGTTTGACCTTAGTCCTTATCTTGATCCTTTTATGCCTTGGTTATCTGTGAGATTGCCTTTTTGCACAAAGGTAATCACCCATTTTTACTGCAACCTTGAGATCATAGATGAGCCTGATCGAACCTCAGTTGAGGAAGAAATGACCACCACAGTGAGAGGACAGAAAATCCTTATATCTCCCTCTAGGATCAATTTATGGTTAGGAATTGAGAATCCCCCGGATGATATCTATTCTGAACTTGAGCCTAACCAGATATTCACTATCCTTAAGCCCGGTGAGTTAGTTGGCCCCCTCAATTTCAAACCGAGTGATATGTGTGATCATCACAGGGTCCTATGGTACATCTACTCTAGGTCCCTAGTGAACAAAGCCAACAACTATACCCACTTTTCGGATAGGGACTTTAGATGGTTTGCTTCACTCCTCTTGAAAGAAGAAAAGGATTTGGGAGAATACATATTTTCAGAAATGAAGAGATACAAGGTGGATGGAAAGGGAACCACTCCAATGCCATATCCTCAAATTGTGTCTCTTATCCTAAAAGAGAACAAAATTTGGTATTTGGATGGTAAGGAGCCTATTGAGAGAGTGACCCCAGTGGGGAGGAATCAAATTGGTAAGCTAAACATAGACATTCCTCTCAAAGGCCCACTGGAGTCTGGGTCCAAGAAGAAGAGAAAAGCTACTGAGGCTGAAACCAGTAGAATGGATGACACTCAGTCATCGGCTCCAGCCGCTACCACATCCTCACCATCCTTCCTGAATGCCACTCTCCAGCACTTCATGGAGAACATTCTCAGAGGCTTTCATGTGGATATAGCCAACACCAATGCTGAACTCATTACCCACATGAACACCAAGATGGGTGAGTTGGTTGAAAGAATGGATCGAAGACATGAGGAGTTGCTAGCAGAGCAACGGGCTCAGGGAGAGACCCTAAGATTGATACTGGCACGTTTGGATTCTCTGGGTCCTGGACCTTCTGCCGGTCCTTCTTCCTCTTCACCACCACCTTCAGTAGACCCTCCTTCAGATATTCCTATTACTACCCCTACTCCTGAGGCTGAACCATTTACCCCTCTGGTTTCTGATCCACCTGAGACCCAAGGAAAAGACATATTATTCACAGTGGATGATCCTGAAACCCTTGAGTCTACACATATCACCATTGGTGATTCACCTCAAAAGCCACAATCTGAGACCACTCCCAAACCTATTCCCTCTCCTACCCAAACAGAGGTAGTATCATCTCCTTCCTCTGAACATATCACTCCTGTGTCAGACACATCTCCAGCGGCTGAGACCACTATGGTTGTATTCCAACCTTCTCCTTTCCTACCTAGAGATGATATCCAAATTCCACCTCTCAATCTTCCTGAACCAGAGTCATCCAGCTCCTTTGATTCATCTTGTTCAGATAGTGTTCTTCCAGTAACGCCTATCTCTATGGTGAAACCTCCTAGCCCTCCACTTGATTGATGAAGCCAAAAAGGGGGAGAAGTGCTTGAGAATGATTTTGTGGTTTTGTCCTCGCTCTTCATGGGTATATGGGTGTACATGGGACTTTAGGGAGCTTTTTGAATTCAGTATGAACTTTTTGTAATTTGAAATTTAAGTTCAATGCAAGTATATTTAAATTATGCCTTCATTTGATTTCTTTTAAGTCTGTGAATTATGATATATGTTTTGGACTAATGAAGTTGTTATGTATGCAAGGTATAATCAACTTAATAAGAAATAATTAATTAAGAATCCAATTTGAAAAACCATGTTCAAAATCACCAAGTTTTGTCATCATCAAAAAGGGGGAGAATGTTGGATCTCATGTTTTGATGATAACAAAAGAATGGTTTGAAAAGGAAATGCTTAATAATCAAGTTTGAACTAGGTAATGACAGGAATAAGATTACTTGAAGTAAGCATGGAAGTAATGAAGTTTGGACAAGAGAAAATGCTGAGGTAGCAAAGCTTTCAAGGCATTACTCGAGGCACTACTCGAGTAATGAGACAAAACTTGAAGTAACAGAGGAGAACTTCCAGTAACCTGCCACCATTACTCGAGGCGCTACTCGAGTAACCAGGTAAAATTTCAAGGTTGCTCTCGGCCTGCTAATGTTACTCGAGGAGGTACTCGAGTAACCATGTGAAAACTTCCAGTGGCCTTCAAGTTAGCAAAATGTTACTCGAGGAGCTACCCGAGTAACCGTATGTACCTCTCGGCATTTTGTACCACTGCTAATGTTACTCGAGGAGCTACTCGAGTAACCAGATCAGAAACTTCCAGTCAGACTTCAGGTTTTCCATGATACTCGAGGAGCTACTCGAGTAACCGTGTATTTGAAAATGTGTAACTCTCGGCACTTTGTACCACTGCCAATGTTACTCGAGGAGGTACTCGAGTAACAGCCTGAGGTAAGTTAAAACTTGAGGTTGGTATCCGATTAACTTGTTTTTATTTTTATCATCTTCCTCGAGTGCTTACTCGAGTATTCAAGTTTCTAATGTTTTATCTTAAGTGGATTCCTCGAGTATGTACCCCAGTAAGCACAAATATTTTCAAAGGAAACTTCAAGGTATTATCAGAGTAAATCAAGTTACTCGAGGTGTTACCCGAGTAACCTGTGCAAAAATGTGTGCATTACTCGAGGAGCTACTCGAGTAATGAGGTAATTGCTCTCGGTCTTGAAATCCTGCCAACAATACTCGAGGTGTTACCCGAGTAATCTATGAAATTGATAAAGCTTTACTGGAGGCATTACCCGAGTAAGTAACTGTTCACAAAAGTTTGAAATTTAGTTTACTCCATGCACTACCCGAGTAATCTTGTTTGTCTTCATTAAATTTCAAACAAATAGTGATTTCACGATGTTACTCGAGGAGCTACTCGAGTAAACTTCATGTATTACTCGAGGAGCTACTCGAGTAAGCATACCCAGAAATTTAGAAATCATTCAAACGTTCATTGATTTGTTTCCTATATGATTAATCTTTCATTATATTAGTATTCTTAGTCTATTTACAGATAAACAATGAAGGAATCACTTCAAGAGATGAAAGTCAAATCAAACGTTCAAATGCCAACCACCGCCAACGGATATTTTTCAAAAACTTGAAAAGTCAACAGTGGCTGCGCACTCACCAACGGACGAAAGGAAAACGTTCCAACGGTCATCACCATCATATCTATATATATGGGAACCTTCAAACAGAGAAGAACAACTAAGCATTCACACAAACGATTCATTAAGTTCATTGCTCTGTTTTCACGTTGAAATTATATTCATATGCTTCAGTGATTATCATTTACTCTTTGTGAGAGATATTTCATTCAAACTCAATATTTGTTATTGAGATAACTTAAGGTTGTGGAACCTTGAGTTGGGATTGGATTACAATCTGTAAGGGGGAGCGAGTGTCCAGGTGTAAGGAACTTGCTTGTACTGAGGTGCCAAGAACCCACTGAATCTTGGAAGTTATAGTGAAATTCTCAGAGAAGCTCTGAGGACTGGACGTAGGTCAAAGTGGTTGTGACCGAACCAGTATAACTCCCGGTGTACACTTCGGTGATATTTCTCCTTACTCATTACTGTTTTAATTCTTTTGTCAAAGTTTCATATTTTCGAAAGAAATTTCAGTATCACCCAATTCACCCCCCCTCTTGGGTGAAACGCTTGATCTTACACACATGAGATAGCATGAGATTGATAGGAATAAAGATGGTAAATTATGACATCCTCGAGATGCAAACGCCTGGAAAACGTTTGACAAAGACTTTCCATCTCTAGCTGCTAACCCACAAAATGTTAAACTTGCTTTGGCAACCGACGGTTTCAATCCATTTGGGAATCTTAATACAAGTTACAGTATTTGACCTGTAGTCTTAGTTCCCTATAATTTACCCCTTGGATATATATGAAACAAAGCTCTTTCATTTTGTCTATGATCATTCCAGGTAAAAAGGCATTGGGTGATGACATTGATGTGTATTTCTAATCACTTATTGCGGAATTGCTTGACTTGTGGAATGTTGGCATCGAGACATATGACGCCTTCAGGAAGACGTTGTTCAACTTGTGTGCAGCTTTAATGTGGACGATTAGTGACTTTCCTGGCTTTGGAACATTATCCGGGTGGAATGTGCATACTGGCTCAGCTTGTCCAGCTTGCAATTTTGACTCTGACGTAGTGAGCCTTCCCCACAATCGAAAGTGGTGCTTTATGGGGCATTGGAGGTTTCTCGATGGAAGGCACAAGTTTAGATTGCAACGGAATCGCTTCAATGGGAAACAAGAAACAAGAGGGCCACCTCATACTTTATCCGGCGTAGACATCTTACAGTAGCTTGAGGATGTTGAATTTGAGTTCAGAAAAAGTGACGATGCAGCATAAGCAGGCCGAAAGAGGGGCAAGACTTCTACGCCTCATCAATGGAGGAAGATAAGCATTTTCTTTACTCGTTTATATTGGAATTCTAATTTACTTCGCCACAATCTTGATGTCATGCACACTGAAAAAAATGTATCCAACAATGTGCTATATACGTTGCTTAACGAACCGGGAAAGTCAAAAGATAATCTTCAAGTGAGGAAAGATTTACATGCCATGGGAGTTCGTGAAGACGCATGGCTAGATAAGCATGACAAATTTCAGCCGGCAAAGTTCACCCTCACAAAACCGAACAAGGAAGTCTTCCTCACGACATTCAAGAAAATAAAAGTTCCAGATGGATATTCAAGCAATATTTCACGATGTATTGACATGCAGGCTCGAAAGGTTGCTGGCCTGAAGAGTCATGAGTCACATGTGCTTATGCAACAGTTACTTCCACTAGCTATAAAGAATGCACTTCTTCCTGATGTGTCAGTTATTTTGTTGGAGCTTTGTTCTTTCTTTCGGAAGTTGTGTTACAAGGTCTTGATCATTGAGGAGCTCGATAAGCTGCAATCCAAAATTATTCTTACATTTTGTCATTTAAAGATGCTCTTTCCTCCATCCTTTTTCACTGTGATGGTTCACCTTACAGTCCACCTTGTTCATGAAACAAAGCTCACTTGCCCAGTTGAATATCGATGGATGTATCCTATTGAGAGGTGCACATTTTATATATGTGCATCATTAATAGTTCTTATGTTTGTTAGTCACCTTTTTGAGCATTTTGTATCATTTTTACGTTCTTCACTTTGTAGGTTTATTGGGAAAATGAAATCTTATGTAAGGAGTAAGGCTTGGCTAGAAGGTTCTATAACTGAAGGTTATATAGGGGATGAGATCTTATATTTCTATTCAAGGTACTTTGATGACATTGAAACCCCCTTCAATAGACCACCTCATGTAGATGATTATCCTGAACCAGTGCCAACATCAGGAGAATTTATCCCTCATGTTGGTAAACCAGTTGGAGGAACTGAGAACTTCAAATTAATGGCAACTGAGAAGTTACAAGCAGATAGACATGTTTTGATTAATTACACTCAAGTTGAACCTTTCATACAGTAAGAATTGTACACTCACATGTTATTCTATATCTTTCATAACATTTTTCACTTTCATTTCATTATCGCATTCCTATGATTAATTGTAGGGAATTCAGAAGTTATGTTAAGCGTCAACTCAGGATCCGTACACAAACATCCTCCAAAGTTGACAAAAAGGTCCACAGAGAATTCCCAAGCTGGTTTGTGCGCAGAATACTGAATGACCACAACCCACACTCACTAGATTTCAATGCTCCCGCAATTGGCCCTCTTGACCATGCAAAAATGTTCACAGCTTACAATGTCAATGGTTTCAAGTTTTGCACGATTTCATGTGATCAAGGATTGCAAACTCAAAATTCGGGTGTTTATGGCACCTTTGAGACAAGGAGTTATGCGAGTACCAGTAATGCTACCATGCAGTTCGAAGGCGTCCCTTACTATGGAAAGTTTCTTAATGTTGTGGAACTTAATTACTAAGGTCGTTTCACCGTTACGCTATTCAAGTGTTTGTGGGCAAATACCACTACTTCCCAGAGACTCACAACTGATGACTTAGGCATCACAAATATAAATTTCTCGTGGCCAATTCACACTGGTCATTCTCAAGATGATGAGCCATATATTCTTGCCTTAGAGGCACATCAGGTTTATTCTGTTGAGGATAAGTGACATAGGAATTGACACATGATTTTTCATTTAAAGCCTCGAGACCTTTACGACATGGGTGATGGTGATAACATTGCCTACGAGAGTGAGCCGTCTCAGCCTGCCAATTTTAAAAACTTCTTCCCTGAAGGCGATCACAATTTACCTATAGTTCGGCGCATTTTTTAAATTCATATCATTTTGATTAAATTTTTTTAACAAAAATACACATCGCTAATAATTTTTCTATACAATTTCTGTAGGGATGGCCTGGATGACTGATCAAACAAATTATATTTTAATTTTTTTAAAAAAATATTTGTAGCGGTTTCAAATAACAACATAACCGCTACAACACTAAAACCGCTACAAACCTGTGACACAAACCGCTACAAGTTCCACACAGATCCTTATAAATACCCTAACCACAGCTTATTTCAAACACTTCCCTATTTCTTTCCACCTTATCTCTCTTTCATCTTCTCTCATTTTCACTTTTTTTTTCTATGAGCCCAAGAGTTTAACAAGGTGATTAAATATGGTAATAAAATTTTAAATTATTTATTTCAATACTTTTTTTTTCGCATAATATTTATTCTCACTATTTCTTTTTCAGATATTTATTTACATAATCATAATCACTTAATACCAGACAATATAATAGTTCCTTAGTACCTATGTATCCCCAATAATACTATAAATACAATTTTCAAACTTATCTAATTTAATTAAATCATTCCTTTAAAATTATAAATGACCTAAACTCATGAATAATAAGCTAATTAAATTAGCTAAACTATTAAAATAATAAACTATTTAATTTAATATTAACAAAACGAAAATAGATAATTGTATATATATTTTTTTAATTTTTCTGAAATTTGTAGCGGTTTTATAACCGCTACAAATATATTCTTTTTTAAAAAGGAGACTAAATTTTTGGCGCATAATTTGAATTTTATTGGAATTAGTAGCGGTTATGTAACCGCTACCAATAATTCCCGCCCTTTTTAAATTTAGTCTTATAGTGGTTAATGAACCACTATTAATAATTCTCGCCCTTTTTAAATTCACTTTTGTAAAACTGCTACAAATATCATGATAAATTTTCATTTTCAGTTCCCGCCATCCAATATTCATTGTTTGCAATATGTAGCGGTTATATAACCGCTACAAATTAGCATGAAAAGTTTCTCACATTGAGAATGTTGTAGCGGTGCTAATTAAGTAATTAACCACTACTAGTATAGTAGCGATTTTTTCCCTTGGGTAGCGGTTGAAAATAACCGCTACAAATATACTTGCAACAGTGGATTTAGTAGTGGTTTCTTGAATCACTACTAATTATATTTATAGCGGTTAAAATCGCTACACATACACTCTTTTAACCGCTACTAAATCACAATTTTTTTGTAGTGAGAGTTCACCTTCTACACTAAAGAGTGGGATGATTGGAGAAAACTACAAAATAGGAGTATAACTTTATAGCTAACACTATGCCTATATTGAGCTGTGGCAAAAATAAAAATCCTTTTCATGAAAATATGCCATACTTTGAGGTGATTTATCATATCTGGGAGTTGGATTTGGATTTTGAGTTCTAATGTTCATATGAAATGGGGTTAACAATAATAACGTCTTGAGAGCTAATGACTTAAGGTTGATACAATTGGATTGAGTAATTAGAATATAAGTGTGTGTTCTGATACCCAAAAAAAAACACTTTTACACCTGTGAACACCCTATTTTGTCCAGGCCCCACTCAAAAATACAAAAATAATTGATGATGATTGGTATCCAAATTGGCAATCATTATTGGAAGAAAAAAAGAAATAAAAAATGAAAGCAAGAAAAAATAAGAAAATTCTCCTATTAATGATGATCGATGCCCAAATTGGCGATCAACATTAAAAGGAAAAAAAATTAAAAAACGAAAATTAAAATAAATCCCCTCATTGATATGATTGACATTTTCATTCATTAAGGGAAAATAATAAATAAAAAAATGAAAAATAAAAAATAAAAAAAATCTCATTTATGTTGATAGGTTTAAATTAGGAAGTTACTTGTGGGGAGAATAATGAAAAAAAAAATAAAAACGAAAACAATCTCCACTAATGGCAATTAGGTCAAGTTAGGAAGTTTTATCAATAGAAAATACAAAAAAAATAAAAAATTAAAATTAAAAAAAATCTCCATTGATGGTGATTGAGTCAAGTTAGGTAGTTCTTAACATAAAACACAAAAAACAAAATCAAAAAAACGAAAATTTTTTTAAAAAAAAGATCATTTATGAAGAAAGCCCTACCTTGAGACTATAAATAGGAGTGCAAGGGTTGAAGCAAGGAAACAAGAATTTTGGGAGAGCAAGGAGGCAAGGTAGAGAGCTAATTTTATTTTCTCATTTCATTACTCATACATAATTCTCATATATTTCGCTCAATGCTCTTTATTCACACGCTCTTCTTTTACTTGTGATAATATTCAGCCACTGGTACAAATTGTGTGTTTGACTAATTCCCCTTCCTTTATACTCTTTTATGACTATTCTTGTCTCTACGTTTATCCGCATGAATCACCTTTCCCTAAAAAAAATTGCATGAATCACTCCACCTACCTTAATATATGATAGTACACTCCTGGACGTGAATCATCTATTCATTCGAGCACTTGTACGGTTGACATTAACATTACTTGACGTGTCTGTGTTTGAGCTCAAGAGGTATGTGTCGCTTTGTCTATACTTGCTTCTTATTTATTATGTGGTTCTATTACCCTATCTTTTGTTGTAGTGGAATTCAAATCATAAAAGGTACATGCTCCCACCATGTTTTTCTTGATTTTCTTGTCATCTTGAATTTTCTACTATAAATGATATGATGAGAATGCACTTCTTTTCTTTTTCTTTGCAAATAAAAATGTTTCAACATAAAAGAAAAAGATTCTTTTCTTCAAGTAAATGAATTTGGTTTCATATGAGATAATAAAAAAAATGCCTTTTGAAAAAAAGTAAAAAACACAAACCAAACAAAAAAAAGATATTTTTCTTAAATAAATTAAATAAACATTTTCTAAAAAACACCAACCAAGTGACACGTCTTTCTACCCCTGAACTACGTGGGCTTTGATCCCTCTAAAGGGTACGTAGGCCTTAAGTTTTCATTCTAGGTCAAGTCCAATTTTGTAAATAAATATATTTCTCTTATTTTATTTTTTGTAAATAAATTTTATTTTTTTCTTCTTTAGTTTTCATTTCATTTATTTTTGTAAATATTTTCTTTTTTATTTGGGTAATTATAATTAAATTAAAGGCCATATTTATTTTTAAATAATTAACTTAGGGTAACTATTCTTATGAATGGGTGTTATGGGGTGCCTAACACATTCCTCATACACAATCGACTCCCAAACCCTAAATGGTTTTTATAGACTAGTTTCCATTTTTAAAAAGGTTTCTAAAGTTATCCTATCTTTAAAATTTTGGTGGCGGCTCCATGTTTTCTAAATTTCGGGAGCTACAGCTTGGCGACTCCACTGGGGAAAGTTTGAGAGTCAAGCCCATTTAAGTTAAGTGTTTAAAAATAATTTGGCCTTAATTTTTTTTAATTACCCTTTTCTTATTTTTTTTGGTGGATAGTTGTTTTTATTTATTAAATTCCTTATTCATCTATTTGTTTTCTTTTTTTTCCTTTTTTCTATCTATCTTGTGATCTGGTTAGCATATGAGGGTTGGGTAGAACCTAGGCCCATAGGTTGGTATGCTCTCCACACACACTGAACACATACACTATTCTCCTCACACACATTTTGGGCCCTATACCCGGGTCTGTGAGTTCCTTAGGTGAGTGGAAGTTTCTAGCGGTCTCCCTGTGGGGTTTTCAGAACCCCTTGAGGTTATTGTGAAGACTTCATCCTAGCTGTTACTCATTTGGCAAGGTTGATCCCTGTGTGGTTTTTAGAACCCCCTGAATGTCAATTTCGTTAAATAAGGTCTTCATCTTTAGGATGGGGGCAGTTAGGAGGCCCTTATATGTGAGAATTAGAATCACCTTGAAACCATTGCACCTATTAGTGGAAATTATCGACCTACCCAATTAATTAGTACCTGCCTTTCTTAGGGAGACATCCCCTAACCTAGGGTTACTCCTAAAATAGAACACTGGAGGGCATATATTTATTTATTGTTAATAATCATTATTGTCATCCATATATAATCAATGAAACCCTTAGGATCAAGTGACTAACTGTCGCTTCACCTGAGTATGTATCTAGCATCACTCCCTATAAAGATACATCACAAGGACGGTGTATGTATTAGATAGCTAACCTTAGTCTAAGGGTCTATGACCCTAAAAGACCATGATATCATCACATCAATCATGTTAGAAAACATATCAATAAGAGATAATCCTTTAGGACTCGAGGTATCATTATCTCATTCATTAGTATTTTAGCTTTATTTGATATGGGCCTTAGACATAATCATTATTTTTAAAACCCTTAGTCGCGTGATGGCTTGGGCTATTCGCAGGTTAATGGGAACTTCATTCTCCCTATGAGATAATAGGTCTCTTGAGGAGGTGAAATTCTTTTTCTTAATGTCCATCACCCATATCAAAACTTGAAGTATAAGTCATCACTCTTTCATGTCTCATGAGATATCCTTGCATCATCCATTGGCATTTAGCTTCATTCGATATGGGCCTTCGACATAATAAACATTTAGCAAAACCCTTAGCCGCGTAATAGCTTGGGCCGTTCACAGGTTAATAGGCACTTCATCCTCCCTATGGGGTATTGGATCTCTTGAGGAGGTGAAGTTCTTTTTCTTAATGTCCATCACCCATATCAAAACTTGGAGTATAGGTAATTACTCTTTCATGTCTCATGAGGTATCCTTGCATCATCTAATGGCATTTAGCTTCATTTGATATGGGCCTTGGACATAATCATCATTTTTAAAACCCTTAGCCACGTGATGGCTTGGGCCATTCTTAGGTTAAGGGGCACTTCATTGTCCTTATGAGGTAATAGATCTCTTGAGGAGGTGAAGTTCTTTCTCTTAATGTCCATCACCCATATCAAAACTTGAAGTATAAGTCATTACTCTTTCATGTCTCATGAGATATCCTTGCATCATCCATTGGTATTTAGCTTCATTTGATATAGGCCTTAGACATAATAAATATTTAACAAAACCCTTAGCCGCGTAATAGCTTGGGCTATTCGCAGGTTAATGGGCACTTCATCTTCCCTATGGGGTATTGGATCTCTTGAGGAGGTGAAGTTTTTTTTCTTAATGTCCATTACCCATATCAAAACTTAGAGTATATGTCATCACTCTTTCATGTCTCATAAGGTATCCTTGCATCATCTATTGACATTTAGCTTCATTTGATATGAGCCTTGGACATAATAAACATTTAACAAAACCCTTAACCGCATAATAGCTTGGGCCATTCGCAGGTTAATGGGTACTTCATCCTCCCTATGGGGTATTGGATCTCTTAAGGAGGTGAAATTCTTTTTCTCAATGTCCATCACCCATATCAAGGCTAGAAAGCACATGTAATCATCTACATAGCATGCATTCAGAAATACTTTCGGACTCTTCCTTCTATTTCCTTTAATAAAGGACAAGCAAGTTATCTAACAACTAAAAATTTGGCACAAAGGTTAAATGGCAAAAGAACTAGGTTTAAATTAAGTTCCTATAAGAAAGGTGTATTGCATGCTTATCACTATGGTCAATGATAAGATCTTGGCTAAGATGGGACTCAGGGTCCCTCCTATCTAATGATCAACACTAGTTCTCCCTGTGGAATAATAGATTTCCCTGAGGAAGCTAGAGGATGCTTGTGCCAGAATACCTTTATGCTAATACACCATGGATAACTCGCTATGCCCGCTTGAAATTGTGAGTTTAAATAAACTAATGATATTTTGTTCCTTTATAAGTAGGTGATACAATATTACTCCATCTAAATGTCCTAACCAGCTACCCCCTAAGCATTCATACAACACGCACTCACGTAGTCGTCAGATGGCAGCCAGCAGTGGAAATGAAGCCAAATCTAATATGAATCATTGGGTAGGGAGGGAAGATTAGCACTCTAAAATCCCCATATAAGGAAGAAATTCTTGATGTCCTCTGAAGTGCTAAACAAGCCGACTGTTGCAATGGTTTCAACAATAGGAAAAAAGAACTACATATGGATTTTAGCTGATGATTCTGGAAGAGCTCTGGAAAATTGGGAGTTTGAGGACACCTTCAATTCTATTATTTTAGAGTAACATGTCTAGCTAAAAAGTTGTCCTTTTATGTTTTATATGCGCATTTAGGCAAGCTCTTATATGAATCATGAATGAAGAATGATATGTGAATAAAATTCACTTATTTATATCCATTCTTCCTTGTTTTTTTCTTCTATTCGTTCATTGTTCATTTTTTGCCCTCCAGGAAATCGATTTCCTCGGAACTCTTGTCCAACACAGAGGTTTCTGAGTCCTTGAATAATGATTTGCTTGTTGCTATTGATATGCATGATTACGAGTGTGATGATGATGAGATCATTCAAGTATACAAAAGATCCTCGAATCTGATGACAATAGAATGTGCTCACATGAAGATGTAATTGAAGTAATAAATATGGGCACAGAGGAAGAAAAGAGAGAACTAAAGATAGTAGATAACCCCGAAAGAGAGAAAATGGTTGAACTCTTCAAAGAATTCATAGATGTGTTCGCATGGTCCTAACAAGAAATGCCAGGCCTTGATCCAGGGATTGCCTCTCACAAGATTCCCTTATTCCTAGACACCAAAGCTAAAAAGCAGAAATTGAGGAGGCTCACTTCCGATATGTCCTTAGTGATTTGAGATGAGGTGATGAAGCAATTAAAAGCAGGTTTCCTGGAAGTAGCTAAATACCCACAATGGATAACAAATATTGTTCTTGTCCCAAAGAAGGATGGCAAAATTCGAATGTGTGTGGATTATCAAGATCTGAACAAAGCTAGCCCAAAAGATGATTTTCCATTGCCTTATATTGATGTCCTAGTTGATAATACAGCCCGTAGCTATAAGTACTCGTTCATAGATGGGTACTCAGGGTATAACCAAATCCATATGGATAGATAGGACAAAGAAAAAACCACATTTA
Organism: Inga oerstediana; assembly: GCA_963210345.1. Lineage (NCBI taxonomy): Eukaryota > Viridiplantae > Streptophyta > Magnoliopsida > Fabales > Fabaceae > Inga > Inga oerstediana. The sequence continues at coordinate 62,159,867 of OY723400.1, forward strand.
TTACAAAATAAGGTACTTATTATTACCGCGTCATGCCATTCAGGCTAAAGAATGCTGGGGCAACTTATCAGCGTGTCATGGTGGCACTCTTCTATGATATTATGCATAAAGAACTTGATGTATACGTGGATGATATGGTAGCTAAATCTTCTAAGGGAGAAAGCCATGTTGTGGTGTTAAGAAAGCGTTTGAAAGGCTACGCAAGTACAAGCTACGGATAAATCCTAACAAATGCGTCTTTGGGGCTTTATCTGGGAAATTGTTGGGCTTCATTGTAAGCCAAAAAGGGGTTACAGTAGATCTAGACAAAGTAAAAGCAATACGGGAAATGCCCCCTCTTTAAACAGAAAAGGAAGTTCGAAGCTTTTTGGGGTGATTGAATTATATTGCACGATTCATTGCCAACCTGACTCAACTTGTGAGCCGATATTCAAGCTTTTAAAGAAGAACTGCACAAGGAAATGGGATGAAAATTGCCAGCAGGCATTTGATAGAATCAAGAATTATTTGCTAAGTCCCCCAATTTTGGTTCCTCCTGTACCAGGACGACCTTTAATTTTGTATTTGATAATACGACTAAACTCTATGGGAGCCATGTTGGGGTAACAAGATGCATCTAAGCGAAGAGAACAAGAGATCTATTACTTGAGCAAGAAGTTTAATGATTGTGAGTCATGTTACCATATGATCGAGCGAACTTGTTGTAGTTTAGTCTGGGCTACAAGGAGGTTAAGGCAATACATGCTTTACTACACCACTTGGTTAATTTCTAGAGTAGTCCCACTTAAGTACATCTTTGAAAGCTCACATGTAGCTGGAAGAGTCTCTAAGTGGCAGGTAATATTGTCTGAATATGATATAAGATACGTCACTCAAAAATCCGTCAAGGGTGGTACGATAGCAGATCACTTAGCGGAAAACCCCATAGATGAATGCCAGCCATTAGATTTCAAATTCCTAGATGAAGACATATGTGTTACAGATGATCCGATTGAGGAAAACAAATCGAAGGAGTGGGAAATGTATTTTGATGGGGCAGCAAACATACATGGCAATGGTATAGGGGCAGTAATCATATCCCCAGACGGAAAGCAATTTCCGATTGCTATAAGGTTAGGGTTTGACTGCACCAATAACATGACATAATATGAAGCTTGTATTAATGGTCTCCAAACTGCCATAGATTTTGGAATAAAAAATCTAAAAGTCTATGGTGACTCAGCTCTCATAATTTATCAGGTGACTGATGAATGGTGTACTAAAGACCCAAAGTTGATCCCTTATCAAGAGTATTTGATCGAGTTGATAAAAAATTTTGAAGTAATCAATTTCCATCACATGTCCAGAGAAAAGAATAGTTTCGCTGATGCGTTAGCTACTTTAGCAGCTATGATCCAACTGGATTGTAGGGTCCAAGTTCAGCCAATATAGATTGAAACTAGAAGATCGCCCGCATTTTGCTTCAATATTAGAAGAGAGCATGACGAGAAACCTTGGTATCGTAATATCAGGGTGTATATAGAACATGGTACTTACCCTCCAGATGCGACACACAATGAAAAGAAGACTATCCGACGATTGACTATGGGCTTTTTATTAGTAATAACGTCTTATATAAGAGGAGCTTTGATAGGACATTGCTTCGCTGTGTAGACATGAGGGAGGCACACAAGATTATGGTAGAGATCCATAAAGGCATATGCGGTACACATGCAAATGGCCACTCATTATCTAAACAAGCTTAAAGATCCGGTTATTATTAGATAACTATGGAGAAGGATTGTATCAATTATGTTAGGAAGTGTTATAAGTGCCAAATATATGCCAACAAAGCTAATGCTCCTCTGACTATGATGCATAGTCTTGTATTTCCATGGCCATTTTCCATGTGGGGAATCGATGTCATCGGGCCGATTAACCCAAAAGCTTCGAATGGTCATCGTTTTATCCTCGTTGCTATTGACTATTTCACTAAGTAGGTAGAAGCCAATTCTTTTGCTAGTATTACCCAGAAGGCCTTCATCAAGTTCTTAAAGACCAATATCATCTGTAGATATGGGTTACCGGAGAGGATCATAACTGACAATGCACCAAACCTCAATGGGGCAGCAGTTAAAGAATTATGCGACCAATTCAAGATCAAACATCATAGTTCTGCACCATACAGGGCACAAATGAATGGTGTAGAGACAGCCAATAAAAACATTAAGAAGATCATCGACAAAATGACAGTGACCTATAAGGACTGGCATGAAATGCTTCCATATGTATTACACGGATACTGTACCATAATGCGTACTTCAACTGGGGCAACCCCTTACTCTTTAGTTTATGGCATGGAGGCTATTACTCCAATTAAGGTGGAAATACCATCCCTGAGAATCTTGGCTGAATCAGACCTAGATGAAAGCGAATGGATACGTTCTCGATTTGAACAATTAAATATGATTGAAGAAAAGAGGCTCACAGCAATATGTTATGGGCAGTTATATCAGTCACGAGTGGTAAGGGCCTTTAATAAGAAATTACGACCCAGGGGGTTTAAAGTAGGAGACCCAGTCCTCAAGAAGATCCTACCAAATCAAGAAGATGACAGAGGTAAATGGGCTCCAAATTATGAAGGCCCATATGTTGTTAAGCAAGCTTCCTTTGGAGGGGCATTTATATTGACAAACATGAATGGCCAAGATTTACCAAGACCAATCAATTCAGATGCTGTAAAGAAATACGATGTGTAAAAATATATATATATATATATAGCTCGCTAAGTTGAAAACCCGAAAGGGCAGCTTAGGCTAAAGTTAAAGCAAAACAAAAGAAAGGAGGCTCGCTAAGTTGAAAACCCAAAAAGGCGGCTTAGGCAAAAGTTAGAGCAAAAAGAAAAAAAAGGGGGCTCGCTAAGTTGAAAACCTGAAAGGGCGGCTTAGGCAAAAGTTAGAGTGAAAAGAAAAAAAAGGGGGCTCGCTAAGTTGAAAACCCGAAAGGGCAGCTTAGGCAAAAGTTAGAGCAAAAAGAAAAAAGGGCTTGCTAAGTTGAAAACCCGAAAGGGCGGCTTAGGCAAAAGTTAGAGCAAAAAAACAAAGCTCGCTAAGTTGAAAACCCGAAAGGGCGGCTTAGGCAAAAGTTAGAGTAAAAAAAAAAAGCTCGCTAAGTTGAAAACCCGAAAGGGCGGCTTAAGCAAAAGTTAGAGCTAAAAAAAAAGCTCGCTAAGTTGAAAACCCGAAAGAGAGGCTTAAGCAAAAAATTAGAGCACCAAATTGGAAGCTGTTGAGTCAAAAAAACCTGAAAGGGTGGGTTAAATAAAAATTGAAGAAGGTTATCAGTCCTAGCCCCATGACTCTCTTTACTTTGTCTATTTGAAAGACTTCGTAATCATTCATCGAAAAGTGCATATCTCTGGCAATTAAGCAAGGCACCATCAGGGGGACTACCTGGAACTGAAAGCGAAGGACCTCCTAATAGTATCACACCTACACCAATATGTGCTTATCATTATGCATTCACTTGAATATTGGAAGATCATTTCCTGTAAATGAATCTTCATTTATGTTGATAGGTTTAAATTAGGAAGTTACTTGTGGGGAGAATAATGAAAAAAAAATTAAAAATGAAAAAAATCTCCACTAATGGTAATTAGGTCAAGTTAGGAAGTTTTATCAATAGAGAATACAAAAACAAAATAAAAATAAAAATAAAAAATAAAAAAAAAATCTCCATTGATGGTAATTGAGTCAAGTTAGGTAGTTCTTAACATAAAATACAAAAAAAAAATCAAAAAAAAAAATTAAAAAAAAATGATCATTTATAAAGAAAACCCTACCTTGAGACTATAAATAGGAGTGCAAGGGTTGAAGCAAGGAGACAAGAATTTTGGGAGAGCAAGGAAGCAACATAGAGAGCTAATTTTATTTTCTCATTTCATTACGCATACATAATTCTCATATATTTTGTTCAATGCTCTTTATTTACACGCTCTTCTTTTACTTGTGATAATATTCAGCCACCGGTATAAATTGTGTGTTTGACTAATTCCCCTTCCTTTATGCTCTTTTATGACTATTCTTGTCTCTGCGTTTATTCGCATGAATCACCTTTCTCTAAAAAAAATTGCATGAATCACTCCACCTACCTTAATATATGATATTACACTGCTGGACGTGAATCATCTATTCATTAGAGCACTTGTACGGTTGACATTAACATTGCTGGACGTGTTTGTGTTTGAGCTCAAGAGGTATGTGTCGCTTTGTCTATACTTGCTTCTTATTTATTATGTGGTTCATCACCCTATCTCTTGTTGTAGTGGGATTCAAATCATAAAAGGTACATGCTCCCACCATGTCTTTCTTGATTTTCTTGTCATCTTGAATTTTCTACTATAAATGATATGATGAGAATGCACTTCTTTTCTTTTTCTTTGCAAATAAAAATGTTTCAACATAAAAAAAAAAGATTCTTTTCTTCAAGTAAATGAATTTGGTTTCATATGAGATAATAAAAAAAATGCGTTTTGAAAAAAAAAAGTAAAAAACACAAATAAAAAAAAAGATATTTTTCTTAAATAAATTAAATAAACATTTCCTAAAAAACACTAACCAAGTGACACACCTTTCTACCCCCGAACTACGTGGGCTTTGATCCCTCTAAAGGGTACATAGGCCATAGGTTTTCATCCTAGGTCAAGTCCAATTTTGTAAATAAATATATTTCTCTTATTTTCTTTTTATAAATAAATGTTCTTTTCTTCTTCTTTAGTTTTCATTTCATTTATTTTTGTAAATATTTTCTTTTTTATTTGGGTAATTATAATTAAATTAAAGGCCATATTTATTTTTAAATAATTAACTTAGGGTAACCATTCTTATGAATGGGTGTTGTGGGGTGCCTAACACCTTTCTCATACACAATCGACTCTCAAACCCTAAATGGTTTTTATAAACCAGTTTTCATTTCTAAAAAGGTTTCCAAAGTTATCCTATCTTTAAAATTTTGGTGGCGGCTCCATGTTTTCTAAATTTCGAGCACTACAACACCAAAACCATGGTTTTGCTAAAAAATTCCCAAACATTCCACTTTTTGCCAAACCATGGTTTTGAGATCAAAACCATGGTTTGAAGAAAATCTATTTTTTTTGCTTTTTTTGTTATGTGCGCCACACTGTCTCTTTTTTATTGGCCCTTTTTCACTGTGAGTCTCATGCTACACACCCTCTCTCTCTTCTGTTTTTTTCCTTTAATTTCACCGTTTTTCTCTTTCTCGTCCGTCACTATGTTTTTTTAAGGATTTTAAAATTTTAATACCCCTTCTTAACCTTATATAAAACCTATTTATCTAATTTGATTATATTAGAAAAAATAGTTAAGTTAATTAACATTACATATAGACAAATTTATTTCATTTTTGGTATTAATTATGAAATTTAATGTTAAATAATGGGTTAAAATGCATCTTTTTTAATGTCGTTAGGAGTTTTTTTCTCTTATAATTTAACGCCGTAAGGTCAAATTTAACGGTCTTGTTAAATTTACATTCTTTTTAATTATTCATTATTATTTTTGCATCTTCCAAAACTTATTTGTAGCAGACGCCCCTCAGGAAAACTTTGATGTAAAATTTGGACTTTACTCTTAAATAATACATAAACTATAATCTTATTCCTTATATATAATTATCACAAAAGTTAATTTCCTTTTTAGTAATTTGACCATGAAAAAAGCTATTCTGATCACAACATCCAAACACTCTCATTTTATTAAAATTATATTTTTTCCATAATCTATTCTCCAAAAGCTATTCTCTAAAAGCTAATCTAAATACACCCTAAATAAGAGTTTTTCATTTTATCTTCTCAAGATTGTGAGAAATGGTAATTACTATAATATCGATATGATGGGCTTGTAAAACTAATATTTAGTTACTAAAATATATTTAGGTATATATTGTAGTAGTTATCATGTTTTTACTGTTTTTCCGTGGCCCATAGGATTAGCAGATTAGTTAGTTTAGGATTGAACAGTATAAATAGAAAATGGACTGATTGATCTGATCTGATCTCATTTTTGTAAATTGATGACGATTCAACTAATGAAATCCCTTTCATGCCAATAGCTTGAGATCTGAGTCGATGTGTTCAAGCCTGGAATTTAACAAAGATAAACAAATGCTCTATGTCCTTGAACAGGCCTGCCAATAAGGAATGATCTATTGTTTTGTTAACCAATAAAATAAATGAGGACATGAGATCATATGAAGACAATGTTGTTGAGCTGGATGATCCATTTCATGGGACGTCAATTGACACAATTCAACAAAGATTATGTTTTATACATTAGACACGATGAGGACTATGAATTTCAAAAGGGGGAAATTACTTCGCAACAAGAAAAAAATAATGCAAGCTAATAAGAGTTCAAAAAAAAAAGAAAGAAAAAAAGAAAGAAAGCTAACACTAGGAAAAGTTAAAAAAGACACTTGAGCATGTAAATTTTCTTAATTTTGTTTGAGTTGATTTTATTTCTTTTATTTCAATAAATTATTGTTTGAGTGAATAACATGTATGTGTTTCTTATTTGTTTTATTTGTTGTACATGGGTAATTTGGTTAATTGGTTGTTTCAATTGTTTTGCTTCGATTTCTATTTTTGCAATAGCAGGGTTGCTGGAAAAGTAGCCCCCTATTTTTTTTTTTTAAAAAAACATAAGCAACAATACTTGGTGATTATCAACAATAACAATTAAATATTATTATGACCATACTATTTTATGGTTAGACGGAAAGACGGTCCATATATACTTGACGATTGTTAAAGGAAAACCGTCCAGTGCAGGGTTATTGAATCCGGGTTGGACCCGGAAACCGGCGAACAGGCCGGTAAACCGGTCTGGTTTCTGGTCCGGTCCGGGTTCGTGTTTAAATTTTTTTTTAAAATTTTCTTTTAGAATTTTATACTATAAGTCTAAAATTTTTAATTTCTCATCAATTTGGTCCCAGTTTAGCTTCGGTTTGGCTCTGGTCTGACCCACTGACCCTTAACCCAGTACCCCGACCGGTTCAATACCCGATCTGAGTTTTAATACCTTGGTCCAGTGATACTATAAATAGTGCTCACATGGCCATGTTAGAAACCTCAAAACTTGACGGTTGTGGTATAAAAGCTATCAAATAAGGTACCCAATATTTGACAGTTCAGAAATGACAATATTTTCTTAAAAAATATTTTTTGGTACATTTCTTAAAAAAATTTGATGCATCATTATTTGACAGTTCCTAATTATGAGAGATGAGGACAATGCATGTGGGTTAGGCCCATTGTATGGAAAACCGGACCGGACCGGCCGGTTCAGACCGGAAACCGGTGAACCGGTCACTGGTCCGGTCCGGGTGAGGGGAGAAACCGGTGAACCGGTCAATCCGGTCTGACCCGGTGTGAACCGGTCAGAACCGGGGTGAACCGGCATGACCCGGACTAGTCACGGTTTGCTCCTTTTTTTTTTTTTTTTTTTTTACTTTTTTACACTCCAAATGAAGTCATTTTGACTTTTTTTTTCAAAAAAAAAAAATATTCCTAACAGTTTTTTTATTTATAAGGAGCTTTAAAAGGATTATGGAATACTTTTAACATTGGTTAGGGAAAAATCCTTATATATTTAATGATATTTTTGTAGGTATTAGGTTCAAGAGGTTATATTAGACTATTAGTTGAAAAATAACTCTCATATAGTTTTTTGAAAGGTATGTATGAACATTTAAATTATATATATTTTTTAAATTGACCCCGGTCTGACCCCCGGTTTGACCCCCGGGTTGACCCCGGTTTGAACCACTGACCCTTAACCCAGTGCCTCGACCGGTTCAATGTCCGGTCCGGTTTTCAGTACCTTGGTTAGGCCACATAAATGCATTGCACTATCGGGCACATATAAGAAATTTATGATAAAATAAAAATTTCTAGTGTTGAGGATTAAAACAATAAGATATGGATAGATACCTAGATCACACATGAGAAGAAGATTTTAATCCTCGGCGGGGTATAAAATCAGCAGAAAAAACAGAAGGGGAAAGGGAAAATATCTTTTTTTTTTTGTTTTCTTGCATTACAGTACTTTTTTTCTTTTACCTGTGCATTACATTACTTGTCTTGGCAGTGTATAATGTAGTGGGCCATGGTTATGTTTGTTGTGCTAGTAGTACGGGCCTAAGCCCAATTGGTTAGTAGTTGCTTTAGTTGTTATTTGAGGAGGACAATTTTATTCGTTTTATTCAGCTATTGAACAAGGCTGTGATTTGTATATATATAAAAGCCCAATGCATACTGTTGTGGTTGATGTTGTAACCTTTACTCAATAATAATATTCAGTTTTATCCATTCATTTTGGGTCTCTTGGTCATAACATGGAATCAGAGCTCGGGATAGCTAAAGTAGTGATTCGGGTTAAGAGACCCATATTGCATTTCCTTCCAGTTGGATACTCGAGTTCTCTTGTTTGCATTCTGTGTTTTCGGCAATTTCGAAGCATGCCCTCAAATCCCTTTTTTCCTCCCTCAATGGAGTTTTCAGACAAAATTCATCAAGAAAGGTTTGCTTCTTGCTGGTTTCCTTGGTCGATGGCTATCTTCTTGGTTTGACGGTAGAAAAGAAGAAGTCTCCACAGTTGGTTCTCGCTGCTTCTTGATCGGTGGCGAAATTCTCGGTTCGACGAAGAGCGTCTCCACGGTAGTTCTCGTTGTTTCTTGCTTGACGGCAGGTCTCTTGGTTTGACGGTAGAGAAGGTTTTGGATTCTCTTCGTCCCCATTAATCTTCCCGGTTCAAATTCCAGAGAAAGGTGCTCGCATTTTTAGTTTTAATTGCAGAGCAAAAGTGTTCGGCAGCTCTCGTCTTGTTCTTTTGTTGGCTTTCTGGTTAGAGAACTTTTCTTTTGGCCTTCAAGTTTCTGGTTGTGATTCGGTGATTCTCTACTTCAAAGATTGAGTTTCGTTTTCATCTTCTTATTGGCTGAATTTATGGACCGAAGACAAAACATTCTGATTTTGGGCGTGTCTTGAATTCTGTTCACTTCCGCTGCACTCTGTTCTTCGCTCCTCTGAAGTTCTGTTGGTATGGCATTTCTCTGTTCTTCGCTCCTCTGAAGTTCTATTGGTATTGCATTTCTCTTAATAATTGCACTATTGCAACTCTCTGTCTTGATTGCTCTTTGATATGGCCTTGGAGGAAAACAAGTCTCAGACTCTTGATTTTAATCATCCACTTTTCTTACACCCGGCCGATACCCAGGCATCGACCCTTGTTTTCCCAAGTGTTAATAGGAGCCGACAACTATCCCACTTGGAGCAGGGCCATGAAACTTGCTCTTCATGGGAAGAATAAATTAGGGTTCGTTGATGGATCCTATGTTAGAGAGAAGCAAGAGGAACACCTCAGGGTAATCTGGGATCGCTGCAATTCTGTGATTCTTTCTTGGTTAGTCAATTCAGTAGATAAACAAATTGCCAGTGGACTGATTTTCTCTCTTAATTCCCATTTAATATGGCTAGACCTGAAAGAACGTTTCCACAAAGTGGATGGAGCTAAAATTTACTTCATTCATAGAGCCATTAACTCTCTCAGTAAAGGGAACACTTCAATTTCAGTATATTACACAAAGCTCAAAGAGTTGGGGGATGAATACGGTGCACTTGTTCCAACTCCAAATTGTCAGTGTAATATTACAACCACTACTACAAAAATAGGGATTAGTGGCATATTTTTGTGGCACTTCTTTACTTTACTGCTTCTTTCTAGATTGTTTTTAATTTTCTTTTTTTAAAAAACAGCTTAGGTGAGGAAGCGCCACAGCTACTTGGTCAAAGAAGTGCCACCTAAGGTGTTTTTTTTATAAAAAATATTCAAGCAGCAATTGTGGAATTTGTCCAAAAAAGTGTTACAGCTGCTATATACTTTGTGTGATATTTGGTTTTGGAAGCGCCACAAAGTAATATATTTTTTCAATTTTTTTTTTGCAAATCCTTCTCTCTCCCACGATATGCTTCCATAACTTTTATCCTTTTAGTCCCCACTCTTCATCCAACACATGTCATTGCTCCTTATCCTTAGTCCCTACATTTTCTTGTTTTTCTCTTTTTGTCACTTGTCACCGTTCTCACTTCAATCGGGTGAACTTCTTTTATCATTTCCTTTCTTTATGTTATTTTTTTTTTAATTTAGTTTCCCTGTCCAAGCCTTTCGCGTTGTAAATATTTGGACATAGCAATCAATGGATCTGCACATTCTTATTGGTCCTTCTGTCATCCAAATGTTGGATTTTGGGTTCTTTCTATATTTTGTCCCGTTATTCTAAGTTTATTGCTTTTATCTAACAGTTGTTGACAATGTCATCAACATCTTTTGTTCAGGTTGGTTTCCAGTCATCTTATACTGTTTTCTCTTGGACCTTTATAAAAATAGAAAATTAGAAATATTTTTATATGGATTAAGTGGATTTTTGAAGAACTGAATTTCTTCTTTGTAATATTAGATGCACTTTGAGTAATGGAGGATTTTTAACGATCCCCTTACCACTTTGAGTAATGCACTTTGATTGTCTTTCTCTTTTTCCTTTATTAATTTTTTTTAGGTGTGTGTTTGAGGTTTCAACCCACTCTATTCAATATTCCTATACACTGTAAGTTTTGTTTTTTAAATTTTTAAGCTTACAAATTTAATTTTATTAGTAGTTGATAGTTTAATTTGCTCAATGTCTTTTATATTTAATTTATTATGAAATCTGAAAAAATTATTCTCATTTTCATATGCTGAAAAATAAATGAGATAAAATTAAATATTATTATATATAGGTTGTATATGAAGATATGTAGTAGTTATAATTTTTAGTTGTTGTAGTAATTGTTAACATTGATGATTTGCATAAGTAAAATAATTATTTATTTTTAACACTTGTATTTTACTTAGTAGTGATTTTTTTAATTAGTTATTTGTTAATTTATATTATTTGGGAGTTATTTGATTGTGGTTTGCTTTTTTTCATTTTGTTGTGGATATGAAAATGTGTTTAAAGTGTGTTATCAACTATAATTATAGGGTTTTAAAAGAAAAATACGAAAAAATTTATTTTTTTTAAAAATAATACTTCTTGTGGCGCTTCCTCGAGGAAGGCCACAGGAAGTGAGCTTCCTGTGACGCTTCCTCATAGGAATATTCCTGTTGTTAACGGTGGAATATTCTAAGATTCATCAGGAGCAAAGGCTGTTTCAGTTCTTAATGGGCCAAAATGAGTCTTACCAAAACACACTAGGAGTCAAATACTCGTAATGACTCCATTGCCTACTATAAGAAGATCTTACTTCATTGATTTATAAATGCTTAGGATTACAATGCTTATATAGGAAAAACAGAGGGACAGAAATCAATGGTAGGTGAGGGTAGGTGAGTGTAGGTGAGTGTAGACAGAGGTGTAGAGAGTGTCAACAATGGCATACAATTAGGTGCTGATATTTCTGACTTCTTACACTCCCCCTCAAGCTGGAGAGTATATGTCAATCATACCCAGCTTGCACAGAAACTTTTCAAACGTAGTTCTGCTTAGTGGTTTTGTCAGCACGTCTGCAATTTGGTCTTCAGATCTGATGTAAGACAAATTCATAATGCCTGCTTCAATTTTCTCTTTAACAAAGTGTCTGTCTATCTCAACATGTTTTGTTCTATCATGATAGACTGGATTTTTGACCATTTCAATGCTGGCTTTGTTGTCACACCAAATTTGCATTGGCCCCTCATATGGAATTCCCAACTCCTTCAGTAATCTAATGATCCAAAGTCCTTCACGTACTCCATGATTAACAGCTCTTAGTTCGGCTTCTGCACTACTTGGTGATACCACAGTTTGTTTCTTGCTTCTCCATGTAACAAGATTTCCCCACACGTATGTGCAATATCCTGAGACTGATCTTCTAGTTTCTCTATCCCTTGCATGATCTGCATCAGTGTATATTACGATATTTCTGGTAGTGCATTTCTTAAAGAAGATTCATTTTCCAGGATTAAGCTTTAAATAGCTTAGGATTCTGTATACAGCTGCCATGTGTTCTTCTTGTGGTTGGTGCATGAATTGACTTGCTATTCCAACTGCATAGCTAATGTCTGGACGTGTATGGGTCAAGTATATGAGTTTGCCAACGAGTCTTCTGTACTGTTCTGCGTTGACTGGGACACCTTTTGGTTTAATTTCTAGGTGACAACCTTCTTCCATCGGTGTTCCTTCGGGTTGTGCCCCTAATATTCTAGTTTCATGCAATAGATCTAGGGTATACTTTCGCTGGGATACATTGATACCCTTTTTAGTTCTTGCTACTTCCATGCCTAGGAAATACCTCATTTGTCCAAGGTCTTTCACCTGGAACTCAGTTGACAAATCCTGTTTTAAATGAGCAATAGATACTTCATCGTTTCCCGTAATGACCATGTCATCAACATAGACGATCAAGATGGTGACTCTGCTATTGACACGTTTGACGAACAATGTGTCATCTGCTTGTCCCTGAGTATACCCCAATCTTTTCATTGTTTTGGTAAATCTACCAAACCATGCCCGAGGAGATTGCTTAAGTCCGTACAATGACTTGTTGAGTTTACATACAGAGTTGTTAGGAGCTAAAATTCCGTCTGGAATCTCCATGTAAACTTCTTCTTCCAAGTTTCCATTTAGAAAGGCATTCTTTACATCTAGTTGATGCAGTGACCAATCCAAGTTGGCTGCGATTGATAGGAGTATTTGAACAGTATTAAGCTTAGCAACTGGAGCAAAGGTCTCTTGGTAATCAATTCTATATGTCTGAGTGTATCCTTTTGCCACCAGTCTTGCCTTGTATTTGTTGATACTACCATCAGGATTGAATTTTGGGTTGAAGATCCACCTGCATCCTACTGGTCTCTTTCCCTTGGGAAGAGTTGTAATCTCCCATGTTTTATTTTCCTTAAGTGCCCTTAACTCTTCTTCTGTAGCTCGTTTCCAATTTGGATCAGCTATAGCTTGTTGAAATGTTTTTGGAATTTTAATCTGCGCACTGTTTACAACAAAGCTTTGCATTTTCATAGACAGGTTACCATATGAGACAAAACGTTGAATTGGATGCTGAGTACAAGATCTTACCCCTTTTCTCAATGCAATAGGCCAACCAAATTCTTCTGGATTTAATCCCGAATTAGAGTCATGGTCATTCCTTTGAATGGGAGAGATAGTTCTACCATTGTTTGGTTCATCTTGATTTTGTAGTATGGACTCTTCATTTTGTTGCAGTTCAGTATCTATCCCTGAATTGATTTCAACATTTGTTTCCAGTTCATTAGGCATGAGTTCAGGTTGAGGTGGAAGATGTTCTGATTCCTGATCAAGTTGGGTAGGAGTAAGTTGGCTTGTGGAAGGGACAGATTCAATGATGGGCACAAGATGAGGTTGAGGTGGTGATGATTCAGGTTTATTCAGGATTAGCCATTCAATTTCAGTGTACTCCCCCTGAATGGGTAATTTAGGGTAATATGCTTCATCTTCCGAGAAGACTGTATCTTTGGAGATAATAAGTTTCTTGGAAGCTGGACGGTAGCATTTATACCCTTTTTGAGTAGGAGAGTAACCAAGAAAGAGACATTTGTTAGCACGAGTACCAAGTTTGTTTCCATCATTGTTATGGACATAGACAACACAACCAAATACTTTAGGAGGTAATGAAGTGAGGATTGAGCAACTGGGAAAATTTTCTAACAATTTTTGGATAGGTGTGTCATATTTGAGGACTTTGGAAGGCAAACGATTAATGAGATAAGCCGCAGTGAGTACGGCATCACCCCAAAAAATGTTGGGAACATTTCGTTCCATTAGTAAGGTTCGGGTTACTTCCAACAAGTGACGGTTCTTTCGCTCAGCTACTCCATTTTGTTGAGGAGTGTAAGGGCAGGAGGTTTGGTGATGAATTCCTTGTTGTTCAAGAAATTGGCTAAAACTGTTACTCATATATTCCTTGGCATTGTCACTTCGTAGTACCTTAATAGACACATTAAATTGGGTGCGCACAAAGGTATAGAAGTTTTGAAAGATTTTGGCTACTTCAGATTTGTCTTTCATTAAATAAACCCATGTGGTTCTAGTGTGATCATCTATGAAAGTAACAAACCATCTGGCATTAGTGAGAGTTTTTATTCGTGAAGGACCCCAAATGTCACTATGGATTAATGTGAATGGCGAGGAAGGTTTGTAGGGTTGTTTGGGATAAGAGGATCTGGTTTGTTTTGCAATTTGACAAGTTTCACAATGAAAAGGAACAGAATTTTTATTGAATAAATCTGGAAACAAATGCTTCATATAATCAACACTAGGGTGACCTGAACGACAATGCCATAAGTTTACATAATGATTTTGTGAATTAGAGCTAACCAGTGCTCTTCTTGCCTTCCTTGCATCTTCTGATCTCAAGTTTGACTCTTCAAGGTAGAACAGTCCATCCCATTCTCTAGAAATTCCAATCCTCCTCCTCGATTTTAAATCCTGAAAAATACAAACATCATTATCAAACATGACTCGGCACAGTCGACCCTTAGTTAACTTACTCACAGATATCAGATTGACAGTGAGTGTGGGCACAAACAAGACATTATGAAGTTTCAGGGAATTAGAGAGAATAACTGTGCCAATTCCTTCAACTGAAGTGTATATCCCATTAGCAACTTTGACTCTAAGATTCTCATGAATCAGTTTAAGAGTTGAAAACAATGTGCGATTACCAGTCATGTGATCAGTTGCTCCTGAATCAATAATCCAAGCATTCTCACTAGCTCGTACAGTATTTAGAGCTATAATAGAGGTACCTGTTTGTGCAAGGTTGATGCCTGGCGTAGAATTAGACTTATTTTGTCTGTCTATCATCCTGCGGAATATTTGCAGTTTCTCTTTAGTCAGAGAATGATTATCCTCAGCTTCTGACTCAGTAGTAGAGATATGGCTTTGTCTGTTACTTCCTGGTTTTCCATGAAGCTTCCAGCATTCTTCTTTTGTGTGGCCCTTCTTCCTACAGTAACTACACCATTTGTTTCTTCGTTCGTCTTGTGGTCGTTTTGCCGCCGCGGTTGTCCTTTCAATTGAGCTCGGACTATCTTGGTTTGCTGCCAGGGCTGACCTTTCAATTGGGCCTAAGTTACCTTGATTCAAGAGCTTTCTGCTTTCTTCGAACTGCACATGGTTGACAACATCAAAGAGATGTGGTAAAGGCTTTAGGCCCATTATTCTGCCACGTATCTCCTCAAATGAGTCATTAAGTCCAAGGAGAAAATCATAGACTCGTCCTTCTTCAACTATTTTCTTATATAACTGAGCATCTTCCACATTTTTCCATGGATGTACTTCAAACAGGTCCTGTTGTTGCCAGAGTTTGATCAATGCGTTATAGTAATCAGTGACAGTCAGAGTACCTTGTCTCAAATCGCGAAGTTGGCGCTTCAAATGGATCAAGGCTGCTGTATTGTCAAGAGAGGAATAGGTTCTTCTGGCTGCATCCCAAATTTCTTTTGCAGTAGTTGCGAGGAGATATCCTTCGCTGATGTCATCGGTCATAGAGTTGCACAACCAACTCATAACTTGATTGTTCTCAGCAAACCATGTATCAAAATGAGTGTCATCAGGGGCAGGCTGGGATGCTCCTCCATTGATATACTTCTCTTTTCGCTTGCCACGAAGATACCTTAGCACGGTTTGAGACCATTGGAGGTAGTTTCGCCCATTAAACCTGTGGTTGATAGCCATAATCTGACTATCGGAGAGTTCTGGAGCCATCACCGTTTTGCTAGTAGTGGAGGAGTGAGAAGAAGATAAGTCTTGGGTCTCAGAATTTGTGCCTGTCATGAGTGCAATTGGTGTTGTTCCCGTTATGGATGAATTTTCAAGAAAAGAACCAAAACGAGGAGGAAATTTAGGAGAATCCATGAGGAAATGGTGGGTGTAGAAACTGTAGTTTGGTTTCTAGAAAAACGGAGATCGGAAAGCACTCTGGACGGTGGCGCGTACTGTTCACGCGCCGGTCAGATCGACGCCGCGCTCTGGGGTTGCGCCGATCGGCGCTGTCCGAACCTCTCTGAGGTGGTGGTGTGTTCAGACGCGCCGGAAAAACGGAGATCGGAGCACATTGTCTCCTCCCCTGTTTTCCGATCTGCAGCGCCTCTCTCTCGCGTCTCACTCTTTCTGGTCGCCGGACTCTTGCGTCTCAGCTCTGATACCATATAAGAAGATCTTACTTCATTGATTTATAAATGCTTAGGATTACAATGCTTATATAGGAAAAACAGAGGGACAGAAATCAATGGTAGGTGAGGGTAGGTGAGTGTAGGTGAGTGTAGACAGAGGTGTAGAGAGTGTCAACAATGGCATACAATTAGGTGCTGATATTTCTGACTTCTTACACCTACTCCAATCAAGCATACTCTATGGTAATTCAAGAAGAAACCCAACGTCAAATTAGCAGCTTTTCTCCTTATTCTGACTCTGATGTATCAATGATGGAGAATAATCCAATAAGAGGAGGTAGGGGGCATGGCAGGGGACATTACCAAGATCAATGTACCTATTGCAATAGGAAGGGACATGGTCGTGATACCTGCTATCAACTCATCGGTTTTCCTTCCAGCTCTAGTTTTCAAAGAAATTTAGGACAACAAAGTGATCAAGCGAATCAAATATCAACTAATCCTTTGCCTAAGACTCCTTTCAATCAAGAAGGAGCCGTCATATTCTTAGCTCCTATGTTTACTCAAGAATAGTACAAACAAATCCTAGAGCTTCTCAAGCGAGATTCAGATCCCAAGGATGTTGCGGTCAGTGTGCAAGCAACTATACCAGGTTTTGTACTCTTTTGTACTCTCTCATGAATGAATATTAGATTCAGGGGCAAGCTACCATATTGTGAACAATTTAAGTAACCTAGATAAATGTAAACCTTATCTTGGAGTAGGAAGATGGGTTAAGATCCCAAATGGATAGAAAATTAAGGTTACAAATGTATGAAAAGTACCAATAACTGAACATATACGCCTCATAAATGCCTATTATGCTAAGGAGTTTTGTTATAATCTGATTTCGTGGTTAAACTAAGATTAGATAGTTCATGTATAGTTTGTTTCTTTCCTGATTTTTGTGTGTTGCAGGATGTGATGAATGGAATGACCAAACGGATTGGTATAATCTCTAATGGGCTATACTTGCTTTAGAAACAAAATTTACCTAGAATAGTGAATGCTGCCACTAAATGTAGTATTGATATGAGTTTGCTTTGTCATCATAGATTAGGACATACCCTACTTGATGTTTTGATATTTTTACATGATGTAAAGAAAGACATATCCATTATTGATCAAAATAAATGTGAATTTTGCATATGAGCTAAGCATGCAAAGTTACCCTTTGTTTCTAGTGATTCTAAGACCTCTTGTTGTTTTGAATTATTACACATGGATGTGTGGGGCCCATATAGGACTCTGACACATCAAGGCTACAAGTACTTTCTAACCATTGCAGATGATTTCTCCAGAAGTATATAGATTTTTTTTATGCTTCTTAAATCTGATGCAATTAAATACATGAAAACCTTTGTTGCTTATATTGAAAACCAATTCTCTGCCAAGATTAAAATGATTAGAACGGATAATGGAACTGGGTTTGTTAACCATGAAGTGCATGATTTTCTTAGTAGCAAAGGTATTGTTCATAAAAAAACTTGTCCATTTACACCCCAGCAAAATGGGGTTGTTGAAAGAAAGCATAGACACTTATTAGAGACAGCTAGGAGCATGATGTTTCACTCCAACTTACCATCAGATTTTGGGGTAAAGCAATAAGAGCTGCTTCATATGTAATTAATAGAATTTCCACTCGAGTTTTGGGGAATGCTACTCCATTTGAGTGATTGTATGGTAAGACACCAAAATTATCTCTTTTAAGGGTTTTTGGATGCCTCTCTTTTACTACAAATATGAATCCTACTGACAAATTTGATGCTAGATCCAAAGCTTGTGATTTCATGGACTATTTTTTCACTCAAAAGAGATACTCTTTATATAATATAGAAACCAAGAAACTTATAGTCAGTAGGAATGTGCTTTGTCGAAGGTAAGCTTCCTTTCAGGGATATGGAATTTGACATATTTGACAGGAAACAAGGAGTGCTAGTTCAACAATTAGATCCCTTCACCATTGATCATGACTGAGAACACTTCCTTACCACTACCACCCATCTTCACTTAGTGCCCGTTTGGATTAGCGGTAGAAAAGTAGCTTTTTTTGTTATCTCACTTTTAGAAAAGTCAGATAAGAAAAAAGTCAAAATGTAGATGTGATTTGTGTTTGGATTGGCGGTAGAAAAAGTGACTTTTTTTCTAATCTTAAACGTGTTTGGATTGGTGTTTGAAAAGCCCGTTAAGATGAAAAATGACTGAAAAGGGCATGAATCTTATTGAATACTCCATATATATATATTAGTTGTATATATTGTGATAATTGAAGTGAAAAAATATAAATAAAATTTGATAAAATAATAAAAGTTCAATTATTATTGAAAAAAAAGAAAAATACACTAAAGCCACTTCAATTAAAACTCGATAAATTTATATCTAAATTACAAAGCATACATGAAATGTCTTATTATTGGATCATCTATCCCTAACAAGTTGATCTCTGATTGTGTCACGAAAAATCTTTTTTTGTTATGTAATTAAAGAGGGAAAATAGTTCTACAAAAAAGAAACAAACACATGACACCTATTCCATTCTGAAGAACTAGATTTTCAAAGACATTTTCATTGATCAATAGAATACTCTATCATGAAGACATTTACAAATCCACAACGGACAAAATAGGACTATATATATCATAGTTAGTCAAACCAAAGAGATGAGAAAGTTGAATTATATATGCTACATTAATTATAATTTTGAACTTTAGAAAGAAGTCTCATGTTTAAGAGATTAATCTCTCCACACAGGAATAATCCCTTGTGCAGCCAAACGTTTCTCAACCTAGAAGATGACAAGTTTTGCTGTAATTTTTTTTTTCATCAATGAGGAATGGCTCAACAGTGCTTGCTTGTGAATTATAAGATGATAGAGAAAACCCCTTTGGACCTGTTCAAGCACACAAATCAAATGGTTCTCATAATGTCTGCTTAATAGGGTTAATTAATTTGATAAACCAATAGCAATGGAAAATACACATACCAGTAAGCACTCCATTAGGAGAGAAGGCCCAAAATGAATAGGGATTTCCTTGTTTCAAGAAGGATCGTTCCAACTGTTAATTAAAATCAATTGAATGTGTTACTGAAAAGGGGAAAAATCAATCCAATGTAATAAGGTAAGTTAATCCAACCATTAAAGGAAGTGGGCATGAGAACAATTTATTGTTTGGACCCTTTTCACTCTCAACATTCAGAGAATAAGACTTCTCATATGCACATGGTGCCCATAACAGTTAACAGCTGCTTCACACAACAAGTATACAAATCAAATCTTGATCATTAACTGCCTTCCAAATTTTTTGTTTATCCAAATAACAGAGCAATGGCTCTTGGCTCTAATAGTTATAACCTACTCTGTTTTGTTAGTAACTCCTCAACTTAGCCCAAGTTTTAAGGGATGAAAAGGCATTAATGGTAAAAAAGCAAAGATGCGAAAAGAGCATCTTACTAACCTTATTGTCCTGAAAGACGAGCTCAATGTTAGAGATGTCTTGTTGGGCTTCAAGTATAGCTTTCAATGAAGGTATCACATCCTCCTCCATCATTTGAGGTAGAGGCTTGACAGGTGCTTTGGCAGGAGGCTTCTTTGCAGGTGCTGCTTTTGGAGCTGCATTTGCCTCCTCCTCCTCCTTTGTTTCAGCAGTTGCTATTACCAGAAATTGAAATCAATATCTACAATATATGTAAGAACAATTGGAGGGTTGGTATGATTCTAAAGTCATGAACAGTACAAACTTACCTCTCGCTTTGTATTTAATTTTGTATACTATTCTAACATTGCTCATACTTTTATTTAACAAGGCCCTTTGAAGTTAAAACCATCTGTTTATTTGTCTGGACATGTCGCTTATGTGTAACTTTGATTAGATGAATTGGCTTGTGGAAAAAAGTCGTCGTTAGAGTTTTCTATTATAAATGCAGAAACTCACCTGTTGTACTAGTGGAAGATTCTTGAACAGCAGAGCAAATGATCCTGTTTCTGCTTGAAGTTGCTAGCTTACTTGTACTCTACAGCTCAGGCAAATCAAACATTGAAAGTAAATTTACTCATAAATTCACAATATCCCAGAGAAACATAATTGATGGGACTGAAATGAAAGAACTGTATTATGACACCTTAACACATATCTAAATATTTCAGCTATCTAGAGCTCCACCTCTTGAAAAAATGCGTTTCCACCATTCAATTCTTATTTTTACATAGAGATTATTACATTTTATTTGATAAATAATAACTTCCACGCAAAAATAAAAAAGTAAACACATAAGCTTTTCTAGAGATTAAAAATCCAAGTAAGAAACTACCAAATCATGTTGTAACAGCAAAGTCTAGTTTTTTCTAAAGACCTATAAAGCTGTAAATTGAAACACGACGGGACATTAAATTATTTCAATCGCTATGCTTTAACTCACAGAAGACATTAAACAAACACATAGAGGTCATGAATTGTCTTGACAAACTAAACTCCTAAATTCACTTTACCCAAAAAAGAATAACTACTCAGGAAGCTTTAAGAGATCAATAATCATAGTTAGAGCTTCTCACCAGAGGGAGTATCAATGATGACGAGGAACTGGATATGAAATTCTGGGCAAGATGCAAAGAAGAAGAAGAACTAGTGGTTGATGACCAAGATAACCTAAAAGTAGAAGAATCAGCTACTGCTCCTCTTAAAGAAATCGCCATTTGCATTCTTTCTCTTGAACAAATAGTTATCTTCTTCCTTCAGCTATTCTTGTATGTAATCCCCAACCATTATTTTTGCCGTCCAGTTTATCGAAGTTCAATCAAAAGAACGTTCGTATTGAAAGAACCTCCAGGCCCATAATAACTGATTTGTGCCGTGCCACTGCGAAAAAGCTCAAGCTGTGAGCTTCTTTGTTAACCCGCGATAATGATAAAAGCTCAGTAATGTATACCATGAACCCAAACAGGATGATAAATGCTTACCGGGCTTTTTCCCCCCTACCGCGCGTTTTCCCTCCATTAATGCTGTGCCAAACAGACCCTTAGTAGATAATATCAACCAAAGAAATGAAGGAAGGGACCATAGACCACATCAAGATAATCTGACCCCATATTTATAACAACAAGAGGCAGTGCATCATTAAACAACTCAAGGACATATTTGACCCTCACAAAATGATCAACCCCCACTCAAATCTGAGCAAGAAAGGAGGTTACCGGCTAGACTCCAAGATTATCACTATGAGTATGTTCCATCTACCTCTAAAATCATCCTGAACAACACCCATACTTGATAAATGTTTCTTCATTATTAGATGTAGTAACCTATGATGATTTGTCAATGCATTATCAACATTTCCTTGGTTCTATTGATAGGGATATTGAGCCTGATACTTATGAATAAGCTGCAAAAGACCCTCGATGGGTTAAGGCAATGGAAAATGAGATTAAGGCCCTAGAAACTAATCAAACTTGGAAGATTGTCACACTACCCCAGGGGAAGAGATCTATAGGATGTAAATGGGTTTTTAAAACTAAATATAGGGCTGATGGAACCTTAGAAAAGCTTAAGACTCGATTAGTTGCTAAGGGGTATAGTCAAAAGAAAGAGATAGACTTTTATGAAACGTTTTCTCTTGTAAAAATTGTAACTATTTGTGTTATCCTTGCTTTAGCCACCATAAATAATTGGATGATATGTCAAATGGATGTAGACAATGCATTCTTGCAAGGTGACCTTCATGAGGAGGTCTATATGATGATACCCTAGGGTTTTAAGCGAAAGGGGGAGACTGGTTTTAAAGTTTGTAAACTACAGAAATCCTTACATGGCCTCAAACAGGCCTTAAGACGATGGAATGAGAAATTAACTCATTCCTTGATTAAGGATGGTTTTCAACAAAGTAAGCATGACTATGCCCATTTTCACAAGCAAACTAAGGATGACAAGTTGTATGTGCTTGTGCATGTGGATGACTAATGATTACTGGGAATAGTGTAAAATTGATTAACGATGTAAAGAGATATCTGCATAGTGAATTTAAGATTAAGGATCTTGGGACATTAAAATATTTCTTAGGTCTGGAATTGGTTCGCTCTAACCACGGCATACTTCTTAACCAAATGAAATATGCCATTGAACTTGTTGATCAAATAGGTTTAGATGATTCAGATTCGGCTTTCACTCCCTTTGAGCAGAATCTCAAGCTCACTACAAAAGAAACTAAAGATGATCACTTCTTACAAGAACTAGGGAGCTATAGAAGGCTTATAGGTAAGTTATTATATTCGATAGTAACAAGACTTGATATTTCCTTTACTTTGTCGGTTTTATCTCAATTCATACAAAGTCCTAAAGATTCACATATGAAAGCTGCTTTGAGGTTGGTGAGGTATCTAAAGGACACACCTGGTCGAGGGATTTTCTTCTCAGCTACAAGTCCTATGAGTATGGAGTGCTTATGTGACTTAAATCATGCTGGATGCAAGGATACAAGGCGCTTGGTCACTGGTTTCTTGGTTATTAGATTAGGTGGTTCGTTGATTTGTTAGAAATCTAAGAAACAAAGTACATTTTCCACCTCATTTACAGAAGCAGAATATAGGGCCTTAGCAAAGGGAACCTCAGAATTGACATTGATTGTAGGGCTATTTAAAGAGCTGCAACTTTCAAATATAGTACTAGTTAAGTTGTTCTGTGATAATCAGGCAACGATTCACATAGCCACGAACGCACCAAGCACAATAAAGTGGATTGTCACTTCGTGAGAGAAAAGTTGTTGCATGGAATGATTACTTTTGGACATGTCAAGTCTTCTGAGCAATTGGCTGATATCTTAACTAAAGGGCTTGGAGGACCACAACATGAGTACATTATGAGCAAGTTATGAACCTGTGAATAACCGAATACAGAGTTCTTAGCTTTAGGGGGAGTCTTGGCGGTGTATAATGCAATGGACCTTGTTAGAACTGGCCGACACCCAAGAGGAGCTGAATTGAGTGTATGATAAAAAATTAACTTTAAAAATCTTTTTGCATCTTATAAAATCAATAAGTATGGAAGCATGAAACTATAAGTAAGTATCTAAAACATATATGTTGGAAATATAAGAGCTTAGGGAAGAGAAGATGCAAACTATGATTTATCCTGATTCGGCCCAATCCACAATGACCTATGTCCAGTCCCCAGGCTCCTCCTGAGATTTTCAATCCACTATCTTCCTCAAGTTTAACTAGGTACTTGAGAACCACTACAATCTCACAAGTTTAATCTGGGCACTTGTGAAGCCTTTACGATTCTCGTACTGAGTTGCTCTCCGTTACATACCGTAAGGTTATAACCGAGTTGTTCTCCCTTACACACCGTAAGGATACAACTTTGATGATGAAATATTGCAATCAATATTCTCTCTCAGAAGTGAATAAAATGAATATTGAAGTACAATACAAATAATCGCTCTCTTAAATATACGTGATATAGAAAATAGATAAGAACAGAGAGTAGTTGGGTTGGAGTAGATGATTCATGATCTTTTCGTGTTTCCCGTTGTTATTCTCTGCTTGAATCTCTTGTATTTATAGTTAAGTAGGATATGACCGTTGTGAGTATTTCAACTTATCCGTTGAGTCCCATTGCTTCATTTGGCCATTCTTCATATTTGAAAAACTAGTCGTTACGTTCGGTGGACACTCCACTTCCGTAAAGTATCTTTTGTTCCCTTAGCATGATCTCTTCATTATTTTCCTGGGGCTTAGAATACTAATATAATGAAGTTTTAATCATGAAGATAATAAATCAATAAGTAACAGATGATTTTCATACTTTCTGGTTTACATCACTCGAGTGGTCACTCAAGTGATTAAGGGCCATCACTCGAGTGATGGCTTCTGAAAACTGGCAGAGACTTTAGACTTCTTTTCATATCATATCATATCTTCATTGTATTCTTGGGGACATATGTTAAGCACTAATACAATGAAATGTTAGAATGATTAAAAGCAAAAGGGATGAGTTACACAATCTATCCTGTGATTTCCAGAATCTTCGAGACGTTGTCTGTCGCATCACTCGAGTGGTCACTTGAGTAATACTGGGTCATTAGTCCAGTGATCCCTCTATTAATCACCTTTAAAATCTGGTCGAGAGTATTTCCAACTTCATTACTCGAGTGATCCCTCGAGTAATGTTTCAAATAATTACTCGAGTGATCCCTTCGTGTAATGTTTTCATTTTAATTCTAAACATGGCAAATAATATATCATCGGAAAGCTCTCGTCATCTACATTCCAATGCAATAAGAATCAGCTTGAAACTCATTGAATACAGAAAGTTATGATCCAAAGAGTATCTACTGTTCTTAGACAATCTCTGAAATCAAGAGTAGCAAATTCCAGAAGGCATAATTCTTAGTATATAGCTTCAAATATGACAAACTACCTATCCATGGAAAGCTCTTTAAGTCTAATTTCATATGGCACTGGTTTCATCGCAATCCGATGTGTAGTTTGGGAGTTATGTCCAAAATACTAAACCTGTCTTGTACTATGATGGTGATTTTAGTGTCAAATTTTGAAGCAGATATCTCTCCCATTTGAACTTCTTTGAATGTGATATTTGATCAAAATGATGTATTGGGAGTCTAGATTCATATGCTACTGGTGTCAACTCAATCGGACGTGTTGTTAGAGAGATATCATCAAAATGCCGAACCTTTGTCCTGCCATGCAAAAATATAGCACATCAGAATTCTCATTACTTTAGTGGTCACTAGAGTAATTCTAGGTCATTACTCGAGTGAGCCCTTGAGTAATTACCTCCAAAATGAGGCAGTGGCATATTATTCGAGGGATTACTTGAGTAATCACATCTGGAGATAGCATAACTTCTGTATAAGTCATTTTAGCTTCGTTTTAATCTATTCCAACTTCCATTTGACCATAGAAACCTCCGGTATCACTTCTAATAGCTTGGATCTTAACATTCTCATGTGATCTTGCAAGTTCTTCTTTCTTCAATCTCTTTCTTCTTGTTTTTCCTCTTGATAATCATTTTTCATAACCCAACTAGATATTTTCTTGAATACCTTCAATCTTCTTCTTTCTTTACTTGACTTAATCTTTCTTGAAATTCCCATTAGTTCTTGCAAGTTCTTCTTTCTTCAATATCATTCTTCTTGACTTCATAATTCAATTAGATATCTCTTTGAATATCTTCAATCTTTTTATTTCTTTGCTTGACTAATCTACAAAATATCCAACATTAAATATAGTAGTTAGTCAATGAAGAAGATAAGTATATTATGCAAACTTTTTGCTCTTAATATTTGATATCTATATTTGACATTATCAAAACTATTCTTATCTAACAGGCATTGGTTATGTTGGTTGTGTTACTTGTAAGGGCCTAAGCCCAATTAGTTAGTAGTTGTTTTAGTTGTTATTTGAGGAGGACAATTTTATTCATTTTATTGGACTATTGTACAAGGCTGTGATTTGTATATATAAAAGCCCAATGCTTATTGTTGTGGTTGATGTTGTATCCTTTACTCAATAATAATATTCAGTTTTATCCATTCATTTTGGGTCTCTTGGTCTTAACAACTTGAGAGCTTGGTCCTTTACTGAAATTTGGGAATCTTTTGGTTCCAAATTGACATTCCCCCAAAACTTTAATGTGTGCGTGTGAACATGTTGAAAACTTTTACGCTGTGTTTGAGTAGGGGAGAATATTAGAGGAAAGAAAATTTTGGGGGGGGGGGGGAGTGAGAAATTTAGCACATGTTTGGAATTACAAAAGAAATTAGAGAGGAGAGAAAAGTACCCCCAATCAAACTATAAAAATACTGGTCAAAAGATGCGCTAGTTAGAGGAACGAATAGTGGGAATGTTACCAATTGAACAACAAGAAAGAACCAATTTTGTGATGCTTTGAATTAATTCGAACTAATGATGAAAAAAGAAATCTTATAAACAATATTGGGAATCACAAAAAAAATTCTGCATATCGAATGAAGTAACGGACAAAGAGAAGGAAAGTGAGAAGATGAACTCATAGTAGCAGATGCAAGCCTCGTTTGCCACCACGAATGAGGGTGAGCTGTTTGTGGTTTGTCGTCGGAGACCGTCGCTGTCACAAATTAGGCTTGACCTCCAACGCAAGAACCAAAAAGAAAAAAAAGAAAGAACCGAGTGAAGTGAATGAGTTGATAGCTCGATGAACCTTATTGCAGGGATCAATTTTTTCTCGGATTTTTCATCTATGTATTCCAGATAATATCTCTTTCTTTTTAAACTATAATGCCCTTACTTGATAAAATTGGGGGTTATTAAGCTGTACCATATTATTTACTTTAATATAACGTTTTCCATTAACCATATTATTTACTATAATAAAACGTTTTCCATTAAAAAAATAGAATTGATGGCGCAAGTGGGGGAATATTTATTTGTAGGTAAAATCACATGGAGGTCACACCTTTTCTTCCCCACTTTTCTTTCCCCTTATTTTATCTGTTCACCCAAACAAGAAAATATTTCTTTCTCCCTACTCTTCTCGCCATCCAAACACACTAGATTTCTTGTAGTTGGACAGAACAAAGTATGTCTTCTCTATCAATGGCCTCGTAGCATTGTGGCATAAGAACTCCCCTTTAAGTGTGAGGTCGTGAGTTTGATCTCATTTATAACCTTAGGTTGTGAAGAATAATCATATAGTCATATGAAGATAATGTGTACATGTGTTTACAAACACATGAAACATAGGATGGAATAATTTATTCTGGTGGCCTGCCCTAGCAGCCTCACGTTCAATTGGGGAACTTAAGAGGTTCAAACTAATTCCGATAGCGATGTTTCTCAAGTTTGTCTTATCGATTTATTTATGAAGCATCATGATTGAAGGCATGAATCAAGGAAATATAAGTTCTAGAGTAAACGTTCATATAATGGGATTAATATTCTTTTCCCATTATCTATATATTGAAATAGATCCTCTAATTTTGATCTCATAATCAGGTATGAATAATTCAGATTTAATATTTTGTAAAAGTATTATTATAATATTTTATAATTAAAATTCTTCTATTTTCTTATACTATAGCTATCAACTGTGTAAGTTAAATTTTAATATTTTAAATTTATTAATTTAATTTTATAATAATAGTTTAACAAAATTTGAATCTGGACCATTTTATTTTTTCATTTAAGAGACATATAATACCACACGCTCCCAAAAAATAAAAAGACGAAAATTTGGGATGGATTTCCAATATATTTGGTGATCAGATTTTTTTCAAATTCAGGCCTTTGCAGTAAATTTAGTATGGAAATTTCATGTTTTCCCTCGTAAATTTGTCAGAATTTCTTTTTTGCACGGTTTGTGATGGTTTTTTGTCATCAAATATTTGTGTCTCTAATATATAGCAAATTTTTTATTGTTTTGGATCAAAATATAATATAAAATTGATTATAGCGAAAAATAAAAAATAAAAAATAAAAAATCGATTCCCTTGCATGATTTACCCTTTTAAGAACGGTGTTGCTCATAGTCGTTTTCATTATTATGAACGCTTATATATAGAGTTATAGGCATCGAATTGGAAGGAAGATGTGAGGATAACACAATTGTGTTCCACACATGCGCCGCCTCTTCTTGCACGGCCGTTTCCCTTTCATAGCATTGAATAGTTTAGTTATATATGGACATCATTAGCGAAGTTTCAAGTTTGACACTTTCTATGTAAGAAAAATCATATTAAAAGTCTCATAAAGCTTAATATTGAATAACTGATTTAGACATATTTTTATAATTAAATTAGATTTTATTCATTCATGTTGAAAATAAGACTATAAGAGTACCACAAAAAAAAAAAAAAAGAATGAATGAATGAGTCAATATTCAATATATATATATACTCTCTCTATTTCTAAATGTAAGAGCTAGATAATTAATTTGTAGAGATAATGAAAATTAATTTAGTTAGTTATTTGTAAGATGTGTGTGTTTGTTTTGCTAGAGTATCAATTTTAATCATTTGTATTTGAAATAATCATTTGCAGACTGCAGTATTAGATTTTTGTTTTTACATATTGAGTAAAGGATTCTAATTAACCTCCATTGCATTTTGTCTCTAGACCTCTCCTCTATTTAAATAAATTTTATTTACTAGTTTTCCTTTCATCATATTAAATTCCTAATTTTGGATAAAATTATTTTGAATAATTTAATAGCTTACTTTTCTTTTCTTTTATTTTTTTTCACAAAGTTATTTGTTTGATTTTTTTATCATACTGAGACATAAGTTTAAGTAATTTTGTTATTGTACATAAGTAGACACCAAAACCTTTGATTAATTTAGTTGTTGTTTAATTCTGTTAAAAACTATATACTCCCTTTGGTTCTTAATATAAGACATATTTGTAAAATTGATCTTGATCCTAAATATAAGACATAATCTTTATATTTTTTGTTTTTTTTTTTTTCAAATTTACCCCATTGATGCTCTATCAACAAATAATGAAGGAGACGAGGAAATTAGGGAATACGGAAGATGACTTGTGTATTTTAAAAAATACATGTTATATTAACTAACTATCTTAATCTAATAAAATTAGGTAAATATGTCTTATATTAATGACTAAGGGAATACTTGACTAAATTAATATTAAAATTAAAATATTTAGGATTTCTTTAACTAATATTTTCATTTAAAAAATAATCTCTAACGACCCAACATGTTTCAGGGTTGGATATTTACCATTGACTCAAAGTCAATACTTTATTAAAGTTGGTGTTCATACTGAGTATTTAGAAAAAGTCTCGATCCTGACTGTCGTGCACAATCGTTGCCGCTAATCAGACAATTCAATTTGAACATTCACCTGACAAATTAACATGCATTTCCCTGTAATTGTACTTCATTTTTAAATAAGTCGTTGTATTTTTTTTTTCCCTTTTTACAGAATTCTTAAAATTTTTTCAATTATAAGTATTGGTTGTCATACTCCTAATTTATTAATTTTGTAAAAGAAACACGTTTAGTAAGTGATTATGTGACTCTCACTCATCACACACTTAAATTATTTTTCCACATGAATCTAAATAAAATCAAAGTCGATCATGTTACAGATTACATATAGATGAAAGATGATTATGAGCATCATTTTTTTATTTTTATATTAATAATAAATAAATGTATTTCATCATTTTACTATTTAAAAGCCTCATTAGTTTTTATTTTGTGGTAACTTACACATTGCTTAGTCACAATACATTGAACCTAATTAACATATTACGAATATAGCGACTAGTCTAATTCCTATGGTTGACGAAATTGCTCAAGGACTCAATAGAAAAAAAACCCTACATAGACCTTATTAAAAATTGGGTAAAGCTATATGAGCATATTTATTTTCCTAATTAACCAATAAAAAAAAAAAGCAGAAACTCATATAAGGACCACTGAAATAATCAAGAGATGATAAAATATCCAGTTAAATGCCCTAACTTTTATGAAGTGCCTAGAAACTTTTCAGAAATTAAATTAACTTTTTTTTTTTTTTTTGAGAAATGACCTAACCCTTTTGTAAAAAGAAACTCCCTCCTGTCACCTCTGTAAGGAGAAGGATAAAGTTGAGAGTGACGAAAACCCTTTATGCTCTAAGTCTTAAAAGGTGAACCTTTCATCAAATAAAAAAAAAAATTAAAGAAAGAAACTCCCTCCACCACAAGCCGCTGGCCATCTTTGTTAAGTACTAAAGCTTCAGCGCCTTCGATTGGAGAATTATTGCGAAGAAGTGACTTAAAGATTAATGACTACGTACTTCATTTTGAGGTGATGATTTGGATATCAATAGCAACTTAAGTATACGAAGCAAGAACAAAACTTTAAGCAGTTTCTAGTAATTATATCAGAATACATTATGATATACCGCATAGAATAGGAAATGTATATAAATGTAAATAAATTATTATATAGTACTTATATTATATATACTTAGCAAAAAATTAATAAAAATGTAAATAAATGTGAATTAAGTAATTCACATCCAATTTGTATACTTTTTTTTTTATTGCCAATAGCCAATTTTTATACTTTTTTTTTTTGCCAATATCCAATTTTTATACCTTTTTTTTTTTTGCCAATATCCAATTTTTACTCTTAAAATTAATGATAATCATTGTTACTGTACATTTGCTATTTGTACAATTTTTTTTTTTGGATTAATTTCATATCTTATGTACAATTAATGTTATTTCATGAGTCCTTTTTTTAGGAACTTTCTTCTTCTAACAAGTCTCTTTCTCTTTCATTACATGAACAACACGCTGTTAATTTTCCACATGAAAATCGCTATAAATACCTCCCCAAGGCCTCCCATTTCTT
Source organism: Inga oerstediana (assembly GCA_963210345.1). Classification (NCBI taxonomy): domain Eukaryota; kingdom Viridiplantae; phylum Streptophyta; class Magnoliopsida; order Fabales; family Fabaceae; genus Inga; species Inga oerstediana. Next base: position 62,190,481 of record OY723400.1, read on the forward strand.
CATCAAACGCAATACATGACACAATAAACATACAATGGAGTTATCATCCAAGCTTTCAGTTTCCTTCTTCTTCTTTTTCTTTGTCCTCATAGCCAATGCACAGGATTCACAACAAGACTATGTGAATGCCCACAACGCAGCAAGATCACAAGTGGGTGTTCCAGACATAGCTTGGGATGATACTGTGGCTGCTTATGCACAAAACTATGCCAGCCAACGCAAGGCTGACTGCCAACTGATCCACTCCAATGGCCAATACGGTGAGAACATCGCGTGGAGCTCCGGCGACATGAGCGGAACCGATGCCGTGAAGATGTGGGTGGACGAGAAGGCGTACTACGACTACGACAGCAACACATGCGCTAGTGGGCAAGAGTGCGGGCACTATACTCAGGTGGTGTGGAAGGATTCGGTTCGTGTCGGTTGTGCCAAAGTGACGTGTGACAATGGAGGAACTTTCATTGGCTGTAACTATGATCCTCCTGGTAACTACAATGGACAAAAGCCTTACTAGCTTAGCTAGGTTTATGAAGCATATGGTTTTGATTGTGTGTTTGAGCTTCTTATGTGTCAGCTAATTAAGGGCCTATGGATGCCTGTGTGTAATGAATAAATGATCTATGTAATAAGTTCGATCTTAATGAGATTTACTAGTCTATGATTTTAGTAAGCACACAATCTCTCTCTCTCTCTCTCTCTCTCTATATATATATATATATATTCATATACTCCCTTTTGGTTCCCTTTCATAATACAATTTTTCCTCCTTCACAACAAAAAAAGAAAAAAATATATTTCCTCTCTGAACCGACTTGCCCTTTATGCCATGAATTGGGAAACTAAAAGAGGCCGTGTTTGGTAGGTTTGTGTGCTTACTTGCCGAATAAACGCATAAACTTCTGTACATGTTTTTGTAAGATTGTAATATATTCATACCTTTTCTGTTGTTTATATTAAAAAAAAGAATATATTCATACCGGCATTAAGCTTGATGTTAATTCATCTAACTAAACGAGTTATGGCTCAATCTAAATATTAGGTATAAATTGTGGATTTGCAGTGATTAAGGAACAACTAAGTTATTTGTAAAAATGTATATTGTTTTATGTAAAACACTTTTTTTAAATAAATTTTATGGATCAACCCTCTTAATATGAAATCAATAGGGTAATTTGAAACAAAAATATAAATTAAATTTAAGAGATGGTGGATTGAGGTTTTCCATTTAGAAACAAAGTAAATTCATTAATTAGCTTCTACATTTAGAACTGAAGAAAGTATGTTATGCTATAAAGCTTTCTTTTATTCGTCTTTATTGAAGAAAGGCTTAAGCCCTTTGAGTTAGGAGCTTATTGTACGGCAAATGATCTTCCATTTGTCTTTCGATAAGAAAATTTTGGGATTATTGCCTTCAAATGTTTATTTTATTCGGCCCGTCATACATAATGTGGGGGAAACTCTATGCAAATTATCTCATTTTAATTTATGTAACGTGTCAAATAAGACACTAACATAGCTCGGGATGATATATATAATCGAGGCCCAAAAGTTCACAATCCAACCTATACAAACCTAAAACTATAAATTATATGACATCCTGTTTTTTAAGAATCTCGAATTAGTTGTGATCTAGAGATTTATGGAAAATATTCTATTCTTTAAAATTTACTTGTACATAAAATTATGAAAAAACTGCAAACTAATATCAAATGAAAAATCTCCCTTAAAAAGATAAAACTTTCGTACTATTACTCTCTTTCTTTTGTCAGATAAGTGAGGACTAAAAAGTCACCCCTTTAGGGATATCATTGTAGAAGCTAGGCTTTGGTTGTCTAGGAACTGGAATGTTTTGTTGAGCTATATTCCTAGGGATCAGAACAGGGATGCTGACCACCTTGCAAGGTTGGGTCACACTAGTGCGGGGGTTTTTGTTTTCTTTGATCAACCACCACCTTAATTACTGGAGGCGGTTGTCGATGAGGGATAGGGTCTTTCCCTTGCTTCTAGTTGAGCTTGTATTAAGTCTTCCTAGTTGAAACTTAATGAATTCCAGATTTCACTCAAAAAAAAAAAAGATAAAACTTTCATGAAGGTCACTAGCTTTAGCGTTTGAAACAAAGGAAAAAAGGGCACTTGTAACACACGTTTACTCATTTTTTCTTTTATCCGCGGTGATATAAATAGAAATTTCCACAGATCCGATATCAGACTTTGAACTCCTTCATTCTGATCTTTGGTATATATTTATATAATATAAATTTAGTCTAGGGAGAATTAGGGAGAAGGACTTGAAAAATAATATTTAATGAAACGTATCATAAAACTCGTTATTACCAAGAGCGACCAAATAATATTCAACGCTAGCGACTTCCACTTCTTCCGAACTACCTATCTTCCTCTTTTTCGTGTTCCCCTATCCAATTTCATTTAGATATAATTTTAATAAAAGTCTCCAGAGTTGAAATATTCAGATATAATTTAAATAATTTAAATTTATTTATATGTATTTTTTTATTTAATATTATAATAATATTATTATAAAATGTTAAATCTCAACTATTGGAAGTTGATTCAATGGTAGGGAAAGGAAATGGAGAGAGGGGTAAATGGAGATGGCCCTCTCCAATGACGACTATCATTTTAAAATTTGAAATGTTAGCGATGACCTATAGGAGATCAATGTTTACTTCCCTTTTAAAATTAACAACTATAGTTATATGAAACGAAAACAATTAGTAGTTACATCAGAATAAGTTATTATTTAGCACATGAAAATGAAAGACATCTAATTCTAACTAGTTTTTTTTTTGGCATGATAATTAATTATTTATATTTGAACTAAGATTCACTACTAGAAAAAAGGCTTTTAAAATCTGTTGAAATTGGCTTTTTAGACCGGCTTAAAAAACCTTACTAGCTAGCCTAGCTAGGTTTATAAAGCATATGGTTTTGATTGTGTATTTGAGTTTATTACGTGTCAGCTAATTAGAGGCCTATGGATGCCTGTGTGCGATGAATAATTAATGTGATCTATGTAATAAGTTCGATCCTAATGAGATTTACAAGTCTATGATCTTAGTAAGCACACTATCTATCTATATATGTATATATATCCATATACTCCCTTTTGGTTCTCTTTCATAATACAATTTTTTCCTACTTCACTAAAATAAAAGATAAAAAAGATATTTCCTCTCTGAACTGACTTGCCCTTTATGCCATGAATTGGGAAACTAAAAGAGGCCGTGTTTAGTAGGTTTGTATACTCACTTACCGAATAAATGCATAAACTTTTGTACATGTTTTCAGATAAAATTTGAATTTGAATATGTGAATTTATATAAAGAGGGTCATTTTGGACCTTTAGAATGACTTTGGTAATGCAGTGGGATTTTTTTTTAATGAATGGATCAATGTTCTGCTTCGTAAGATTATAATATATTCATACCTTTTTCGTTGTTTATGGCTAAATCTAAAAATTATGCTATTAATTTTCCAAAATTATGCGTGCGCGTGTGTGCTCACTCCTTCACCTGCCATGGGCCATGAATAAGATATAAAATATGGATTTGCAGTAATTAAGGAACAAGTTAAGTAAGTTATTTGTAAAAATGTATATTATTTTTCCTTAAAACACTGTTTTAATAATTTGTACGGAAAATTTTCTTGATGAAAACTCTCTTAAGCTTAAGCTTGAGATCTTCCATTTAGAACCAAAGTAAACTTATTAATTAGCTGATACGTTTAGAACCGAAGAAAGCATGTTATTCTATAAAGCCTTCTTTTTACAAGTCTTTATTGAAAAAGGACTGAAGCCCTTTGATTTATGAGCTCATTGTACGGCAAATGATAATCCATTTTTCTCGTCATAAGAGAATTTTGGAAGGATTATTGTCTTCAAATGCTTATTTTCTTCGGCCCCTCATACACAATGTGTGGAAACTCTATGCATATTATCTCATTTTAATTTATGGAACATGTTAAGATGATATATATAATCAAGGCCCAAAAGTTCACAATTCAACCTTTACACTAAAACTACAAACTGACTTCCTTTTTTCTAAGAATCTTGAATTAGTTGTGTAGCGCCCGAAATTTGGAAAACATGGAGCCGCCACCAAAATTTTTGAAAATAGGATAATTTTGGAAACCTATTTAAAAAACGAAACTAGTCTATAAAAAACCATTTAGGGTTCGGGAGTCGATTGTGTATAGGGAAGGTGTTAAGCACCCCACAACACTCATTCATGAAAATGGTTACCCTAAGTTAGTTATTTAAAAATATTATGGCATTTAATCTTATTATAATTACCCAAATAAAGACAAAAATAAATGAAAAACTAAAGAAGAAAAAAAAAACAAGGAACATTTATTTACAAAAAGAAAATAAGAAAAAAAATATATTTATTTACAAAATTGGACTTGACCTAGGAAGAGAGCCTAAGGCCTACGTACCATTTAGAGGGATCAAAGCCCACGTAGTTCGAGGGGTAGAAATGCGTGTCACTTGGTTGGTTTTTTTTAGAAAAATGTTTATTTAATTTATTTGTGAAAAATATTTTTTTGTTTGGTTTGTGTTTTTTATTTTTTTCCAAAAACTATTTTCTTTATTTTTTTGTAAAAGAGCGTTTTTCCTTTTTATTTTCATTTATCAAAATGTGTCAAAATATTTTTTTCCTTTTTTTGAAAGAGGACCTAAGAAAAGAGAGAAATAGCACATGTTAAACAAAAAGGAAGTCAAATGTGAGGAGATTTATACGTACCTTTTATCCTTTGAACCCGCTATAATAAGAGATAGGGTGATAGAACCACATAATAAACAAGAGGAAAGTACAATCACATTATCTATATTTATTAAACATAACATCTAGTATCATAAGAAAATAAGATAGCACATACCTCTTACCTATGTATGAGATAATTCAGTTGGATAATAAAACGCAAATCCATAAGACCACAATGAGCTAATCCACGTCCAGCAACATCATAGTACAAAGTAAAGCAATGTAATGCATATTGGATAAAGTCATAGTGCATGAATGATAAGGTAAGCATGAGGCATGATGAGGTAAGCATGAACCAAGGGATATTAGATGAGAGAAAAAAATGAGATGTCATAGTGAAATAAAAGAAAAGGAAGAAAACTTAGCCAAAGACCTTATTTCCTTGCTCTCCCAAAATTCTTTTGTGTCTTACTTCAACCCTTGCTCCCCTATTTATAGCTCAAGGTAGGGTTTTCTTCATAAATGCAACTTCTTTTTTGAACTTTTATTTTTGATTTTTTTTTTTTGTATTTTATGTTAAGAACTACCTAACTTGATCCAATAACCATCAATGGACATTTTTTTTAATTTTCGTTTTTTATTTTTTATTTTTTTTATATTTTCTATTGATAAAACTTCCTAGCTTGACCTAATTATCATTAGTAGAGATTTTTTTTGTTTTTAATTTTTTTTATTATTCTCTCCACAAGAAATTTCCTAATTTAAACCTATCAACATAAATGGGATTTTTTTATTTTTTGTTTTTTTATTTATTATTTTCCCTTAATGAATGACAATGCCAATCATCATCAATGAGGGAATTTATTTTAATTTTGGTTTTTTTTATTTTTTCCCTTTCAATGATGATTGCCCGTTTGGACACTGATCATCATCAATAGAAGGATTTTCTTATTTTTCTTATTTTCGTTTTTTATTTTTTCTTTCCCCACAAGTAGTTTCCTAATTTAAACCTATCAACATAAGTGAGATTTTTTTTTCGTTTTTTTATTTATTATTTTCCCTTAATGAATGACAATGCCAATCATCATCAATGAGGGGATTTATTTTAATTAATATTTTCCCTTTTATTGATGATCGCAATTTAGACATCAATCATTATCAATTATTTTTGTATTTTTTAGTGGGGCCCAGACAAAATAGGGTGTTCACAGTTGCCCCTCTTTACTTGTTTCGTAGCTGAGAAAAGTGAGATTCTCGTCTATGAAGCAAGTAAAGATAAGAACACGTATTTTGTCCGGCCAGAGAAGAAGGTGCCCCCTTGGAACCAAAGAGGGTTTGGACAAAATACAGTGCCCATGCCCCTCTTTACTTGGTTCATAGGGGAGAAGAATGCAAGTGGAGATAGATGATTACCTGGAGTGGAAGTGAAGCGCCTAGTTGCATAGGATTTTGGTGGGGCGTAAAAGAATTATGTTAGCCGGTACTGGGCTTTGAGAGTGCTGATACAAGGCTTTGAAAGAATGCTGACTGCCGTTACAGGGCTTTAAAACAATTGTACCAGCCGTTACTGGGCTTTGAGGGTGCCTGTTGGTACAGGGCTTTGAAAGAATAGTGCCTACCGGTACAGGGCTTTAAAAGAATTGTGCCAGCCAGTACTGGGCTTTGAGAGTGCCTGCCGTGACAGGGCTATAAAAGAATTGTGCCAGCCGTTATTGGGCTTTGAGGGTGCCTGTTGGTACAGAACTTTGAAAGAATAGTGCCTGCTGGTACAGGGCTTTAAAAGAATTGTGCCAGCCATTACTGGGCTTTGAGGGTGCTTGTTGGTATAGGGCTTTGAAAGAATAGTGCCTGCCATTACAGGGCTTTAAAAGAATTGTGCCAGCCGTTACTGGGCTTTGAGGGTGCCTTTTGGTATATGGCTTTGAAAGAATAGTGCCTGCCGGTACAGGGCTTTAAAAGAATTGTGCCAAGCATTATTGGGCTTTAAAAGAATTGTGCCAGCCGTTACTAGGCTTTGAGGGTGCCTGCCGGTACAGGGCTTTGAAAGGGTGCCAGCCGTTACTAGGCTTTGAGGGTGTCTACCAGTACAGGGCTTTGAAAGGTTGTCTGCCGGTATAGGGCTTTGAAAGGGTGATAGCCGTTACTGGGCTTTGAGGGTGCCTGTTGGTACAGGGCTTTGAAAGGGTGACAGCCGTTACTGGGCTTTGAGGGTGTCTGCCATTACAGGGCTTTGAAAATGGTGTTATGAACATGTGATGCCCCTTGGAGTAGTGCTTATGAAGATGATGACGTTGATAATAATTATGACAACGATGATGATGAAGAGGATGATAATGGCCATGATAATAAGGGAATATTAGAATAGTGATGTCATGATGGAGGTGATGACAGTGATGATGGAATCCTATGAGGATGATAATACAATGATAATACAATGATAATGCTAACAAGAATGAGTGCAATAATTGTGGTGTTAAAGAATAGCCTGGCAGGTGATATTGCTCCTTCTTCGTCTAGGTGCCTAACTAGTACCCCGTTACTTGCGCAGTCTTGTCGGAGGTATGAAGATGTGTATAATGAGATTCACATAGATGCCACGGCCTAGAACCCTCAGTTTAGATTGTGTCCCTTTGTCAACTGTTTGACCCCACAACAAAAATTCCAATTGGGACCTTCGCTAATGATCCTGAAATTACACAAGTTAAATGGGAGTAGAGGACACCATGTATATCAACGTGAGTGTTTATCCAGACAAAAGTTGTGCTTTCATTAAAAAGAGTTACCCTTATACAAATCATAGCATAAAGTTTGACATGCGATTTAATAGAAGGTAAAGATATACTAAGGATGAAGATTCATTTAAAAGAAATGATCTTCTATTATTCAAGTGGATGCATGATGATGATCATATATTGGTGTAGACGTGATGTTATTAGGAGGTCCTTTACTTTTAGTTCCGTGTAGTCCCCCTGATAGTGCCTTGCTTAATTGCCAGAGATATGCACTTTTTGATGAATGATTATGGAGTCTTCCAAATAGACAAAGTAAAGAGAGTCATGGGGCTAGGACTAATAACCTTCTTCAATATTTGTTTAACCCGCCCTTTCAGGTTTTTGACTTAACAGCTTCCAACTTTTTGCTCTAAATTTTGCCTAAGCCGCCCTTTCGGGTTTTCAACTGAGCGAGTTTTTTTTTGCTCTAACTTTTGTCTAAGCCGCTCTTTCGGGTTTTCAACTTAGCGAGCCTTTTTCTTTTGTTCTAACTTTTGTCTAAGCCACCCTTTCGGGTTTTCAACTTAGCGAGCTCTTTTTTTTTTTGCTCTAACTTTTGCCTAAGCCGCCCTTTCGGGTTTTCAACTTAGCGAGCCTTTTTTTTTGCTCTAATTTCTGCTTAAGCCGCCCTTTTAGGTTTTCAACTTAGCGAGCCCCTTTTTTTTGTTTTGCTCAAAATTTTGCCTAAGCTGCCCTTTTGGGTTTTCAACTTAGCAAGCTTTTTTTCTTTACGCATAGTATTTCTTTACAACATCTGAATTGATTGGCCTTGGTAAATCTTGGCCATTCATGTTTGTCAATATCAATGCCCCTCCAGAGAAAGCTTGCTTAACAACATATGGGCCTTCATAATTCGGAGCCCATTTACCTCTGTCATCTTCTTGATTTCGCAGGATCTTCTTGAGGACTAGGTCTCCTACTTTAAACCACCTGGGTCGTAGTTTCTTATTAAAGGCCCTTGCCACTCGTGACTGATATAATTGCCCATGACATATTGCTGTGAGCCTCTTTTCTTCAATCATATTTAATTGTTCAAATCGAGAATGTATCCATTCGCTTTCATCTAGGTCTGATTCAGCCAAGATTCTCAGGGATGGTATTTCCATCTCAATTAGAGTAACAGCCTCCATGCCATAAACTAAAGAGTAAGGGGTTGCCCCAGTTGAAGTACGCATTGTGGTACAGTATCCATGTAATGCATATGGAAGCATTTCGTGCCAGTCCTTATAGGTCACTGTCATTTTGTTGATGATCTTCTTAATGTTTTTATTGGCTGCCTCAACTGCACCATTCATCTGTGGCCTATATTATGCAGAATTATGATGTTTGATCTTGAACTGATCACATAATTCTTTAACTGCTGCCCCGTTGAGGTTTGGTGCATTGTCAGTTATGACACTCTCTTATAACCCATATCTACAGATGATGTTGGCCTTTAAGAACTTGATGAAGGCCTTCTGAGTAATACTAGCAAAGGAATTGACTTCTACCCACTTAGTGAAATAGTCAATAGCAATGAGGATGAAACGATGACCATTCAAAGCTTTTGGGTTAATCGGCTTGATGACATCTATTCCCCACATGGAGAATGGCCATGGAGATACGAGACTATGCATTATAGTCGGAGGGGCATTAGCTTTGTTGGCATATATCTGGCACTTATGACACTTTCTAACATAATTGATACAATCCTTCTCCATAGTTATCCAGTAGTAACCGGATCTTTGAGCTTGTTTAGTTAATGAGTGGCCATTTGTATGTGTACCGCATACGCCTTCATGGATCTCTGCCATAATCTTGTGTGCCTCCCTTATGTCTACACAGCGTAGCAATGTCCCATCAAAGCTTCTCTTATATAAGACGTTATTACTAATAAAAAAAGCCCATGACCAATCGCCGGATGGTCTTCTTTTCATTATGTGTCGCATCTGGAGGGTAAGAATCATGTTCTATATATATCCTGATACTATAGTACCAAGGTTGCTCGTCGTGCTCTCTTCCAATATTGAAGCAAAATGCTGGCGATCTTCTAGTCTTAATCTGTATTGGTTGACCTTGGACCCCACAATCGAGTTGGATCATAGCCGCTAAAGTAGCTAAAGCATCGGCGAAGCGATTCTTTTCTCTGACCATGTGATGGAAATTGATTACTTCAAAATTTTGATCAACTCTATCAAATACTCTTGATAAGGGATCAGCTTTGGGTCTTAAGTACGCCATTCACCAGTCACCTAATAAATTATGAGAGTTGAGTCACCATTGACTTTTAGGTTTTTTATTCCAAGATCTATGGCAGCTTGGAGACCATTAATACAAGCTTCATATTCTGCCATGTTATTGGTACAGTCAAACTCTAACTTTATAGCAATCGGAAATTGCTTTACATCTGGGGATATGATTATTGCCCCTACACCATTGCCATGCATATTTACCGCCCCATCAAATTTTCTTTTATCCGCGGTGATAAATAGAAATTTCCACAGATCCGTTATGAGACTTTGAACTCCTCCATTCTGATCTCTGGCATCTTTACCTTTAAGTATATATAAGTATATATTTATATATTATCAAAGGTTGATATCATCTTCGGTCCCTTAAATTTGGCAACATTTTGTTTTGGGTCCCATGAGTTTCAAATAAGAGGTTTTAATCCTTCAATGGGCAAAATAGTCCAGATTTTTATTTAGTGATAGGGACCAATATGTTTTAAAAGGAATGAAACTTAAAGGACCGAAACCTCTTGTTTGAAACTTAAGGGAACAAAGATTTCATTAATCCTAATATAAATTTAGTTTAGGGACAATTAGAGAGAATGACTTAAAAAATAATATTCATTGAAAACGTTCTTAAAACTTATAATTATTAAAAATGGCCAAATAATAAAACACAAATTTTCCACCATTCTATCTTCCTCTTCTTCTTGTTTCCCTCTCCAATTTCACTCTTTCCTCCATCTGTTTAAGGATCGTTATTCGCTAGCTTCTTTCCAAAAACCACTCTCTTTGGAAACAGAGTGCTACCTTGGGGTAATGATTCAAGGAGTGTCAATCTTGGGTCTATTTAGGAATAGTGGTTTTCGATTTAGGTATATCCCAAAGTTTTTAGCCCTATTATTAAACCTATGAAACCAGAATCATAATCCTCCACTTCCTTGTTTTAAGCCATTCTCGTTAAATTTGTATACAAGCAAGGTTAAGAAGGCAAACACGAATAGAGACAAATATTATTATCAGAGGACAAAGATTATGATGATGAATGGATGCTTTTTTGATTTAGAACATACTCCTTCCCTTTTGTAATTAGGGAGTTAATGTTAGTGCTAAATGTAAGACATATTTCACATTATTATCCATTTTTCACAAATTTATCCTATTGATATTCCTTCAACAATAATCAACTACGAGAGGAGGAAGAGAGAATGAAGATGATTAAGGTATTTTAGAAAATATATATCAGATTAATTAATTAATGTAAGACCTAATTTGTTTTTTAACCGTCAATGTTAGTTTTTCAACAGTATGAAGCAATATTACTATGTTTTAAAACTTCCAGGGTGACATTGAATCTAAAAAAACTTCTGGGGTAAAATTGCTCTTCAGCGAAAACTTTTAATTTGCACATTAACCCTGTATATTTTTAGAACATAAGTTCTATTGTAGCGCTTTCCTAAGCAAACACTACAGCTTGTGGTTTTTTTTTTTTAAAAAAATGTCTATTGTAGCCGTTTGTAAAGCGCTACAACTTGCTTTTGTAGTGGTAGGATATGATCGTTTAAAAAACATTACAAAAAAAAAAAAAAAAAGCGCTACAGGTAAAACTTTTTGTAGTAGTGGTGGGATAGGATCATGATGCCAGGCCACTTGGCGTGTCATATACTCTTTCTAAACCTCTTTTCTAGTGTGATGTAGAGCGACAAAATTGCTTCTAGAGTTCATTTCATCAAGATTCACTCCTAGGCTATTCTCAAAGAATATGTAATTAATTCAAAAAGATGAAACTGCAGATTTGAAAGAAAACTTGACTAGTTGGCTAGCCAGTCAAGTTTTTGAATATACATATCTACATTCAAAAAATAAGTGATATTGTTCACAGTTTTTGAATATACAGTACAACTTGCAATGTGCTGCTCCCTAGGCTCTTTATGAACATATCCAATAATTAACCACAAACTTCTTGCAAAATGGTCAAAATGTTATGCAACTCATTTCCAATTTTCCATTACCCAAGTAAAGGAGACTTCCCATTTTTGAGGGAATCATCAATTCCTTAGAAACATATATAAATATCATGTAGATCAAGATGTACATTTGTCTCTTCTCCTCTTCTTCAAACTCCTTAATCTAGTTTCCTGAATACCAAACATGACATTAATTTTATATTAAGACAACCGCTCTCGATCAATCGGAACCATTGGAAATTATGCCGATCAAAGGCCATATTGTACAACATACAAAAAAGAAGAAATAATAGCCTTGTACTAGCGAGGAAAAAATTCACTCATAGAAGCTTCATTAACAGAGCATGACTCTCCACTTCCATTATTGGAGATAATAGTCTGTGGTTGATGACCATGCAAAAAGAAAGCAGGTTCCTGGGGTAAAGGCAATTGAATAGAATCATTGCTAAGATATGAAACAACCGTAGCCATGGAGGGCCTTGCATTTGGATTTTCTTGAACACATAACAAACCAATTTGGATGCACTTGATTACTTCATTGTTTGATCCCAAATCATTTACATTTGAATCGAATATCTCTACCAACTTGTCATCCCTCCACTTCTTCCATGTCTGCAACAATTAAGATAAACTTATTATTTCAATTATTACTCTTTTATTAGCTCATCAGACAATATTGTCAAATTAATCTTTCTCCAATTCAAATTAATATTATCATAACTTACTTAGCTTAAGAGGCCATCAGCATATTGGGAATCATGACTTCCTGTATTCTTCTTTCTACTGATAATTTCTAAAACTATAACTCCAAAACTGAAAACATCTGATTTTTCAGAATATTGTCCAAACATTGCATATTCTGGAGACATATAACCACTGCACAAAAAAACAATGTCAATGAAATTTAGTTCACAAGATGATAAGATAGATCTGGATGTTTAAAATGATTATTAGTTGAAAGGAAAACTACTGTTATATTTCAAATTAAGTCGAAAATTATTTTTCTTTATTCAATTATATCAAGATATATGTATATGCATATACGCATGCATGCACGTATGTCAAGGTTAGAAGAAAAGAACTTACTCGTACTTCCCTCATTTTCACTGACAGCAACCATCTTAGCTAGGTCAAAATCTGAAATTTTTGGATTCATTTCATCATCTAACAAAATATTGCTAGATTTGAGATCTCGATGTATGATTTTTAGGCGAGAATATTCATGAAGATAAAGAATTCCTCGAGCAACTCCTCCTATGATTTTACTACGCTCCATCCAATCTAATACTCTGCTGTTTTGAGAACCTGCATAAATTTGTTGTAAGTGATCACTAAAGAAACAAAATTACTGAAAATTATCTAAAACATAACAAAAGGTTCCAAATAAAAAATAAAATGCATGACATAAATGAACTATAAATTTTAATTGAAAGTTAAAATGAGTTTATAAGAGTTGGACCAAATAAAAAGTAATCAAGGCTTTTGTTAGGAACATATTCATAAACAAGTAGTTTCTCTTGCTCTTCAATGCAGAATCCTAATAACGCCACCAAATTTCTGTGCTGGAGTCTAGCTATCAATAAAACCTCGTTCTTAAACTCTTCAGCACCTTGGCCAGAACTTTTTGAAAGCCTCTTCACAGCTATTTCTTAGCCATTTGAAAGAATACCCTAGAATAATACTTGGTTGGATTAAAAAAACAAATATATGCGCACACACATATTTTTTTTAAAAAAATAAAATAATGGCATGTGTTACCTTGAAAACTTGTCCAAATCCTCCTCTCCCTAATCTATTTTCATGAGAAAACTTATTTGTCGCAGCCTCAATTGTAGCTAGACTAAATTGCAGATGCTCCAAAGTTGTGCTTTCCCTTCCGACTAGACAAAATAAACCAAATGAATAAATAAACTAAACCAAATCCACATAGGAGCCAAATTCTGAGTAAATGGATATAATGAAAATCACTTACAGTATTTTTGTCTGAGATTAGCCCTATGACGTTTTTCCACTCTAATCTTCAGGAGATAGTAAGCGAAATAAAATATTATCCCGCCAACAAGAAGAGAAGCCACAACTATCGCACTTATCCTTGCTGGAGTTTCAGAGTTTTGAAGACAAAGGAATTAAAAGCTTCAGTAATGAAATTTGTATAATAGAATTGTTATGACTTATGACTAAGAATATGAAAAGGAAAAAATATATAATCATTTAATTTTTTCTAGAAATTTATGGCGAAAAAAGAGCTATTGATTAAAATAGAAGTTCATAAATTATCTCATTAAATATAATTTTATAATTAGAATCTAATGCTGACAAATATTTTTTTAAAAATTGTATTTTGAATGATATACAAAGAAAGAATTCACATTCTTTGTCGTGTTTTGTTCGTAGAAAAACGAGTTCAAGTGTAAAGCTACCCACGAAATATCCACTGATACGTAATGGCTATCCTCAAGTATTGAAAGGCCCAATATTCACCCAATACTTTAAAAACAGTGCAATATTACCCAACTAGAACAAATCCAAAGGTTAATTTGAGGAGAGGGGCGTCTCTATTGATTTTCCTCTCTATTGAGTGTATTTACTATTAAATCAACTTTTAATGGCTGAGCTTTATCATGGTAGATTTTTAGGCTAAAGTATATGTTTGATCCTTTAAGTTTACATTAAGTATCAGTTTAGTCCCTTAAGTTTGTAAAGTGTATTTTCAGTCCCTAAATGTTAACACCGTTAACTTTCACTAACGGAAATGCTGACTCAGAGATAAAATTCCGAAAAAATAGATTATTTTAATATAATAATTTTATATTTTAAAATTAAAATATAACAAAAATTGAAAATGCCCTTCTCTTCTACCCTGCGCAGCAATGGCTTGGAATCAGGATCGAAGTAATTCGATAAAGGGTCCAAAATATATGGATGTGTTTGTGCTGAGGCTGGGGTTAGAACCAGTGAAGGGATGATGTGGATAGGTGGGTTGTTCAAGAAGGCGGAGATGTATTCGACGCATGAATCGTAATCTTCGTCACCGCCTTTGGAGGATTGCATACTCCCGCTATTACCCAAATCCATGAGAGAGCGGAAAATGGAGTAAAGGTGGGTGGGAGATGTGTGGGTGCTAAATAGAGGTCTTTATGAGTTAATTGCACATGGCCATTTAAGGGGAGGCTCCAAAATGAGGCATGGAGAGAAGAGAAAAAGAAAAGGATAAGATATTGACTATTAAGAGGGAGAAGCCATTGTCGCGTAGGGTAGAAATTTAGAGGAGAAGGGTATTTTCAATTTTTTGTTATTTTAATTTTAGAATATAAAAATATTAAATTATCCAAATTTAAATATTTTTTATGCATTTTATCATTGACTCAGCATTTTCTGTTAGTGAAAATTGACGGTGTTAGCATTTAAGGACTAAAAATACACTTTACAAACTTAAAGGACTAGATTGATACTTGATGTTAACTTAAAGGACTAAATGTATACTTTAGCCTAGATTTTTATTATAATCTTACTTTTTACATATTATTAAATATCATCCATTGAAAGTTGATCTAATGCTAAATATACTTAATAGAGAGTAAATGGAGAGAGAAATCAATGGAGACACCCATTTCCTGATAATTTGACAGTTGGTTGATCCAACTGCGTCTGCGTGGTATGCCCACATGGCATCACCTCACTCATTTGTTCCAACAGATCTAAAATAAAAAATAATTTTTTTTTTTAAATCCCGATGGGAACCAGCGATCTGAATCCCACCTTCAAAACAACCTTAAAGGTGGGGATTCTCTCCTCCACCAGAGGTCTGCTCCCACACTTTACCCCAAAATAGTTTTGGGTAAAAAGCAAGGGAATCTTTTTTTTTATTTTTTTAAAAAAGGCATCCATCACTATATAATATTTTTTTAGCTATTTTTTTAGCTATATTTATAGCCCATTTGGTTCAAAAATCCATGGGAGAGGATTACATGTAATCCTAATATAATAGACTGATTATAATGTTTTGTTTTGCATATATAATGTAAAGAGGATTACATTTTGTAATCCTGATTACATCGAATGATATAATCAGGATTATACTATTAGAATTGATGAATGGGAATACAAACACGCTGTAATCAAGTGAAAAAAATATTATTGCCATTATAATTTTTAAATTGGCCACAGTGCCTACCCATAAACACTATTAAAATATTAAATAATTACCACCATCAAATAGTAAAAAATTAATTAATAATATAAAAATCAAAAAATAGTTCCCAATAAAAAATTAAAAAAATTATATTCCACCGTTAAAAATATTAAAATATCTCATCAAATAATATTCCCACCATTAAATATTAAAAAAACACTATAAACCAAACCTGTACACTGTATAATATTTTCACCATTAAATATTAAAAAATTACTATGAACCCAACATATACACTACACATTGAAAAAAATTATCATGAACCCAACATGTACATATGTAGTTAGGGGTAATTTTGTCTCTAGTTATATTATTCTCATATATTCTTATGTACGATATAATCCAACTAAACGCTTTTATGCACATGCATCATCTTTTCTTAATGACAAACCAAACAAATTTATGTAATTATTGCAACACCTCAAATTTTATATTCATCAAATATATTTTAATTATTTGAGAAATTCAATAAAATGGTGAATATTCATGAATTTGGAATTTATGAATTTTATAAATATTCATATTCATGAGAAATTGGGAAAAAATAATTATGGAATTAATTTGGGTAATTTAAAATGCCCAATATTAAGGTACAAAAATGAAGGAATATTAGAGAAAATATTTGGTCTAAAAATAGATGGAAATTGGCCAAAGGAAAATAAGAAAAGAAATTGGATTAAAAAGGTAATGGCAAAATCGTAATTTTGCCAAAATAGCACAAAATAAATTATTTTCCAATTAATTGAAGTTAATTTCAATTAATTAAGGAAAATAAAAGGGAAAAATATATTTAGAATATTTTGATCAATTTAATATGAATTTATAGAAAATTTAAGAAAAAAGTGCAATTTTGACCAAAATTGAGACTTTACGTGTATACGTAACTTGAACAAGTTGTGAAGTCAATTGAGACCATAGGGAGGAACCCCTAGGTGTCTACCACATGTTGCAAGAGGAAGAAAATATTAGTTGGGCTTAATGAGCTTGGTTACATGAACATAGGATTTATGTGCATAAAATTGATTTTAGAATTTTTGGAAATTCCATAAATCATTAAAAAAATCATATAATATAATAAAAACACATTTCCATCATCTTCCTCCAGCTCATTTCGTGCTCTAACAGGTCTAAAACAAGAGAGAGAAGGTTGAGAGAGTTTAGAGAGAGAAAGGGAAGAAATCTTCCAAGGTAAGCAAATTTCTCCAACAATTTAGCTTCTAACGCGTATAACTTCGACCCTAAGCTACTCCTCTTTGTTCTTTAAAGTTTGGAGGCTCAAAAATATGTGGTTGAAGGGTTGGGGTTTCAGCCATATTGGGGAAAAGCCAAAGGGAAGCAAAAAGTAACTTCCAAACCTTAGTATATTAACTATTTTGGCTGTTGTGGGCAATTTAATGGGTAAAATTTCGTTGGATTGCTATTGGTTTTAAATTTTGGAAATGTGTGCGCCTAAGGGTTATGCTATCCAATTTTAGTTCAAATGGTTGTTATAACTCAATTAGATAGTTAATAAAGTGGTTAAGAGTAGAAATGAACGCGTTTTCGGAGCTGAAATCGCAAAACCCCGATTTTTCCCGGAAAATACCATAATTTCAGCCAAGGATGTTAGAGAGCCTTAGAGTTGGATTTTCAATGATTTGATGGTTCCATTAGGTTCAGGAGGGAAACTTAGGTAGGGTTACAGTTGGATACTTTTCCGGAAAAGGCCGAGAAAGCATAAATACGGAAACGCCCTTGAAACTCTGAAAGCAGAACTGCCAAGAGCAATTTTGTAATTTGACATTGAATCTGGTAATTTCGAATCCGGAAATGGATTCCTTAGGTAGAAATATGTCAGAATAGCCCTAGTCAAAATTTTAGGAAAAGTACAGCCGGATCGGGTATGGAAGGGCCGGGCCAAGGCCCAGGGGCATTTTGGTAATTTTTCACCATAGGCTAATATAACAACAATAAACACTATGGAAGTGTCTAAAATGATACATGGATAGATTATAACCTATTTCTTGTACATTTAATATTTTAGGAGCAAGTTGAAAGTTGACACATTTTACGAGGCACACGATACAGGGGTGATAGAGTTTTAAGGTAGAGACTACTATCTCTCATATATTATGTGATTAATTGTATGTTATATGTTACTGTATTTCATGATATGAATGCGTGCTAGAGGCACAATACCTGTTTGTGCTTCGGTGACTAGCCAAGGTATATCGAAAATCCTAGCTGTGGTCGGTGACTCGACTGAGGTACATATAGGGGTTCTAACTCGATGTTTGGCTTTGAAACTTGTGTACACATATGAATCGAATTGAACTTTCATTTTGCCTAATATGGTGCATTGCATATTTAATTTTCACATTTTATATGTCAATAGTATGTTTCTACTGAGATTCTTCGGAATCTCACCCCTTTTTCTAAATCAAAATGTATCAGCGGGTGCCAGCTATTCAAAAGGCAAGGACACAATTAAGGAAAACTGACAAGCACGTTTCTTGAGACACAGTCGGTGGTTATATTTAGCCTGTACTTGGAATATTTTGGGATATTCTTTACATATTTGTAATTAATAGTGAATTTTGCTCTGTTAATGACTGTCTGTAAACAAATACTTATTATTAGCATAAACGTACTTTTCTGTTTGTCTGTGGAACTTGTTCATTATTATTCTAGGCATATCAAAATGGAAACGGGTGTTGACAATTATCATTACATTATATAGCATTACATTCCATTATATTACCTCTGATTCTGTTAATCAAATGGGCACTTAATATCCCAAATTAATTTTTAGCATATTCAGTACCCTAAAATATAGTTTTGATGGCACTTAGAGTGCTAAAAAGTGCACTAAAAATTATTCTAAGATACTAGTACACTAAGAAAAGTACTTTTGGGTGTTGGTGTTTGGATGTTGGATGCCATTTAAAAATATTTTAGGATGTTGAAAATACTAAAATTAATTTAGGATATTGGATGCCACAAAAAAAAAACATTTTAAAGTAGTAGATGCTCTTTTTGTTTTTTGTTTTTTAAAAAGCCCTCTTACTTTTTTTTTTTACCCAAAACTACGTGTGGCAAAGAATGAGAACAGGCTAGTATGACACATCCTAATCCAAAAGTTTTATTGGGCCACCTACATTATAGCTAGACTGCGAGAGTGAGCAACCATCCTCACAATAAATAGTTTATAATATATTATATATTTATATATAATATATTGATTGACCTCAATATTTATTACTTCTGATGCCCTACAACATTTGTTGTCAGCCACAGTTTACAATTTTTTAATTTATATATCAATTGAGTAAATAGTTGCAGACAAAAATATTCCTTTTTTCCCATAACTTATGCGCTCATTATATTGTTTATAGAGATTTAGAACAAAATATTCTTTTTTTCCTACTCAAAGGAAGTCATTTTTCTTAATCTCATTCAAATTTAGGGTAATGTGAACGGGTTAAAAAAAGAGGCTAAAACATATGCCTTATCTTTAACTAGTGTGTACTCCCCCGTACATTGCACGGGGAGCGGAGCTTATGTTTATGAAAATTATAAATTGGACATGCTATCAATTCGGTATAAATATTTCATTATCTTATTGTCTTAAATGTTCCTTATATAGTAATAATTTATATCTACTATATAAATAGTACACTATTAAAAGGAATACTATAACTAAGTCACATTTTGAAATACTTCTTGATACACAACATTCCTGGTAGTCCTCTTGTCCTTGTTGTCATTATCACCTACAACTATCTTCAAGCCCTCGATGGTTTTAACTCTTGACAATGCAACGTATAACTATCCATGTGTGAAGACTGGCTTGCAAAGATACAATCCAACATGTTGTACAAATTACCCCTGGCTTTTGTTGATAGTCATAACAAATGAAAGAGTGATTGGGAATTGTCTCCGTTGCATGCGGAATGGCCATCGACTTTCTGAAGGATTCATATCCATTCTATAAATGAGGACCTTATGATTTAGATGTGAACCATTTAAAGTGATTTCCTCAATAACAATATTCCCCAATTGAGTTATGCGGAGACGAGTTCCGTTACATAATCCTGATGACTGATCAATATTCTTCAGCAACATAATTGGTACTCCAACTTTGAGAATCATCTTATGTGGAAGCAAACTAGAGCTGTTGATTGTGTTAAGGAACTCTGTGGTGTACAAATTGTCAAACCCATCACAATCTTCATCGAACTTACAAATAGAGTCACAACTATAGAATTCATGAGCTTTCCCTGGCAAAAGGGAACACAAATGGTCATTTATGCGATTCACCATTTCTATAGTTGGTGCCAAGATTGCCCTGTCATTGAAATATTCATTTGAATGTAAATGGTCGAAAATATTAGGATAGGCTGATTCAACAATGGCTTTAATTGGATCATGACAATGTGATATCAACAATTCAGCTAGTATTTCAATTTCAGTAATGCCATCTTGAGAGTTGCCTAATTTTCCATCACCGACATCTAATAACCATTGTGAGAACCATGCCAACTTTGCATTGTCAGTGGTTGAAGATGAAGAAGTCAAATGCATATGTTTTGTGAGGCGAACAATGGTGTAATGATCCCATAAGTGTGAAGAATTAATACATGCATTTATAATAGTTCCTCTTGTTCCTTTTGGGATGACAGGTAATATCTGACAAAACTCATCTCCCATAATAATGCACTTCTCTCCGTAGGGTCTATCACAATGCATGATATCCCTTAAAGAGGTGTCAAATGCCTCAACACAAAAACGCTAAACCATTGGCGCCTCATCCCAAATAATCAATTTTGTGCATTTTATGAGTTTTGCTAAAGGGGAATTTTGCTTTATTGAACAGACAGAGGATTCAGTAATTTGAATAGGAATTGCAAACCTGGAATGTGCTATCTTACCAGATGGTAGTAACGTCACTGCAATTCCGCTGGAAGCAACAGTGAGTACAATATCGCCAACCGCTCTAAGGCTCGAAGACAATGCACTCCACAAAAATGTCTTCCCAGTGCCACCATATCCATACACAAAGAAAAAACCCCCTTGCCCCTTTTCTAAAGATGATGTAATAAGATCAAAAATCTTTTTTTGCTTAGAATTTAAGGAGCTCACAAGGTGATTTGCCTCCATAGTTAAAGCATTTCTGTCATAACTTAACTCCTAGAGGATTAGCTGATTTGAGATGTCAACTGCATGGATGTCTTCAGGTAATGACATAGGAGGGAAGTCCATTATACTTTTTCCATTCTTACGCAACAATGAATCTATCTCCTTTAATGCCGATTGTTCCTTAGCAAAAGAAGATATAGTGACACCTGCATATTCGTATATTAGAATAATAATAAAGCATTGTAAAGGAATATACGTTTGTTAGAATATTAATTCATAATAATAGATATAAACTTCCATAATGTAAATGAACCTTAAAGGTAAACTTACTTGATGACAACGGATCATTTCTAGGAATATATAACAAATCTTCGGAAAGTAATTTTGAGGTTTGTGGCCAAACATACTCAAGATGATGTAGAGATGAACATAGCATCATACTAACAAAAAGTTTTCTGAGTGAAGTACCAGATGCCCATAATGATGCTTCTTTAATAGCTGCAATAAATTCTCTATCATCATCCAATAGACCACGTGCAAAGCATGCATCTCTAAAGGTATCATGGACAACACCATCAACAGTTTTGATTTCATCAAATGAACGTGGACCCTTGACTTGTGTGAGTAGAACACGTAAATAATATAATTCGCCTGATGAGGGGGATACATGGGTAATTCTACCAACTGAATTTCCTCTTTGTCTACGTTTCCATTGTCGTTTGCTCTTGTCATAGACATAATGCTTAGGAAACTCAATATAAGTCAAAGTCCTTGCAAAATGATCCTCATCATCATCATTTTTTTCCATCCAAGAAAGGAATTGAGATTCACAAACCCTTGATTTATCCAAGAGCTTTGAGACATCATTTGTATTTTCATATATGACATACTGTTGGTTTGGCAAATTGAAACTCAACCTTTCAACAGAAGGACTCCTGTGATGAATAGGAAACCCAAAAATGCGCCATACTACTTCACATGCAGACACGTATCTACAATTATAATATTGTTGTATTTCATCAACCACTGATTGGCCATCATGATTACTATTCCCATCAAAAATTGCAGCCACCACTCTATCATTACCTTTACTAATATACTTGAATAGATACTTAATAGCAGTATAGAGTTTGCATTTCTCAACATTTATGTGTGCATGAAACATCTTTAACAACTGTGGATTGTATGGAATAATGTACCTATTATCCAATGGGACACCCTTGACCTCAATTGTTCTTCCATCATCCCTTCGTCTATATGTGGGGTAGCCATCTTCATCAACTGACGTAGTGTTGTTGAATTTCTTTGGAAAGTACTTGGTTCACTTCTTATCTTTCATACAAGCGGATTTCGGGTTGCTCATACCATATAGTCCATGAAGCATATACTTCTTGACTAAATTATACAAAAGAGGGTTTTTGATATTTTCTGGTATTTCAGCACAAATAGCCTTGTCAATTGATTCTGGATCATTTATCTTGTCTTTTGGATCAAGGAATAGTAGTATGTGAGCACGTGGAAGGCCCCTTTTTTGGAAATTAATGGTATAAATTTCTGCGAAACAAAAGTCATAAAACAGATTAGTAAAAGTTTAATGTGAACTAATTAGTAACCTTATGCATATAATTTGATGTAAAAGACAAGTTCTAACCTGACCGAATAGTTCCAAAAATTTTTGTAAAAATAAAAACAATTAACCATAGAAGTACCGATGATTTCCAGTTCATGTTCATATGGCTAGTTTGATTTGCCGAAGTCACAGCCTATTCCTTTTCGTCCCCATGGCGTCGGCCTATGTGTTAAAGGGATGAGTGGTTGTTGGAGGTAAAATAATGGATTAATGTAGAGATGAATCCTCAAGATGAGAGAACATCTTTTAACCCATGCTTCTGCTGCGTTCTGTCTTGTATAAACCCGTGATTCTGCTCTTCTCATTTGTCAGAAAAACACTTTGTATAATGTTAGAGGGGAAAATGTTTTTTTATTATCTTATAGATAATTAGCTTTCAACGTGTCTCCAGGGGGAGGATTAATCAGAGGTAAAAACTTTCAAGGTTTTTATTTTATTACAAACAACAGTGCCTTCCACGCAGCACGAGATCCGATTATAATATGGTTGAAAATAAGATATCGGCTAGTGAACATGAATTTGTGTCTTGAGCCACATATAAGCCGATGAGTAGAATGGCTTGAAGGAAGAGATTTTATTAATATATTGACATCTCATTCCTTATTTTTCCTCACTCTATATATTACATCCCTTCAATTATTGGTGGTCCTGATGGACAGGGAGACTAACCCCTAGGCCCATAAAATGACAAAATCAACCTCATTCCCCGTATATTTAATTTGTATATTATATATAAAACATATAGATATATAGATGAAAAAAGATGAAAAAAAAAACTTTTAGTTCTAACAATTCCTAAACTTTGACTAAAAGAACTCAGTTCTTTTAATCTATTGCGTCAAAAAATTTTAAGTACTAACTTGTTCTATGTTAAAGAAACTCTAAGGATTGCATTTTTTTAGCTAAATCAAATAGGGGATCAGTAAGTTAAGAAGAGTTTAGAGCTAAAACTTATATTTTTTACAAACAAAAGCATACATTTTTCTTATTTCTCACCCTAATATGTTTAAAAAAACAAAAATAAACCAGAAAAAAGAATTTATGTTTAACTCTTTACCTGCAGGTCGATGGAAAAATGGATGCGACCGGGTCAACGAGACTGGCTGATTGGAATCAACGAATGGAATAGCGAATGTTGCAACTTGGATTCACCGCTGTTCCTCCGATCTTCTCATCACTACACAACGGAATGTTCTGAATCATACCACTCAAACAACTTCTGCAATCTTGAAGCCGTAGGTTCGGCGTGCACTGAGCCAGACTGTACAAGGTTTCAGACTGAAACTTCTTCTGGTTCTTCGCATATGTCTTCGCCTCCGATGCAGGTTCCGCCGTTGTATCTACCATACTTGCCGTCTCATTCATAAAACTCAGCAAAAAACTACTAAATCCTTTTAGGGACGAGACGGAGATATTCTTTGGGTTCAATATGATGACTGTTGGCCATTTGTCAATGGTGGAGAAGAAAGAGATGTTGGAATAGCGAAGCATGCACTCGTCGTACCAGATCACGACCTCCTTCGAAAATGGGCACTCGGAAGGTAGTCGTTGGGTTGCGTTAACGACGCATTGGTTGCACTCCTGGAGGGAGATGTCACCTCGGCACATGAAGAGGCCGTAGATAGTGTCTTTGCCGCTTCTGGGAACGGTGGTGTTGTGGAAGCCGGCATCAGCGGAGGCTAGGGAGGAGAGGAGGGTGGTCCGGCGGGATTGGAAGGCACTATTAGCAGCGAAGGTTTTGCCGGCGGTGGAGCAGTTGTGGTAAAGATAAGTAAGTCGTGCTTTAATTGTAGCGGAACAGAGGAAGATAATGATAAGGAAGAAGGGCAAGAAGCAATTGTGAAGAATCATTGTGAGGTTGAAGGAGGGGTTGTTATTAGGGGTGGAAACAGGCTAGGCCAGGCCAGGCTTTTGGCTTAACAGGCCAGGCCTGTTCTGTGACATGATGGCCTGAGCCTGGCCTATGGCCTGTTAGAGGCTTATTATTAGGCCTGAGCCTGGCCTGTACACAGGCCTGACCTGGCCTGTAGGCTGTTAAGAAGGCCTGAATTTGTAAAAGATCTCAAACATGCTAACAGGCCAACATCTTAAACAGGCCGAAAACAAGCCCAGTTACATAATTTTTTTTAAAAAAAAGGATGCCACAACAATCGAAAGTAGCACCTACAAGGGCGCTTTACAATAGCCATGTTGTCTAACATACTTACACACATCATAAAATATGAAATAAAATACAACTTAATTTTCATTACATGTTCACCAATTTTCAAATGTAAAGCCACTAATTCTTCTCACCTTTACATCAAATCTTCAATATAATTTATTCTTCTCCTTCAAAGACCTTGGAAAAAATTAATCAAATATATAGATTAGAGCATGACACAATATATAGCTATGAGTGCTAACTTACCTGATTCAAAGTGGGAAGGCTGTTTTTTTCCTGCGGCCAACTCATAAGCTCCTTATCCTAAAGCCTCTATGTTATTCCCCATGAGTATTGTCTTCTGCTCAACAAGGCATCGATGGCAAGATTAATGTTAATTGTTACTAGTACTATATAGTATAACCACATGAAATTTTGTACCAAGTTGCTGTCTTTTCCGCTTGAGCCGTCTTCTTTAAATGTTGTAACATCCATTTAGGTGCTCTACTCCCAACTGCAACACTAACAACTCATCCAGAGGACATTCATCTTCCCCACACCTGCCATTCACATTAAGGTTACATTGTATTACTGGCAAGTGAAAAAAAACACAAAATTGAACCTTCCCTCCATATATGACAATGCCCATGTCAGCAACAACAGTTGTGTGAGAAAACCTCACTTGGGGCTGCTGACCTCATATTTCAAGTTGAGTCCATGAACAAGTGTAGATATCAAGCACCTAAACATCACTATAGTAACGTTTATCTCCAACCCGTCCAATAATGTACACCTAAATGTGAACCAAGAAGAGCACATTCAGCTACATCTAATGAGAAGATACAGATTTAATTTGAGTGACAATAAAATTCACCATCATAACTTGCCTTAATTCCAATATTTATAGCAGCATGTCCAACTACTCTTACACCAGGGGAAGGTCCTTGAACACTCAATTGTCATTAAAATACAGAGAGAAGCAGGATTAATACAAGTGTCCTCAAGTTGACACAGGTTTACATAATAGCAAAGTACATACCTTTGACTAAGTCATTGTATCCAGATCCAGCACATTCGCATTACCATGATATTGATCACCACAGTCTCCTCCATAAACAAAAAGCTTGTTCCCAATTGCGAGAGTAGTGTGACTGTCCCCAGGGACAGGCAAGTCACCTTTTACCTCTGGGGAAGTCCATCTCTTAGTTCGAAGATGTAGAATATGCAAATCTTTTAAGTGGTTGGAATCACCTTCTCCACTAGTACCAAAAATCACTAATCTTTCTTCACCAAACAGAGTGGCAATATGACTTTTGCTTGGAGAAGGAGGGTTCCCTTTACATTCAGGACGAACCCATGTTCGCCGTTTAGCTTACGCAAGCGCACGGGTCGCAAGTAATAAAGTGATAAGTCAAGATCGTTCCCACGAGGACTATGACAAATCGAGTTAACTAATTTAACCATGTTCTTAATTAGGTTGAATGGAATCATTTGAAATTGATCAAGTTAAATAAAGAAGTTTGATGAAAATAACAAAGAAAAACAGTGGAAAATTTAGAAATTGGGTTTAACTTCAAGAGATATAAACTTAGGATTACTTGTTCCCCATTGTATTTCATGAAACTATGCAAATATTCACTTATGCTAGTTAAATGAGTATATATGTTAGTCGAAGATCCTAAAATCATCAACCAAGCTCTCTTAAGTCAAGATTGATTTTTAACCTTCATTAAAAATATTCAATCTCTTGTTTACAATTAATGAAAATCATCTTTCCAAAGCAAGCCTTCACTTGACTATGCTAGGTTGTTAGATATATCTCTATTCTAACAACAAACCATCCATTTAATCCCTAAACTTCAAGTCTAGCATGATTTTTCTTAAGTTCTACAATCAAAATAGCCCTCTCAAGCATTTTCTAATTGAACAACTCTAATCATGTGGTGATCAAGCACAAGATAGCATTAAGCTCAAAGAAAAATCAACATATAATACTATTAACCAACAAAAGCAAAATAATCTAGTAGTTTCAATCCATACAATGGGTAAAAGTAATCCTAAATTAGAGTTCTAGCTACTCATGTTCAAATATAAAGAAATACTACACATAGTTGCTGAATACATAAGAAGCTAAGTGGAGAAAGGGGAGAAAAGAAGAAAAACCAAGGTGGAAATCCCAAAATCTCTTTTGAGAAGAGCACCCAAGCCTCCAAAATGCTCCAAATCTCTTTCCCAAGCTCTTCCCATGCGTGCTCCAACTTCCCAGAGTGTAGAATGCTTAATTTCGGCGCCCTTCCCTAGGTTAAATAGGGTTTTTTTCGCTTCTGACATCAAAACGCACAGCTGCACTTTTTCAGGACTTGCTACGGCAAGTCTGTCAACTTGCCGTAGCCAGTTACACAGAGAGCCAATTCTTCTTTTGATTCTTCACTTGCTACAGCAAGTTTGTCAACTTGCTGTGGCCAGTTACATAGAGAGCATGCGAAGATCACTTGCCACAGCAACTTCATCGACTTGCTGTAGCCAGTTACATAGAGAGCAAATTTCTTGAGAATGTTTACTTGCCACAACCAGTTGATCAACTTGCTGAGGCAAGTTGCATAAGCTCCTTCTATCTTTGCACTGCTTCCTCCTATCTTTGCACTGCTTCCTCCTTCGCTCTTTCTTTGTTTCTTGGGCTTTAAAACTTGTCTTCATCCTCCTACCAAAGTATAAATTCTCAATTAATTCATAAATATACCAAGAATTTCTTTGATTTTTTTTATTTGTAATTTGATATGAACATTTTCTTCTATACTCTTCTTTCAATGTACATTTTGAACCCAAAAGTATGTAAAAAGAGAAGAAAATGTGTTGGAAAGTTATGAATTTCTAAGAGTCAACACACCCCCAAATTTAAACATTTGCTTGTCCTCAAGCAAAAACTTGTATCTTTACTAAATTTCTCAAGTATCAGTCATTGATGCATGAATAAATTTGTCCTCATTAGCTGCTCAAAAAGTTATATGAAATAGGAAACCAAGAAAACATGCAAAGATGAACATTCCATAGATTTAAAACATGCGTTTCAAGAATTTCTAAGTGTGTGTGTGTGAATGGAGTTAACATGTAATCCTTTTTCCACTTGCTAAAGTTAAAAGCAACACCTCAAGTCATATACCCATATTCAAACAATCAATTTCATCATTCTCCAATTCCTTCCTCTTTCTTCTAATTCACTCCACTTGACTTAGAAATCAAAGGGACTTTTTAGCTTGTAATGGGGCCAAGGGGTTTAGTTTCTCAAAAGAAAAGGTAAAGGATAATCAACAAATACCTCAAGATAGATGATAATCACTCAAGGGGTTTCTTCCTTTTCTCATTAAACATACTCCCCCTAACTTGAACTAAATTTATCTTTTCCATATTAGCCTTTTTGTACTTTTCTTTTTTTTTTCTTTTCTTGCTTTTTTTTTGATTTCTATACATTGTGAACCCTTTTACTTTCTACACTCCTTTTTCCAATCATTCGAAATTCTACACATCACCACATTCCACGACCCAATCAATTATCATCTATCTCAAAGCAAGGGAATCATGGTTTTTCATATTGGCTAAGGTAGGTAAATGTTAGGTTTTTAAAAGAGAATCACTAATTGGTTTTTCTATTAGGCTCAAGATAAGGGTTCAAAAAGGGAATAACATCCATTTGGTAAGCTTGAAAGGCTCAAACGCATTTTATGAAGTGCCCTAATCATTTCTCTAAATCTCATGACATAAATCAAAAACTTTGAAGAATTCTAAAGATTATTCTGAAATTAAAAATTTGAAACAAAGGTATATAACTCAAATTGCCACAAAGCCCTTCAACAAGAACATCAAAATAAAATCAACTCCAATAGTGCTTTCTTAGCTTAAAAATTCTTGAATAACATGATTTATCACTATAATATATCCATCAATGTACATTAAACAAAATTCCCTATCAAATATAAAAGAGTGAGCAGTAATTTATATCATTGGATTATCCAAGCAACTTTGACAAATAAATAAGAATTTCAGCTCATTTTTAACATTCTTCACAAACAAAAATTTAAGCCTGAGAAATTTCAAACATTCCCACAATTTTCTTTCAAAAACTGTTCAAAATTTCACAACTTTTACTGGGCACTCATCAAAGTTTCAAATTTGTCAAAATTGCAAAAAGCTCTCACCCCCAAACTTAAAACTGACAATGTCCTCATTGTCAATTAAAAGAACGGGAAATAAAAGAGCCATCACCTGAATAGGATCGAATCCACATTTACAAACATCAATTACCAGCAAAAATTAGGCCCTCAGTAGCATAACCAAAACCTGTACATGCTTTTATCACTAGCCATCAGTAGCTAGGCAATTGACAATCACAGCAGACATATTATCAAAAGGAGTCAATTATATGAACCATTCAAAACTAGCCATCAGGAGTTAAGAAAGTCATATTCTCATGTTAGCAAGAGTGTCAAATAACAATAGCCATTAGTAACTATCAAGAACCACAAACAAAAATTCCACACCAAAAGGCGATCAACAGCCTAATTCAGAACAGAGGAGTGTACCATGATTCATAATGACAAGCAAAAAGACGCATTCACAGCTAAAGGCAGCCAGATTAACACAATAAATCTCAGAACCTTCACAAAAGAACGCAACACAATCAACATGAAAGAAATCTAACCTAACCTATCCTAAAAAGAAAAGAAAATACCCCCAAACTTGAATTCTTTCTAATCCTTTTTGCACTCAATGATTCCAAACCTACACCTAACCTCACTACCTCTTTTATAATGACCTTAAATCACCTCAGAACAAAGATTTAGATTGACACAATCTCAACCAAGTTAATCTTAGCATTGGAGACATTCCAAGATACTTTGCATAATTATACCATTGAAGCACATGTGCAAGAACAACTGCCAATTTAAGGAAAACTTTGCAAGTCCTGAAATTCAAAGAGGCAATCTGCAATCCTTAGAGTTTAGGCAAAGCATGGTGTACAAACGAGACAAAACACATTTCCAATTACATATCAGTATGTAAAAGGATATTTTCATGTTTCACAAATTTATGTGCACCTTTTAAACCTAAATCAGCAGCTCATAGATTCCAGAACTTCAAAAATTCAGCAGCATGGCGGTATTGAATTAACAAATCTTGTTTAGCATAACATGGAAAACATAACATACACCAGCAAATTTAGAACCTATGTTAGCAAACCATTATCAGCAATTGTGATTCTCTACTCCTCAAATGTAGTTCGCAATTCAGTCCTAAGTTCTAGTAGAGGAAGAATTTCCAGCTAGCTAACACATTAAGGCAAATTGCTAACACATGAATTTCCAAATTTCCAAATTGCTAATACCAATCATAGTTCAAAACTGAAATTCAACAGTGTCTATTGAACTTAGCAACCCATAAATTTCAAAATGTCACCATTGAGGAGCATGTGACAATGCTTAATCAATCTATTATGCTAGGAAAAATATGGAACATATGTGAAGATGATTCAGCAATTTCAGGACTTAATTGCTAGTTACTAATCCTCAAATCACATTCTAAGTTCAAGCCTAATTCTCAACAATCCTAATAATCTAGTAGATCAAAAATTCTTACACCACTAAGTATATGCAAGTAATCAAGAGAACTTTTTCAAACATTAGAACTTTGAAAGATTTCAGAAATCAACAACATTATTCAGTTCTCATTAATACCAGCATATACAAGGTGAGCAAGCAAAACAATTAATGAATCCTCAAATCATCATGTATCAATTCAATCCTAATGCCCAATTCCCATAACAAGAAAAGCAATAGTGTCCAATACATATCAATTCAATAGAGGACCCATAGAATATTGCTGAAACCAATGGACTTGTGCCAAAACAGATTTTTTTTAGCAGCAAATTCCTGCTATGTACACACAAGAACCAATTACCCATGTCAAACAGAGCACACAATGTTCAGCAAGCTTAAATCATAAGTGAAATGAGACTAAACTCCAATCTTGCGTTTCATTATCTATCATCAGTAGCACCACTAGTCTATTGCATGAGTGAAACTCTTGTCAGTTCAAGTCTGATTTATTCCATTACTCACTAAGCTAAAACTCGATCCTAATCTAACCAAAACTCTACAGAGCATGGATGAAGGACCTAGAAATTACCTTAGAGAAGAACAATAGCAGACTGGACAGCAATCACAGTGAAACAGAGAAGAATACCGAGACACCGACTGAATCCTACTTCTCAGTGGAGACCGTTGGAAAGCAGAGATGGTTAGGAGAGAGATTGAGAGCAGCGGCGGTGTGGATCGATGGAAGAAGGAGATGACGGTGGGAGAGTGAGAGAGAGATGCTGCGACGGAGAGAGAGCAGAGGTGGAGGGAGACACGATATGGCCGACGGTGAAAGGAAAGGTTGGCTGCGACGGTGGAGATGGAGATGGTGAGAGTGGATCTGAAGGTCAGAGATTAGGATCTGTGAGCTGAGGGGTGAGCTGATGGCGAATGGCGAAGAAGGTGGAGCTGGCCAAAAGATGAGAGAGCTGAGGGCGAATCTGAGTTAGGGTTTTGAGGTTCAGCTGAAGGAGTAAAGAGTGAGTTGAGGCTTGGAGTAGATGTGGGCATCGGAGATGAAGTTATGGGTAATGGAGGCTTTGGGGAATTTACAAAAAAAAGGGGGAAAATTGTGGGTTTCAAAAATGGATTAGGTCCACATGTGGGGTAGGTTCATAAGGATGATGTGGGAATAAAACAAAAGAATAGGGACAAAGAGGGAAGTCTAAAACATTTTTTTTTATTTGTTTATTTTTATTTTATTTTTCTTTTTTTAGAGATAAAAAAAAGATTAATTTTTTAGAGATAAAACGATTTTTTTTAGCTCAGACACCACTGGCCTCAGCCAGTTTTTACAGTTGCTACGGCCAGTTTCACAGAGAAGAACTCTAAGTCACTGGCCACGGCAAGTGTCAAAACTTGCTGAGGCCAGTTTGACAGAGAGCATAAAAAAAGCACTTGCCGTGGCAAGTTTTGACACTTGCCGTGGCAACTTCAGCTGTCAAAAACAAAACAGAATAGCTACCCTATACACACATAAAACATTCCCAAATACCTTGTAAACCACCAAATGAGCTCCAAACCCACAAGTATAAACCACATCATACTAAATCAAGCACTGTGAACCAAAAAAATCTCACCACACATCAAGTGGAACACTAAAGCAAAACAGCGTGGCCAGTTTTGATATTGAATCAAGTACTAGAACACTGGAACACTGGCTACGGTAAGTTTTTAAACTTGCCGAGGCTGGTTACACAGAAAGCAAATGTACCAATCATAGCTAAATTGCCACAGCAAGTTGTTACACTAGCCAAGGCAAGTTTTACTGTCATGTGACTACACACATCAAACATCCCCACATCACCTCAAGACCATCAAACATGCTCTATACCAACATTTATGAGCAAAATGAAAGTGGAGCAAGACTTAGAACATCCTAGACTACAAGGCATAAACATAAGCACACTCATGGAGCATATCACAACATATCACTCTCAATACTCAAATTCAAGCAATTAATGGTCACAAATGAATTTCATTACAAAGAATTCATCCAATGTCCACAGTAGCATCAGTTTTACTCCAAATTAACCAATCATTGTAAATACACTCCAAAATCATATATATGAGCTTAAAGTCAAATAAACTTCCCTGAAATGCATTTCCCTTGTAACTTATAAATTCCTCCTCTCTCATTGACATTTCTCCAAGCTTCAAAAGTTAAGTTCCAAGATGGGGTACCTTTCCTTCCTACAAAACACAAAGATCAAACATAAATCTACCAAAAACACACCAAAAACAGAAAAATGACAAAAGTGAGTTTAGAACTTGGGTTGCCTCCCAAGAAGCGCTTGATTTATGTCTTTAGCCAGACTCTTCTCTTTGTTAAGTGGAATCAGTGAGTGGTAGAGTGATGGTTTGCCTCTCCACCATGCCACCCCAATAGTGCTTTAACCGCTGTCCATTGACCTTGAATCTCTCACCATCTTGTCCTTCTAGCTCCACAACACCCTTGTCAAAGACTTGAACCACAGTGAAAGGTCCAGACCATCTAGACTTTAACTTTCCCGGAAAGATTTTCAGCTTAGAGTTATAGAGGAGAACTTGTTGACCCAGCTCAAAAGACTTAGGGACAATCTTCTTGTCATGCCACCGCTTTGTTTTCTCCTTGTAAAGCCTTGAACTCTCATAAGCATGGAAATGAAATTCTTCCAGCTCATTAAGCTGCAAAAGCCTCTTGTCACCGACTTCTTTTTCATCAAAATTCAACTTTTTAATAGCCCAATAGGCATTGTGTTCCAACTCCACAGGAAGATGACAAGCTTTCCCAAAAACCAACCGGTAAGGAGACATATCGATGGGTGTCTTGTAAGTGGTGCGATAGGCCCATAATGCATCATCTAACTTCATGGACCAATCCTTTCGAGTGATACCCACAGTGTTCTCAAGGATTTTCTTGATTTCTCTATTGGAAATCTCAGCTTGACCATTTGTTTGAGCATGGTAGGCTAAAGACACCTTGTGTTTCACTCCATACTTCTTCAAAAGGGATTCAAATTGATGGTTGCAAAAGTCGGTGCCTCCATCACTAATAACAGTCCTTGGAGCACCGAAACGAGTGAAGATATTCTTTTTCATGAATTTGACCACTACTTTAGCATCATTTGTTAGAGAAGCAATGGCCTTAACCCATTTAGACACATAATCTACCGCTACAAGAATGTATTGATTGTTGAAGGACTTGGGAAACGGTCCCATGAAGTCAATCCCCCATACATCAAATAACTCCACTTCCAACATGCTGTTGAGTGGCATTTCATTCCTCCTAGAGATATTGCCAACCCTTTGACACCGATCACAAGATAGAGCAAATTCATACGCATCCTTGAACAAGGATGGCCAGAAAAACCCAGATTGCAAGACCTTTGCAGCAGTCTTGTTACCACCAAAGTGGCCTCCATATTCAGAGGAATGGTAACACTTCAACACTTCTTGTTGCTCACCTTCTGGAACACACCTTCGAATCAATTGATCAGCACAATAGTGAAATAGGAAAGGTTCTTCCCAATGATAGAACTTGACATCATGTAAGAACTTCTTCCGTTGGTGATAACTCAAGTCCTTAGAAATAATTCCACTCACAAGGTAATTGACTATGTCAACATACCAAGGAGTTTCAGAATGACACACCAAAAAGAGTTGCTCGTCCGGAAAAGTTTCATGAATAGGAAGATCTCCATCATGTTGAGCTTCAGTACTCAACCTAGACAAGTGGTTGGCAACCTGATTTTCGGAGCCTTTTCTATCCACAATCTCAAGATCAAATTCTTGTAAGAGCAAAACCCATCGAATCAACCTTGCTTTAGAGTCCTTCTTACTAAAGAGGTACCGTAGTGTAGAATGGTCAGTATGAACAACCACTTTGGCACTAATCAAGTAAGGCCAGAATTTAGCAAATGCATACACCACAGCCAAAAGCTTTTTCTCAGTGGTAGTGTAGTTTTCTTGAGCATCATTGAGTGTCTTACTTGCATAGTAAATAGGATGGAAGATTTTATCCCTTTTCTGCCCAAGTACAGCCCCTACAGCATAATCGCTAGCATCACACATCACTATAAAGGGCAAACTCCAATCCGGAGCCGTAATGATAGGAGCGGTTACAAGTCTTCTTTTCAACTCTTCAAATGCTTTCAAACATGCATCGTCGAACTTGAAGTCAGCATCCTTCTCAAGTAAAGCACAGAGCGGCTTAGTGATTTTAGAAAAAATCCTTTATGAATCTTCGATAGAACCCAGCATGACCCAAAAAGCTTCTCTCACCCTTAACATTGATAGGTGGAGGAAGTTGTTCAATCACCTCTAACTTTGCCCGGTCAACTTCTAAACCTTTCTTGGAGACACGATGGGCTAACACAATGCCTTTCTTCACCATAAAATGGCATTTCTCCCAATTAAGCACAAGATTAGTGTATTCACACCGCTTCAAAACTTGAGCTAAGTTGGCTAAGCACTCTTCATATGAATCACCAAACACAGTGAAGTCGTCCATGAACACTTCCATGGTATGCTCTATCATGTCAGCGAAAATAGCCATCATACACCGTTGGAATGTAGCCGGTGTGTTGCAAAGGCCAAAGGGCATACGCTTGAAAGCAAAGGTGCCATATGGGCACGTAAATGTAGTCTTTTCCTGATCTTCTGGAGCAATTACTATTTGGTTATACCCCGAATAACCATCAAGAAAACAAAAGAATTCCCTTCCAGCTAGTTTGTCCAACATTTGATCAATGAAAGGCAATGGGAAGTGATCCTTACGAGTAGCCGTATTGAGCTTACGGTAGTCCATGCAACCCTCCACCCGGTCACAGTACGAGTGGGAATGAGTTCGTTGTGGGTGTTAGCCACTACAGTCATACCACCCTTTTTGGGGACGCATTGGACTGGGCTCACCCAAGAACTATCAGAAATAGGATATACAATGCCAGCATCGAGCCATTTAAGAAGCTCCTTCTTCACTACTTCCTTCATAATAGGGTTGAGTCTTCTTTGATGTTCAATGGAAGGCTTGTGATTCTCTTCCAAAAAGATCTTGTGCATGCACATAGAGGGGCTAATGCCCTTGATATCAGCAATTGTCCACCCAATAGCCTTTTTGTGAGCTTTTAAGACTTCAACTAAGTGCTCCTCTTGCTGAATAGTGAAATCCAAAGCAATAATCACCGGAAGAGTATTGTTGGAACCCAAATAAGTATATTGTAAATGAGATGGCAATGCCTTCAACTCAAGTGAAGGTGGGTCCTCTAAAGAAGATTTTAACTTTAGTCGGTCATTAGAACCCAAATCAAGTGACTCAAATGGTATCCTCCTTTTAGGATAAGGAGTTACTACATCTATAATAGCCTTGCATTCCACTACATCAAAACCCTCAGAATCAATATCAAGAAGAGCGGCTTCAAGTGGATCTTCAATCATAGAGGTCTCAAATTCATCTTGTGTGACCAGACCAATCATATCAAGGAAGAAACAGTCTTCATGCACATGAGGAGTCTTCATCAATTGATTCATATTAAAAGTAACTTGCTCAACGGCCACCCTCAAGGTCAACTCACCTTTCTCCACATCTATCAAAGTTCTAGCCGTAGCTAAAAATGGCCTTCCTAGCAGCAAAGGTAGTTCTCTATCCGGATCAAAATCAAGTACAATAAAATCAGTCAGAAATATGAACTTATCAACCTTGACTAAGACATCTTCAATAATCCCTTTAGGATAAGACAAGCTTCTATCGGCCAATTGCAAAGTAACCGTGGTAGGTCTAGCATCACCTAATCCCAACTTGTTGAACACAGACAACGGCATAAGATTTACACTAGAGCCAAGATCACACAAGCCATTCCCTAAGAATTTACCCCCAACATGACAGGGTATAGAAAAGCTCCCATGATCCTTCAACTTAGGCGGAAGTTGCTTGATTTTCGAACTCATTAAATCTTCTTTTCTTTGAGAGGACATCTTTCATGAACTTAGCATATTTAGGCATTTGATCTAAGGCTTCCGAAAAAGGAATGTTGATATGCAATTGCTTGAACATCTCAATGAACTTCTTGAATTGCCCATCTTCTTGATGTTTCTTGAGCCTTTGTGGAAAAGGGGGTGGTGGGACATATCGTGGAGGAGAAGTATTGGTCTTTCTCTTCTTCTCGTCCATATTGTCAGGAGCAATTGGCTTTCTTGACACCACCTCATCTAGAGTCACTTCAGCTTGCTTCCTCTTCTTGTTTTCTTCTTCTTCGACCACAATCTCTTCAACAACCTCGTCATTAAGGATAAGATCTTCCACAACATGATCCTTTGGCTTTATTGTAGCCTTACCCATACTTGGAACATCGGGTAAAGTCTTGCCACTCCGGAGAGTAAGAGCCTTGCATTCTTCTTTACCTTCTCACTTAGGATTGGGAATAGTATTACTTGGAAGACCATTTCTTGGTTGAGCACTCAAGTGTGAAGCAATTTGGCCCATTTGTATCTCAAGATTTTTTATTGCTGTGTCATAAAGAAAAACTATGCCAACTAAGCCTTCTTGACTCTTGATAAGTTGCCTCAAGAGTTTATTTGTCTCAGAATCACCCTCTTGTGGCTTTGGTGGTTACTCAAAACCCGGTGGATGCATTGGCTTACTAGAAGAAGCATAGGGATTAATTGGATTCTCACTAGGTCCGTTCCTCCAAGAGAAGTTAGGATGGTCCCTCAAACCCTTGTTATAAGTATTAGAGTAAGGGTTGCCACGTGGATACCTTTGACTATTGTTCAAATAACTCACCGACTCCATAGTATGATAACATTCTTCAGAGGAGTGGGCTTCTCCACATATTTCACACGAAGGACTTGGAGCTTGGATAGCGTTCACATTCTTGGAGGAGTTTCTCTCCATTCTTAGTTCAAGTTGATCAAACCTCTTGGCAATTGCTTCAAGTTGAGCGGCAATTTCTTTAGATACATTTGAACTACTTGAAGGACTTGGTTCTTTATATGTTCTATAGCTAGAACGTGATTTTTTAGATTGTTGCAAGGAACTAGAGGCAGTGTGTAACCCCCTTCACGCTTAAGGCCGATATTTAGTTCATAAACATGTAATTAATGTGGGATTAGAGACCGTAATTGATTTGGGACTTATTAAAGAAATATTTTGCCCAAAATCGGATTTGCAAAAACTTTTCTTAACTCAATTACAATGGTCTCATATTCCCATTTTAATACAATATGGCCTGTACAAGTTGATTTCATTTACAAATATCAGAGTGCAAAATATATTCCCGACTCACTCGGGTTCCATTCAAAAATAAAAAGGGATTTACACAAGGCACGAAGCCTACAATTCATACCCTTTTTCTTGGGGATTACACAAAATCCACTTTATACTATTCCAAAATATACAATGATAACCATAAACTCCAAAATATACTCCTAAACAGGAGCTCTAACTACTCTTCGTCGCCCGCTTGCCTTTCGACCCCTCAGCCCTGTCTAAAATGGTTAATTTTGGGAGAGTGAGATTCTAAAGAATCCCCGTAGTAACAAGTCAATCATATAATGTACAATAATAATGCATGTAATCAAATCACTATCCACACAAGCAACTACAACGGCAGTTACAACGGCAATGGTTAGTATGACACATGTCATCCCTGACGATTGCTCACGCTGAATTGCTCACGTTGTATTGCATCACAACAATCAACACAGTATAATTCACCACAGCTGGGATCCATATAAAGCATATCATAATCGCAAGCCACATAGGTAAGATACACACACGCAGCCCACGGCTGGTTTCACAAACGCCGCCCCTACGGGTCGGATTCACAAAGATCCATGTCGATTACGACGGCAGTCCAACGGCCGACCTAGAGATGACCATTGTCACTCTCTATACGGCTCACGCTGACCTGCTCGCGCCGTAATGGACCATGGCACACAATTCACAAGTTCAATGATAAGATATGCATACCAAAACATCATACAAGATATGAGAGAAAAGTCACTACCTGAGTTCTTCCGGGCGTATCCTAGCGCCGGTCTCTCCCGAGGAAGGCAGATATCAAATCCTATTTTCACAATTAGGGACGAAGAGTTATTCTCTATTCCAAGACTTAATTCACTTTATAATGCTTAATTGGTTATCATTATTGCTCTTTTAGAGTCACTAAATACTCCTAACAAAACTCCTAAAGGGTTGGAAGAACTATCCCAAAGATCCCTTTTTGGAAGCACAAAAACTCATTTTTCACTGCTTCACCTTGAGTGAAAATGGTCTCACTCGAGCACAAGTACGGACATCACCTCAAGCACAAAATCCTCACTCGAGCACAAGTACGGAAATCACCTCAAGCACAAAATCCTCACTCGAGCACAAGCACGAAAATCACCTTAAGCACAAGGAAGTGAAGACAGGAAGCACATGCCCGAGAGCACAAGAACTTTCTCAGAAAAGGCTCACTCGAGCACAAAATCCTCACCTCAAGCACAAGTACGGAAATCACCTCAAGCACAAAATTCTCACTCGAGCACAAGCACGAAAATCACCTCAAGCACAAGGAAGTGAAGACAGGAAGCACATGCCCGAGAGCACAAGAACTTTCTCAGAAAAGGCTCACTCGAGCACAAAATCCTCACCTCAAGCACAAGTACGGAAATCACCTCAAGCACAAAATTCTCACTCGAGCACAAGCACGAAAATCACCTCAAGCACAAGGAAGTGAAGACAGGAAGCACATGCCCGAGAGCACAAGAACTTTCTCAGAAAAGGCTCACTCGAGCACAAAATCCTCACCTCAAGCACAAGTACGGAAATCACCTCAAGCACAAAATTCTCACTCGAGCACAAGCACGAAAATCACCTCAAGCACAAGGAAGTGAAGACAGGAAGCACATGCCCGAGAGCACAAGAACTTTCTCAGAAAAGGCTCACTCGAGCACAAAATCCTCACCTCAAGCACAAGTACGGAAATCACCTCAAGCACAAAATTCTCACTCGAGCACAAGCACGAAAATCACCTCAAGCACAAGGAAGTGAAGACAGGAAGCACATGCCCGAGAGCACAAGAACTTTCTCAGAAAAGGCTCACTCGAGCACAAAATCCTCACTTCAAGCACAAGTACGGAAATCACCTCAAGCACAACATTCTCACTCGAGTGATGTTCTTCCCTCACTCGAGCACACCCACTCTCACCTCAAGCACGAGTATCAGAAACCAGAAAACGAGAAGGTATGACAGCATTTCCAGAAATTTTTCCAAGTGATCCAAATGAACCCAAATACCAACCCAAAGCTACTCCCACACAAAAACACCCAAGGAATTCAATGGAATCATTAAAATGATCAAAATCCAACTCCATTATCAAGTTTTGGGTTGAATCAACACAAATCATCAATTTTCCCAAAATTACTAAACTTAACATTTCAACCTCCAATCAATCTATCTATCATAAACTCATTCCAAAACACCATTCTCATGCCAAAAACATACCAAATGAACAGTGGCACTTAATTTTCGGATTCAAGCCAAAATTCCCAGAATTATTAACTACTTCAAATGGTATGAAACTTAGATAGATAGGTTGGTTTCACTCACCTTAGCAACTTCTCCAAAGAGAGTTCTTGATTCTCCAACAATCAATTTTCGTGTGGCACAAATCAACACCAAATGGCTACATTATACACACCAAAATGAAGCTCATTACTCAAGGATCAACATTTATGAATGGTGTTTGAGCAATAGAGATCATTTACTTACCCAAAGATCAAGCTTTTCCCTTCTTCCTTGCCTTCAACAATGGAGAGAGAGAGAAAAGAGGGAGAGTACGAGAGAGAGAAATGAGATGGAGAGGAGGAGCAAAAGTGATCATTTGTCCTCCTGTGCTCATATCCAATGGCCTCCACACTGCCACATGTCAACATCTCATCATTCCCATAATAAGCTCACCCAAGCTAAGCACACTGGATCCCGACCCACGGTCAAGGAATCACCACCCTTGATCTTAAATACCATACATATGCAATAATATTTCCAATTTCCACTAATTATGACATAAATTAATATTGTCATAAAATACATAATAATCCCAATTAAATCCATAATTATCCATAATAATCATGATTATCCCTTAATCAAAAAATTGGGATATTACACAGTGTCCTCATACAACTGAGATATATCACAAACTCTCATCTTGCCAATTCTACCATTAGAGGCATTGTTGAGCATATTGGAAGTAGGCACATCCAATCCGGCTGTAAAGGCTTCAAGCAAAACATAGGTCTTCTGTTCATGGTTAGGACAACTACGCCATAGCTCCTTGAATCTCTCCCATGCTTCATGAAAAAGTTCTCCGGGCTGTTGTTGAAAACCCAAGAGTTCAGCTCTTTGAACTGCCCGTCTACCCCTTGGAATGAACCTTGCTTTGAACTTGGATGCCATTTCATCCCAAGTAGTGATGGAGTTAGGAGGTAGAGCAGTAAGCCAAGCTCTTGCCTTCTTGTCAAGTGATAGAGAAAAGAGGCGCAATCTAAGTGCATCTGCAGTTACTCCTTGAAACTTGAAGTTCTCACACACTTGTACAAAGCGTGTCAAATGGTCAGTAGGGTCTTCATTCTGAGTTCCCGAAAACAAGCCAATCATTTGGAGCATTTGAAGCATGATTGGCTTTAACTCAAAATTCCGAGCTTGAATAGCAGGAAATTGGATGCTAAATTGATAGGTGGAGTTTCCTTGCTCCATGTATTCATCCAAAGTGCACTCCAAGTTATCATCATTAGGATTAGCCATATTGTAAAATGGATGAGGACGAGGTAGTGGTCTCAGTTGCTCTTGTACGGGCAAAGGTTCAGGTCCTTGAAGAGGTTGCACTTGAGGTTCAGTTTCAAAGTCTTCAGAAAAATATTCTTCAAGAGCACCGTCAAGAACGATCTCCAAATCAGTTTGCATACGGAGCTCAAATACCTACAAGTCAAGAATCCCAAAACGAGTATCAAACTTATCAACAACTAAGACTAAAATGATAAAAACAAGAAAAAGAGCTATAGTTATAACTATACTTAAAAACAAAGCAAATTAAGAAAGTCA
This sequence comes from Inga oerstediana, assembly GCA_963210345.1. Classification (NCBI taxonomy): domain Eukaryota; kingdom Viridiplantae; phylum Streptophyta; class Magnoliopsida; order Fabales; family Fabaceae; genus Inga; species Inga oerstediana. The sequence goes on from OY723400.1 coordinate 62,231,929, forward strand.
AACAAGAAGAAGAAAAGTATTCAAGCGTAATCAAGCACACAATTACACTAATTAACTCAAAACACTTTAGTCAATAGTCCCCGGCAACGGCGCCAAAAACTTGTTCGCCGTTTAGCTTCCGCAAGCGCACGGGTCGCAAGTAATAAAGTGATAAGTCAAGATCGTTCCCACGAGGACTATGACAAAAGCGAGTTAACTAATTTAACCATGTTCTTAATTAGGTTGAATGGAATCATTTGAAATTGATCAAGTTAAATAAAGAAGTTTGATGAAAATAACAAAGAAAAATAGTGGAAAATTTAGAAATTGGGTTTAACTTCAAGAGATATAAACTTAGGATTACTTGTTCCCCATTGTATTTCATGAAACTATGCAAATATTCACTTATGCTAGTTAAATGAGTATATATGTTAGTCGAAGATCCTAAAATCATCAACCAAGCTCTCTCAAGTCAAGATTGATTTTTAACCTTCATTAAAAATATTCAATCTCTTGTTTACAATTAATGAAAATCATCTTTCCAAAGCAAGCCTTCACTTGACTATGCTAGGTTGTTAGATATGTCTCTATTCTAACAACAAACTAGGGGAGAGCAATAAGCCCATTACCCATAACCCAACCCGCAACCCAATTTAATTGGGTCACTGTAAGCTCGCCCAAAATGAGCCCATGATGGGGCGGGTTGAAACCCGCCCATTTAAAACTTAAATGGGCGGGCTATGGGCACACCTTCGGGCTGCCTGTACTCGCCCATTTAGTTTTTTTTTTTAAATTAACCTTACCTTGCCATGCGGATTGCCGACTACCCTCCCTCATTGGATACCATTTTCCATTCATACCACCTTCACTCAATCAATCACCATTCATCCATTCCAATGCAATTACTCCTACTTTAATTACTTTTTCTTTTTTTCACTCTTTTGACTAATCATTTTGTCTCTTTGTTGAATGTTGATTACTTATGACTCGTACAGCATGCAATCCTACTCACTCTCAATCTCTTAGTTTTTTAATTAGAAATTTAGAAGTTAGTCACTTAGTCTCACACTCACTCAACCACTCCTGGATCCTGCATGCAATCCCACTCTCAGTCTCTCAGTAGTCTCATTCGCTCTCGTCGTCCTTGAGTTCATTCTCTCCAGCTGTTATTAGCATTTTTGCAGATTCAGTCCTTTATTCAAGTGAGTGTCCGAATTTTTTATCTCAACTTTGATCGATTCTTATCTTGTTAAATGGATTTTTCTGTTCTGAGTTTTTTCTCGTTCGTTCTCATTGTAGGCAAAGTTTGTTTTTAACAAGTTTACATGCTTTCATTTTTAAGTCTAGAGCAGTGTACGTTTGACATGTTGCAATTTGCTAATTTACAAAGTTACAAAACAAACAAAATGGGGAAAAAAGTGTTTTTGAATAGGAAGAATTGCAGTTTTGTTAATATTAATAATGGGCATTGATTTGTAATATTATGGAATAACAAAACTGCAATTCACATGGTAAGAGATCAGATAGTATATGCGATGAGGTGAGAATCGGATCCAATGCAGAAAGATATTATGGGATTGGGGCCAGAGGGGGCAAATGAATAAAGTTAAAGTAGGGGTGGATGATGAATGACATGCATATATATATTTACACACACACACATATCCTAATCATCAGCAGAGACTATCCCATTATTTGTTTTCTATATTTTACCTTAAACCCTAGATCGATACAAAATGATATGAGTAGTAACAAAAATGAGGAGGTGTTGTAGGTATTTTTTTTTTTCAAGTCTTCACACATTTTTTCCTTAAATTTAAATTGTGGTTCAATAACAAATTGAATATATATTTTACCAAAAAATATTAAGCGAGTCTTATTACATTACAGTAAAAAATAATAAAGTGTAGGCAAAAAAAAAAAATCATCACACGAATATAATTTCACTTTTATAATCATTTTCGCTTTCAATAATTGTACAGTGATATATAATAAGAAAAGATTCCTTATTTATTTTCTCACTTCTCTTTATTTATCACTACCCGACTGTATCATGTATAAGTAATTATTGAAGAAATATATATCTATATATATATATATATATAAATATATATATATATATCCATCCTGTTTGGTTCTTGATCAGAGCAAAAATTTTTGAGTAGGCAAATGAGCATGGTACAGTCTCAACCGGAAAATACGCAAGCTGCCACTACTGTAGGGGCCTCTGAAAATATAACCACAGTCACATCATTACCACCTACTCATGATGGAAATCAAAAAACTAATGAAGGAGAGGGACAAGAAGCTGAAACACAAGCTGCAAAAAGAAAAAGGAGGACAACATCTGATGCTTGGAAGCATTTCAAAAGGTTGCCACTAACCCAAACAAAGGGTAAACATCGGGCACAGTGTAATCATTGTGGCAGAGATTTTGCAAGTCATCCTACAGATTGCGGCACTACACAATTGTTGCGGCATTTGGAGAAGTGTCCAAAGAATCCTAACAAAGGTAGCAACTCACAGAGTTTGTTGTCAATTTCTTCTAGTAAAATTTTGAGTCATTACTTATTTAGCTAGGAGAGATGCAGAAAGGCTATTGCAAAATTCCTCATAAAAGATGAGTTGCCTTTTAGGACTATGGAAGGGGAGGGTTTTAAAGAATTATTGCAAGAGGTTGAACCTAGATTTCAAATGCCCTCACGTTAGACAATTGCTAGGGATTGCTACAAAATTTATTTAGAAGAAGCAAAATGTTTGAGAAAATATTTCAAGCGATCTAAAGTCCGTGTGTCTCTCACTACAGATTGTTGGACTTCAATTCAAAATTCAAACTACATGTGTTTGACTGCTCATTGGGTCGATGAGAATTGGACTCTGCAGAAAAGAATTTTGAATTTTTGTGTGAATGAAAATCATAAAGGGGAAACAATTGGCAAGAAAATTGAGGATTACTTATTCAAGTGGGGCATAGACAAAGTCTTCACTATAACAGTTGATAATGCTTCCTCAAATGATTCTGCAATCGCACATCTAAAAAAACTGTTTGAGGGGTTGGAATGGTCTTGTATGTGATGGAGAGTTTTTGCAAATGCGGTGTGCTGCACATATTTTGAATTTGATTGTCTCTGAAGGTCTTAAGGAAATAAATAGGTCCATTGAGCTCATTCGACATGCGGTTAAATATGTTAGATCTTCTCCAGCAAGGTAGACTAAATTCAAAGACCTTGCTGAAAAAGTTAGAGTTGAATCAAAAAGTCTTCTTAGCTTGGATTGCCCCACAAGGTAATTTAAATACTTGTTTATTTCATTTCTAATTTCTATTATGAATCAATTTCATTATATTATGTTGTTAGGTGGAATTCGACTTACCTTATGTTGGAAAGTGCTGTTAAGTTTATTAAAGTCTTCACAAGGATGGAAGAAGAAGATCAAGATTACATAGATTACTTCAAAAAGAAAGTTAAGTTAGATTTAAATTCAACTCATTTTGATGACAACATATTTGATCTTGATAATGATATCATTGACACAACTACAAAGAATACAGTTGAACCTCCAAGTGCATATGATTGGACTGTTGCAAAGGAGTTCCTTGTATTTTTGAAGTTGTTCTACACCATGACTCTGAAATTTTCTGGATCAAATTTGTGACAACAAACACATGTTTTCAACATATTGCTGCTATTCAAACACATCTTAATTCAAGTGCAGCTAGTTCTCACTCTCTCTTAGGTGACTTGGCAAGAAGAATGCAAACAAAGTACGATAAGTATTGGGGAAAAGCTGAGAAAATGAATCCATTATTGGTGGTAGCAGTCATACTGGACCCTAGATATAAGATGACATATGTCAAAATTGCTTTTGAAAACATCTTTCCTAAACCTACAAAGCGAGAATTTATGTTGAAGAGCATTGTTGATGTCTTATATCGTTTGTATGATCATTATTCACCAAATGTCATTAATGCTAATGAAGCTTCTGGATCTCAACCAACCATAGAGCAAGGGGATATCAATGGTAGTGGGAGTAATGTGTTGTTTTCGGAAGTTGAACTTGAAATGACTTTGTCATCTTTTGATGCTACATTCCAGAAATTCTTAGCTACTGCAGATTCTACATGTAATGTAGAGAAAATTTCAGAAGTGGATGAATATCTACAAGCTGAAATAGTTGGCTTTCGTGATCTAAAATTTGATGTTTTGGCATGGTGGAGAGTGAATGCTTCCAAGTATAAAGTTCTGAATTTGTTGGCACGTGATTTGTTAGCTATACCCGTCTCTACAGTATCTTCAGAATCGGCTTTTAGTACTGGGGGTCGGATACTAGATTCTTTTAGGAGCTCCTTGTCTTCAAAGATGGTTGAGGCACTTGTATGCGCTCAAAATTGGCTTTTCAAGACACCCCCTAAATTTAAGGACCTTGATATTGATAATTTTGATGAGAGTGCAAGTGTTGTTACGGGTATTTTCAATAACATTCTTAATTTGTATTGTTTCATTTTTTTTATTGCCTATTAGATTATTAATGGATATGTTTTTTCTTAATTTATTTTGCAGAAGAAGATTTAGCTTCTGGAGCTACACCCCATTCCTCAACTGAATCTGATGATGGTGGTGAAAAATGAAGCATCAACTCATGAAGATATCAAATATTCAATGGAAGCATGTCATTTTGTTGATCTTTGAATTTGTAGTTGCATGTAATGTTTTAATTTAAAAGTTGGAGTTTAAACATCAAAATTCTGTTATGATAGTACTTACTACTTGTCATAATTTAGATTGATGGATCATGGATTTGAAATTAAGGCTTGCTGCTTATCTATATTTCTTTTTCAAAAAAATAAGCAGGTCTAATCTAAATGGGTTACCCATAACCCGTGTTAACCCGCCCATTTATGTGCCAGCCCGTTTACACGGGTTTATATGGGTTGAGGTACGGGTTTGGGCTAGCCCATACCCGTCTAAAGTTAAATGGGCGGGCTATGGGTTTGACCATGGGCTGCCCAACCCACCCATTACTCTCCCCTACAACAAACCATCCATTTAATCCCTAAACTTCAAGTCTAGCATGATTTTTCTTAAGTTCTACAATCAAAATAGCCCTCTCAAGCATCTTCTAATTGAACAACTCTAATCATGTGGTGATCAAGCACAAGATAGCATTAAGCTCAAAGAAAAATCAACATATAATACTCATTAACCAACAAAAGCAAAATAATCTAGTAGTTTCAATCCATACAATGGGTAAAAGTAATCCTAAATTAGAGTTCTAGCTACTCATGTTCAAATATAAAGAAATACTACACATAGTTGCTGAATACATAAGAAGCTAAGTGGAGAAAGGGGAGAAAAGAAGAAAAACCAAGGTGGAAATCCCAAAATCTCTTTTGAGAAGAGCACCCAAGCCTCCAAAATGCTCCAAATCTCTCTCCCAAGCTCTTCCCTTGCGTGCTCCAACTTCCCAGAGTGTAGAATGCTTAATTTCGGCGCCCTTCCCTAGGTTAAATAGGGTTTTTTCGCTTCTGACATCAAAACGCACAGCTGCACTTTTTCAGGACTTGCTACGGCAAGTCTGTCAACTTGCCGTAGCCAGTTACACAGAGAGCCAATTCTTCTTTTGATTCTTCACTTGCTACAGCAAGTTTGTCAACTTGCTGTGGCCAGTTACACAGAGAGCATGCGAAGATCACTTGCCACAGCAACTTCATCGACTTGCTGTAGCCAGTTACACAGAGAGCAAATTTCTTGAGAATGTTTACTTGCCACAGCCAGTTGATCAACTTGCTGAGGCAAGTTGCATAAGCTCCTCCTATCTTTGCACTGCTTCCTCCTTTGCTCTTTCCTTGTTTCTTGGGCTTTAAAACTTGTCTTCATCCTCCTACCAAAGTATAAATTCTCAATTAATTCACAAATATACCAAGAATTTCTTTGATTTTTTTTATTTGTACTTTGATATGCACATTTTCTTCTATACTCTTCTTTCAATGTACATTTTGAACCCAAAAGTATGTAAAAAGAGAAGAAAATGTGTTGGAAAGTTATGAATTTCTAAGAGTCAACAACCCACTCAAGGGTGACCAGATCTAGGATATGACAAAAAAATCAGAACAAATAACTAGCAGACTCAAACCAAAATGACAACAAAATCAAAAGAGGAGAACAACATATGCAAATTCTTGAAGCGATTAAGTTGAGAATAACATCGCAGAAGCAAATCGCTATAATAAACAAACAAACTGAAAAAACCCAAATACTTACCTGACGGACGACGGAGAGAAGAGGACTATGGGAAGGACCGACGATCGACGGTGGAGCCTTGGAAGGAGTCGAATAGAGGAGAGTGTGCGATGCTTTTCTCAATCTCTCAAAATAGAGTACAGAGTCGGAACTTAGACGCTTGGACGGAGTAGGACAGAATGGAGCTGTGGTCTGTGGCTGTAGAGTCGACACTCTCAACCACGAGTCTCGGCGACGGAAGGCAAACGGCAGTCGACACGGGTTCACGGTGCAAGTCTGAACAAATGAAGAATATTGAAGATTGAAGATGAAGAGTTAGTTAGGGTTAAGGCAGAATCGCAGAATGGACCAAAGGAGATTGAAGAATATGCAATGGGTATTGGGTAATTTCTAATTGTTTTTACAATGTTTTTTTTTATTATTTTTTTAATACCTTAACAGGCCTATCAGCAAGCCTTGACCTGGCCTATTAAGGAAAAAAAGGGTTCGTACTCAGCCTTGGCCTGGCCTTTTAGCCTGACAGGCCAGGCCTGACCAGGCCTCTAATAGGCCAGGCCACAGGCCCCTGTCAGGTGGCCTGGCCTGTTTCCAGCCCTAGTTGTTATTGGTGTTTGGGATTAGGCAAATAGAATTTCATAGTTTTGGGAAGTTTTTATTACTCTGGTCAGGCCTGGCCTATTAGAGGCCAGGCCTGACCAGGCCTCTAAAAGGCCAGGCCACAGGCCCCTGTCAGGTGGCCTGGCCTGTTTCCAGCCCTAGTTGTTATTGGTGTTTGGGATTAGGCAAATAGAATTTCATAGTTTTGGGAAGTTTTTATTACTCTGTGTACTTTCATGGAAACTACAATAGTACCTTTTTAGTCTCTGATTACAAGTTTTTATTTTTTTTCTAAATATTAGTTTCTGTATAAATTTTTAATTTCAAGGTAATTAAAGCATTTTACCTAAAATACCCCTTAAAATGATAGCATTAAATTGAGAAAGCAATTGAAGTTTAATTAATTAGAAACAGAGAGAGTAATTAGAAATTAGAAGTGAACTACTATTTATCTTCAAGTACATTTCAAGAGGAGATTAACTTCTATGATATAGAAATTATGTATGCATAACTCCAAATTAAATTCTTTTATTATTATATTTAAATAAATATAAAAATATAAAAAAAATTTATTTTTTGCAGCTGATTTCTATTTTTACAATAGCAGGGTTGCTGGAAAAGTAGCCCCCTATTTTTTTTTATTTTTTTTTTGAAAAAAACATAAGCAACGATAGTTGGTGATCATCAACAATAACAATTCAATATTATCATGACCATACTATTTTACGGTTAGACGTAAAGGCAGTCCATGTATACTTGACGATTGTTCAAGGAAAACCGTCCAATAATACTATGAATAGTGCTCACATGGCCATATTAGAAACCTCAAAACTTGACGGTTGTGGTATAAAAGCTAGGGAAAATTCCAAAAAACTACACCCAAAATATACAAAGGACAAATCAGTACATCGAAATTCAGAAAAGACAAATCAGGCGGGTGTCAGAAAAAAGACCAATCTGTCATTTTGAAATTTCGGCCAAATTACCAAAATACTTTTCATGCACACTTCAGAATAACAACATGATCATTGGAATTAACACCTCTGGATTCGGTATTAACAACTGGAATTCTTCTTTGACAATTAACAAATTTCAGGACCAATAACAACACATAACTTGCCATTAACAACTCCGGATTCGTTATTAACAACTCCAATTTCTTCTTTCAACACTTAACAAGTTTCAGGGCCAATAACAACACTCACCTCGCCATTAACAACTCATGATTCGCCATTAACAACTCTGATGTTGTTATTGCGACTGAGGGCTGAAGGGTATTTTGGTAATTTGGCCGAAATTTCAAAATGACAGATTGGTCTTTTTTCTGACACCCGCCTGATTTGTCTTTTCTGAATTTCGATGTACTGATTTGTCCTTTGTATATTTTGGGTGTAGTTTTTTGGAATTTTCCCTAAAAGCTACTACCTCCGGTCCTAAATATAAGATAAAATTAAATTTTTTTTAGAGATTAAGAAAACTAAATAAGTTACTTAATCATATTATATGTTAAGTATCCTTATATTATATATTAATTTATTAATCAAACTAATTATTTTGGAAAAAAATAAAAATAAAAAAACTCTAAAGTAATTTAATTAGCTTCCTTAATTTCTTCAAAAAAATTTAACCTTTTCTTACAATTAGGACCGGAGGAAGTATCAAATAAGGTATCCAATATTTGACAGTTCAGAACTGACAATATTTTTTTAAGAAATAGTTTTTGGTACATTTCTTAAAAAAAATTTGATGCATCATTATTTGACAGTTCCTAATTATCAGAGATGAGGACAATGCATGTGGGTTAGGCCACATAAATGCATTACACCATCGGGCAGATATAAGATATTTATGATAAAATAAAAATTTCTAGTGTTGAGGATTAAAACAATAAGATATAGATAGATACCTAGATCACAAATGAGAAGAAGATTTTAATCCTCGGCGGAGTATATTATGAGCAGAAGAAACAGAAGGGGAAAGGGAAAAATATCTTCTTTTGTTTTTTTTTTTTTGCATTACAGTACTTTTTTTCTTTTACCTGTGCATTACCTTACTTGTCTTGGCAGTGAATAGTGTAGTGGGCCTTGGTTATGTTGGTTGTGTTACTTGTACGGGCCTAAGCCCAATTAGTTAGTAGTTGTTATTTGAGGAGGACAATTTTATTCATTTTATTCGGCTATTGTGCAGGGGCAGTGATTTGAATATATGAAAGCCCAATGCTTATTGTTGTAGACTTGTAGTTGATGTTGTATCCTTTACTCAATAATAATATTCAGTTTTATCCATTCATTTTGAGTCTCTTGGTCTTAACATGGTACCAGAGCTACGGGTAGTTAAAGTAGTGATTCGAGTTAAGAGACCATATTGCATTTCTTTCCGGTTGGATACTCGAGCTCTCTCTTTTGCTTTCTGTGTTTTCGGCAATTGCAAAACTTGCCCTAAAATCCCTTTTTTTCCTCCCTCAATGGCGTTTTCAGACAAAATTCATCAAGAAAGGTTTGCTTCTTGCTGGTTTCCTTGGTCGATGGCGATCTTCTTGGTTTGATGGTAGAAAAGAAGTCTCCAGGTTGGTTCTCGCTGCTTCTTGATCAGTGGCGAAATTCTCGGTTCGACGAAGAGCGTCTCCACGGTAGTTCTCACTGTTTCTTGCTCGACGCCTGTTCTCTTGGTTTGATGGTAGAGAAGGTTTTTGATTCTCTTAGTCCTCATTAATCTTCACGGTTCAAATTCCAGCGAAAGGTGCTCGCAGTTTTAGTTTTAATTGCAGAGCAAAAGTGTTCGGCAGCTCTCGTCTTGTTCTTTTGTTGGCTTTCTGGTTACAGAGCACTTTTCTTTTGGCCTTCAAGTTTCTGGTTGTGAGTCGGTGATTCTCTACTTCAAAGATTGAGTTTCGTTTTCATCTTCTTATTGGCTGAATTTATGGACCGAAGACAAAACATTCTGATTTTGGGCGTGTCTTGAATTCTGTTCACTTCCGCTGCACTCTGTTCTTCGCTCTTCTGAAGTTCTGTTGGTATTGCATTTCTCTGTTCTTCGCTCCTCTGAAGTTCTATTGGTATTTCATTTCTCTTAATAATTGCACTATTGCAACTCTCTGTCTTGATTGCTCTTTGATATGGCCTTGGAGGAAAACAAGTCTCAGACTCTTGATTTTAATCATCCACTTTTCTTACACCCGGCCGATACCCAGGCATCGACCCTTGTTTTCCCAAGTGTTAATAGGAGCCGACAACTATCCCACCTGGAGCAGGGCCATGAAGCTTGCTCTTCATGGGAGGAATAAATTAGGGTTCGTTGATGGATCCTATGTTAGAGAGAAGCAAGAGGAACACCTCAGGGTAATCTGGGATCGCTGCAATTCTGTGATTCTTTCTTGGTTAGTCAATTCAGTAGATAAACAAATTGCTAGTGGACTGATTTTCTCTCTTAATTCCCATTTAATATGGCTAGACCAGAAAGAACGTTTCGACAAAGTGGATGGAGCTAAAATTTACTTCATTCATAGAGCCATTAACTCTCTCAATCAAGGGAACACTTCAATTTCAGTATATTACACAAAGCTCAAAGAGTTGGGGGATGAATATGGTGCACTTGTTCCAACTCCAAATTGTCAGTGTAATACTACAACCACTACTACAAAAATAGGGATTATTGGCGTATCTTTTGTGGCACTTCTTTACTTTACTGCTTCTTTCTAGATTGTTTTTAATTTTCTTTTTTAAAAAAAACAGCCTAGGTGAGGAAGCGCCACAGCTACTTGATCAAAGAAGTGCCACTAAGGTGTTTTTTTTTTTTTATAAAAAATATTCAAGCAGCAATTGTGGAATTTGTTTAAAAAAGTGTTACAGCTGCTATATACTTTGTGTGATACTTGGCTTTGGAAGCGCCACAAAGTAATATATTTTTTCAATTTTTTTTTTTTCAAATCCTTCTCTCTCCCGCAATCTACTTCCATAATTTTTATCCTTTTAGTCCCCACTCTTCATCCAACACGTGCAATCGCTCCTTATCCTTAGTCCCTACATTTTCTTGTTCTCCTCTTTTTGTCACTTATCAGCATTCTCACTTCAATCAGGTGAACTTCTTTTATTATTTCCTTTCTTTATGTTCTTTTTTTTTTAAATTTAGTTTCCCTGTCCAAGCCTCTCGCGTTGTGAATATTTGGACATAGCAATCAATGGATCTGCACATTCTTATTGGTCCTTCTGTCATCCAAATGTTGGATTTTGGGTTCTTTCTATATTTTGTCCCGTTATTCTAAGTTTATTGCTTTTATCTAACAGTTATTGACAATGTCATCAACATCTTTTGTTCAGGTTGGTTTCCAGTCATCTTATACTGTTTTCTCTTGGACCTTTATAAAAATAGAAAATTAGAAATATTTTTATATGGATTAAGTGAATTTTTGAAGAACTGAATTTCTTCTTTGTAATATTAGATGCACTTTGAGTAATGGAGGCTTTTTAACGATCCCCTTACCACTTTGAGTAATGCACTTTGATTGTGTAGAAAATAGAAAATAGGTCTATTTGTTCAATGTTTATGGGCCTGGGCCTTTGGGCCTATCTGCTTTGGTCCATTTGTTGTATCTCTACTATATAAGTGTAATTGTATACTGTGAATATTGATGACAACATTTTATTCAGAAATTCAATATAGTGCTCTTGTATTATTTAGTTTTCCTGGGTTATTCAACATGGCATCAGAGCCCCAGGTTTAAAGATGGAAAGATCCTGACCATTAAACCAACAGACCAACAAATATTCAAGACAGCATCCTGGATTTCACTGAGCATCAAGAACCATCCACCAAACAAGTGGATCTTCACGGCCCACTATCAAGAATCGAGTAGAAGTGACCACCAGACGGGTGGAGCTCCACAGCCTAATAGCAAGAATTGGATCCTAGTGATTATTCTGAGCTGCAAGAAGAAAAAACGCAGATCATGATTCTCGATCTAGAATCCACACCATCATATCCGATTTTGTGCCGCATCAGGCGATTCCTCCTCTCGGCGACACCTTTTCTGATCAAGAATCCATCAAAGATCAGGAACCATAGCGCCGATCTTAAATGAGAAAGCTACATCGCGACTGAGAGACGAATGCTGCAATTTCGCCATTAAAACCGGTTGAAGAAAAACGAATCTCAATCGACTGCCGACACACAATCGCAACTGACGAGACCACGTCGGCATTCCCTTGCAAACTGACCTTGTGATTCACCTTCACGACGGCAGAAGCTCACCGTTGTCATCTTCGATCAAGCATCGAATGATATGGCTGAAAAGAAATTGGGTGAGAGTTCCATTTCATTTGAAATTACTTTCACACATCCTTTATACCTACACCCTTCTGACACACAAGGCACCGCCATTGTCCCACACATCCTTACCAGAAGTGAAAATTATGCAGTTTGGAGTAGGACTATGGTTATTGCGCTGAAAGGGAAACAGAAAATGGGGTTTATAGATGGCACATGCGCCAAACAAAGTCAAGATGAGGCTCTCTAAAATCAGTGGGAGCGATGCAATGCCATCGTTATATCATGGCTGCTGAATTCAATATCGAAAGAGATAGCTAACAGTGTTATATACCTTCAAGAAGCCAAACAAATTTTGGAAGATCTCAAAGAAAGGTATGACAAAATTTCTGGATCACGTATCTTCTCCATTCATCAAGAGCTGAATTCACTTCGTCAGGGAGATTTATTAGTTTCAGCTTACTATACCAAAATTAAGGAATTATGGGAAGAACAGTCTTCCATAATTCTAATACCTTTCTGTCAGTGTAACACCTCCAGAGTTTATGGGGAAGTGATTCAGCAACAGAAGCTACTGCAGTTTTTACTTGGTCTCAATGATAGATATGCAATGGCCAGAAGTCAAATCCTCCTCATGCATCCCTTTCCTAGCGTCAATCAGGCTTTTGCAATGATTTTAGAGGATGAAGCACAGCGAAACATTACTCACACCAATAGAGACTATCCTACTGAAGGCATTGCAATGGTCAGTAGAGGAAGAGGGCATGGAAGGGGGAGAGGAAGAGGAGGCACTACTGTTGAATGTGTACATTGTGGCAAGCGAGGACATACCAAGGAAGGGTGCTGTCATCTGATTGGTTTCCCACCTGACTTTAAGGGAAACAGATACAAAATCACTCCAGATAAAGCCAATTCTATGAAAGAAACTGAGGAACAAGGCCTGGCAGCCAACACAGTGATGCCAACTCTGACTCAACAGCAATATGACAAGCTGCTGGAATTTCTGAGAAGGGAAGAAGAAGCTGACAGTACCACTCATGCTCTCACCGGTACAGGTTTGCCTTATTCGTCCTCTACCTTCCATACACACACACACATGAATTGGGTTATTGATTCGGGTGCAACAACTCACTTGGTAGGTAGTTTGTCACTTTTAGATCACCATTTACCATACAATGGACCCATTAAGACAATAGCTATACCTAATGGCACCAAAGTCAAAGTAACACATTAGTTCAGTAAAATTTTTTGATGACTTAGAATTGAAAAATGTTCTATTTGCCCCTGGCTTACAATTCAACTTAATCTCAGTGTCACGATTGATAAAAGATGAACATTGTATGGTAGCCTTCTTTCCTGACCACTGTCTAATGCAGGGCCTTCAGGGTGGGAGATTGAAGGCGACTAGTAGATTAGTATCTGGACTTTACATTCTGCAATTTAAATCAAAACATCATATTGTCAATGCTGCACAAAGTAGTTCTGTTTGCAATGATGTATGGCTAATGCATAGTAGACTTGGGCATGCGCCCTTATCTATAATGAAACACTTGAATTTTGCAATAGATAGCAAAACTGAAATGAATAAAGGATGCAACATTTGTTTTCAAGCGAAGCAAACCAAACTCCCTTTTTTCCCCAGCTGTATTAAGACTAAACGGTGTTTTGAATTGTTACATATGGATATATGGGGTCCCTATCGAACACCCACACATTCTAGTCATCGTTATTTTCTCACCGTTGTTGATGATTTTTCTAGAACCACTTGGCTCTTCCTTATGCAACATAAACATGAGGTTACTTCTCATATCCAACATTTTATAGCATATGTCTCAACCCAATTTTCATTTCAGGTTAAACGCATTTGTAGTGATAATGGTACCGAACTTACCAACCATGATTTACGAGATTATTTTTTGACCAATGGCATTGTGCATGAAACCTCTTGTCCTTATACTCCCGAGCAAAATGGGATTGTTGAAAGAAAGCACAGAACTCTCATGCAGATTTCTAGAGATCTTCCTCTACAATCTCGTTTGCCCCTTAAATACTGGGGAGAATGTGTTAAAATGATAGCTTATTTGGTTAACCATATTCCTTCTCGTATTTTACAATTTCAGACTCCATATGAGCGAATTTATGGCATGAAACCTGATTACCATAATCTGAAAATTTTTGGATCACTTGCATATGCTACTGATTTAACCGTCTCTAATAAATTTCAACCTAGATCTGTCCCTTGTGTTTTCTTAGGCTTTCCTAGCAATCAGAAAGGTTATTTACTTCTGAATTTGAACACTAAAGTTCTGTTCATCAGTCGGCATGTTATCTTTCAAGAAGACAAGTTCCCTTTCAAAGATAGCATACCCACTGACCAAGGGGGAGTAAGTAGAGAAGCAAATGAATTATTTTTATTTGATACTGTGGATCCTATTGATAATCCAAATGGGCAACATCACTTGTATGAAACTGATTTTGAAGCTAGTAACTTAGAGGAAACCAAAGAAGAGGATGAAAATCATCTCAGGGACCCATCTGCTTCTGCTGAACATATTAAGAGACCTAGCCGAGAGAGAAAGGCCCCAATTTAGTCTCAAGACTACATTTGCAACCTAGCTAAGAGCACCTCTAATAAGGAGAAAGGTAAATCAAGTAGTAAGTGCCTATACCCAATTGAGAATTATATTACATATGCAAATATCTCATCCTCTCATATGTGTTTAGTATGCAATGTTGATACAATCATTGAACCTACTACATATGAAGAAGCTGTTAGGAATAGAGAATGGGTAGAAGCAATGAATTTAGAAATTGAAGCTCTAGAAAAGAACCGAACTTGGGATATAGTAACTCTTCCAAAAGGAAAAAGGCCTATAGGTTGTAAGTGGGTATATAAGGTTAAATATAAGGCTAATGGTGAGATAGAAAAATTTAAGGCAAGATTAGTTGCAAAAGGGTATACAAAAAAAGAAGGGATAGACTATCATGAAACATTCTCTCCGGTTATTAAAATGGTCACTATTAGAATAATGCTTAAACTTGCTGCAATGAACAAATGGAATTTGTATCATATGGATGTACATAATGCTTTCTTGCAGGGAGATTTACTTGAGGAAATGTATATGCACATTCCTCAAGGGTTTAGTAACAAGGGGGAGAATAAGGTATGCAGGTTAAAGAAATCATTATATGGGTTTAAACAAGCCTCTAGACAATGGAACCTTAAACTAACTACTGCTTTTGTTAAGGGAGGTTTTCAACAAAGCAAATCAGATTATTCCCTCTTCTTTAGATAGTACAATAGTGATGTGGTTTACATTCTTGTCTATGTAGATGACCTCTTGATTACAGGTAGCAATGTGGAACGAATTAAAGAAGTAAAAGAGTTCCTTCAGACTAACTTTAAGATTAAGGATCTAGAGATAATGAAGTATTTTCTTGGGATAGAATTAGCCAGATCCAAGAGAGGGATAATTTTATCTCAAAGGAAATATACTCTTGATTTGTTGTCAGATACAGGTTTAAGTGGTTGCAAGCCTTTAGAAGTACCTATGGGACAAAATGTGAAACTATTGGCATATGAAGAAGGCAAGGACAAGAGTGAAGACTTGCTACCTAACCCACAACGTTATAGAGCCTTGATAGGTAGGCTTATATATTTGACTGTAACACGTACTGATATCTCGTTTTGTGTGCAGACTTTGAGCCAGTTCATGCAAAGCCCCCTAAAAGTTCACATGGCAGCAGCATTAAATGTTGTCAGGTATCTAAAAGGCAATCCAAGTCGTGGAGTGTTGATGAGCTCAACAGGAACCATGTCGCTAGATTGCTTTTGTGATTCAGATTGGGGAGCTTGTGGGACAACTCGCAGATCTGTCACAGGCTATCTATTGAAGCTTGGTGGATCACTAGTGGTGTGGAAAACAAAGAAACAGAATACGATTTCCAACTCTTCGGTAGAAGCTGAATATAGGGCTTTGGGATCTGCTGTTTCTGAAATTGTTTGGGTAGTAGGTTTGCTAGATGAACTTAAGATTTACATTGTATGCCGGTAAGTGTTCACTGTGATAGCAAGGCTGCAATTTATATAGCCTCGAATCCGGTATTTCACGAAAGAGCAAAGCACTCGAGATAGATTGCCACTTTGTTCGGAAAAACCTCAAGAAAGGGTTAATTGACTTGCTGCATGTGAAATTAGTATTACAAGAGGTTGATATTCTAACTAAAGCTGTGAAGAAAGAAACTCTGATTAGGATGCTTAGTAAGTTAGGAGCAATTGATTTGTATTGCCCCAAATTTGAGGGGGAGTGTAGAAAATAGAAAATAGGTTTATTTGTTCAATGTTTATGGGCCTGGGCCTTTGGGCCTATCTGCTTTGGTCCATTTGTTGTATCTCTACTATATAAGTGTAATTGTATACTGTGAATACTGATGACAACATTTTATTCAAAAATTCAATATAGTGCTCCTGTATTATTCAGTTTTCCTGGGTTATTCAACATATTGTCTTTCTCTTTTTCCTTTATTAATTTTTTTTTCAGGTGTTGTGTTTGAGGTTTCAACTCACTCTATTCAATATTCCTATACACTGTAAGTTTTTTTTTTTTTTAATTTTTAAGCTTACAAATTTAATTTTATTAGTAGTTGATAGTTTAATTTGATCAATGTCTTTTATATTTATTTTATTATGAAATCTGAAAAAATTATTCTCATTTTCATATGCTGAAAAATAAATGAGATAAAATTAAATATTATTATATATAGGTTGTATATGAAGATATGTAGTAGTTATAATTTTTAGTTGTTTTAGTAATTGTTAACATTGATGATTTGCATAAGTAAAATAATTATTTATTTTTAACACTTGTATTTTATTTAGTAGTGATTTTTTAATTAGTTATTTGTTAATTTATATCATTTGGGAGTTATTTGATTGTGGTTTGCTTTTTTTCATTTTGTTGTGGATATGAAAATGTGTTTAAAGTGTGTTATCAACTATAATTATAGGGTTCTAAAAGAAAAATACGAAAAAATTTATTTTTTTTTAAAATAATACTTCTTGTGGTGCTTCTTTGATTCCTCATAGGAATATTCCTGTTGTTAACAGTGGAATATTCTAAGATTCATCAAGAGCAAAGGCTATTTCAGTTCTTAATGGGCCTAAATGAGTCTTACCAACACACTAGGAGTCAAATTCTCTTAATGACTCCATTGCCTACTCCAATCAAGCATACTCTATGGTAATTCAAAAAGAAACCCAGCGTCAAATTAGCAGCTTATCTCCTTATTTTGCCTCTGATGTATCAATGATGGAGAATAATCCAATAAGAGGAGGTAGGGGGTGTGGCAGGGGACATTACCAGGATCAATGTACCTATTGCAATAGAAAGGGACATCGTCGTGATACCTGCTGTCAAATCATCGGTTTTCCTTTCAACTCTGGTTTTCAAAGAAATTTGGGGCAACAAAGTGATCAAGTGAATCAAATATCAACTAATCCTTCGCCTAAGACTCCTTTCAATCAAGAAGGAGCCTCCATATCCTTAGCTCCTGTGTTTTCTCAGGAACAGTACAAACAAATCCTAGAGCTTCTCAAGCGAGATTCAGATCCCAAGGATGTTGCGGTCAGTGTGCAAGCAACTATGCCAGGTTTTGTACTCTTCTGTACTCTCTCATGAATAGATATTAGATTCAAGAGCAAGCTGCCATATTGTGAACAATTTAAGTAACCTAGATAAATGTAAACCTTATCTTGGAGTAGGAAGATGGGTTAAGATCCCAAATGAACAGAAAATTAAGGTTACAAATGTAGGAAAAGTACCAATAACTGAACATATACGCCTCACAAATGTCTATTATGCTAAGGAGTTTTGTTATAATCTGATTTCGTGGTTAAACTAACATTAGATAGCTCCTGTATAGTTTGTTTCTTTCCTGATTTTTGTGTGTTGCAGGATGTGATGAATGGAATGACCAAGGGGATTGGTAGAATCTCTAATAGGCTATACTTGCTTAAGAAACAAAATCTACCTAGAATAGTGAATGCTGCCACTAAATGTAGTATTGATGTGAGTTTGCTTTGTCATCATAGATTAGGACATACTCCACTTAATGTTTTGATATTTTTACATGATGTAAAGAAAGACATATCCATTATTGATCAAAATAAATGTGAATTTTGCATATGAGCTAAGCATCCAAAGTTACCCTTTGTTTCTAGTGATTCTAAGACCTCTTGTTTTTTTGAATTATTACACATGGATGTGTGGGGCCCATATAGGACTCCGACACATCAAGGCTACCAGTACTTTCTAACCATTGTAGATGATTTCTCCAGCATTATATGGATTTTTTTATGCTGTTTAAATCTGATGCAATTGAATATGTGAAAACCTTTGTTGCTTATATTGAAAACCAATTCTCTGCCAAGATTAAAATGATTAAAACGGATAATGGAATTGAGTTTGTTAACCATGAAGTGTATGATTTTCTTAGTAGCAAAGGTATTGTTCGTCAGAAAACTGCCCATACACACCCCAACAAAATGGGGTTGTTGAAAGAAAGCATAGACACTTATTAGAGACAGCTAGGAGTGTGATGTTTCACTCCAACTTACCATCAGATTTTGGGGTAAAGCAATAAGAGCTGCTGCATATGTATTTAATAGAATTTCCACTCGAGTTTTGGGGAATGCAACTCCAGTTGAGCGATTGTATGGTAAGACACCAAAATTATCTCATTTAAGGGTTTTTGGATGCCTCTCTTTTGCTACAAATATGAATCCTACTGACAAATTTGATGCTAGATCTAAAGCTTGTGATTTCATGGACTATCCCTTCACTCAAAAGAGATACCTTTTATATCATATAGAAACCAATAAACTTATAGTCAGTAGGAATGTGCTATGTGGCGAAGATAAGTTTCCTTTCGGGGATATGGAATTTGACACATTTTACAGGAAACAAGGAGTGCTAGTTTAGCAATTAGATCCCTTCACCATTGATCATGACTGAGAACACTTCCTTACCACTACCACCCATCATCACCTAGTAGATAATATCAACCAAGGAAATGAAGGAAGGGACCATGGACCACATCAAGATAATCTGACCCCATATTTAGAACAACAAGAGGCAGCTCATCATCAAACAACTCAAGGACATATTCGACCCTCACAAAATGGTCAACCCCCACTCAAATCTGAGTGAGAAAGGAGGTTACCGGCTAGACTTCAAGATTATCACTGTGAGTATGTTCCATCTACCTCTAAAATAATCCGGAACAATACCTAGACCTGATAAATGTTTCTGCATTATTAAATGCAGTAACCTATGATGATTTGTCAATGCATTATCAACATTTCCTTGGTTCTATTGATTGGGATATTGAGCCTGATACTTATGAACAAGCTCTAAAAGACCCTCAATGGGTTAAGGCAATGGGAAATGAGATTAAGGCCCTAGAAACTAATCAAACTTGGAAGATTGTCACACTACCCCAGGGGAAGAGACCTATAGGATGTAAATGGGTTTTTAAAACTAAATATAGGGCTAATGGAACCTTATAAAAGTTTAAGACTCGATTAGTTGTTAAGGGGTTTAGTCAAAAGGAAGGGATAGACTTTTATGAAACGTTTTCTCTTGTTGTAAAAATTGTAACTATTTGTGTTAGCCTTTCTTTAGCCACCATAAATAATTGGATGATATGTCAAATGGATGTAGACAATGCATTCTTGCAAGATGACCTTCATGAGGAGGTCTATATGATGATACCCTAGGGTTTTAAGCGAAAGGGGGAGATTGGTTTCAAAGTTTGTAAACTATAGAAATCCTTATATGGCTTCAAACAGGCCTCAAGGCAATGGAATGAGAAATTAACTCATTCCTTGATTAAGGGTGGTTTTCAACAGAGCAAGTATGACTATGTTCTTTTTCACAAGCAAACTAAGGATGGCAAGTTGTATGTGCTTGCGTATGTGGATGACTAATGATTACCGGGAATAGTGTAAAATTGATTAATGATGTAAAGAGATATCTGCATAGTAAATTTAAGACTAAGGATCTTGGGATGTTAAAATATTTCTTAGGTTTGGAATTGGTTCGCTCTAACCACGACATACTTCTTAACCAAAGGAAATATGCCATTGAACTTGTTGATCAAACAGGTTTAGATGAATCAAATTCAGCTTTCACTCCCTTTGAGCAGAATCTCAAGCTCACGTCAAAGAAAACTAAAGATGATCACTTCTTACAAGAATCAGGGAGCTATAGAAGGCTTATAGGTAAGTTATTATATTCAACATTAACAAGACTTGATATTTCCTTTACTGTGTTGGTTTTATTTCAATTCATGCAAAGTCCTAAAGATTCGCATATGAAAGCTGCTTTGAGGTTGGTGAGGTACCTAAAGGACACGCCTAGTCGAGGGATTTTCTTCTCAGCTACAAGTCCTATGAGTATGGAGTGCTTCTGTGACGCAAATCATGCTGGATGCAAGGATATAAGGCGCTTGGTCACTGGTTTCTTGGTTAGATTAGGTGGTTCGTTGATTTGTTAGAAATATAAGAAACAAAGTACATTTTCCACCTCATCTACAGAAGCAGAATATAGGGCCTTAGAAAAGGAAACCTCATAATTGACATGGATTGTAGGGCTGTTTAAAGAGCTACAAGTTTCAAATATAGAACTAGTCAAGGTGTATTGTGAAAACCGGGCAGCGATTTGCATAGCCACGAACCCAGTTTTCCACGAACACACTAAACACATTGAAGTGGATTGTCACTTCGTGAGAGAAAAGTTGTTGTAAGGAATGATTACTTTTGGACATGTCAAGTCTTTTGAGCAATTGGTTGATATCTTAACTAAAGGGCTTGGAGGACCACAACATGAGTACATTATGAACAAGTTATGAACCTGCGAATAGCCGAATACAGAGTTCCTAACTTTAGGGGAGTTTTGGTGGTGTATAATGCAGTGGGCCTTGGTTATGATGGTTGTGTTACTTGTAAGGGCCTAAGCCCAATTAGTTAGTAGTTGTTTTAGTTGTTATTTGAGGGACAAATTTATTCATTTTATGGGGCTATCGTACAAGGCTGTGATTTGTATATATAAGTGCCCAATGCTTATTGTTGTGGTTGATGTTGTATGCTTTACTCAATAATAATACTCAGTTTTATCCATTCATTATGGGTCTCTTGATCTTAACAACTTGAGAGCTTGGTCCTTTACTGAAATTTGGGAATCTTTTGGTTCCAAATTGACATTCCCCCAAAACTTTTATGTGTGCATTGTGAACATGTTGAAAACTTTTAGGCTTTGTTTGAATCGGGGAGAGAATATTAGAGGAAAGAAAATTGGGGGGGGGGGGGGGAGTGAGAAATTTAGCACATGTTTGGAATTACAAAAGAAATTAGAGGGGAGAGAAAAGTACCCCCAATCAAACTATAAAAATACTTGTCAAATGATGCGCTAGTTAGAGGAACGAATAGTGGGAATGTTACCAATTGAACAACGACAAGAAAGAACCAATTTTGTGATGGTTTGAATTAATTCGAACTAATGATGAATAAAGAAATCTTATATATGAACAATATTGGGAATCACAAAAAAAAATTCTACATATCGAATGAAGTAATGGACAAAGAGAAGGAAAGTGAGAAGATGAACTCATAGTAGCAGATGCAAGCCTCGTTTGCCACCATGAATGAGGGTGAGCTGTTTGTGGTTTGTCTTCGGAGACCGTCGCTGTCACAAATTAGGCTTGACCTCCAAGGCAAGAACCAAAAAGAAAAAACCGATTGAAGTGAATGAGTTGATAGCTCTATGTATTCCAGATAATATCTCTTTCTTTTTAAACTATAATGCCCTTACTTGATAAAATTGGGGGTTATTAAGCTGTACCATATTATTTACTTTAATATAACGTTTTCCATTAAAAAAAATAGAGTTGATGGCGCAAGTGGAGGAATATTTATTTGTAGGTAAAATCCCATGGAGGTCACACCTTTTCTTCCCCACTTTTCTTTCCCCTTATTTTCTCTGTTCACCCAAACAAGAGAATATTTCTTTCCCCCTACTCTTCTCTCCATCCAAACACACTAGATTTCTTGTAGTTGGACAGAACAAAGAATGTCTTCTCTATTAATGGCCTCGTAGCATAATGGCATAAGAACTCCCTTCTAAGTGTGAGGTCGCGAGTTTGATCTCATTTATAACCTCAGGTTGTGAAGAACAGTCATATAATAGTCATCTGAAGATAATGTGTACATGTGTTTACAAACACATGAAACATAGGATGGAATAATTTATTCTGGTGGCCTGCCCTAGCAGCCTCACGTTCAATTGGGGAACTTAAGAGGTTCAAACTAATTCCGATAGCGATGTTTCTCAAGTTTGTCTTATCGATTTATTTATGAAGCATCATGATTGAAGGCATGAATCATGGAAATATAAGTTCTAGAGTAAACGTTCATATAATGCGATTAATATTCTTTTCCCATTATCTATATATTGAAATAGATCCTCTAATTTTGATCTCATAATCAGGTATGAATAATTTAGATTTAATATTTTGTAAAACTATTATTATAATATTTTATAATTAAAATTCTTCTATTTTCTTATACTATAGCTGTCAACTGTGTAAGTTAAATTTTAATATTTTAATTTTATTAATTTAATTTTATAATAATAGTTTAACAAAATTTGAATCTGGACCATTTTATTTT
Source organism: Inga oerstediana (assembly GCA_963210345.1). Classification (NCBI taxonomy): domain Eukaryota; kingdom Viridiplantae; phylum Streptophyta; class Magnoliopsida; order Fabales; family Fabaceae; genus Inga; species Inga oerstediana. The sequence goes on from OY723400.1 coordinate 62,254,732, forward strand.
TTCATTTAAGAGACACATAATACCACACGCTCCCAAAAATTAAAAAGACGAAAATTTGGGATGGATTTCCAATATATTTGGTGATCAGATTTTTTCAAATTTAGGCCTTTGCAGTAAATTTAGTATGGAAATTTCATGTTTTCCCTCGTAAATTTGTCAGAATTTCTTTTTTGCACGGTTTGTGATGGTTTTTTGTCATCAAATATTTGTGTCTCTAATCTATAGCAAATTTTTTATTTTGTTGGATCAAAATATAATATAAAATTGATTATAACAAAAAAAAAATATATAAAATCGATTCCCTTGCATGATTTGCCCGTTTAAGAACGGTGTTGCTCAGTCATTTTCATTTATATGAACGCTTATATTTAGAGTTATAGTCATTGAATTGGAAGGAAAATGTGAGGATAACACAATTGTGTTACATACATTAAATTTGCCTCTTCTTGCACGGCCGTTTCCTTTTCATAGCATTGAATAGTTTAGTTATATATGGACATCTTTAGCGAAGTTTCAAGTTTGATCGTTTCTATGTAAGAAAAATCATATTAAAAGTCTCTCATCAAACTTAATATTGAATATAATAACTGATTTAGACATATTTTTATAATTAAATTAGATTTTATTCTTTCATGTTGAAAATAAGACTACAAGAGTACCACCAAAAAGAAAAAAGAAAAAAAGAATGAGTCAATTTTTAATGTGTGTATATATATATACTCCCTCTATTTCTAAATGTAAGAGTTAGATAACTAATTTGTAGAGATTATGAAAATTAATTTAGTTAGTTATTTGTAAGATGTGTGTGTTTGTTTTGCTAGAGTATCAATTTTAATCATTTGTATTTGAAATAATCATTTGCAGACTATAGTATTCGTTTTATTTTTGGGCCGGACTACAGTATTAGATTTTTGTTTTTACATATTGAGTAAAGGATTCTAACCTTCATTGCATTTTGTCTCTAGACCTCTCTATTTAAACAAATTTTATTTACTAGTTTTCCTTTCATCATACTAAACTCCTAATTTTGGATAAAATTATTTTGAATAATTTAATATTTTATTTTTATTTTCTTTTATTTTTTTCACAAAGTTATTTGTTTGATTTTTTATCATACTGAGACATAAGTTTAGGTAATTTTGTTATTGTACATACGTAGACACCAAAACCTTTGATTAATTTAGTTATTGTTTAATTCTGTTAAAAACTATATACTTCCTTCGGTTCTTAATATAAGATATATTTGTAAATTGATCTTGATCCTAAATATAAGATATAATCTTTATATTTGTTAATTTTTTTTTTTTCAAATTTACCTCATTGATGCTCTATCAACAAATAATGAAGGAGAAGAGGAAATTAGGGAATACAGAAGATGACTTGTGTATTTTAGAAAATACATGTCATATTAACTAACTATCTTAATATAATAAAATTAGGTAAATATGTCTTATATTAATGACTAAGAGAGTACTTGACTAAATTAATATTAAAATTAAAATATTTAGGATTTCTTTAACTAATATTTTCATTTAAAAAATAATCTCTAACGACCCAACATGTTTCAGGGTTGGATATTTACCATTGACTCAAAGTCAATACTTTATTAAAGTTGGTGTTCATAATGAGTATTTAGAAAATGTCTCGATCCTGACTTTCCCGCACAATCGTTGCCGCTAATCAGACAATTCAATTTGAACATTCACCTGACAAATTAACATGCATTTCCCTGTAATTGCACTTCATTTTTAAATAAGTCGTTGTAATTTTTCCCCCTTTTTACATAATTCTTAAAATTTTTTCAATTATAAGTATTGGTTGTCATACTCCTAATTTATTAATTTGTAAAAGAAACACGTTTAGTAAGTGATTATGTGACTCTCACTCATCACACACTTAAATTATTTTTCCACATGAATCTAAATAAAATCAAAGTCGATCATGTTACAGATTACATATAGATGAAAGATGATTATGTGCATCATTTTTTTTTATTTTTATATTAATAATAAATAAATTTATTTCATCATTTTACTATTTAAAAACCTCTTTAGTTTTTATTTTGTGGTAACTTACACATTGCTTAGTCACAATACATTGAACCTAATTAACATATTACGAATATAGCGACTAGTCTAATTCCTATGGTTGACGAAATTGCTCAAGGACTCAATAGAAAAAAAAACGCTACATAGACCTTAGTAAAAATTGGGTAAAGCTATATGAGCATATTTATTTTCCCAATTAACCAATAAAAAAAAAATCAGAAACTCATATAAGGACCACTGAATAATCAAGAGATGATAAAATATCCAGTTAAATGCCCTAACTTTTATGAAGTGCCTAGAAACTTTTCAGAAATTAAATTAAGTTTTTTTTTTTGTTTTTTGTGAAATGACCTAACCCTTTTGTAAAAAGAAACTCCCTCCTGTTACCTGTCACCTCTGTAAGGAGAAGGATAAAGTTGAGAGTGACGAAAACCCTTTATGCTCTAAGTCTTAAAAGGTGAACCTTTCATCAAATAAAAAAAGAAAAGAAAAGAAAGAAACTCCCTTCAGCGCCTTCGATTGGAGAATTATTGTGAAGAAGTGACTTAAAGATTAATGACTACGTACTTCATTTTGAGGTGATGATTTGGATATCAATAGCAACTTAAGTATACGAAGCAAGAACAAAACTTTAAGCAGTTTCTAGTAATTATATCAGAATACATTATGATATACCGCATAGAATAGGAAATGTATATAAATGTAAATAAATTATTATATAGTACTTATATTACATATACTTAGCAAAAAATTAATAAAAATGTAAATAAATGTGAATTAAGTAATTCACATCCAATTTGTATACTTTTTTTTTGGCCAATATCCAATTTTTATACTTTTTTTTTTGCCAATATCCAATTTTTACTCTTAAAATTAATGATAATCATTGTTACTGTACAATTGCTATTTGTACAATTTTTTTTTTGGATTAATTTCATATGTTATGTACAATTAATGTTATTTCATGAGTCATTTTTTTAGGAACTTTCTTCTTCTAACAAGTCTCTTTCTCTTCCATTACATGAACAACACGCTGTTAATTTTCCACATGAAAATCGCTATAAATACCTCCCCAAGGCCTCCCATTTCTTCATCAAACACAATACATGACACAATAAACATACAATGGAGTTATCATCCAAGCTTTCAGTTTCCTTCTTCTTCTTTTTCTTTGTCCTCATAGCCAATGCACAGGATTCACAACAAGACTATGTGAATGCCCACAACGCAGCAAGATCACAAGTGGGTGTTCCAGACATAGCTTGGGATGATACTGTGGCTGCTTATGCACAAAACTATGCCAGCCAACGCAAGGCTGACTGCCAACTGATCCACTCCAATGGCCAATACGGTGAGAACATTGCGTGGAGCTCCGGCGACATGAGCGGAACCGATGCCGTGAAGATGTGGGTGGACGAGAAGGCGTACTACGACTACGACAGCAACACATGCGCTAGTGGGCAAGAGTGCGGGCACTATACTCAGGTGGTGTGGAAGGATTCGGTTCGTGTCGGTTGTGCCAAAGTGACGTGTGACAATGGAGGAACTTTCATTGGCTGTAACTATGATCCTCCTGGTAACTACAATGGACAAAAGCCTTACTAGCTTAGCTAGGTTTATGAAGCATATGGTTTTGATTGTGTGTTTGAGCTTCTTATGTGTCAGCTAATTAAGGGCCTATGGATGCCTGTGTGTAATGAATAAATGATCTATGTAATAAGTTCGATCCTAATGAGATTTACTAGTCTATGATTTTAGTAAGCACACAATCTCTCTCTCTCTCTCTCTCTCTCTATATATATATATATATATTCATATACTCCCTTTTGGTTCCCTTTCAATATAAAATTTTTTCCTAATGCACAAAACGAAAAGAGAAAAAATAAAAAAGATACTTCCTCTCTCAACCGACTTGTCCTTTATGCCATGAATTGGGAAACTAAAAGAGGCCGTGTTTAGTAGGTTTGTGTGCTCACTTGGCGAATAAACGCATAAACTTCTGTACATGTTTAATTTTCACATAAAATTTGAATATCTGAATTAATATAAAGAGGGTCATTTTGGACCTTTAGAATGACTTTGGCAATGCAATGGGAACTTCTTTTAATGAATGGATCAATGTTCTGCTTTGTAAGATTGTAATATATTCATACCTTTTCCGTTGTTTATATTAAAAAAAGGAATATATTTATACCGGCATTAAGCTTGATGTTAATTCATCTAACTAAATTAGTTATGGCTCAATCTAAAAATTAGGTATAAATTGTGGAGTTGCAGTGATTAAGGAACAACTAAGTTATTTGTAAAAATGTATATTGTTTTATGTAAAACACTTTTTTTTTAATAAATTTTATGGATCAACCCTCTTAATATGAAATCAATAGGGTAATTTGAAACAAAAATATAAATTAAATTTAAGAGATGGTGGATTGAGGTTTTCCATTTAGAAACAAAGTAAATTCATTAATTAGCTTCTACATTTAGAACTGAAGAAAGTATATTATGCTATAAAGCTTTCTTTTATTCGTCTTTATTGAAGAAGGGCTTAAGCCCTTTGATTTAGGAGCTTATTGTACGGCAAATGATCTTCCATTTTTCTTTCGATAAGAAAATTTTGGGATTATTGCCTTCAAATACTTATTTTATTCGGCCCCTCATTTTAATTTATGTAACGTGTCAAATAAGACACTAACATAGCTCGGGGTGATATATATAAGCGAGGCCCAAAAGTTCACAATCCAACCTATACAAACCTAAAACTACAAATTATATGACATCCTGTTTTTTAAGAATCTAGAATTAGTTGTGATCTAGAGATTTATGGAAAATATTCTATACTTTAAAATTGACTTGTACATAAAAATATGAAAAAATTGCAAACTAATATCAAATGAAAAATGTCCCTTAAAAAGATAAAACTTTCGTACTATTACTCTTTCTTTTGTTAGATAAGTGAGGACTAAAAAGATAAAACTTTCATGATGGTCACTAGCTTTAGCGTTTCACACAAAGAAAAAAAGGGCACTTGTAACACACTTTTATTCATTTTTTCTTTTATCCGCGGTGATATAAATAGAAATTTCCACAGATCGGATATCAGACTTTGAACTCCTCCATTCTGATCTTTGGCGTCTTTACCTTTAAGTATAAGTATATAAATATATATTTATAATATAAATTTAGTCTAGAAAGAATTAGGGAGAAGGACTTGAAAAATAATATTTAATGAAACGTATCATAAAACTCGTTATTACCAAGAGGGACCAAATAATATTCAACGCTAGGGACATCCACTTCTTCCGAACTACCTATCTTCCTCTTTTTCTTGTTCCCCTCTCCAATTTCATTTAGATATAATTTTAATAAAAGTCTCCAGAGTTGAAATATTCAGATATAATTTAAATAATTTAAATTTATTTATATGTATTTTTTTATTTAATATTATAATAATATTATTATAAAATGTTAAACCTCAACCACTGGAAGTTGATCCAATGGTAGGGAAAGGAAATTGAGAGAGAGGTAAATGGAGATGTCCCTCTCCCATGACAACTATCATTTTAAAATTTGAAATGTTAGTGATGACCTATAGGAGTTCAATGTTTTCTCCCCTTTTAAAATTAACAACTATAGTTATATGAAACGAAAACAATTAGTAGTTACATCAGAATAAGTTATTGTTTAGCACATGAAAATGAAAGACATATAATTTTAACTAGTTATTTTTTTTGGCATGATAATTAATTAATTATAATTTAACTAAGATTCACTACTAGAAAAAAGGCTTTAAAACCAGTTGAAATTGGTTTTTTAGACCGGCTTAAAAACCTTACTAGCTTAGCTAGGTTTATGAAGCATATGGTTTTAATTGTGTATTTGAGCTTATTACGTGTCAGCTAATTAGAGGCCTATGGATGCCTGTGTGTAATGAATAATTAATGTGATCTATGTAACAAGTTCTATCCTAATGAGATTTACAAGTCTATGATCTTAATAAGCACACAATCTATCTATCTATATATATATATATATATATGTATAAATAACCATATACTCCCTTTTGGTTCCCTTTCATAATACAATTTTTTCCTACTTCACAAAAATAAAAGATAAAAAAGATATTTCCTCTCTGAACCGACTTGCCCTTTATGCCATGAATTGGGAAACTAAAAGAGGCCGTGTTTAGTAGGTTTGTATACTCACCGAATAAATGCATAAACTTTTGTACATGTCTTCAAAAAAAATTTGAATTTGAATATGTGAATTTATATAAAGAGGGTCATTTTGGACCTTTAGAACAACGTTCTGCTTCGTAAGATTATAATATATTCATAACTTTTTCGTTGTTTATGGCTAAATCTAAAAATTATGCTATTAATTTTCCAAAATTATGTGCGCGCGTGTGTACTCACTCCTTCACCTACCATGGGCCATGAATAAGATATAAAATATGGATTTGCAGTAATTAAGGAACAAGTTAAGTAAGTTATTTGTAAAAATGTGTATTATTTTTCCTTAAAATACTGTTTTAATAATTTGTACAGAACCTTTTCTTGATGAAAACTCTCTTAAGCTTAAGCTTGAGATCTTCCATTTAGAATCAAAGTAAACTTATTAATTAGCTGATACATTTAGAACCGAAGAAAGCATGTTATTCTATAAAGCCTTCTTTTTACAATTCTTTATTGAAGAAGGACTGAAGCCCTTTGATTTAGGTGCTCATTGTACGGCAAATGATATTCCATTTTTCTCGTCATAAGAGAATTTTGGGAGGATTATTGTCTTCAAATGCTTATTTTCTTCGGCCCCTCATACACAATGTATGGAAACTCTATGCAAATTATCTCATTTTAATTTATGTAACATGTTAAATAAGACACTAACATAGCTTGGGATGATATATATAATCAAGGCCCAAAAGCTCACAATTCAACCTTTACAAACCTAAAACTACAAACTGACATCCTTTTTTCTAAGAATCTTGAATTAGTTGTGATCTAGATTTATGAAAAATATTATATGCTTTAAATTTGACTTGTATATTAGAATATGAAAAAATTGCAAACAAATATCAAATGAAAAAAATCTCCCTTAAAATATAAAACTTTTGTACGATTACTCTCTTTCTTTTGTCAGGCAAGCGAGGGAAGTGCTAATAATGACTTAAATGGTAAAACTTTCCTGATGGTCTCTTCAGCGTATGAAACCAGAAAAAAAAAAGGGACTTGTAATTCACATCTCTTCAAAATTTCTTTTATCCGCGGTGATAAAAAGAAATTTCCATCCGTTATGAGACTTTGAATTCCTCCATTCTGATCTTTGGCATCTTTATTACCTTTAAGTATATATAAGTATATATTTATATATTATCGAAGGTTGATATCATCTTTGATCCCTTAAATTTGGCAACATTTTGGTTTTGGTCCCATGAGTTTCAAATAAGAGGTTTTAATCCTTCAATGAGCAAAATAGTCTAGATTTTTATTTAGTGATAGGGACCAATGTTTTAAACGGAATGAAACTTAATGGACCGAAACCTCTTGTTTGAAGCTTAAGGGACCAAAGATTTCATTAATCCTAATATAAATTTAGTTTAGGGAGAATTAGAGAGAATGACTTAAAAAATAATATTCATTGAAAATGTTCTTAAAACTTGTAATTATTAAAAATGGCCAAATAATAAAACACAAATTTAAAAATACTAAATTTTCCTCCATTCTATCTTCCTCTTCTTCTTGTTTCCCTCTCCAATTTCACTCTTTCCTCCATCTGTTTAAGGATCGTTATTCGCTAGCTTCTTTCCAAAAACCACTCTCTTTGGAAACAGAGTGCTACCTTGGGGTAATGATTCAAGGAGTGTCAATCTTGGGTCTATTTAGGAATAGTGGTTTTCGATTTAGGTATATCCCAAAGTTTTTAGCCCTATTATTAAACCTATGAAACCAGAACCATAATCCTCCACTTCCTTGTTTTGAGCCATTCTCGTTAAATTTGTATACAAGCAAGGTTAAGAAGGCAAACACGAATAGAGACAAATATTACTATCAGAGGACAAAGATTATGATGATGAATGGATGCTCTTTTGATTTAGAACGTACTCCCTCCCTTCTGTAATTAGGGAGTTAATGTTAGTGCTAAATGTAAGACATATTTCACATTATTATCCATTTTTCACAAATTTATCCTATCGGTGTTCCTTCAACAATAATCAACTACGAGAGGAGGAAGAGAGAATGAAGATGATTAAGGTATTTTAGAAAATATATATCAGATTAACTAACTAATGTAAGACCTAATTTGTTTTTTAATGGTCAACGTTAGTTTTTTAACAGTATGGGGCAACGTTACTTTGTTTTAAAACTTCCGGGGTGACATTGAACCTAAAAAAACTTCTAGGGTAAAATTGCTCCTCAGCGAAAACTTTTGAGAAAAATTTGCACCTTAACCCTGTATATTTTTAGAAAATAAATTCTATTGTAGCGCTTTCCTAAGCAAACACTACAGCTTGTGGTTTTTTTTTTTAAATGTCTATTGTAGCCGTTTGTAAAGCGCTACAACTTGCTTTTGTAGTGGTAGGATATGTATCGTTTAAAAAACATTACAAAAAAAAGCGCTACAAGTAAAACTTTTTGTAGTAGTGGTGGGATAGGATCTTGATGCCAGGCAACTTGGCGTGTCATATACTCCTTCTAAACCTCTTTTCTAGTGTGATGTAGAGCGACAATTGCTTCTAGAGTTCATTTCATCAAGATTCACTACTAGGCTATTCTCAAAGAATAAGTAATTAATTCAAAAGGATGAAACTGCAGATTTGAAAGAAAACTTGACTGGTTTGCCAGCCAGTCAAGTTTTTGAATATACATATCTACATTCAAAAAATAAGTGATATTGTTCACAGTTTTTGAATATACAGTACAACTTGTAATGTGCTTCTCCCTAGGCTCTTTATGAACATATCCAATAATTAACCACAAACTTCTTGCAAAATGGTCAAAATGTTATGCAACTCATTTCCAATTTTCTATTACGTACCCAAGTAAAGGAAACTTCCCATTTTTTAGGGAATCATCAATTCCTTAAAAACATGTATAAATATCATGTATATCAAGATGTACATTTGTCTCTTCTCCTCTTCTTCAAACTCCTTAATTTAATTTCCTGAATACCAAACATGACATTAAATTTATATTAAGAAAACCGCTCTAGATCAATCGGAACCATTGGAAATTATGCCGATCAAAGGCCATATTGTACAACAAAAAAGAAGAAATAATAGCCTTGTACTAGCGAGGAAAGAATTCACTCATAGAAGCTTCATTAACAGAGCATGACTCTCCACTTCCATTATTGGAGATAATAGGCTGTGGTTGATGACCATCCAAAAAGAAAGCAGGTTCCTGGGGTAAAGGCAATTGAATAGAATCATTGCTAAGATATGAAACAACCGTAGCCATGGAGGGCCTTGCATTTGGATTTTCTTGAACACATAACAAACCAATTTGGATGCACTTGATTACTTCATTGTTTGATCCCAAATCATTTACATTTGATTCGAATATCTCTACCAACTTGTCATCCCTCCATTTCTTCCATGTCTGCAACAATTAAGATAAACTTATTATTTCAATTATTACTCTTTTATTAGCTCATCAGACAATATTGTCAAATTAATCTTTCTCCAATTCAAATTAATATTATCATAACTTACATAGCTTAAGAGGCCATCAGCATATTGGGAATCATGACTTCCTGTATTCTTCTTTCTACTGATAATTTCTAAAACTATAACTCCAAAACTGAAAACATCTGATTTTTCAGAATATTGTCCAAACATTGCATATTCTGGAGACATATAACCACTGCACAAAAAAACAATGTCAATGAAATTTAGTTCACAAGATGATAAGATAGATCTGAATATTTAAAATGATTATTAGTTGAAAGGCAAACTACTGTTATATTTCAAATTAAGTCAGAAATTATTTTTCTTTATTCAATTATATCAAGATATATGTATATGCATATACGCAAGCATGCATGTATGTCAAGGTTAGAAGAAAAGAACTTACTATGTTCCAACAATTCGATTCGTGCTTCCCTCATTTTCACTGACAGCAACCATCTTAGCTAGGCCAAAATCCGAAATTTTTGGATTCATTTCATCATCTAACAAAATATTGCTAGGTTTGAGATCTCGATGTATGATTTTTAGGCGAGAATATTCATGAAGATAAAGAATTCCTCGAGCAACTCCTCCTATGATTTTACTACGCTCCATCCAATCTAATACTCTGCTGTTTTGAGAACCTGCATAAATTTGTTGTAAGTGATCACTAAAGAAACAAAATTAAAGAAAATTATCTAAAAAATAACAAAAGGTTCCAAATAAAAAATAAAATGCATGACATAAATGAACTATAAATTTTAATTGAAAGTTAAAATGAGTTTATAAGAGTCAGACCAAATAAAAAGTAATCAAGGCTTCTGTTAGGAACATATTCATAAACAAGTAGTTTCTCTTGCTCTTCAATGCAGAATCCTAATAACGCCACCAAATTTCTGTGCTGGAGTCTAGCTATCAATATAACCTCGTTCTTAAACTCTTCAGCACCTTGGCCAGAACTTTTTGAAAGCCTCTTCACAGCTATTTCTTGGCCATTTGAAAGAATACCCTAGAATAATACCTGGTTGGATTAAAAAAAACAAATGTGCGCGCACACACATATTTTTTTAAAAAAAAATAAAATAATGGCATGTGTTACCTTGAAAACTTGTCCAAATCCTCCTCTCCCTAATCTATTTTCGTGAGAAAACTTATTTGTCGCAGCCTCAATTGTAGCTAGACTAAATTGCAGATGCTCCAAGGTTGTGCTTTCCCTTCCAACTAGACAAAATAAACCAAATAAATAAATAAACTAAACCGAATCCACATAGTAGCCAAATTCTATGAGTAAATGGATATAATGAAAATCACTTACAGTATTTTTGTCTGAGATTAGCCCTATGACGTTTTTCCACTCTAATCTTTAGGAGATAGTAAGCGAAATAAAATATTATCCCGCCAACAACAAGAGAAGCCACAACTATTGCACTTATCCTTGCTGGAGTTTCAGAGTTTTGAAGACAAAGGAATGAAAAACTTCAGTAATGAAATTTGTATAATAGAATTGTTATGACTCATGACTAAGTCTAAGAATATGAAAAGGGAAAAATATATAATCATTTCATTTTTCTAGAAATTAATAGCGAAAAAAGAGCTGTTGATTAAAATAGAAGTTCATAAATTATCTCATTAAAAATAATTTTATAATTAGAATCTAATGCTGACAAATATTTTAAAAAAAAATTGTATTTTGAATGATATACAAAGAAAGATTTCACATTCTTTGTCGTGTTTTGTTCATAGAAAAAGGAGTTCAAGTGTAAAGCTACCCACGAAATATCCACTGATACGTAATGGCTATCCTCAAGTATTGAAAGGCACAATATTCACCCAATACTTTAAAAACAGTGCAATATTACCCAACTTGAACAAATCCAAAGGTTAATTTGAGGAGAGGGGTGTCTCCATTGATTTTCTTCTCTATTGAGTATATCTACTATTAGATCAACTTTCAATGGTTGAGATTTATCATGGTAGATTTTTATTATAATCTTACTTTTTACATATTATTAAATATCAATCATTGAAAGTTGATTTAATGGTAAATACATTCAATAGAGAGTAAATTGAGAGAAAAATTAATAGAGACACTCCTCTCCCGTTAATTTGACAGTTGGTTGATCCAACTGCATCTGGCTGGTATGCCCACATGGCATCACCTCACTCATTTGTTCCAACAGATCTAAAATAAAAAAAAAATAGAAAACATTTTTCAAAAAAAAAAATCCCGATGGGAACCAGCGATCTGAATCCCACGTTCAAAACAACCTTAAAGGTGGGGATTCTCTTCTCCACCGGAGGTCTGCTCCCCCCCTTTGCCCCAAAATAGTTTTGGGTAAAATGTAAGGGAATCTTTTTTTATTTTTTTTAAAAAAAGGCATACATCACTATAGAATATTTTTTTAGCAATATTTATAGCTCATTTGGTTCAATTCCATAGGAGAGGATTACATGTAATCCTAATATAATAGACTGATTATAATGTTTGGTTGGGCTTATGTAATGTAAAGAGGATTACATTTTGTAATCCTGATTACATCATTTGATGTAATCATGATTATACTATTAGAACTAATGAATAGGAATACAAACATACTGTAATCAAGTGAAAAAAATATTATTGCCATTATAATTTTTAAATTGGCCAAAGTACCTACCCATAAACGTTGTTAAAATATTAAATAATTACCACCATTAAATAGTAAAATTTTAATTAATAATATAAAAATAAAAAAATATTTCCCATTAAAAAATTATATTCAACCATTAAAAATATTAAAATATCCCATCAAATAATATTCCCACCATTAAATGTTAAAAAAACACTATGAACCAAACTTTTATACTGCATAATATTTCCACCATTAAATATTTAAAATATTACTATGAACCCAACATATACACTACACAAATTGAAAAAAATTACCATGAACCCAACATGTACATATGTAGTTAGAGGTAATTTTGTCTCTAGTTATATTATTCTCATATATTCTTATGTACGATGTAATCCAACTAAAAGCGCTTTTATGCACATGCGCCATTTTTCCTTAATGACGAACAAAAAAAATTTATATAATTATCATTATATTATATTGCATTACATTTCATTATATTACCTCTCTGTGAATTAAATGGGCACTTAATATCCCAAATTAATTTTTAGTATATTTAGTACCCTAAAATATATTTTTGATGGCACTTAGAGTGCTAAAATGCACTAAAAATTATTCTAAGATACTAGTACACTAAGAAAAGTACTTTTGGGTGTTGGTGTCTGGATGTTGGGTGCTACTAAAAAAATATTTTAGGGTGTTGAGAATATTTAGGATATTGAATGTCACTGAAAAAAATATTTTAAAGTAGTAGATGCTCTTTTTATTTTTTTAAAAAAAAGCCCTCTTACCTTTTTTTACCCAAAACTACGTGTGGTAAAGAATGAGAACAGGCTAGAATGACACATCTTAATCCAAAAGTTTTATGGGGCCACCTACATTATAGCTAGACTGCTAGAGTGAGCAACCATCCCCACAATAAATAGTTTATAATATAATATATATTTATATATAATATATTGATTGACCTCAATATTTATTACTTCCGAATCCGATGCCCTACAACATTTGTGGTCAGCCACAGTTTACAATTTTTAATTTATATATCAATTGAGTAAAATAGTTGCAAACAAAAATATTCTTTTTTTCCCATAACTTATGCGCTCATTATATTGTTTATAGAGATTTAGAACAAAATATTCATTTTTTTCCCACTCAAAGGAAATCATTTTTCTTAATCTCATTCAAATTTAGGGTAATGTGAACGGGTCAAAAAAGGAGGCTAAAACATATGCCTTATCTTTAATGTCTCATTCCTTATTTTTCCTCACTCTATATATTACATCCCTTCAATTATTGGTGGTCCTGATCGACAGGTAGACTAACCACTAGGCCCATAAAAAGACAAAATCAACCTCATTGCCTGTACATTTAATTTGTATATTATATATAAAACATATAGATATATAGGTGAAAAAAGCAGAAAAAAAAAACTTTTAGTCCTAACAATTCCTAAATTTGACTAAAAGAACTCAATTCTTTTAATCTATTGCGTCAAAAAATTTTAAGTACTAACTTGTTCTATGTTAAAGAAACTCTAAGGATATTAGTTAAATCAAATAGTGGATCAGTAAGTTAAGAAGAGTTTAGAGCTAAAACTTATATTTTTTTTACAAATAAAAGCATACATTTTTCTTATTTCTCACCCTAATATGTTTAAAAAAACAAAAACAAACCAGAAAAAGCATTTATGTTTAACTCTTTACCTGCAGGTCGATGGAAAAATGGATGCGACCGGGTCAACGAGACTGGCTGATTGGAATCAACGAATGGAAATAACTCATAGCGAATGTTGCAACTTGGATTCACCGCTGTTCCTCCGATCTTCTCATCACTACACAACGGAATGTTCCGAATCACACCACTCAAACAACTTCTGCAATCTTGAAGCTGTAGGTCCGGCGTGCACTGAGCCAGACCGTACAAGGTTTCAGACTGAAACTTCTTCTGGTTCTTCGCATATGTCTTCGCCTCCGATGCAGGTTCAGCCGCTGTCGCCACCATACTTGCCGTCTCATTCATAAAACTCAGCAAAAAACTACTGAATCCTTTTGGGGACGAGACGGAGATATTCTTTGGGTTCAATATGACGACTGTTGGCCATTTGTCAATGGTGGAGAAGAAAGAGATGTTGGAATAGCGAAGCATGCACTCGTCGTACCAGATCACGGCCTCCTTCGAAAATGGGCACTCGGAAGGTAGTCGTTTGGTTGCGTTAACGACGCATTGGTTGCACTCCCGGAGGGAGATGTCACCGCGGCACATGTAGAGGCCGTAGATAGTGTCGCTGCCGCTTCCGGGAACGGTGGTGTTGTGGAAGCCGGCATTGGCGGAGGCTAGGGAGGAAAGGAGGGTGGTCCGGCGGGATTGGAAGGCACTATTAGCCGCGAAGGTTTTGCCGGCGGTGGAGCAGTTGTGGTAAAGATAAGTAAGCCGTGCTTCAATTGTAGCGGAACAGAGGAAGATAATGATAAGGAAGAAGAGTAAGAAGCAATTGTGAAGAATCATGGTGATGAGGTTGAAGGAGGGGTTGTTATTGGTGTTTAAGATTAGGCAAATAGACTTTCATAGTTCTGGGAAGTTTTTAGTACTCTCTCTATTTTCATGGAAACTTCAATAGTTCCTTTTTAGTCTCTGATTACAAGTATTTATTTTTTTTCTAAATATAATTTTCTGTATAAATTTTTTATTTTAAGGTAATTAAAGCATTTTTCCTAAAATGCCCCTTAAAATGGTGGCATTAAATTGAGAAAGCAATTGAAGAATTAGAAAAAGAGAGCTGTTCAAAAAAAAAAAAAAAAAGAAAGAAAGAAAGAAAGAAACAGAGAGAGTAATTAGAAATTAGAAGTGAACTACTATTTATCTTCAAGTACATTTTAAGAGGAGATTAACTTCTATGATATAGAAATTATGTATGCATAACTCCAAATTAAATTCTTTTTTTATTCTATTTAAATTTATTTAAATAAATAAAAAAAATAAAAATCAATATTTAAAAATATAGTTATGAATCAGAAAATGTAAATTTGGACTTTCTAAATTAAACTTAAGGGGGTCAATAATGGAAGCACCGAATCATGGCGTGAAATAGAAGGTGAGGTTGACGCAAGCCAATCAAACTTTGAGGTGTTAATTTCCCAAAGACTTTTCAAAGGTTGAACAAACCTTTTGGACTTGGAGCACTGATTTTCTACAGCCAAAAAATGATTTAACAAATCGCTTAAATTGATTCTTCCGCGAAATTAAAACGAAGTTGCGTGGGGGGCGGGATGAAGTAATGAAGGTATTGTGAGCCATCGAGCACTTAATTCAACTAGTAATGGATTCTACCAGCTAAACTAAAGGTATTGAATTCGAGTTCTAAGAATGCAATAGTGTTAAATACTTAGTGGTAGAGCTTTGCCACCATTGTGGTCCTGTCCGACTTGATCCAAATTAGTTTGAACCCCAGGTAAATCGTCCGATTTAAAAGAAGGTAGGTTTAGTATACCAGATGTATATGTCACTTGTATCTCATTCTTGCATACCAAATAATACATTAAATTGATAAAATTGTTTGCATTTACCCTTATTAAAATTTTGGTCTCTTTACATTTATCAATCATTCTCAGCCCTCTCTCCTCTTTTCCTCTTTTAATAGACTTAAATGGGGTAAAATTGAAAAAAAAAATGTCATTAATTACCCTACAAATGACTTATGTTTAGAATTAAACTTTTCTCATACAAGCGAATTACATATAAGTAAAGAGTGATATAGTTTAAAATATATTTACAGAATTTGATTATATTAAGGAAGTTAGTTAAATAAGTTAATTGACATATATTTTCTAAAACACCCTAATAACCTTTCTTAATTCCCTCCACTAAATTAGGAAATGATTGATAAATATAAAAAAATATGTCTTATATTTAAAACTATGCGCTCCAATTCAGCTATATATATACACGCACACATATATACATATATCTGTAAATAGAAATAGATTTTAAATTTTGTGATACATTAATGTCAAATATGAATATCCAATGCTCGAATCATTCAACAATATATGCATCAAGTTACCTTGAATAACAAGTTGAAGGCAGAACTATAAGCATTCACAACTTCTCCATCACCGTTGACTTGTAAACTTTTCTTCATCGTATAAAAAAACCTCAAGATCCATCAATGGAGTTATCATCCAAGCTTTCAGTTTCTTTCTTCTTCTTTCTCTTTGCCCTCATAGCCAACGCTCAGGATTCACCACAAGACTTTGTGAATGCCCACAACGAAGCAAGATCACAAGTCGGTGTTCCAAACATAACTTGGGATAATATTGTCGCCGCTTATGCACAGTACTATGCAAGCTATGCTAGCCAACGCAAGCCTGACTGCCAACTGGTTCACTCCACAACCCAGTACGGTGAGAACCTCGCTTGGAGCTCCGGCAACATGAGCGCAGCCGCTGCCGTGAAGCTGTGGGTGGACGAGAAGGCGTATTATGACTACAATAGCAACTCATGCGCAACTGGACAGGAGTGCGGGCACTATACTCAGGTGGTGTGGAAGGATTCGATTCATCTCGGATGTGCTATAGTGAGTTGTGGCAATGGAGGAACTTTAATTGTCTGCGACTATGATCCTCCTGGAAACTACATTGGACAACGACCTTTCACTCGCTATGCCACAGAAAACTTAGTCTGTTCATTCATTAGTTCAGAAGGACCAACTTTGAGGGAGGCGTTGGAATAAATGGAATAGAATCATAGATTTGTATCAAGACCATAAAGTAGTTTCACGGTACCATGGAATAAGAAGAAATTTAAAGTATTAATCTGTGCCGATGTATCTTGTTTGCTATGTACACATATCATAAAGTTAATATTATTGCCTCGCAATAATTATTGGTGTTTTTTTCAACGTTGATTTTATCATTCAGTTAACTTAAAGACGATTGAAATTTGTTAAGAACTTTTTAATACTTTTGCCAATACTATAAACACCACACACAAAGGCTTACATATAACTTCAAAAAGTTCACAAGAGATATCTCCACTTTAAGTACTAGCTCATCTCCATTACCCCAAGTAGAGGAAACTTTCTTCCCTTGCTTGAGGGAAGCTTTAATTCCTTAATAGATATATACATAAAGAAAATTTAATTTGTTATTCCTTACAATTTCATCTAATTTTTAGCCAAGTCTTTGTAGTGTTTTTCCTTTCTTCTTTTTTTTTTTTTTGGTAAAAACTGTTTTTTTATTAGGTCTTTATAACTCAGCTATAATCATTAGCCTCTTATAATTTGTTAGTTTTGTTTGATGTGGATGCTGATTGAGTAACACATAACTTTCCATAAAATATAAAATACAAAAGCGGTTTTAAAAAATAAAATGATTAAATTAAATTTATTTATTATCAAAATAAAAACAAAAAATTATTATGCTCATATTCGTCTTCTTACATATATAATCTATAATCTCATCGATTCCGATGTTATTGAGATCTATATTGAAAAATTAATCCATCTTTACCATGAGAACCATGTCATCAGCTATTAACATTGCTTTTCTTACAAATTAATAGAATATGAGTATAGGGGCAAATACCTATAATTGAGGAAACTACAAGGACTTAATAAAAAAGGAAAATAAACTACAATAACCTAATTAAAAACGAAATAAAATTATAAGGACTTGCATATTAATTGTCCCCAAGTATTATGTAATAAACATATAATTATTTACATTTGTCTCTTCTCTTCTTCAAAACTACAGGGACTTGCATATTAATTGTCCGCAAACATGACATTAGATTTATGAAAAAAGAAAATAACCGCTCTAGATCAACGGGGATCATTGAAAGTTATACTAACCCAAAGCCTTATTGTATTAGCGAGTAAAGAATTCACTCATAGAAGCTTCATTAATAGAGCATGATTCTCCACTTCCATTAGTCGTAATAGGCACTGGTTGACCATGCAAAAGGAGAGCAGGTTCCTGTGGTAATGGCAATTGAATAGAATCATTGCTAAGATATGAAACAACCGTAGCCATGGAAGGCCTTCTATTTGGATTTTCTTGAACACATAATAAACCAATTTGGATGCAGTTGATCACTTCATTGTTTGATCCCAATTCATTTATATTTGAATCCAATATCTCTACCAACTTGTCATCCTTCCATTGCTTCCATGTTGTACTCAAATGTACTCAAATAAATCAAGTTCTCATTCATTTAGTAATGTACACACACACACACACACACACACACACAATTACATACGTTTCATAGTCAAAGATAACTGCAACCGATTCCTGACGGTGGGGGATTTCCTTTGACTCTTGTGGATTTACTTTGACACTCCCTCTCAAGTTGGAGCATATATATTTATCATGCCCAACTTGTTACAAAGATACTCGACCCGTGTCCTATGTAAGGCTTTTGTCAATAGATCTGCTAGCTGGTCATCCGAACGCATATGCCCTGTAGATACAACATTCTCTTTGATCTTATCATGAATAAAATGACAATAAATTTCAATATATTTTGTGTGTTCATGGAACACATAATTTGATGCTATATGCAATGCTGCCTTGTTGTCACACCATAACTTAGCAGGTAATGTTGTGACAATGCTAATTTCCTTCATGAGATGAAGGACCCACACAATTTCTTGTACTGACTGGGGCATGGCTCTGTACTTTGCCTTTGCACTGGATTTTGATACAACACCTTCTTCTTACTTCTTCAAGATATCAAATTTTCACCAACAAATCCACTGTATGATCTGCATCACAGAAGCACTCGATTTTAGTATGCCCATAATTTGTATAAAGAATGCCATGACCAGGGGAACCTTTCAAATAATGCAAAATGTGCTCTAAGGCTTCCCACTGTGCCACTGTTGGAGATGCCATGAATTGGCTGAGTACGCTGACCGAGAAGGTTATATCAGGAAGAGTTACTGTTAGATAATTTAGTTTCCCAATGAGTCTTCTATATCTCTCAGGAAATACAAACGGCTTCAGTTTCTCTGGATCAATCTTCTTCTTCAAGTCATCAGGAAGCTCATCAAACATACTAGCATCAAGATCTAGGAAGGGATTCAAAATAATGGGAATGCTGCTGGTGTAGCTTCAAGCTTTCCAGTCTCCTTTAAGAGATCAAGAACATACTGTTGGAAATTGTGCCCTAAGGGCCAATCATTGTACTTTGAACATTATTATTTTAATGAAATTTCTCCATTCTGTTATCATATTATTTGCATGTTAACTGTGATAATTGTATCCTTGGATAATTCATAAAGATTGTCCTAAAATGTCCCTGGTCGGTCATCTATGCGGGAGCAGAGATGAAACAAGACCAATATGACTTTGATAAGATATGGAGATACGAATCAAAATCTTAGGCACTTGTAAGAGTACAAGGTGCTGGACCAACCCACTATGAGAAAGCTACATGGATCAAGTCATAAGCTTTTCTCATGTATAACCACGTCACAATGCCCTTAGACCTGAGGTCATCATAGATTCCTACATGAGAGTTGCTAAGCTTTGAACTTGTCAAAAGTCACTTTTGACCGGGTGATGATAAAGGCTACGATCGGGCTTAGTGATTTTTCATGTAGAGGAATATGAATGATCAAGATGGAATTTGTCCCTCACATTAGTAGAGAGATATTACTGGGCCCCTCAATGAGTGAGTCTGAGAAATGTATGACCATACTATGATGAAAGGAGTTTCTGTCTCTGTTATTAGGCTACTCAGGAATCGAGAAAGTAATGGTCAGGAACAAGAGGATGACATTATCCATGCCTTATCCTTGATCGATATATCGTGTGACAAAAGGGACTTGACATGGTTGTATGACAGGTTGCATCGTGATAACGATCCTCATATGAATTGGGTAGTCGTAATGTCTTGCTAGAGGCCGCTTGCGATTTTGGGTTAGTATAGTTATTGGCCCAATGCCAACTTCATATGGGCCTACAGGGTCACACACAAGAATGGCCCAACACGAGATAATGTTTAATTTAGGGTGGATGAATTTTATATTTATATATATATATATAATATAAAATTCATTAATAATATTATATAGATATATATATTTTCGAAATATATATCTTATATATATATGTATATATATATATTATATGATATTATTATATTTAATAATATTATATAGATATATATATTTTTGAAATATATATCTTATATATATATGTATGTATATATATTATATGATATTATTATATTGTGTTAGTTTTAAATTTAATTTATTAAGATATATTAAATTTAATAACTAACATGATAGAGATATAGTATCTCAGATTTAATTTATGAAGATAAATTAAATCTAATGGCTCTTTATTTGGATTAAATAAATAGGTTAAATTAAAACTGTTGGACAGATTTAATTTAAACTGAATTTATTTAATTAGCTCATCAAGATAATTAATTGTTAATTAATTTTAAAATTAATGATGATTAATTTTGAAATTTGAAAATAGCCCTCATAGGTTATAAACTTGATAGAGCAGATATATTTATACGCACATGAGAATTGAGAGCCGCAAGTGAAACCCTAGGAGACATTAGAGGCGCTAGCACGCAGTCTCGGTTGGAGAGCATTCGTGTGGATATCGGTAGAGGGAGCGGACCTGACGTGTTGGCTCCTAGAGATCGTGAAAACTCTGAATCCTCAAAAAGGTATGAATCCTTCCAACTTGGTTTAAACGCCGTTGATAGATCCTCGATTAGGATTGGTGAACATTTTTAAAATTCTTCCGCTGTGCCTACCGATTCTAACACATACTTCATCTGAGTCAAAAGAATACATTTCTTGCTTCTCAAAACCTCAATACCAAGGAAGTACTTTAATGATCCCAAACCTTTTGTCTGGAAGTGAGAGCTCAGGAAGACTTTAAGTTATGAGATTCTAGAAATGTTATTCCCTGTAATCACAATATCATCAACATATACTACTAGAAGAATCATGCCTGCATCAGATTGCTAGTAGAACACAGAGTGATCACACTTGCTTTGACTTAACTCAAACTTCTTGACCACATAACAAAATCTATCAAACCAGGCTCGAGGACTTTGCTTTAGACCATATAGTGATTTTCAGAGGTAGCACACTTTCCTATTCTCCCCCTGAGCAACAAACCCAGATGGTTGCTCCATATAAACTTCTTCAAAGAGGTCACCATTCAAAAACGCATTCTTAACAACCAACTGATGCAAATCCCAATGATATGTGGTTGCCAAAGATATAAGAAGACAAACGGAGGTGAGCTTAGCCATAAGAGAGAAAGTTTCGGAATAATCAATACCATAAGTCTAGGCATACCCTTTGGCAACAAGTCGAGGTTTTAATCTGTTTAAGAAACCGTCAGCCTTAGTCTTAACAATAAACACCCATTTATATCCAATGGCCTTCATTCCAGGAGGGAGATCAACAAGAATCCAGGTACCAACCTTATCAAGGGTCAAAATTTCATCTTCCATCATAGCATGCCAATCAGGGTGAGTTAAGGCTTGGAGACTAAATCAAGGGTGGCAACAAGAGACAAGGAAACAGGGGACAAAGTTTGGTAGGATATAAAAGATGAGATAGGATAGAGACAATCAGCATATCATTTGGGAGGACAAGTGGGACAGATACCTTTTCGGAGGGCAATAGGCAAGTCATCAAAGGCATCAAGAGGAGAATCTGGAGCTAGTGGCTCAATGATAGTCAGGGAAGGATCTGTGGAAACAAGATCAGGAACTAGGTAGGCATCAACGGAATCAATCGGCGAAGCAGGGATCGGTGAAGGTGAATGATTGGTAACATCAGCATCATTGATGAGATCAGGTTCTTGAACAGAAGCTTGTACTAGTAAGAAATGAACATGATAAACCAATACATCATCATGCTCATCTATGACGGAGAGAGACTCAAAGAAGGTTGAAGTTTTGAAGAAAGCAGAAGACTCATGAAAAGTTACATCAGTGGACACAAGGTAACGATGTAGATCAGGAGAATAACACCGATAACCTTTTTGACATACATCTTAAGGACTTTGGATCAAGTTTACTAACATTAGGACGGACATCCCGAACAAAAGAAATACAACCAAAGATTTTAGGATCAATAGGAAATAGTTTAATAGTGGGAAACATAATGGAATATGGAATATCCCTACCAAGAACAGCTGAAGGCATGCGATTGATGATAAAACAGGCTATAGAAATGGCATCGGCCCAAAAAATTTTAGGATAGAGGAGTGAAACATGAGAGCTTAGGCAGTTTCTAAGAGATGTCAGCTCTTTCGTTCAGCAATACCGTTTTGAGTAGGGGTATTAACACAAGAGGATTGGTAAAGAATACCATGACTTTGCTTGTAATTGGTGAATGGGATGGAAAAATATTCTTTTGCATTATCACTTCGTAAGATTTTCATAGGAGTGTTAAACTAGGTGTGAATTTCAGCATAGAAATTATGAAAGTGAGTAAATAATTAAGAACGTTGTTTCATTAAGTAAAGCCAAGTGGTTCAGGAAAAATCATCAACGAAAGTGACAAAATAATGATAACCAGTTTGAGACAAAACGGAATAAGGACCCTAAACATCAGAATGTATTAACTCAAAGGGGGACGCAACCCTTTTATTGACGTGAGAAGCCAAATGAACACGAAGGTGTTTGGCAAATTGACATGACTCATAATCTAAAGTAGACACAGATGAGAACTAAGGATACAATTTTCGGAGAGATGACAGAGACATATGACTGAGACCATAATGAACCACAAATGGAGAGGACCCACCAGAATAAGTAACAGAATGTGGCACCTGATCATCAAGGATGTAATGCCTATCAGATTCATAGCATCTACCAATAATCTGCTTCGTCGATAGATCCTGAATTAAACAATAGTTACGGAATAGTGAGATACAACAGTTTAAATGATAAGTCAGTTTACTTGGAGACAAAAGATTAAAGGTGAGATCTGGAAACTTAAGAACAGAAGATAGTGAAAGGGAAGTAGTTGGTCTAATAGTTCCTGAGCCAAGAACACGGACGGGAGAATCATTGGCGACAAATATGGATGATGGGTTAGCATAGGAAGTATATGATGAAAACAAATGATGATTACCTGTCATGTGTGGTCAATGGCACTAGAATCAATGACCCACTTTGTTGAAGTAGTAGTAAGACTAGAAGACAAAGTACCTATAGCTAAGACTCCTGCAGATGAAGATCCAGAATCAGATGGACCAGGTGTCTGGGCATATGAGCAAGACCATGTTATTGATTATTTTGTAATTTTCAACAATTTTTTTTAATGTGACCAGGTTCCTTGCAATAATTGTAGATAATGCTGCCATAATTCATTGTCAGAGAACTAGTGCTTTGTTTATACCCATAATTCCTGGTTTTAAAGGGACCACACCCAGCTAGAGCACTTGCATTTGGATCAACAGAAGAATGAATCAAACTATCAGCGCAGAGAACCTCTGAGAAAACATCTTCAAGAGAGGGAAGCTCTTGACTAGACAAAATTTGAGAACGAATAGTTTTGTAAGATGGGTCGAGAGCTTCAAGGAAACTTATGATAGCATGAAGTTCCAAATTCTTGATATGAGATGAAAGATCCGCTGGTGGAGATATCAGTACTTTCATTTCCTCATATATCCTCTTGAAGTCCAAGAAGAAATCTTTTAATGGACGACCTTGATGTTAAAAGCGATAAAAACCTTTACAGACTTCATGAACTCGAGTAATATGTCCTTTGACAGAAAACATAAATTCAAGATAATTCATAATTTCTTTGACAGTATTACAATGGCTAACAGAAGATAGAATCAGTAGTTCAATAGAATTTTGAATTTGAAACAGAATTTGAGCATCTGCTCTTTGCCAGGCCAAAAGTTTTGTTTTGTTATTAGAAGGAGGATCCTCAGTTAAATGGGTTTCCATTTCTATGCCCAAAATATATACTCTAACGGTTTTGTTCCAATCACTATAATTTGTCCAATTCAACTGTGAAGTAGTAATCTTGGCAGACATAGGAAAAATATCAGAGTTCTTAGATTCAGCCATTTTGAATAATCAACCACGATAGCAATCAAATCAGGTGGAATTCACCAAGTGGCTAAAGAAAAATAAGGGAGAATCGCTGAAAAGGAACCTGGAAATTGGTAAATGACATGAGTTTTTTTTACCAAAAGTTGATTAGAAAATGTCAAAACGTGATAAGGAATTCCCAATTTTTTCTTGAGAAATGACTGATTTGGCATTTCCCAATTTCCAGGTTCATTTTCAGGGATTCTCCCAAAAAAAGTGACCAAAATAGAGGCGAAGTTTCTTAGTAATGTGAGATAACAGAATGGCAAGGATTGCAATAGTACCAGAAGCAAGCCACAAAATGCCAAAGCACGCACAGATCAGAACTTCAAATTAACAAATGTCATGACTGAGACCAAATAGAAGAGCTTCAACCAAAAAGAAACTCACAATATCACAATCGGGGACAAATACCAAGAGATACCTGACAAGCCAAGGTTTATATTTGATTACACAGCCACCACAGATGAAACAGGCTCGAGAAAATGATCCAAACGCACCTGAGATTCGACGGAAAACACCGCCGGAAAAGGTCCCATGCACAGGCACGTGGTCTGAGCGTCGTTGAAGGAGGCAGCGCGTGAACGGAGATGAGTGGCCGTATTGGGATGTCGCTTTGTGGTTGGGCCAATCTGAGGACAGGGATGCTGATGGGGAGGCCCGTGTATGCATAAAGTACACCGGAGGAGGAGATCTGAGAATATAACAGAAGCTTTCCTTGCCGGAAAAAATGGTGATGTCGTCGGAAAAAGGAAACTGAAAATCAGAGAGGAAGAACCAGGCGCTCTGATACCATATACTCAAATAAATCAAGTTCTCATTCATTTAGTAATGTACATTTACATATATACACACACACACACAATTACATACATTTCATAGTCAAAGATAACTGCAACCGATTCCTGACGGTGGGGTATTTCCTTTGACTCTTGGGGATTTACTTTGACACATGTCTGCAACAATTAAGAAAAACTTATTATTTCAAGGCTTATATAGCCAAGTATCTTTGATGGTTTTTCCCACAATTAAAATAAAAGAGAGAAACACAATATATATCATAACTTACATAGCTTAAGAGGTCATCTGCGTATTGTGAATCATGACAACCTGTATTCTTCTTTCCATTGATAATTTCTAAAATTGTAATTCCAAAACTAAAAACATCCAACTTTTCAGAACTTTGTCCAAACATTGCATATTCTGGAGACATAACCACAACAAAAACCAATGTCAGCGAAATTTAATCAACAAGATTATAGGAAGATTTGACCATTTAAAATGACTAGTTGAAAGGAAAACTTTTGTAATACAAATTAAGTCAATGCAGAATCTTGCTCTTCAATGAAGAATCCTAAACTCTGCTGAATCGCATATTGTCTTGCTCTTCAATGCTGAATCCTAATAACGCCACAAAATTTCTGTGCTGGAGTCTAGCTATCAATAAAACCTCGTTCTTAAACTCTGCTGCACCTTGGCCAGAACCTTTCGAAAGTCTCTTCACAGCTATTTCTTGCCCATTTGGAAGAACACCCTAGAATAATAGTTGGTAGGATTTTAAAAAACAAATATATGAACCCACATATATTAAAAAACTACAATAATGGCATTTGGTACCTAGAAAACTTGTCCAAATCCACCTCTCCCTAATTTATTTTCATGAGAAAACTTATTTGTCGCAGCCTCAATTATTGCTAGACTAAATTGTAGATGCTCTAAAGCTGTGCTTTCCCTTCCAACTTGACAAATAAACCAAATAAATACATAAGCTATACCGGTTTTTCAAGCTAGCTAGCCTAACTGTATGAGTAAATCCATAGAATGAAAATTTCTTACAATCTTGTTGTCGTAGAATAGCCCTACATATGACTCTTCTTAATTCGAATCTTGAAGAGATAGTAAGCTAAATAAAAATTTATCCCTCCAGCAACAGGAGAAGCCACAACTATCACAATTGTCCTTGATGATTATCAAGGAGCAAAGAAAAAAGTTTCAGAGTTTTGAACACAAAAGAATGGAAAGCTTCAGTAATAAAATGTGTATAAGAGAATTGTACATAATTCAAATAAAGTGTAGCTTATAAGTAAAGTGTGGTTTATGAGTTCAAGACCACCCTCCTACAAGAGTTAGGTGCTCATCACAATGATGAGTACTAAGAGTTACTCGCTATAGGCCTGAAGTGAAATCTACATAATTCAAATAGAATTTCAATGGTTCAGATTTAAAGATTTTCAACTAATGATTTTTAAATGAAAAAAAATCTTTTTTTGAGAAACTGAAAGTTAAGATATTATTTTTATTTTAGATTATGTATACATTAAAATAATTTTTTTTGAAAAATGTAAAAATAAAATAAATTTAATCTAAACCATGCAAGTTAGATATAATGGTCTACAGAGATAGTGAGCTCTTAGTGCTCATCATTGTGATGAGCACCAAAACTAGTTCCCCCTCCCCACTAGCTTAGTCTTTTAAGATAGGGCTCTCCATTTAGACTTGCATTTATAACAAATGTGCTTTTATTGAAAGTCCAATCATCACAAAGTTCTACCCATGGAGGTTCTAACTAGCTAGAGGTCAAATGAACTATCATGGTGTGGAGTTGTTATTACTATCTATGTTTTCATGGAAAATTCAATAGCACCTTTTTAGTCTCTCATTATAAGTCTTTATTTGTTTCTAAATATTAGTTTCTGTATAAATTTTTTATCTTAAGGTAATTAAAGCATTTTACCTAAAATTCCCCTTAAGATGATGGCATTAAATTGAGAAAGCAATTCAAGTTTAATTAATTAGAATCAGAGAGAGTAATTAGAAATTAGAAGTGAACTACTATTTATCTTCAAGTACATTTCAAGGGGAGAATAACTTCTATGATATAGAAATTATGCATGTATAACTCCAAATTAAATTCTTTTTTTATTCTATTTAATTTATTTAAATAAGTATAAAAATATAACAACAAAAGTATATATTTAAAAATATAGTTATTCATCAGAAAATGTAAATTTGGACTTTCTAAATTAGACTTAAGGGGTCAAGAACGGAAGCACCGAACCTGCGCTGTATGGCGTGAACTTGAAGGTGGGGCTAACGCAAGTCAGTCAAATTTTGGGTGCTAATTTCCCAAAGACTTTTCAAAGATGGAACAAACCTTTTGGACTTGGAGCACTGATTTTCTAAAGCAAAAAATGATTTAACAAATTGCTTAAACTGATTGTTCCACGAAATTAAAATCAAGTTGCGTGGGCGGGGAGATGAAATAAATGAAGGTATGATTAACTCCAAATCACTTGGTTCAACTAAGCAAGAAATTGTACCAATTTAACTAAAAGTCTCAAGTCCGAGCTCAAAAAATACAGTAATGTTAAATACTTGGTGGTAAAACTTTGTCACCTTTGTGGTTCTACCCGGCTTGATCCGGATTAGTTTGAACCCGGTGAATATTCTGAGTTAAAAGGAGGTAGGTTTGGATTAGTCTGTACCTTTTTAAATCCTTCAAGTTAAAAAGAGGTAGGTCCATATTAGTCTGAAACCTTAATAAATCCTCCGAGTTATTTAAAAGGAGATAGGTCTGGAATAGTCCGAACTCCCGATAAACTCACTGGGTTAAAAGAAGATAGTTAGGTACATGATACCCGATTCTCATGTAAAAAAATTAAGGTATCATATTAAAGACGTCCCAGACGGGTCCGAACGGTATGAAATGACTTTTTCACTGCTGAAAAAATGGTCTTGTTTACAACTGTCATTCTATACATGCAGTTGTCGTGGATATAGTATGAAATGACTTTTTCACTGCTGAAAAAATGGTCTTGTTTACAACTGTCATTCTATACATGCAGTTGTCGTGGATATAGTATAGAAAGTATGACTGGTAACATTATTTTTGTAAATAAGATACAACATTTGACTTTCTACATCTGTTATGAAACTGAGGTAAAAAGTCAGTTTCTGTACTGGCAATTACAAAATGAAAACCATGTCGAGCTATAAACACGAAGTTGGTGATTTGTCAGCAAGGGACGAATAAGTAAAACATCTTCCGACAAATATAATCCTTGTATTGAGAGTCACATAATGAAACAAGAAGTTGACAAAGAAGTATACCACTCTATACTCATATGTAGTCATTTGTATCCCATTCTTGCATACAAAAAAATGCATTAAATTGATAAAATTTTCAACATTCACCGTTATTAAAATGTTTATCTTTCTCTACATTTATCAATCATTCTCATCTATCTCTCTACAAGTAACTTACATATAGGTACAGAGTGGTATGCCACTAAACACACTCTCAAAACAAGAAAACAATGGGTATCTACCCAAATTGGGCTTGATTGGTAACATTTATTGTGCATTGAGCTGTGTGTATTCGTGTGAGTGAGGGTATTCATCCAGTAGTTTGTTTGCCATTTATATATGAATATTAGTACTCCCTTCGTCCTTAATTATAAATTTCAAGTAGCTGATTTGATATTATAAAAAAACAGTTAAAATTAGTTAAAAGCATTAAAAATTTATTTTTTTCAATTATTCTCTTATTTGTAAAGAGGATAAGTGAGAGAAACAATAAATGCAACAAATACGGTCGAAGGGTAAAGTTGGAAAAAACACAATACATGCTTTGATAAATCTAAAATGAAGCTAATATTTTAGGACGGACCTATTCTCAAATTTAAAGCTTATATTTAGGGATAGAGGGAATATCATTTAAAACAAAATAAAGAGATTTACTTCTTATTTTATTTGGCCACACGTTGAACAGGACACTACCTAAAAATATTGCATCACTTAATCTGCAACATGATTATTTTATTTTCATAAAATGTTAAAAATAAAGATAATATGAAAAATAATAATAATGCCAATAATAAATAATACAGGCTTTGAGCTCATCATATCAAACAAAAGACCTTGACAATAAGTCTATGCGCTCCAATTCAGGTAGCTTTTTATATTCCTTTGGTCTATTTATAATGTACTTCCAATATTTTTCATACAAACTAAGAAAAATCTTAAACTTCATTAAACTATAAAATTCATCACTTTCCTATTCTACCCCCACTTAATATACATTATAATAAATAAAAAAAAAGTCAACACAATAATAAGTGAAAGGTTAAATTGTACATTCACCTCAAAACTTTAATGAGGTGCCTTATAAATAGGACAAAAAAATATTCTCTTTCTGCCCTACAAATAGGACCAAAGGGGTATATATATCAGTAATTTTAGATAGAAATAGATTTTAAATTTTGTGATACATTAATGTGAATGCTTTAATTGGTCAACAATTTATATGCATTAAGTTACCTTGAATAACACGTTGAAGGCAGAACTATAAGCATTGACCCCTTCATCATCATTGACTCAAACATTTCTTCATCATACCAAAACACGTCAAGATCCATCAAAGGAGTTATCATCCAATCTTTCAGTTTCTTTCTTCTTCTTTCTATTTGCCCACATAGCCTATGCTCAAGATTCACCACAAGACTAAGTGAATTCCAACAACGAAGCAAGATCTCAAATGGGTGTTCCTAACATAACTTGGAATGATGCTGTTGCCGATTATGCACAGAACTATGTTAACCAACGCAAGGCTGACTGCCGGCTGGTTCTATCTGGTGGCCAGTACGGTGAGAACATCGCTTGGAGGTCTGGCAACATGAGCGGAGCCGCTGCTGTGAAGCTGTGGGTGGACGAGATGGCGTATTATGACTACAATAGCAACTCATGCGCTGCCGAGAAACAGTGCGGGCATTATACTCAGGTGGTCTGGAAGAATTCGATTCATCTTGGATGTGCTAAAGTGATGTGTGGCAACGGAGGAACTTTCATTGTCTGCAACTATGATCCTCCTGGTAAGTCCGTTGGACAAAGAACTTTTTTATTTGACCTTGTCTTTAAGTCAAATGCAAAATATTTAATCTAAGAATTGCAGAACAATGCAATACTCTGATTGTCTCTGTTCTTGATCATCCTTTTATAGAATCCTAGGTAATCTAAATGCCATAAAAATGCAATAAAATAAGGGGAAATTGATTTTTATTTTTTTGTTTAAAAATTAATAAATAAAAGAAAATACAATTTAATTAAAAGCTAAATTATTATTTTTGGTATTTTATTAAATTCATGCATTTATTTCCTCTACTCTTAAAATGCACAAACATGCCACTCAAATTAATTCAAATCATACAAAAATAGATACATATATATAAATTCAACTTGCACAAAGAAATCCAATGACACAAATTCAATCCAAATATTACAAATAATAATAAAGTTTCAAAATAACAAAATGAAAAAAAAAACCAGAATTAAATTGAACACTCCCCCTTGTAGCAACTAGCAATGCAGAAACTCAGGGACTTGGAGAATAAGCTTGTACATTGGAAAAACAATGGAAAATAGAGACTCGCTGGAAAAGTTATGAACTCGCCGGAAATGGGGCTGAAAAATTTCATGAACTCGCCAGAAAGTGAAGATAAGCTTTGGCAAGATCAAAGAGAGGTGGTGGTGGTGAATGGTGAAGCAAGGAAGACCGACGGTGGTGCTTGAAGGTGAGAGAAGGAAGAAGGTCGCCGGGAAATTTGGGCCAGAAAATGTGAGTTGGTCGCGGGAAGTTGCAGAACACGATGGTGAAGGTTGATCTGTGGTGGTAAGAAAGATTAGAGAGAGAAGACGGAGCTGGTTGGAGACGGAGGAGTGGTGGTAAGGACGGTGCTGAAATGAAGGAGAGGAGTAGGTCGCCGGAAATGGAAAGTCTCACCGGAATCTGGGTTTATGCCACCAGAAATTGCAGAACATGATGGTGAAGTCTGTGCTGGTGAGAGGGAAGGGACTGAAGGTTCAGAGCTTCTCTCCCGAGCTTCTCAGTTCTGGTTTCGGAGGTGTTGGTGTTGGTGAGGCCGGTGGTGGAAGTGGTTGACGGCATCTCTCTCTCTCCCTAAGCTGTCTCTTGGTGTGGGTGGTCGGCGGCGGCATTGGTGAAGAAGAGGAGCTCGCCGCCGGCGACAAGAAGAGGAAGGAAGGAAGAAGGAAAGAAGAAGAAGAAGGTCCGATCTCTTAAACAGAAGGTGATCGGTTTTTATAAGGAAGGGAGTAGGTGAAAGTGATGATGATGATGATGATGAAGGTGATAAGATCCAGCTCCTCTCCACAACTCACGATCTGCATATGGTTCAACCACAATGTCCCCGCACTCCATTATGATCAGCGGAAAGAAGAAGAGATGAAGGTAATGATGATGCTCTGTGCTTTCCGTTTCAGCTTTCATTTTGTGCTTTACATCTCATCTTCCATTTCCGCCATGCTTTCACGTGATGCATGTCTAATATTTGTGTCTGCATGTTGGGTCCCGGAACTTATATGAAATTTTTAAAAGTTTATGTAGGGATTAAAGTGAAATGTTTTGAAACATTTGTAGGATAAACTGAAATTTCTAAAACATCTGGGTATTTTCTGTGATATTTGCCAGTTCCTTTTCCACATCAACCTGTAATTTTGACTTTTTGGGAATTTTCTGTAATTTTCCCAGACCTCAAAATATTAATTCTGACCCTCTAAAATCTCTAATTTTCTTTCTTTCTTTTTTTTTTTTTGCCAAACTCTAATTTTCTTTCAAAAACTTACAATGCAAGATTAAGCATAATGTGGTATTAAAAGTCCAAGTAACAATTACACAAATAAATAAATAAATAATGATAATTTTGCTTCTATTTACAATTAATTCAATACAATTGTCCCTAACTAAAAAGAGTGCTTAATCATGTAATAGTATTCAAAAATATGCATAAAAAATCCCAATTTAATTATGAAATATCATATAAAAATATGGTTCAATCACCTTTCAATCACAATGACACAGAAAACTTAATTATTCAGCTTATTCCTTAGTTCAGAAGTACATATTTTGAGGGAGTCTTTCGAATAAATGGAATATAGAATCATGGATCTAGTATATTAAGACCATCAAGTAGCTAGTGTGACGATGCTATGAAATAAGAAGAAATTTAGAGTCCGATTGATTCAATTACATGACTGTCATGCAATGATAATATGGACTGCATTACCAAGGGATGGATATTTGGTTGCACTTTTAACATGGTAATAGAGTTTACCATGGTAACCATGATTATTACAAAAAATATGAATACTCATTACCATCCAATGCAATGCAGGTCTTAAAAAGTCTCATTTGCCCTTAGTATTTAATGTGGAAAGACTTAGAATACCCTCAATCCCCCTCTCCTTTGTTCTATTTTTCCTTCAAATTCTTCCTTCACTACCCCCCCCCCCAGGCTCATCTCTACCATCGCCGGTGTCGCTCATCTCAACCTTCTTCTTCATCTCCCTCCCTCTTCTTTGCTTCAGATCTACTATTCCTTCTGGTTCCTTCATTACCCATTTGCGCAGACTCACCAAAGTCTGGATAATTTTCGCCTAACCCTCCTCCTCAAAAAGCTACTTTGATTGCCCTACTATTATTTGATAAAATATACAAAATACCCTTCCTTATGTCAATTTGATTCGCAATATCATTTTTTTTTTTGCTTGAATTACGTTGCGGTGATTTTCCATTGGGGTGAGGCCTTTGGGGACTGAAACTAGATGGTTCACTTTTTTCCTGGGGACTTGAATTCTAAGAATTTGGTATCAAATGAAAGATATAGAATGAAGAGGGGTCAGTGAGATTGAATTCGACCGTTGCAGGAGGAGATGCAGGAGACAAAGAAGAAGACGGTTGTGTTTGTTATTAAGGGGCATTTTAGACATTTTATTGTTTTTTATTTGATTAAATATAAAAAAAAATTTCTGAGTCTTCTTGATAACTTACCAAACATGTTAACGGTAATAAATATTGCATTACATTATATTACACTGCATTGCATTACTGTCTTCCTGTACCCCTTTTTAGAGAATTTTATACCGCTTGACCTACTCTCCTCACTAGCGCATCACTTACTTTGTATGTGTTCAAACCACCTTAGAAATATATATATATATATAGGGCAAAATAATTTTTTAGTCATCATACTTACTCAGTTATAATAATTAGCCTCTATACTCAATCTATTAGTTACAATTGATGTGGAAATCAGCATGTAAGTTTCTAAAAAATGCAAAAAAAGGCTTCTAAAAATAAAATGATGAAAAAAAAATTATTTATTATTAAAATTAAAATGAAACATTATTATGCTCATAATTGTTTCCTTGCATATATAATCTGTAATGTCGTTGGTTTTGTTGTTATTTAAATCTATATGGAAAAATTAATCCAGGTGTATACCATGAGAGCCATACCGTCATCTACTAATGTTGTTTTTTTGGTACGATACTAATGTTGTTTCCTTAACAAATTAATATATTATAAGTGTTATATCCTAGATTTTGGGCTTAGAAATTCAAGAATTATCCTAAATAAGTAGACTATTAAGCTCAATTAAGCAGAAGTCTCACAAATGCTCTGAAGGGATATAATGATTGTAATATTCGGCCTGCCCAAATAAAGGCTAAATGCACAATTAAAATTTATTCAAAGGCCAATTAAAACAGTTGACTCACCAAAGTAACATTTTATATCTATCGTCCTGGATTTGAGCAAAAATGTAATTTTTGAAAATTATGCGTACATAAGGACAATTTTGAAAATTATGCCCAGAATTCCAAGAAAAATTTCTTGAGTCATAGAAGGAAAAAAATGATTCCCTAGACTATATTGATATATTGAGGCTTAATTGAGATGTAAACGAGGAAATTACCTCAAAAAAGAGTTTTAAATAATTATTAGACTTTTGGTTAGTTAAAGGATAATTAGCCAAATTTAATTATGAAAAATACTAAGCCCTCAAATAATTGAACATAAATAGGGGGAAAATATTATAAGGTTAATGTGAATTTATAAAAATGGTTTCATACCCATGGAATGCAACAGCCTCCTTTATTTACTTCTCAAAACAGTCATAAGTTATATTAGAGTATGAAAGCCCTAGGTGGCAATATACAATCAACACATATTTACCAAAAAGGAGGGTTTACAAGGCACAATTGCAAACCTAAACCTCAAGTGTCTTCCCTGACCGTTTTCCATGAGGAACCTTGCCTGAAAAATAATAATCAACTATGGAGTGAGTCACATGAACCCAATAACCACAATTCCAATTTAATATGTCAAACCTCTTAACATTTCGATATGCGCAGAGTGTTAAAGGCACAGTTCCTCAGTATACAGAAATAGCACAAATATACTGATAAAAAGTACTTGTTTACATGCAAGAATCTTCCTGCAAGGTTTGATAGAATATATACAAATTTTCAAAATATCCAAAAACAAACTAAATATAACCAAACAGCTCTACTCTCAAGACCTGCACACTTCAGTTCCCAGTGTTTACTGTCTTGCCCTTGGAGTCACTAGCTTCTACTGGAATGTATTTTTATTTGAAAATGGGTGAGATTCAAATGAATCTCAGTAGTAACATACAATCAATCATATAAAATGCGAAAAATTAAATATGTCATGCTCCATATTATGCAATAAATTAATAACAATATCACGACATGTATTTACGAGTTTAGGGCTCAATCCTCCACTATCCGTAAAACCTCGGTTGGGCTCTTGCTCAACAACCAAGTTAGTGTGCCTCGACACACAAATTGCCCTCCTCGGCAAAATCATGTTCATTAATTATATCACAGAGAATGTCATACACAAACATATAAAATATTCACATAGTTTATGAAAGATAGAGTTACTACCTGAGTCCTTTTCCAGTTCCAATATCCGTCCAAAACTTTTGTTTTGGCTCGAGCTATTGATATGTCTTAAAATTCCAAATATACAAGAATTGAGTTATTACTCATTCATGTATTGTTCTAACACATTTTGAGCCACTTAGGTAGCCATAGGAAGTCCAAACAAGTGCCTACGGGGTTAAGAAAAGCTAAACCAATAAACACCATTTATAAATGTGAAATATTGAAATAGGGGTCTCGGCTCGGGCCAAAAATTCCTTGGCTACAACCAAGAGCAGGTTCAAAACTTTTGGTCTGCGGCCAAGAACCTTTGGCTTCAAGTTTAGCCACTACCATCTACATCACATCCTACTTGAAGCTTTTGAAGTCCTTTATACAGGAAAAGTATTAACAACTACCATCTACATCACAAAAATACAAAATTCAACGAATTCCTATACTGTTCCAGAATCAAGTCCAGAAACATAATCTGACTGCAACTAATTTCAAAAATTCATATCTTTTAATATACTAATCTAAATAACACATGTTATATATCAAATTCAAGTTTAGCATGTATACTTTTGCTTTAAAAAGTTTCATGGCCATTGAACAAGATTACATTAATAAAAAAATTCACATAACCAAACAACCTGAACCTGAACATCCAGAATTTTCCCTGTTTTTGACTTAATTTTCAAAAATTATAACTCTCTCTATAAGTACAGAAATGATGCATTCTTAGACTCATTTTAAAGATATGAATGTCTACTATATTCCTGTAAAATTTCATAAATATTGAATAAGGTTTGTCTAGTCTAAACTCATCATGAAGCTGACTATCTTCCAAAAATGTCAGTTTTGACAATCTAAGTTTAAAAAAATCAAGAACTCATTCATTTTCACTCCAAACTGTACTCTTATTGATTCTATCATAACCTACACATTCTAAACTATCTATACAAAAAGACCCAATCACAAACTCCATCTATAGCTTCTGTTTAAGCTTCTACAACTTTCAGGTACGTACTCTGTTTTTTCGGCCAGCAAAATAGGGTGAAAAAAACTAACATGTAACCATGAATTTATACTCTAAACCTCACGAATTTTAACTCTATACTCTCCTACACATATGTACTGAGGTTAATGAACAAATTTCAGAACTAAAGAACCCTAAAATTCACCCCAAATAGTCACACAATCACTGGTTTTACAACTTTTCAGTTGTCATAATTTTCCAGCTACTTTTCTCTTAACTCCAGCCAAAACCACCACTAAAAACTAGACTGTAAAACCAATCTAGAGATGAAGGAGACTCACCTAAACCAGAATATGGAGTTGCATGTGTGATTTGTAGCCTCTTCTTGTTTCCTTCGTTGGCACCGATCACCCTTGTTCTTACTTAGCTCTCTCCTTTATTCTCTCTTTCTCTATTCTATATTTTCTCTATAGCTCTCTCTCTCTCTCTTTTCTAGTTGCAACAGTTAAAAATATTAAAATATCCCATCAAATAATTTTCCCACCATTAAATGTTAAAAAAACACTATGAACCAAACTTTTACACTACATAATATTTCCACCATTAAATATTAAAAAAGTACTATGAACCCAATATATACACTACACAAATTGAAAAAAATTACCATGAACCCAATATGTACATGTGTAGTTTAATTTTGTCTCTAGTTATATTATTCTCATATATTTTTATGTACGATGTAATCCAACCAAACGCTTTTATGCACATGTATCATCTTTTCTTAATGACGAACCAAAAAAATTTATGTAATTATCATTACATTATTTTACATTACATTCCATTATATTACCTTTGATTCTGCGAATCAAATGGGCACTTAATATCCCAAATTAATTTTTAGTGTATTTAGTACCCTAAAATATATTTTTGATGGCACTTAGAGTGCTAAAAAATGCACTAAAAATTATTCTAAGATACTAGTACACTAAGAAAATTACTTTTGGGTGTTGGTGTCTGCGTGCCACTAAAAAATATTTTAGGATGTGAGAATACTAAAATTAATTTAGGATATTTAATGCCATTGTAAAAAAAAAATTTAAAGTAGTAGATGCTCTTTTTGTTTTTTTTTTAAAAAAAGCCCTCTTACCTTTTTTAACCCAAAACTACGTGTGGCAAAGAATGAGAACAGGCTAGAATGACACATCCCAAGGTATTAAACCTCGAACCGGGCATTAAACTGGTTGGGTATTGGGTTAAGGGTCGGTGAGTCAGACCGGGGTCAAATCGGAGCTAAATCGGGACCAAACCGATGAGAAATTAAAAATTTTAAACTTATAGTATGAAATTCTAAAGGAAAAATTTAATATTTTTTTTTAAATATGAACTTGGACTAAACCGGGAACCGGATCGATTTACTAGCTGGTTCACCGGTTTCCGGGCTGGACTGAGTTCAAGAACCTGGACACATCCTAATCCAAAAGTTTTATGGGGCCACCTACATTATAGCTAGACTTCTAGAGTGAGCAACCATCCCCACAATAAATAGTTTATAATATATTATATATTTATATATAATATATTGATCATTGACCTCAATATTTATTACTTCCGATGCCCTACAACATTTGTGGCAATTTGTCAATGGTGGAGAAGAAAGAGATGTTGGAATAACGAAGCATGCACTCGTCGTACCAGATCACGGCCTCCTTCGAAAATGGACACTCGGAAGGTAGTCGTTGGGTTGCGTTAACGACACATTGGTTGCACTCCTGGAGGGAGATGTCACCGCGGCACATGTAGAGGCCGTAGATAGTGTCGCTGCCGCTTCCGGGAACGGTGGTGTTGTGGAAGCCGGCATTGGCGGAGGCTAGGGAGGAGAGGAGGGTGGTCCTGCGGGATTGAAAGGCACTATTAGCCGCGAAGGTTTTGCCGGCGGTGGAGCAGTTGTGGTAAAGATAAGTAAGTCGTGCTTCAATCGTAGCGGAACAGAGGAAGATAATGATAAGGAAGAAGAGCAAGAAGCAATTGTGAAGAATCATTGTGAGGTTGAAGGAGGGGTTGTTATTGGTGTTTGGGATTAGGCAAATAGAATTTCATAGTTTTGGGGAGTTTTTTTTACTCTGTACTTTCATGGAAACTTCAATAGTACCTTTTTAGTCTCTGATTACAAGTCTATTTTTTTCTTCTAAATATTAGTTTCTGTATAAATTTTTAATTTTAAGGTAATTAAAGCATTTTACCTAAAATACCCCTTAAAATGATAGCATTAAATTGAGAAAGCAATTGAAGTTTAATTAATTAGACACAGAGAGAGTAATTAGAAATTAGAAGTGAACTACTATTTATCTTCATGTACATTTCAAGAGGAGATTAACTTCTATGATATAGAAATTATGTATGCATAACTCCAAATTAAATTCTTTTATTATTATATTTAAATTTATTTAAATAAATATAAAAATATAAAAAAAATATTTATTTAAAAATATAGTTATTAATCAGAATATGTAAATTTGGACTTTCTAAATTAGACTTAAAGGGGTCAATAATGGAAGCACCGAACCATGGCATGAAATTGAAGGTGGAGTTGACGCAAGTCAGTCAAACTTTGGGCTAATTTCTCAACGACTTTTCAAAGATTGAACAAACCTTTTGGACTTGGAGCAATGATTTTCTAAAGCAAAAAATGATTTAACAATTTGCTTAAATTTATTTCTTCCACGAAATTAAAACGAAGTTGCGTGGGCGGAGAGATGAAATAGATGATGGTATGATTAACACAAGGCACTTGGTTGAACTAGATTATACCAACTTAATTAAAAGTCTCAAGTTCGAGCTCAAAGAATACAGTAATGTTATATATTTGGTGGTAGAACATTGCCACCTTTTTGGTTATGCCCGACTTGATCTGGATTAATTTGAACCCAGATGAAT
Source organism: Inga oerstediana (assembly GCA_963210345.1). Lineage (NCBI taxonomy): Eukaryota > Viridiplantae > Streptophyta > Magnoliopsida > Fabales > Fabaceae > Inga > Inga oerstediana. The sequence continues at coordinate 62,293,810 of OY723400.1, forward strand.
AATTTGAGTTAAAAGCAGGTAAGTCTGGATTAGTCTGAATCCTTTTTAAATTCTCCGAGTTAAATAGAGATAGGATCATATTAGTTTGAACCCTTAATAAATTCTCCTAGTTAATTAAAAGAGATAGGTCCGAAATAGTCTAAACTCCTTGTAGGGCCACTGAGTTAAAAGGACATAGTTAAGTGCAGGATACTGGATACTCACGTAAAAAAAAAAATCTAAAGTATCATTATTAAAGACGTCCCAGACGGGTCCGAACAGTTATGAAATGACTTTTTCACTGCTGAAAAAATAGTCTTATTTACAACTGTCATTCTATACAGTTGTCGTGGATATAGTATCGAAAGTATGACTGGTAACATTATTTTTGTAAATAAGATACAACTTTTGACTTTTACATCTGTTATGAAACTGAGGTAAAAAGTCAGTTTCTATACTAGTAATTACAAAACGAAAACCATGTCGGGCTATAAACACGAAGTTGATGATTTGTCAGTAAGATACGAATAAGTAAAACATCTTCCGACAAATCCTTGTATTGAGAGTCACAAATTGAAACAAAGAAGTTGATGAAGAAGTGTACCACTCTGTACCCATAAATAGTTTTTTGTATCCCATTCTCGCATACAAAAAAATATATTAAATTCATAAAATTTTCAACGTTCACAATTATTAAAATGTTTGTCTTTCTCTATATTTATCAATCATTTTCACCAATCTCTCTACAAGTGACTTACATATAAATACAGTGGTATGCGACCAAACATACTCTCAAAACAAGAAAAATGGGTATCTACCCAAATTGGGCTTGATTGATAACATTTATTGGGCATTGTGCTGTGTATATTCGTGTGAGTGAGGGTATTCATCCTGTGGTTTGTTTGCCACTTATGTTGGCACTTATTAAGCGGCGAATATTGATACTCCCTCCATTTTTAATTATAAGCTTCAAATAACTGATTTGATGTTATTAAAAAAAACAGTTAAAATCAGTTAAAAGTATTAAAGATTTTTTTTTTAATTATGCCCTTATTTATAAAGAGGATAAGTAAGAGAGACAATAAATATAATAAATAAAGTCAAGGGATAAAGGTGAAAAAAACACAATAAATGCTTTGACAAATCTAAAATGAAGCTAATATTTTAGGATGGACTTATACTCAAATTTGAAGCTTATATTTAGAGATAGAGGGAATATCATTTAAAACAAAATAAAGAGATTTACTTCTTATTTTCTTTGGCCAAACGTTGAACAGGACATTACTTTTGACAAAAAAAAAAAAAAAAGAAACAGGACAGAAAATATTGCATTACTTAATCTACAACATGATTTTTTTTTTATAAAATTTTAAAGATAAAGATAATATGAAAAATAATAACAATGCCAATAATAAATAATACAGGCTGTGAGCTCATCACATCAAACAAAAGACCTTAATAATAAGTCTATACGCTCCAATTCAGGTAGTTTTATACTCATTTGGTCTACTTATAAGGCACTTCCAAATTTTTTCATATAGATTAAGAAAGACCTTAAATTTCATTAACTCTACTATAAAATTCAATAACTTTCCAACTCTACCCCTACTTAATATACATTAGACCAAATCAAAATAAAGTCATAATAATAATAAGTGAAATGTTAAATTAATTCACTTCAAAACTTTAGTGAGGGGTCTTATAAATAGGACCAAAAAAAGTTTCTCTTTCTGCCATATAAATAGGACTAGAGGGGTATATATATATATATATATGTAATTTTAGATTGAAATAGATTTTAAATTTTGTGATAAATTAATGTGAATGCTTGAATCGTTCAACAATTTATATGTATTAAGTAACCTTGAATAACACGCTGAAGGCAGAACTAAACGCATGGACCTCGTCGTCAACATTGACTTGTAAATATTTCTGCATCATATCAAAACACCTCACGATCCATCAATGGAGTTATCATCCAATCTTTCAGTTTCTTTCTTCTTCTTTCTATTTGCCCTCATAGCCTATGCTCAAGGTTCACCACAAGACTATGTGAATGCCCACAACGAAGCAAGATCTCAAGCGGGTGTTCCTAACATAACTTGGAATGATACTGTCGCCGATTATGCACAGAACTATGCTAACCAACGCCAGGCTGACTGCCGGCCGGTTCGATCTGGTGGCCAGTACCATGAGAACATCGCTTGGAGCTCCGGCAACATGAGCGGAGCTGCTGCCGTGAAGCTGTGGGTGGACGAGAAGGCGTATTATGACTACAATAGCAACTCATGCGCTGCCGGGAAAAAGTGCGGGCATTATACTCAGGCGGTGTGGAATTCATCTTGGATGTGGTAAAGTGAGGTGTGGCAATGGAGGAACTTTCATTGTCTGCAACTATGATCCTCCTGGTAAGTACGTTGAACAAAGACCTTTCAATCACAATGACACAGAAAACTTATTCTGCTTATTCCTTAGTTCAGAACTACATATTTTGAGGGAGTCTTTCGAATAAATGGAATATAGAATCATGGATCTTGTATGTTAAGACCATCAAGTAGCTAGTGTGACGGTGCTATGAAATAAGAAGAAATTGCTATGAAATAAGAAGAAATTTAGAGTCCGTTTGATTCAATGGCTGTCATTCAATGATAATATGGGTTGCATTACCGAGGGATGCATATTTGGTTGCACTTTTAACATGGTAACAGGTTTACCATGGTAATCATGATGGTTACCAAAAATATGAATAATCATTACCATCCAGTGCAGGTCTTAAAAAGTCTCATTTGCCCTTAGTATTTAATGTGAAAAGACTTCGAATACCCTCAATCCCCCTCTACTTCGTTCTATTTTTCCTTCAAATTCTTCCCCCACTATCCCCCGGGGGGGGGGGGGGGGGATCTCTACCATCGCTGGTGTCGCTCATCTCAACCTTCTCCTTCATCTCCCTCCCTCTTCTTTGCTTCAGATCTACTACTCCATCTGGTTACTTCATTACCCATTTGCGCAGACTCACCGAAGTCTAGAGAATTTTCGCCTAACCCTCCTCCTCAAAAAGCTACTTCGATAGCCCAACTATTATTTGATAAAATATACAACATACCCTTCCTTATGTCAATTTGATTCGCAATATCATTTTTTTCTTGTTTGAATTACGTTGCGGTGATTTTCTATTGAGGTGAGGCCTTTGGGGACTGAAACTAGATGGTTCACTTTTTTCTTGGGGGCACAAGCTAGTCCAAGAATTTGATATCAAATGAAAAAAAATAGAATGAAGAGGGGTCAGTGAGATTGAATTCGAAAGTTGCAGGAGGAGATGCAGGAGACCAAGGACGGTTGTGTTTGTAATTAAGGGGCATTTTAGACTTTTTATTTTTGTTATTTGATTAAATATAACAAATAATATTTTTGTTCAGTCTTCTTAATAACGTACCAAACATGTTAACGGTAATAAATATTGCATTGCATTCTATGGCACTGCATTGCATTACCGTCTTCTTTTTCCCTTTTTAGAGAACTTCATACCACTTGACTACTTTGTACGTGTCAAACAACCTTAGAAATATATATATATATATATTGGGGAAAATTAATTTGTTAGTCATCATATTACTCAATTATAATAAATAGCCTCTATACTCGATCTTTGTTTTTTTTTTGCCACACTCTATGCTCAATTTATTAGTTACAATTGATGTGAAAAGCAGCATGTAAGTTTCTAAAAAATGCAAAAAAAGGTTTTTAAAAATAAAATGATGAAATAAAATTTATTTATTAATAAAATTAAAATGAAACAATATTATGCTCATAATTGTTTCCTTGCATATATAAGCTGTAATGCCATTGGTTTTGATGTTATTTACATCTATATGGAAAAATTAATCCAGGTGTACCATGAGAGCCATACCGTCATCTACTAATGTTGTTTTTTTGGGACAATACTAATGTTGTTTCCTTAACAAATTAATATATTATAAGTGTTATATCCGAGATTTTGGGTTTAGAAATTCAAGAATTATCCTAAATAGGTAGACTACTAAGCCCAATTAAGTATAATTGAGTGTTTGGTTGGGCGGTAAGGCCTTCAATAAGCTCGATAATATAGGAAAAAGCCCGATTTGAGCTCATATGGCTTTTGTGAGTGTTTGGTTGGCTGTTTTTTGAATTGACATTTAGTTTAAATAAGGAGCTTTTTCAGGTCTAGCTTTTAACTTATCACATAAGGGAATTTATTACCCTTATTAGCATTAAATGCTGTCCAACATGTTTTTTTTTTATTTCTCTCTCTTCTCTTCTCTTCTCTTCTCTGACTCGCCTTCATCTCTGCCTGAAGAAAAAAGTGTCACCCCTGTCGCTGTTGATCTTCCCTCTCCCATCAGTCACCTGAAACTCATTGCAGGTGGATCTGTTGCTTGGGTTCAGCGGTGTGCTCAGTGGGTCCTGTTGTGTGACAGTTTGCGGCGGTGGCGATGATTGGCCTTGTTGTTCTGTGTAGCAATTGCTGCTGGTGTTGAAGTCTAACGACTCTTGTGGAGTCCGGGGGGAGGTTCTTGCTCTAACAGTGGCCGATCTATGCATGCTAGGCAGTTTGGGTGAGTTTGGTGGGGGCTAGTGTGGATCTACTCTCTCATATGTTGTCATGTCGTCTCTGCTCGTTGACACTCTGAACTCCGGTCTCTGGTTGTGCATCTGATCTTCAGCGGTGTATTCTTCTCCGTGGTAAGCTTAACTTGCTCTTAAGCAACATTTCTAGTGCTGGCCAAGGTTCCATTCTTATTGGTTTATTGTTTGGATCCATTAGATTGAATGGTTGTGGGCTGTGAAGTAGTTCCGATTTGTGGTGTGCTGTTGGTTATTTTTGGACTGCTAATGTGGCCGGTATAGTGTTGTAGAATATCGGTTGCTCAGCTTCATGTCATTTGTTGGTTTGCTACTGTGGTCTCTACTTCATGTTCTTTTTCCAGTCTGCTATTGATGATGCTCTACTTCATGGGATTAATGTTGATTTTGGTTGCTTCATGGGATTTCCATTTCCTGCAGATTTTTTCCCCTTGTATTTTCATCTTGGTTTGCCCAATAAAATGCTGAAAATAAAGTTAACAAAGTTCTCACCTTTCTGTTCTCACATCTGTTTGCCTATGTATTCATTTGGAATCTCTTGCATGTGCTCTTCGTTGTCTATGTACTCAGAGAAATACTTACATGTTCTAGGAGCGCCACCTCATCTGTACTCTGATTAATTAAAATATAACAACTCATCTTATTTTAATCTTACATGACAGATGAGTCATCTAGAGAAATTCAAATTTTATGATTTTTAAAAATAACAACTCATGGGAGGGAATTGTGTCTTTTGTTTTTCTAAATTATGAAGTTTATATTTTTAAAAATAATAAAATTTGAATTTCTCCAGATGACTTATCTGCCATATAGGATTAAAATAAGATAAGTTGTTATATTTTAATTAGTCAGAGTACAGATGAGGTGGCACTCATGGAGTATGTAAGTATTTCTCATGCACTCATTTGGAATCTCTGGCGGTAATATCTCTCTGTGTCCTTGATCATTATATTTGGTTTTAATCTCTTTCTTTTAACATTTTAAAATCAGTATTTATAGTGTAGGATTCTTTGTTGAAGCATACTTTTGTCTTTGTGGCCATGAGTTTTTAGCAAAATTTAGACAACTATCCAATTTTTGGCCCTTTTCCTGACTTTCGGGTGACTTGAAGTGCCTGGAGATAGTTTTTCAAGTAAATAGCTTCTCTTTAGAAAGTGACGAGTTAGTTTCCCTTATGATAAGTAATTTGATCCAATGTGTTTTGAAATTCAATCAAATCTGAGCATGTAGAGGGAAGACATAAGGCTCAGGTTGCGATGGCTTGTTTTATTTCGATGATTGATGATTAAGATTATATAACAGAACACCATCAGTAGTTAATTACAGCCTTAAAAATAGCATTTTCCAAAATATGTATATATTTATACACTCACGTGTGTGTTTCTGTTGCTCAAGAAAAGTTGAATTCTTCATGGTTGTTTCACATAAGCTTGTCATCCACCTGCAGGTATATTTTCATCCCTTAACTTGAATTACTTTCAATTCACACCTTGCTTAATTTCACACCTTTAAAATAATTTGAACCTTTATTAGGCAAATATTATTTGGTTGACGCTGGCTATCCGACACCAGTTGGGTATCTTGGTCCCTATAGATGTGAGCGTTATCACCTGCCAAAATTTTAGTGTCAACTTGCGTTTGCAAAAGCTAAAGAGACCTTCAATTTCTCTCATTCCAGTTTGAGGTCAACTATTGAAAGGTACTTTTGAAGTGTGGAAGAATATATTTGAATTATTGCAAAAAATGAGCAAATACAACTACAAAACACAAGTCCACTTAGTTTGCGCAACAATGACCGTACATAACTTTATTAAGAGAAATTCTCAGAGTGATGCTAATTTCGGTGCAGCAGAAATTGACAATGTAGCTCATGAAGATAATAATAATTTAGAAGATGTGTCTTCCTCAATCAATTATGCTGGGACATCTTCAACCCATATGAATCACATTGGTGACATGATTAGAGATCAATTTGTACGGGACATGTGATCCAATTAGTTATGTAATATTTTTTAATGAAATTATGTATTTTGGCACCACATTTTCTAACTTCAATTTTTTCCATTTGTTTATAATATTAAATGTCTTGTTTTCTTTTAATTAACATAAAAGTACTTATGTAATTGCTAATCCGAACAAGTTTTGACTTTTAAAAAAGGACTTATGCAATCGCTAATCCAAACAAGTTTTGACTTAAGCAAAAGCAATTGTACAATCACTCATCCAAACATAAATTATATTATAAAAACTGACTTTTACCCCAATCTTACTTTTCTATAAGTCAGATTGAAAATAAATCATTTTTTCTACCGCTATCCCAAACACACATTAAGTCTCACAAATGCTCTAAAGGGATATAATGATTGTAATATTCGGCCTTCCCAAATATAGGCTAAATGCACAATTAAAATTTATTCAAAGGCCAATTAAAACAGTTGACTAACCAAAGCAACATTTTATATCTATCATCCTCGATTTAAGCAAAAATGTAATTTCTGAAAATTATGCGCACATAAGGGTAATTTTGGAAAATATGCCCAGAATTCCAGGAAAAATTCCTTGAGTCATATATAGGGGAAAAAATGATTCCCTAGACTACATTGAGGCTTAATTGAGATGTAAATGAGGAAATTACCTGAAAAAGCAGTTTTAAATAATTATTAGACTTTTGGTTGGTTAAAGGATAATTAGGCAAATTTAATTATGAAACATACTAAGAGGCCTCAAATAATTGTACATAAATGGGGGGAAAATATTATAAGATTAATGTGAATTTATAAAAATGGTTTCATACCCATGAAATGGAAAAGTTAGCTTAAAGAATATTTTATGGGAGATTTTACCCGAGAGTAAGGCAATTTCTTGAAAATTATGGGAAAAATACTTAGACAATAAATTTAAGCCTTAGAAAAATTAGGGAATTATTCCCTAATAAATGCGAATTTGTGATAGTCTCACATTGTTTATATGATCAAATAATCTTCAAAAAGCATTTGTGGAATGTTAGTCTCATATTAATTGAAAGATTAAAATGAGACAGCCTAATTAAGCTTTTTGGTAGGACAATCCATAGTGTCTCTCAAATTATTGAAAAACCTGCGGCCATGGAGAAATGGAAGAAAATCCTTGGCCTTTTGATTAAAATGAGGCATTAAAATAATATTTTTCAAGAGCAGGTGGACTTAGAATTTTATTAAATGTGGTTAAGAGGTGAGATGAAAGCCATTAATCCCTCATCTGGTCCATAGGGTCCGCTACAACCAGAAAAAGAGAGAGAGAGAGAGAGAGAGAGAGAGATAGAGAGAGCACGAGCTGGAGAGAAATAAGAAGAAGAAGAAGAAGAGATGATAAAAAAGGAAGAGAGGAAGATGATCATGTTGATTTTCAGGTAAGTTTATGTTCTAGATTCATCATCCTCTCTAGTTTTCTTGCGTGAACCTATCTATGGATTCTAAATCTCTCTTGATGTGATGTCTAACAAGAGAGGAGGTTGAGGACCCAAGGTTTTCAAGTGAAGCAATAATCAAGAATCAACTTAAGGGCTTAGGTAAGTGATTATATTCTTGTTGTCTTAATTATGTTAATGTTGTTGTTGATCATTATTGGGTTAGTGGTTATGAATTTTTGCAATGTTGGAAAGTGAGAATATAAGGGGAGGTGCTGCCAAATTTTTAAGAAATTATATAAAGCATATATGATTTAAGTGTTAACAAGGTTAAATGGATTATTAGAAGGTGGATTGTAGCAGTCAACGGAATGCTGAAAATGATATGTTTCTCCCTACCAATGATTTTTGGTTAGAACAAGGCATAAAAAAGAAATTGGAATTTGATGATTTTGATGCTTTCAGTGAGTTTAAAATAAAAAAATGTAGAGTAGTATGAGTAAGAAACAAAGTTTGGAAGCATTAGCACAAATGAAATTTTTGAGTAATAACCCCCTATGCTGCTGTTTTGAGTAATTGAAGGAGAAAGAGGTTTCATTTGATCCGTTTGAGCTTAAAAATGGAATCGACATGAAAAATTATATGGGAGAAGCATGTCAGATTAATTTTTAAGCCGATGGAATTGAAAGTGCAAATTTGATGTTTAAGTGACAAGAATAGTTTTTGAGAAGTTAAGAGTTTTAGCATTTTGAATGGCTCTAATGAACAAAATAAATGATATATATATATATATATATATTGTGTTTTTAGGGCCATGAAAAATTAAGGGAGATAAATTCAAGGTTTGGTCATGGTGGTTCATGAGAGGGAAGAAAGGAAATCAAAAGAGAAATAATAAAGTTTCAAGGTAGCAAAATTTACCTTACTCTTATATGGTTAGTTGTTGCTTGCATGAATTGATATGTTTATTATATTTATGTGATTATGTGAAATTATACATTTATATATGTGATTACTGATTATGTTTGCGACATGTCATAGAACTATGTGTGTTTATGATTAATGCATGATAGTTTTAAACATGTCATTATATTATGAAGTTATTAAGTGCAAGCATGCTATGGTGCCAAGCTTTACCATGCATGTTTGAGTGGCGATTGTTTGCTATATCGAGCTTCTTTGCATCTCACCTCCCAATAACTAACCAGGATATGTTATGAGCCTCCAAATCAAATAAGGAGTAAGAGCAAAGTGCAAAGAGAATGGTCCTTCCATGACAATGTTGAGTCATGAGTATTAAAATGTATAACATTTTCTATGTATGTAAAGTCATTATGAGGCCTTGGCAAGTATATTTTATATATGATGATGAATGGTGAGTGATTATATGCCAAAGTATGGCCTTGAAAGCATGATTTTTAAGATGCATGATCATGACCGTCCAGAGCTGTCTTTAAAGTATGGCTTGAGATTATGGCCAATGTTTGGTTGAATAACACATAGTAAATGATGTCTAATTTCTATGATAATTTTTATATATGAACTAGACATCCAAAAATTTCCAAAAAGTACTAAATGGGGGCAATTGAATGTTTGAAACTTGAGTTATGAATTTTTGAAGTTGGAGTACAGTTCCTGTCCAAAAAATAGAAGATTTTTAGATAAGGAATAAATTGTATTCATTGGCAAGGTATAATACCAAAATTATATTTTTCAAATGAATTTTAGAGCATTCTCGAAAGAGTTTTTTAGAATTAGTTATAAATTTCAAAATTAAACCTGGAAATACCAAGTGATTAGTAACCCAAGGATCAAAATATAAATTTTACCTTATGGGCTTCAATTAACCATTCACCTAACCATAGTGCCTTCGGATGGATGCATAATATAAGTGGCAAAATGACTGATGTGACAACAAGCATAGGAATAAATACCTATAATTAAGAAAACTACAAGGACCCAATAAAATTAATTAAAAGAAAAAAGCTGCAAAGATCTAATTAAAAATGAGATAAAATTACATGCACTTGCATATAGATTGTCCCTAATAAGTATTATGTAATAGACCTATCAAGATGCTTGTGCATTTATCTCTTCCCCTCTTCTTCAAAATCCTTTCATGTATACCAAACATGACACTGAAAATTTATACCAATCAAAAGTTTCATTGTAAAAGAACAATGAGACTTAAAAGCCTTGTTTTAGCGAGGAAAGAATTCACTCACAGAAGCTTCATTAATAGAGCATGATTCTCCGCTTGCATTGGTGGAAATAGGCTCTGGTTCACCATGCAAAAAGAATGCAGGTTCCTTTGGTAATGGCAATTGAATAAAATCATTGTTAAGATATGAAACAACCCTAGAAATGGAAGGCCTTGTGTTTGGATTTTCTTGAACACATAACAAACCAATTTGGATGCACTTGATCACTTCATTGTATGATCCCAATTCACTTATATTTGAATCCAATACCTCTACCAACTGGTCATCCCTCCATTTCTTCCATGTCTGCAATAAATAAGAAAACTTATTATTTCAAGCCTTACATAACATATCTTTGATGGATTTCCCCATAATTAATATAATATTGACAAACACATTATCATAATTGACTTACGTAGCTTAAGAGGCCACTTGCGTATTGTGAATCATCACAACCTGTATTCTTCTTTCCACTGATAATTTCTAACACTATAACTCCAAAACTAAAAACATCTGATTTTTCTGAATATTGTCCGAACATTGCATATTCTGGAGACATATAGCCACTACAAAAGCCAATGACAATGAAATTTAATCCAAAAGATGATAGGAATATTTGACCATTTAAAATGACTTAGTTTAAAGGCAAACTTTTGTATTTCAAATTAACCCAAATAATTTTTCTTTATTCAATTATATCAAGACATTTGCTTATGCATGCGCATGCATGTATGGATGTCAAGGTTAAAATAAGATAAGAACTTACTATGTTCCAACAATTCGATTTGTACTTCTCTCATTTTCACTTATACCAACCATCTTAGCTAAGCCAAAATCTGAAATTTTTGCATTCATTTCACCATCTAACAAAATATTACTAGGCTTGAGATCTCGATGTATGATTTTTAGTCGAGAATATTCATGAAGATAAATAATTCCTCGAGCAACTCCTTCTATGATTTTGCTACGCTCCATCCAATCTAACACTTTGGTATTTTGGGAACCTACATAAATTTGTTGCAAGTTACTAAAAAGACAAAATAAGTGAAAATAGTCTTAATTTGAGTAAATAATAATAAAACATAAGAAAAGCAGGCACCAAATACATAATAAAATGCATGACCTAAATGAACTAAAATCTAAATTAAAAGTCATAAGTGAGTTTATAAGAGTCAAACCAAATAAAAAGTAATCAAGGCTTCTGTTAGGAACATATTCATAAACAAGAAGTTTCTCTTGCTCTTCAATGCAAAATCCTAATAACGCCACCAAATTTCTGTGTTGGAGTCTAGCTATCAATAAAACCTCGTTCTTAAACTCGTTAGCACCTTGGCCAGAGCCTGTTGACAGCCTCTTCACAGCTATTTCTTGGCCATTTGAAAGAATACCCTAGAATAATACTCGGTTGGATTAAGGGGGGAAAAAGGAAAACAAATATTTACACACATATTTTTTAAAAATGTACAATTGCTTTTGTTACCTTGAAAACTTGTCCGAATCCACCTCTCCCTAAACTGTTTTCATGAGAAAATTTATTCGTTGCAGCCTCAATTGTAGCTAGATTAAATTGCAGATGCTCTAAAGCTGTGCTTTCACTTCCAACTAGACAAATAAACCTAATAATTAAATAAACTATACCGAATCTTCCAATTAACTAGCCAAACTGTCCGAGCAAATGGATTAGTAGAAAATCACTTACAGTATTTTCGTCTGAGAATAGCCCTATGACTCTTCTTCATTCGAATCTTCAAGAGATAGTAAGCGAAATAAAGAATTGTCCGGCCAACAACAAGACAAGCTGCAACGATCAAAATTATCCTTGCTGATTGTCAAGGAGTAAGGAGAGTTTTAGAGTTTGAGCAAGAATAATAGAATGGATATGACTAGGAGGAGCTCTTTTAGAAATTTAAGGCGGCAAATGGAAGTTGATTAAATAAAAGTTCATAAATTAATCTTAGAGTGAATATAATTTTTTGTTCCTCAAGTTTGCTCTCATTTTTGTTTTGGTCTTTCCTAAAGGGAGGGCTGAAGGGCAAATTCGCCTTTTCGGTGACACAGGTCCACGTCCATACTGACACAGCACTGAACTGGGATTTTGCAATTGCGGCTCATTAATTTAGGATGTACCTATTTCCATGATATTTTTTAGGGATTTTTCCTAAGTTTTTGCCCCCAAAAAGTCCCTTTTTTTATGAACAAATGAGAGAGAGAGAGAGAGTAATAATGAGAAAAAGAAAAAAGAGAATGTATATGGTAAATAAATGATAGAGAGAATGATGACAAAATTGGTAAAAGTGCCTTTATTATTTAGATAAAGTCAAACGAGATTTTATATAAAGGGACAAACCCATTAAAAAAAAAAAGATCTTATATATAGAAATGGGGAAATATATTTTAAAAAGCAAGAAGAAACAAGAAAAAGCAATTATGTTCAACTCTTTACCTAGACGGCGATGGCTAAGATGATGTGGATGTGGTCCAGACATTGGTGCCCGCGCCGGTGCTAGTTCCGGAGCATGTGCCGGTGCAAGTGCAGGTCCTGATGCAGGTTCCGATGCAGGTTCTGATGCCGATGCATATGCCGATGCCGATGCATATAACGATCCATATGCCGATGCGTGTGCCAATGCAGGTTCTGACGCTGGTGCCGCTGCCAGTTCTGGTGCCGGTACCGGTTCCGGTGCCTCTGCCGGTTCTGGTGCCAATGGCGGCGCTTGGGACGGTGACGACAGTGATGGTGCTAGGGCCAGTGCTAGTGGAGGCCCAAGACTGTGCACAGTTTGAGATTTCCCCTCCGACCTCGAACGTAGCAACAATCTCTTGAACCTTGGCTGGTACGATTTAGAGATATTGTTCAGGTTCAATATGGCGACAGTCAGCAATTTGTCAATGGTTGTGAAGAAAGAGATATTGGAATAGCAAAGCATGCACTCGTGGTACCAGATTATGGCCTCCTTCGAAAATGGGCACTCAGAAGGGAGCCGTTGGGTTGCGTTAACAACACATAGGTGGCAAACCTGAAGGGAGACATCACCACGGCACATGAAGAGGCCGTAGATGGTGTCACCGCCTCCATGAATGGTGGCGTTGTAGAAGTCAGCCTTGGTGGAAGCTAAGGAGGAGAAAATGGTGGTCCGGTGGGATTCGAAGGTACTATTAGCAGAGAAGTTTTTTCCAGCGGTGGAGCAGTTGTGGTAAAGATAAATGGGTCGTGCTTCAATTGTAGTAGAAGAGAGGAAGGTAATGAGAAGGAAGAAGAGTAAGAAGCACTTGTGATTAAACATGGTGAGGTTGAAGAAGGGTTTGTTATTGGCGTTTGAGATGAGACAAAGACTTTATAGTTTGTAGAGTTTTTATTACTCTCTGTATTTTTAAGCTTCATTACTTTTTTAGTTCCCAATTATAAGTCTTAATTTGTTTTAAAATATGAGTGTTAGTATTAATTTTAATATAAGGTAATTAAAACATTTTTTCCCTAAAATACCTCTTAAAATGGTGGTATTTTTCCTAATTAAACTGGAGTATGTGTGTTTAAAAAACTGAGACCTATAATTATAAATAGAGAGTAATTAGAAGTGATTTACTATTTATCTTCGGATAGTCTAATACATTTCAAGAGAGATAATTAACTTCTATACTACAGAAATCATGTATACTTAAGTCCAAATTCAATTTATTATTATTATAATTTAATTTATTTGATAAATATAAAATGAAAATGTATACTCTAGTTCAAATTCAATTCTTTTGAATATTTTTATAAATATAGTTATTAATTAAAAACATTTAAATTTTGATTTTCTAAATTAGACTTAAAGGGTGTCAATAACAATGGAAGCACCGAACCATAACGTGAAAGTGGAGGCGGGGTTTGATTTATGTAATGTCAACGAGGTTGACGCAAGTATGATGTGTTAATTTTCCAGAGACTTTTGAAAGATTGAACAAACCTTTCGGACTGGAGCACTGATTTTCTGCCGCAAAAAAAGTGAGTTTAAAAAAATCACTTAAATTAATTTCTTCCACGAACAGTCATGGGGAAAAAAAAATCTTATTTACAGTTACCTTTGTTGCCGGGGAGACAGTGCAGAAATGTGATTGGTGATATTTTTGTACATAAGACTTGCGACCTCTGACTTTAACTTCTGCGTTGGTTACTCATGAAACTAAGGTAGAAAAAGTCATTTTCTGTACTGGTTACAAACCAACCTGTGTAGAAAGTAATTTGAATCGACAAAAAGTTATTTAATCTGCTAAAAATTTGTAACTTTCGGCATCGATTCCCGGTGCAAAAAGTGTCACTACAAAATACAAGTCTCTTAGTAACAAAACTTAGATATATACGACTGAGAGGAGAGAGAGTGGGTGACTTGGAATTCATGCTATTTTCCGGTTTGACTTTGATGGACGAATCCGGTGCCAGAAAAGTTCCGCCGGATAGAGTGTCGGAATCAAGTATAGCTACTGGGCGTGGGAAGAAATCGAAGAAGGGAGTCTGTGAGGACTCCTCAAGGTCTGTTAGAATGGTTGTTGCGAAGGATCTTAATGTGATCGCTGTGGATGAGGAGAAGGATAGTTCGTCGGGTAAGGCAGGATCTGGCTTCTCATATAAGGATACTCTGTTAGGATTTAAGGGAACAGGGTACAATGGTATAGCTTATGGAAGCTCATGTGTGGAGGAGGATTCGAATATTTTCGTCTTGGTGGATCAATCATGGAATATCCCTGAACTGTCAGAGGCATTAAAGCAACTCATGGAGATTTATCCTACTTTGCACATGTCTCAGGAAGAGTACAACTGCTGGGCGAAGCCTTGGAACAATGCTCTGGTCATCACTACTTTGGGTACGAGATTAAACTTCTACAGGCTGAAAGAGCACTTATGCAGCGTTTGGCAAATACATTGCTTTGAGTTAATAGACTTTCCTAATAATTATTATGAGGTGAAATTCAAAGACCCTGTGAATTGGGAAAACCATTACAGAAAAGTGTTATTTGAAGGCCCTTGGACGGTAGCTCAGCACACTATCCTTGTGCAGAGGTGGTCTCCTTATTTTGATCCCTTCATCAATCCTCTTGGCAAAGTACACTACTACAGAATTGAGATATAACCACCCCCAAAGACGTCCCAAATTGAGAATTGGGTGGTTAAAAAGGGAGGCGGTGGCATTTTCGTAATTGTTTATGTGTAGGGGAACCTTTAGGCGTCCCAAATTTGAATTTGGGACGTCTAAAGTGCTTCCTGGCGCGAAATATAAATTTCATAATTTTTTTTAGCGCCAGGAGCTGGGTTTAGGCGTCCCAAATACCATTTGGGACGCCTAAAGTCCCTACTTTAGGCGTCCCAAATGGCATTTGGGACGCCTAAAGTCACCTTTAGGCGTCCCAAATACCATTTGGGACGCCTAAAGGCATCCCTGCATGTCAGACACTTGTCTGACATGCGGTCTTCTCATCTAAATCACACCCTCACCTCACATCCCAACTTTACTCTTCTTCCTCCTCTCCCCACCCACACCGTCGGCCCTGCTGTGTTTTTTTCTTTTCTTCAACTCCTCCCTCCTCCCTTGTTCAAGCTCTCTCCTCCACCATCGGCCTAGCTTGTTGAACTCGGACTCCTCCCTTCTTCTTCTTCCTCTTTGTTTCTTCAACGGCTGCAACCGTGTCTGCTTCAACCTCACCTCCTCCACAGTGGGTTTTGCTCTCTCCTCCATTGTTGTGCGTGGGTGGAGCTCCAACATCTTCTCAACCTCTCAAACATAGTAGCTAGGGGGCGCCCTCAGGTTGGTTTATTTTCTTCAATTTTTTTTTTTGTAACAGAATATGGTTTATTTTGTTTTTGAAAAATAAATTAAATGGTTGAGATTGTGCTTATATTGAGATATCAAAGATTAGCCTGATGTGTTTGGTGTGGTTATATTGTTTAAATTGTATTGATTTGGGAATGGTTTATTTTCTTGTTTAAATATAAATTTACTTGTGTATAATAGAAACAAGTCTTCTTAGTTCTCACCCGTTCCATTGTGCTAAATATGAGTAAAGTTTAAAAGTTACTCCCTGTTTCAATTTGCCTCTGGTTAATTATTGAGTAAACTTTGTTCTTATAAGATAAAATGTTATATTAAATAGGGATGTAGTTAGAAAGGTTTTAAATTAGGTAGAGTTAATGAGATTTAAAGATTTCTTTCACTATTGTGATCATGTTAAAAGTGACTTATAAGAACGATTAGAAGTAGAGTATTAAATTTTAAGACAAAGTTTTTGAACTTTTATTTATTTATTTGTTCAAGTGTAACATAATGAAAGTGGCTCATAAAAGTTTCTTCCAATCATTGATTAGTGTATGCCACATGAAACCAATACAATTCATAGTTGTTCATGACACTAGTACAAAAAAGGTGATTTAGACCGGCACATTTAAACCGGTTATAGTAAATGAGGTCTAAAAGAAATGCGCGGTGGCATTTACGTAATTATAAAGAATTTGGGAGACCAGTTATTATAATAACCGGTCTAAAAAATAAAATTTAGACCGGTTGTACACTAACCGGTCTTAAAAGATTAATTTTTAGACCGGTTATTCTAATAACCGGTCTAAAAATTAATATTTTTAAGACCGGTTGTCTCACAACCGGTCTTAAAACTGTCCCCAAATTTCAACCAGCTCTTGCGCGCCATCTTTCCCCAAACTTTCCCCAAATTTCTGAAATCAACTCACTCCGACGCACTCTCCTCCTCCGTCAAATCCGTCTTCCACCTCCCAAATCCGTCTTCCATCACCGACGCACTCTCCCAATTCCGTCTTCCATTCCGTCACCGACGCACTCTCCGCCTCCGTCAATCTCTTTCTGGGCCGCCACCATCACCGACGCCCTCTTTCTCTATCCCTCCGCCTCCGTCAATCTCTTTCCGGGCCGGCACCATCACAGATCTGGCTCTATTTCCAGCACCGCCAGCAACTGTCATCACAGCTTAGAAGCACGCAGTTGGTAATTTCCCCTGTTTTACTGTCTTCATGTCTTTAATCCTGATTTCAGGTCTAGGCGAATTAACTTGATACCTTCATTGTCGTTGGCATGCGATTATCATATTCCATTTCTTGTTATGGCCTTTTCTGTCTTCTTAGGCAGACGGTAATAGGCAGAGAGGAGAATGGGAGGCAAGTTTGATTAGAGTGTTAGTGTGAATTAATTAGAATCGGTGTGAGGGAATCTGTATGTATCTATATATATAACGAGAGGGGTTAATGTAGTCAATTAATTATACTCTAGAAGAGAGAGATGGTGCACTATACCTTGGTTGGATGAATCATCCTCTTATTGCCTCTTGTGCTTGGAGGTGAAAATCCCCCTGAACTGGAAATTGATTCAATTTTGCTATTGAGGGCTTTTCGTGAGGTAAAATAAGTGCAATTCTCTGAACCAAGAGAGTTTCTAGTAGGACTCATAGTTGTACAATTTTATTTGCCCCATGCATATACATACAAATACCTGTAAAGAAGAAACCAAAACAGAGATTCACCTTTCCAAAGCTACTCCACAGCAAATTATATATACACATACAGCAAACTAAGAACATAAAATATCCAGAAAATTAAAACAATGTAATCATATCCAAATCTGAAACAACAACCACATGTCTATATATACTTGAACAAAAAATGGGTACTCTAGCTAATTCTGTTATGCAGCAACCCACTAACGAAAAATAATCATACCAACTCTTCTACTACTTCAATTTGGCGGGGCAAATATTACTCACAAAAAGTGTCTTCAAAGTAATGGAGGCAAAACCAAATTAAATATGATAAAATATATATCATATGATATTTATTTTAACTTAAACGCATAAATGCATATATATATATATAT
The DNA here is from genome assembly GCA_963210345.1 of Inga oerstediana. Lineage (NCBI taxonomy): Eukaryota > Viridiplantae > Streptophyta > Magnoliopsida > Fabales > Fabaceae > Inga > Inga oerstediana. The sequence goes on from OY723400.1 coordinate 62,311,866, forward strand.
ATATTTATATAAAAACCTTAGTAGTAATTGAGGCATGATTGTGGATGACTATGTCCTACATGAATTTCATGACATAGTACCCATAATCAGAGCTTTTTATCTAATTGCCGTAGACACTATAAAGAAACAAATGAAATTTGCTAGTCCTTGCTTTCATTTGTGTAAAAGGAACACAAATAAACAATGTGTGTGTGTGTGTGTTGGTAAATTTCCTCTGCTCTCTTCCATGTGTAAATGGATAATAGCCACGGCCAAGTACAGGGGGCAGATGAGGCCTTCATTTGTGGCATACCAATAAACAAATATAATAAGACGATAAGAAATTAATGACTGCTAAAAGTTATAAAGGAACACATCATAGTAAAGATATAAACAAACATATTCATCAACTTATTACATATTGAAAAGCTCGACCATCTGTAATAAGTTGTCCGCATCCCTATGAAGCGAATCAATGTACAAAATCCTTTGTTTGAAGGGATTTTGCACAATGAGGAGCCAATGTCCCATATGTACAATAAACATAATTAATTCAATACCATATATCAACAAACAATTTAGTTAAGTAGTATACACACCCTTGGTAGTACGATGCCAAGAAGAAATTGTCCTTCTTCTTTAGTACCCTTCTAATGACTATACCCACCACTCCCCACACTTTTCTCTCAAAAAGACATTAAAAGAATATATATCCAAGTCACTTTATCTGACGAAAGCGCATTCTTTCCTTCCTCTTTCCACCTCCATTCCTCATTCCCTCACTCCTTCTCCATTCCACTTTCCCTCATTCCATTTTTTCCTCACACGCTACTCTAAATCACGATATTCTTTGTTTACTTCTAGTTACACTATGTACTTGGGTGTAATGATTGCATGCTCTCATCATTCTCCTACCTTTTCCAGGGAAAAAGTACAAAACAAATAAAAGGTGTTAGAATATATGGATCGTAGTTGGATACAAGCTAAACGGACGAGTGTTGAATATGATGTTGGGGTCAAGGGTTTTTTAAACTTTGCAAAAAGAAATGCCGATGATGATAGTGGAATGTTTTATTGCCCTTGTGTAAAATGTTTGAATGAGAAGCGATTAAGTGCTGCAGATATATATACACATTTAATTTGTAAAGGGTTTTGTAAGACGTATGTAGTATGGGTATGGCATGGTGAACAATTAGAAATGCCAAGTGCATCTCAACAGGGGGAAGTGACTTGTGATGATAATGACACGGATATGGATGATCGGATAGAGGACATTATTCGTGATGTAGGAGAAGAGGCTTTTGAACAATCACATGCATATGGTAATATGTGCAGTGATGCTGAGAAGCCGTTGTACCCGGGGTGTAAAAAATACCAATTGCTGAATGCAGTATTGAAATTGGTAAGCTTGAAAGCACGGCATGGATGGAGCGACAAGAGTTTTTCAGAAACGCTTGAGGCCTTTAAAGATATGCTTCCTGATGATAATGTGTTGCCTTGTCGATACTATGATGCTAAGAAAATACTGTGTCCACTAGGGATGCAGTATAAAAAGATCCATGCTTGCCCTAATGATTGCATATTGTATAGAAAAGATCATGAAGAGAAGGAGCAATGTCCGATATGTGAAACTCCGAGGTATAAATCAAATAAGGGCCCTGCAAAAGTGTTGTGGTATCTTCCAATCATTCCAAGGTTCAAGCGTCTGTTTGCTAATGAAATTGATGCCAAAAATTTGAGATGGCACGCAGATGAGCGGATTTCTGATGGAAAGCTTCGGCATCCAGCTGATTCTTCTCAATGGCAGAAAATCGATCAATTATTTCCTAGCTTCGGTGAAGAACCTAGGAATCTCAGGCTTGGGCTTAGCACAGATGGTATGAATCCTTATGGTAGCTTAAGCAGTATACATAGTTCATGGCCTGTTCTGTTGGTAATTTACAACTTATCTCCTTTGTTATGTATGAAACGAAAGTACATAATGTTGTCTATGTTGATTTCGGGACCAAAGCAACCCGGAAATGACATAGATGTTTACCTACAACCCTTGATCGAAGACTTGAAAGAGTTGTGGGATAAAGGTGTCGATGTTTTTGATGCGAACAAGAAGGAGACTTTTAATATGCGAGCAATGATCTTTTGTACTATAAATGACTTCCCTGCATATGGGAACTTGTCAGGATATAGCGTTAAAGGCCACAAAGCTTGTCCGATATGTGAAGAAGGCACATACTACCATCAACTTCAACATGGACGAAAGACGGTTTACCTTGGGCATAGGCGATTTCTAAGACGAAGCCACCCTTATCGTAGATTAAAAAAAGCTTTTTTCGGTGGCCAAGAGTTTGAAGATGCTCCAGAGGCATTGACTGGGGAGCAAATTTATGAAAAGGTGAAAAATATCAATACTATGTTTGGTAAGTCATCAAAGAGTAGAAATGAGAAAAATATATGGAAAAAAAGGTCCGTCTTCTTCGATCTTCCATATTGGCGCAATCTTGACGTCAGACACTGTATTGATTTCATGCATGTGGAGAAGAACGTATGTGATAGTATCGTTGGGACACTGCTCAACATACAGGGAAGTTCTAAGGATGGCGTGAAGGCAAGATTAGACTTGCAAGAAATGGGAATACGAGAAGATTTACATCCAAGGCCATACGGTAATAGAACATTTTGTCCTCCAGCTGCTCATACTTTGTCTAAGGTTGAGAAAAGAAGCTTTTGTGAGTGTTTATATGGCGCTAAAGTTCCCTCAGGGTATTGTTCAAATTTTAAAAAGCTTGTATCGATGAAAGACTTGAAGTTAATAGGGCTAAAGTCTCATGATTGTCATGTCTTAATGCAACAACTACTCCCAGTAGCTATTCGAGGCATTGCCGAATATGATCTTCAACACATATTGACTAGACTTTGTTTCTTCTTCAATGCCATTTGTTGTAAAGTCATTGACACGGAAAGATTGGAGGAATTGGAAAATGAAGGATACATTATCTTATGCCAGCTTGAGAAGCTTTTTCTTCCGTCCTTTTTTGATATCATGGCACACTTGGTTGTTCATCTAGTGAGGGAGATAAAGTTGTGTGGCCCTATCTATTTCCGGTGGATGTACCCGATCGAAAGAACTATGAAAATACTAAAAGGGTATGTGAAGAACCCCAATCGGCCTGAAGCATCTATTGTTCAAAAATATGTTTCTGAAGAAGCTATGGAATTTTGTCAACAGTATTTGTCAAATGTACGACATATTGGCCTTCCTAAGCGTCATGATCAAGAAGGGGGTAGACGCGGGGCAACAGTAAAGAGCATAGATGCTGATGAATTGCAACAAGTCCACCTGTACATCTTGAACAATGTTGATGAAGTTCAATATTACATGAATGCCCATAAAGAAATTGTACAGAAACAAAATAGTCGAATGAGCGAACAAAGGTTAATCAGGGAGCATAACAGAACTTTCGCACATTGGTTCAAACAAAAGGTTGACGGAGAAGAATGTGTTTCTGATACAATAAATTGGTTAGCACGTGGTCCTGAAGTTGATGTCATAAGTTGGACTTCATTTGTGATCAATGGTTATACCTTTTACACGAGGTCCCTAGATGATAAGAGCACCGTCCAGAACAGTGGTGTTGTATTAGTGGCTGAATCTATGCACTTCTCTAGTTCGAAAGATAAGAACCCTACGTTGGCTGCCATACCTTATTATGGGGTGATTGAAGAGATTTGGGTGGTTGACTATGTTAAAATTAGATTTCCCATTTTCAAATGCAAGTGGGTTGATGTCAATAATGGTGTGAAGATCGATAGGTTAGGATTTACATTAGTAGATCTGAATAGTAGAAGTTTTGGAGATGAACCTTTCATTATGGCAGATCAGGCGCAACAAGTGTTCTATATCACTGATCAGGCAAATAAAATGTGGTCTGTAGCTCTCCAAGGAAAAAGGGTCGTTGATATTGACGAGAAAAGTCACTCAAATTATGATCTTCTTGAGACTCCTTCTTTTTCCAGGGGTCTACCAGAACTGAACGAAGAAGATGAAGCAGATAATGCGCACGGCACAAGAAATGATCATCACGAGGGAATATGGGAGGATATCTCTTTATGATACTACTTTGACCTTAACTAACTAAAGTAATTATGATTATGATTATTATCTGAAGAATATGTTTAGTTATTTTATCGATATAGTCTTCACATGTCATAGCTTAGGATTTATCTTTCTTTGTTGTCGTTACAAGAAAATGACGGATCCCCAGCGTCCTAGTTCAGAGGATCAGCCACCTCCTCCACCTCTGGGTTTGTCACCTAGTGCTCAGCAGAGTCAACCAGATAGTGTTAACCAGGGCGAGCCTAGCAATGCTCCGAGCCAGGGTCGTAGTGAGCGCAGTAGCCAGTCTGTACGGAGGGGTAGACGTGCCACACGGTTGACAGATGTTTCCCTCAGTCGGAGTGCAGGCCAAAAGATACCGATTGAGTTTGATAGACATTGGAAACCAATCGGGCCTAATGCACAACGATATAGGAGTTTCGTCGGCCTCCTTGCACGTAACAAGCCGAGCATCTTGATAGAGGAGTGGAGAAATGTCGATCCAAAGGTGAAGCAGCATATTTGGGACACTATTCAGGTATACAAATATCTTCTGTATGTAATTAATTATTATCAAATGTCACTTCATTTGTCACTTACTCCGGTGATTATTGCATTTCAGCTCACCTACGACGTTCCTCAGAGTGAGATCTTGTTCAACAAGACGATGACGTATTGTTATGAGCGCTGGAGCAAGTTTAAGACAAGTCTGACCAACAATTACATTCATATTGAGGTGCAAGATGGTCAGCCTCGTCCTAATCCGTGCAGCACGTATACATTTCTTGATCAAGCGACTTGGGAAGAATTTGTTAGGCTTCGGACTACTCCTGAATCTTTGGTTAGTTGACTTAATTTTGTATTTTATTTACTTAGCAATTATCTTAATTGATTATAACACTTTCCTTTTGTATCATTTCTTATTCGCAGGCAAAAAGGCAAAAAGCACAAGAGAGTGGTAGAAAGAATGATTGCCCTCATACAATGTCTCGTGGGGGTTATGCAAAGGCTGAAAGAGACTTGTTGGCGGCCAAACGGAAGAGATTGGAAGAAGCATCTCCATCCGATCCTTCTGTTCTTCTTTCTCCGCCATCTCCGATTCGTCGAGAAGAAAAATGGCAATTTGCCCACCAAAAGAGGAGTGGGACTTATACGAGTGAACAATCTCGTATAGTTGGTGAAAGAATTGTAAGTATATATCGTTATTGTAATTAATTACATAAGAAACGTACATTATTACTTACGTTTGTTATTTTGTATTATGTTACAGGATGAACTTAGAAAACAACAAGCTGAGGGATCTTTTAAGTCGGAGGGCAGGAATGACATCCTCACAGTTGCTACTGGCAAACACGAGCATCCAGGCCGTGTCAGGGGAGTTGGAGGAGGGGTAGGGATACGGGATTACTTTGGAGCCCCCGTACACTATTCCTCAAACATCGTGACTAGGGAGGAATTGGAGAATATGTTGGCCATTGCAAGAGCAGAAGCAAAGGCCGAGGCTGAAGCATCTTTTGATGCAATTTTAGAGACCCGGTTGAGCAAGATGAAAGAGGAAATGATAGTGTTTATGAGCTCAAGACAAGATACCAGTGCTCCCCAGCAACCATCGATTGATCCTAATAAGCAGAGCACTAAAGGTAGTTGTTGCAACATCGGGCAGTCATCAGAGGGTCCTAACCCGCAAATTACTGGGCCTTGTGATCTTTTTGTCGAGGATCCTCTGAGACGGTTAGTTGCACGGGGTAGTGTGCATAACCTGGGATCAACTGTCCACCACCGACAAATGGAAGGTGATCAAGTCCGGGTGTCAGTTGACGAGGTGATTATTGCGGATGCACCTGTCCCTATCCCTTCTGATGAATTCAAGGTCGTTAGCGATGTCTTGGGCACATTCATCTTGTGGCCAACGAACCTTGTTTCTGGTCGAGCCGAGGATAGTCCGATCAAAGGCCCACCACCAAGTCCGATCAAAGCCCCACCAAGTCCAGCTCCCTTCACTCAGCAAGAAGTTTCACAGCCTCCATTGAATATCATGCAGCAAGTGATTCTGATGGCATATGATACATCCTTCAAAACAAGAGAGTGGCCTATGGATTCAGTTGTTGGACAGTCAGGAGTGACATGCTATCTTGAGAGGGATGATTTGATGTCCCTGGTAGCTCCTGGACAAAATCTTACGATTGGGATTATCCAATTGTTCTTAATGTAAGTAGCTTCTGCAATTCAAAGTACATATTTTAAAAGTTTCACCGTTTACCTTTTATTTATGTGCTTGCGTTATTGTAGGTACATGCATCGTAGGTTGGTCTCCTCTGGCAAAAGCGAAAAATTTGGATTCTTATGCCCCCATCACATCCAAGAGAAAGGGACCACTGCTGTTACTAGACATACATACTTGTCACAGAGGCTTAGTGAAACTGGAACCGAGTGTTTCTTGGCTCCATATGTGCATAGGTAAGAAACATATTGATATTTTATAATTTATATAATGTTTTATGTTTGCTTATTAATATTCTTCTGTTTTTTTCAGTGATCATTGGCAGTTGCTTCTTCTATGCAAGAGTAGTTACACTGTCATCCTCTTATGTTCCCTCCACTTCAAACCAGGGAATGATTTGAAAAAGACCATTAATTCGTTAGTTTTCTTGCATTCTTACCTTTTGTATGCAAAGTTTATGGAATTTATGTAAAACCACTAACCTTTGTTATTGTGATGATCATAGGTCTATGCGGACATTCCTACACAGTGCTTGTGGTAAGCATGTTCGTGATTTAAAGGACCCTACATGGATCATGCCAAAGGTTAGTACATATGGATTAACATTTGTTTAAAGAATGTAATAAGACATGCCTTTATATTTGTTTTAATGATATCATGTTTTTTCTCAGAGCCGTCGGCAACCAAAGGGGTCCAACTTATGTGGTTTTTATGTTTTAAGACACATTTACAATATTATCACTCTAGGCACGACTGACTTTACTCAAGAGGTAAATTTATATTTCAGAAATTTTGTTTTACTTTATTGTTTTTAAGTTACTAAGTCAATGTTTCGTCTGGTTTTGGTGTTACAGATGTTTGATCTTGCCGATCCCTTTCCTGAAGAAGATATTGATTTCATTCGCACATGTTGTGCTGAATTCATCCATGAGCTATTACAAAAATAGTGAGTTTTTGAATCCAATGTTACATTGTACATTATTTACACTGTAGCTGAACTAAGAAATATGTTATGGGGCCAACTTCAGGTGAGTTTTATCCCATGAGTATTTGGGGAAATGGAATAGTATGTGAGGATTTAGGAATATCACCACAATTCAGATTACTTACAGCATGAACAATTTTCATCCTGTCATAGTTAAATTAAGGAGTTTTTTATCCTTCTGAGTAATTTGAGCAAGCTGAACACAAATGGGATGACTAGTTGCCAAAATGAGTCCAATTAGTATTCATCTCCTCTGTTTAGGCTCATGTCTCCTATTTCTAACATCTCAACTGTGTGATTAGTCGTCTTCTTTAACATCTCAACTGTGTCATGTCAATCCGCCAATCAGTTTCTTTACTTTGCAGCATAAAGAAAGAGACATAACCAATGTATAAGATCAAATGTTTTGATAAAAACATAATAAAAGTTAAGATTAAGATGTAAAAATACATACGATATAACATAAAATTCCTTGAATGTTGATCAAATCAACTTCTACCTTTTCATGCTGCGCTTTGGCTTCGGCTTGTAAAAATGTGAATGATAGCAGAGACATAATAATGATCCCTAGAGATTTCATTCTCAATTTCATGGCTTATATGATATGTAGCTTCAAACCCAAATTATGAGAACTCAATAAATACATATAAATATAATTGATTCCAATAATCATAATAGTGTAATCGTTAGTTTGTACGCTGAGATGCAGTTTATAGGGAAGCCAAGTTGTTTGAACTTTTGATCTTTGCTTAATGGAATAGAATAGTAAATTAGGAGTCCACAGATGCGTATGATGATGATCTCAATCACAATATATCCATCAATATATATTATTGATTAGTGTTTTCTTTTAATTGTCCTAAATATAATGCATTGTTTTGGCTTAAATATCATGTAAAAGTGGGAGAGAGAGAGAGATGGATTAGGGAATATAATGAGCACGCAGATCCACATTTAAGAAATAAGTAAAGTTAATTAACATGCATGTTCTAATTTTGATGCGTAATGAATGAAGTGATGAGTGAATTGGTAATATATGCAGGGATTATGGATTCTTCATATTCGTCAAAGGGAAAGAAGAAGGGCTTGGCAGATGAAGCAGCTTTTGCATATATGTTCATTGCTTTTGTTTTACTCCTGTCATTTGGTCATCCTTAGTGTCTAATTGCAAATGAATCATCAATAACTGACTTTACTGGCTGCTTGTATGAACATTAATTTGTTGTTGCTATAGACTGGTGCTTTTGAATTCTGCAATTCAAAAGTGATTGTTATTATGTACTGCTGTTTAAAATTTGAGCATTCTGTGCGTGTACATATAATAGAAGGAGCGTTTTTAAAAAAAAAAAAAAAGTTTTAAGACCGGTTGTGGGCACAACCGGTCTTAAAAAGTAATTTAAGACCGGTTGTGGTCACAACCGGTCTTAAATGTGAGACTTTTAAGACCGGTTGTGGTGCACAACCGGTCTTAAAAGTCTCACATTTAAGACCGGTTGTGACCACAACCGGTCTTAAATTACTTTTTAAGACCGGTTGTGACCACAACCGGTCTTAAAACTTTTTTTTTTTATTTTAACGCTCCTTCTATTAAATGACTTTTAAGACCGGTCGTACCCACAACCGGTCTTAAATGTTAGACATTTAAGACCGGTTGTGGGTACGACCGGTCTTAAAAGTGTGACTTTTAAGACCGGTTATAACAACCGGTCTAAAAAATAACTGACTTTTTAGACCTGCTGTATCTAGACCTAATACAGAACCGGTCTAAAAAGTCATTTTTAACCGGTCTAAAAAGTCATTTTTCTACTGGTGTGAAACCGTTAAAACCTCTCATTAAAATCCTGCACCATTAATTAGTATATATAATAAAATAAAATATGATTTATTTAAATTAAAGAAATTCTTGTATTAATTACACACAATTGTTTTGTTAATTCCAAATTCTTGAATTATGAAGAATAATTCAAGCCAAAACTTAAAAAGAAAATGATAACCCCAATATTCATTAAATGATTTTTATCTAAATATTTTCAATAAAACAATTTTATTTTTGGAAGAACTTAACTTAAAATTGTTTTGTTAATATGAAACTCGTTTTGTTTTTAATTCTTCCAAACCTCAAAAAAATTCTTTAATTTAATCTTATTGTATTTATTTTATTATACATTAATTTTATATACATATACTTATTAAAAAAATAAGTTACATAGCACTGAAACCCTTTTAATAGGAGAGATGAGGCTAGGAGGGGGCAATAAAGTTATTAAGCCCATATTTTAAAATCCTAAATTGGGTTGATAACTTAATTAGGCAATCCCATAATATGTCCTTGAGAATTGTACTAAATGTGTGAATGTTATTGGTAATGCCTTAGGTGGTAACAAAATGGATCATAGTTGGATGAATGCTTTAAGAACTAGTGAGGAATATGAGAAAGGGGTGGACGAATTTATTGAATTCGCTAAAAAGAATGCTCCTGCAAGAAATGGGAAGTATTTTTGTCCTTGTGTCAATTGTTTGAATGAGAGTAGACGGGATGTTGATGTCATAAAGGATCACCTACTTTGTGATGGAATAAATCTGCGATACACAAGGTGGATATGGCATGGTGAGGAAGTAACTGATTGTCCGTCACACAAGAAGGGAGCTGTGGATGTCATAGATGAAGATAGAATGGAGAGAATGATTAACGATGTTGAGGCAGAATCCTTTGCGCAGTCGCAGGAGTATGATAGCCTGCGGAGTGATGCAGAGACACCATTGTACAGTGGTAGTAAGTACACGCGGCTGACAGGAACATTACATTTGGTTAACTTAAAGGCAACTTGTGGGTGGACCGATAGTAGTTTCACATTGCTGCTTGAACTATTGTGTGATATGTTTCCGGAGGATAATGTACTTCCAAATCGTATGTATGAGGCCAAGAAAATCCTGTCTACAATGGGTATGGAGTATAAGAAGATACATGCTTGCCCTAATGACTGCGTACTGTACAGAAATGAGTACGGAGGTCTTAGTGAGTGTCCTAAGTGTAAAACTGCACGATACAAAGTGAAAAAAGATGGTGGTTGTGGTGATGTGACAAGTAAAAGGCAACCTTTAAAGGTTATGTGGTATCTTCCAATAATACCACGTTTTAAACGTTTGTTTGCGAGTGCAACAAAAGCGAAGAAGTTGAGATGGCACTCTGATGAGAGAATATCTGATGGGAAATATCTTCGGCACCCAGCTGACTCTCCACAATGGAAAAAAATAGATGAAATCTTCCCTCAATTTGGCAGCGAGCCGAGAAACCTACGGCTTGGGCTTTGTACAGACGGCATCAATCCGTATAGAACTCTTACTAGCACACATAGTGCGTGGCCGGTTCTCCTTGTAATATACAACTTGTCTCCCTGGCTATGTATGAAACGTAAGTATATGATGCTATCTATGATGATTTCTGGACCAAAACAGCCAGGGAACGATATTGATGTCTATTTGGCGCCTTTGATTGAGGACTTGAAGAAGTTGTGGGAGGAAGGCGTAGATGTGTTTGATGCTTATAAGAAGGAGTCTTTCAAGCTACGTGCAATGATTTTCACAACGATAAACGACTTCCCTGCGTACGGAAACTTGTCAGGGTACAGCGTGAAGGGTCACAAAGCATGCCCAATATGTGAAGCAGACACACACTTCCAACAACTAAAGCATGGAAGAAAAACTGTCTACCTTGGCCACAGGAGGTTTCTTCATCGGTTCCACCCGTACCGTAGGCTAAGAAAGCGGTTTAACGGCTTACCGGAGCATGGAATGGCTCCAAAGTCACTAACCGGAGAGGAAGTCTACAGTCGAGTGGAACGTATCCATGTCACTTTTGGTAAGAATCAGAGGGTTGCAGCTGAGAAGAACATATGGAAGAAGAGATCCATTTTCTTTGATCTTCCATATTGGCGTTCGCTAGACGTGAGACACAGTATTGATGTGATGCATGTGGAGAAGAATGTTTGTGATAGCCTTATCAGTACGCTTTTGCACATACCAGGGAAGACTAAGGATGGGATTAATGCGAGATTAGACCTTGTCGATATGGGAATAAGAGAACGGTTACATCCACAACTAAGAGATGATGGTAGGAGGGCATACATGGAGCCAGCAGCGCATACACTATCAAAAGCAGAGAAAAGAAGTTTGTATGGGTGTTTGCATGAAATGAAGGTGCCGCAAGGGTATTCCTCGAATATGAGAAGATGTGTCTCAATGGACGATTTGAAGTTAGTGGGAATGAAGTCCCATGATTATCATGTGTTGATGCAACAACTATTACCAGTAGCTATTAGAGGCATAATGAAAGATGAAGTACGAAACACAGTGACCAGATTGTGCGTTTTCTTCAATGCTATCTGTAACAAAGTCATTGACACTGAACAGTTGGATGAACTAGAAAATGAGGGTTACATTATTTTGTCACAACTAGAGATGCACTTTCCGCCTTCATTTTTTGATATAATGGTGCATTTGGTAGGTCATTTGGTGAGGGAGGTAAGGCTATGCGGTCCAGTTTACCTGAGGTGGATGTACCCTTTCGAGCGATACATGAAGATCTTAAAAGGGTATTCTAAAAATCCTTATCGACCAGAAGCCTCAATAGTAGAAAGATATGTAGTTGAGGAGGCTATGGAGTTTTGCAAAGATTATATGTCAGGGAAGAAGGAACAATCTCGGCATGAAGAAGGGAGAAGCAAGGGAACACGAGGACTGAAAGTGAAGAATGTTCCTCGTGAAGAGGTGTTGCAAGCCCACTTGTATATCCTGAATAATATGGAAGAAGTTCAACCTTACATAAATGAACACAGAAACACTTTGAAGAACAAGAATCCAAGGAAGAATGACATGCAGATTGCTATTGAGCAAAACAAGACATTCATGCAGTGGTTCGAGGAAAAGGTTTTGCACGAGATCGGTGTGTCTGAGACAATCGAGTGGCTAGCTTGGGGGCCTTCGTTTCAGGTCATTACTTGGACCGGTTATGATATAAATGGCTATTCTTTCTATACCAAAGAGCAAGATGACAAAAGTACCATGCAAAATAGTGGGGTTATGGTAGAAGCTGAATCTATGCACTTTTCCAGTTCGAGAGAAAAAAACCCCATATTAGCGTCTATGGCCTATTATGGAGTTATAGAAGAAATATGGGAAATGACGTACAACAAGTTCAAAGTTGTTTTATTTAAATGTAAGTGGGTTAGCAACAATGCCGTGGTAATAGATAAACAATTTGGATTTGTCTCAGTCGATCTTCGAAGAGTTGGCTATAGAGAAGAGCCCTTCATTTTAGCAAGTCAGGCGAAGCAAGTGTTTTATGTTACCGATCCTGCCAGCAAAAATATGTCCATTGTCCTTAAAAGTAAAAAACAGAAGTATGGTGATCCGACCTTCAACCTTGATGACACACCACCTTTCACAACAACTACACCTCGAACAAATGAAGTAGAATTGGTAGATGATGACGAATATGCTGTAAGAAATGACCATGGTGAAGGACTATGGGAAACAATATAGAGTAAGACCTTAATTTATAAACGAGAACTGTGTTTTTTCTGTTTTACTTCCCGCTTACTATATACATGTGTTTTCATTGCAATTTACTTACGTTTCTGATGATGCTTTTTGTGTTAACAGGAATATGGACAACGTTAGTGATGACGAGAGGGGTGGAGATGGCGAAAGCTCTAGCAATGACGAAATTCCTAGAGTTGAACCCCCTGCAAGAAGGAGGGTTAGAGGCTGTACAAAGATGGGAGCATTGGTTGCACGTCATGAACATCAACAGGAGAGGCTGCATATAGACTTCGATCATAATCTGAATCCAATTGGTCCTGAGGAAGACCACTTCATTAGCTACATAGGGCTTTTGGCTCGAAGCAAAGTGCGCATTACCTACGATAATTGGAGATTGGTTCCCCCAAAAACGAAAGACATGATTTGGCAGCAACTTTTGGTATGTAAGTTTTGATGCATTGTAGCTTTGTTCTTATTATTTCAAACATAATAATCTTATGTTTTACCTTGCAGCAAACATACGATGTCCCCGACACCACAGAGATGCATAGGCACTGGATGGATGAGGTTCGTGTACGATGGAAAGGTTTCAAGAACAAGCTAACAAAGCATTACATTCGAGGGGCCCTTAGGGGTAACGATCCATGTGCACAGTATACATATTTATCTCCAGAGGACTGGAGGTTGTTTGCGGCATCACGAGCAGATCCTGAGTTTTTGGTAAGATTTCTGTCATGATATAGAACTACTTATATCGTTGATTTCATATACTTTATATCGTTGATTCATTTTTTGTCGTTTTTCATTCATAGAAATTAAGTGCAGCAAATGCCCAGAGGCAAGCAGAAAATAAATATCAACATTTCATGTCTCGCGGTGGATATCGGAAGCTTGAGCGGCAAATGATGGCAGAAGAGTTACAGAAAATGAAGGAAGCAGCGGAATCTGATCCTAGCGTTGTTATCCAGCCACCGGCACCTCCTCCACGTCACAAAAAATGGAAGGCAGGGAGGATTAAGGCTGGGAAGTACATAAATCCGACTGTTGCTGAGGTTGCTGCGAGGATTGTAAGTAGTTATACCATAAGTACCTAATTTTTTACATGTCGCGAGTGCTTTCGATACATTTACGATAAACTGCATGCTACAGGATGACCTGGACGAGCAGAGTAGCCAAGGTTCATTCAATCCAAGTACACGGATGGACATCTTGTCAACGGCTATTGGGAAGGCAGATGACCTTGGTCGTGTTCGAGGAGAGACACGGGGAGTTAGTGCCGCGAGGTATTTTGGACGAGAGCCACGTTATTCGTCACAAGCTGGACCTAGTAAGGACGTTGTGGCCAAGATTCGAGAGGACCTCGAACGAGAGATCGAGGCCAACCTTCGCGACAAGCTCCGACAAGAGCTCTTGCCAGAGCTTCAACTTGAAATGGCAAAGATGTTTGAAGCACAAAGGGCAAGGGACGAGGCTCGAACTCAGGAATCCCCGGCCTTCAATAGCACCAGAGGAAGTTACAACCCTCTGGAGCAACCACTTGGCCACCCTTCTCCCACTCCAGTGTCGGGACCACTTGGCGACCCTTCTCCCACTCCAGTGTCGGGAGACCCTTGCACCCTCTATTTGGATGATCCACTGTTGCGTGTTGTTGCTGATGCTCTCGTTCACACACGTGCTACCACCCACCATAATCAGCAAATTCCGGAGGATTTTCGTAGGGTGAATGTGACGAGTGTTAGAAAGGGGGAAGAAGGTACAGCCATCCCTGCTCCCGATCCAGAGGTTGGCACGTTAGGTCAAGCGATAGGATCTTTCATCCTTTGGCCTCGCAATCTTATTGGTTCAGACGCAACACCTCCAATGGTAGGAATTACCTTACTGTTACTGAAAATCTGTTGGCATCCTAATAACAATTTGTTTTTTGATGTTCTAAAAGGATGACGAAGCTACGACCAAATGGCCCTTATTAGCACGGCTGCAACAGATCTACAAGGGCATTAAACAGATTGACTTGAAGATGCCTCCAGGGATTGTGGGCCAAGTGGAGTATCCCTACACGATTGACAATAAAGATCTCAAGCAGTTTATCAGGTTGGAGGAGATAGATGCAGGCTGGGTCAAATTTGCAGTCCGGTAAGTTTTTTTTCAATTTTCCCATAGAATTCATTTAGTGGTTTTTTGTTTTCATACATTCAAGAATTGATTCCTAATTTTAATTCTATTATAGCACCTTCCACGATCTCTGCGCAAACATGGAAAGAGGTAATTGGTATGGATTCTTATGTCCTGCGAATACGACAGGGGATACTTGTACTGTGGCGCATAGGACTCACTATGTCGGCTACCAAATGGCACAAACCAAACTTCGTTGTTATCTAGCACCCATTGTCCAACGGTTCGTATTTACATTTTGTCAATTTCAGAAGTTTACTAAATAATTGTCTTCTCACTCATCTAACTTCATTTTAATGTGTACATGTTGTTAAAGAAACCACTGGACTTTGTGTGTTATATGTCCCCGCCGCAACGTAGTCTATTGGTTTGATCCCTTGAGTAACAAGCCAGACAGAGATACAAAATCCGTCTTCAACACGTAAGTTATCCTGTTTGTATTTCATTGACAACAAAAATAAATGAATGGTTCTAATTTCTGTTCATTTTGCTTTTCATGATAGTGCTTGTCAAACATATAGAATCCTAGGTGGGTCACGCGAGGGTATGGTTGTTAAAAAGCCAAAGTGGTTTTATCCCATAGTAAGTACATTCGATCCTACATAATTGTTTCATTGACGGTCCATTTAGACATACCTTTATTGATTTTAACAACCAATTGCATCCCTTTGATTAAAAGTGCCCTCGGCAACCTGGCAACACTGAATGCGGATATTATGTTATACTTTATATGTATAACATAACTCAAAGTGGAATTACTAGCGATTTTGAAAAGGTAATCGCTTCTTCATTCTCAAATGATAATATTTTTGGTGTTCTAATCGAAATGCTAATTAATTCATTTGCTTGAGATTCATTTCATCAAAGCTTATTACTTTCTAATTTTCAGATTTTTGATAATCAAGATGCCTACCTACGTGAAGACCTTGATTTGATCAGAGATCTTTTGGCTGGACATCTTCTTGAACATTTAGAGCAGTAAACTTGTTATTTTATATCAGTTTGTACTTGTGTGATGACAGCGTTTTGACACTTTCTGGTTGTTTTTTGTTGATATATATAGTAGTAGATTGCATGAAAGGTTATTGTATGTATATATAGTAAAGATTGTAGTGCTGGATGTCCTTACTAGTTTGTAACGGACAGTGTGGTTTATGAATGCATCTTTTATTCTGTTTCTGCAGTTTCAATTCGTTGGGTAATACAGAATGTAAATTATGGTATAAAAAAAAAACCTTACTTTTAGACGTCCCAAATTAAGATTTGGGAGGCCAAAAGTCCCCCACCGTGGGACTTTAGGCGTCCCAAATTAAGATTTGGGAGGCCTAAAGTCCCCCAGGGTGGGACTTTAGGCGTCCCAAATTGTTATTTGGGACGCCTAAAGTCCCACCCTGGGGGACTTTAGGCCTCCCAAATCTTAATTTGGGACGCCTAAAGTCCCACCCGGGGGGACTTTAGGCGTCCCAAATCTTAATTTGGGACGCCTAAAGTCCCATCCTGGGGGGACTTTAGGCGTCCCAAATCTTAATTTGGGACGCCTAAAGTCAGACTTTAGGCGTCCCTATCATTTGGGACGTCTTTTGTCTCAACTTACTACGCCCCCAGCATATACGTCCCCCCGTTTTGGGACGTTAAAAGTGCCAAATTTGGGAGGTTAAAGCCCCTTTTTGTAGTAGTGGTAGCTTCTTGGGTTAGAATTCCCCATGTTCCGTTGTTGTTTTTTAATAAAGAGTGTTTGTGGAGATTAGGCGATAGATCGGGAAAACCCTTAGGGTTGATATGAATTCGGTTGCGAGCTTGGAGGATGATGAAACGTCAGTCTACAGAGGTCGTTATGCTAGGATATGTGTCGAGTTGGATCTGCAAAAAAAGCTTATTCCTTGGATAATTTCTGCGGATGCCCTCTTCAATATTGAATATGAGGGGCTTGATCTCATATGTTTTTCCTGCGGTAGATATGGACAAAGGAAAGAAAAGTGTCAGTGAAGAGTGTTGCATGAAGGAGAATGTTCGGTGGGAGAGTCATGTCAGGTTCAGGTAGTGGATTCGAAGATGGTATCTGAAAAAGCTTTCCCGGCGAAGGATGACCTATTTGGGCCATGGATGTTTGTCCACAAGCCAGGCAAAGCTCGTGTTTCGAGGAAGGAGGTAAGTAGGAGCAGAGCCGGTGATAGAGGGCAGACCAAATTTGCTGAGAGCGGCGCTGATAGCAGGTCATATCAGTCTCGATTTGCCGCCCACTACTACAGAATTGAGATATAACCACCCCCAAGGACGTCCCAAATTGAAAATTGGGTGGTTAAAAAGGGAGGCGGTGGCATTTTTGTAATTATATATATGTAGGGGAACCTTTAGGCGTCCCAAATTTGAATTTGGGACGTCTAAAGTGCTTCCAGGCGCGAAATATAAATTTTTTTAGCGCCTGGAGCTGGGATTAGGCGTCCCAAATGGCATTTGGGACGCCTAAAGTCACCTTTAGGCTTTAGGCATCCTAAATGCCATTTGGGACGCCTAAAGGCGTCCCCTACCCGCATGTCAGACACTTGTCTGACATGCGTCTTCTCATCTATCACACCCCTCCTCACATCCTCTCAACAATAACTTTACTCTTCTTCCTTCTCTCCCCACCCACCGTCGGCCCTCCTCTTTGTTTTTCTTCAACTCCTCCCTCCTCCCTTGTTCAAGCTCTTTGTTTCTTCAACTCCTCCCTCCTCCCTCCTCCCTTCTTCTTCCTCTTTGTTTCTTTGTTTCTTCAACGCACGCAGCCAGTCGACCCTGTTGCAACTTCACCTCCTCCACAGTGTGTAGATTTTTGCTCTCCTCCACCTCCTTCCTTCCATTGTTGTGCACACCACCGTGGATCTCCAACGTCTTCTCTACCTCTCCAGCATATTAGTGGGCGCCCCTGATCAGGTTGGTTTATTTTTTTCTTGTTTTTTTTGTAACAGAATGGTATATTTTGTTTTTGAAATATAAATTTACTTGAAATGGTTGAGATTGTGCTTATATATTGCTTATATTGAGATGGTTGAGATTAGCCTGATGTGTTTGGTGTGCTTATATTGCTTAAATTGCATGTATTCAGGAATGGTTTATTTTCTTGTTTAAATATAAATTTACTTGTGTATAATAGAAATCCCTATTGTTCAGTTTTAGGGAAATCTAGCTTTTATAAGCCAATGGAGATTTATCTATACACACGTAGTGGCACCACCCCATTTCATTGGTCTTGTTCCTGCACAATTAATTAGTATATATAATAAAATAAAATATGATTTGTTTAAATTAAAGAAATTCTTGTATTCCAAACGAATTATGAAGAATAATTCAAGCCAAAACTAAAAAAGAAAACCATAACCCCAATATTCATTAAATGATTTTTATCTAAATATTTTCAATAAAACAATTTTATTTTTGGAAAAACTCAACTCAAAATTGTTTTGTTAATATGAAACTCGTTTTTTTTAATTCTTCCAAACCTCAAAAAAATTCTTTAATTTAATCTTATTGTATTTATTTTATTATACATTAATTTTATATACATATACTTATTAAAAAAATAAGTTACATAGCACTGAAACCCTTTTAAGAGGAGAGAGGAGGCTAGGAGGGGGCAATAAAGTTATTAAGCCTATATTTTAAAATCCTAAATTGGGTTGATAACTTAATTAGGCAATCCCATCATATGTCATTGACAATTGTACTAAACGTGTGAATGTTATTGGGAATGCCTTAGGTGGTAATAAAATGGATCATAGTTGGATGAATGCTTTGAGAACTAGTGAAGAATATGAGAAAGGGGTGGAAGAATTTATTGAATTCGCTAAAAAGAATGCTCCTGCAAAAAATGGGAAGTATTTTTGTTCTTGTGTCAATTGTTTGAATGAGAGTCGACGGGATGTTGATGTCATAAAGGATCACCTACTTTGTGATGGAATAAATCTGCGATACACAAGGTGGATATGGCATGGTGAGGAAGTAACAGATTGTCTGTCGCACAAGAAGGAAGATGTGGATATCATAGGTGAAGATAGAATGGAGAAAATGATTAACGATGTTGAGGCAGAATCCTTTGCGCAGTCGCAGGAGTATGACAGCCTGCGGAGTGATGTAGAGACACCATTGTACAGTGGAAGTAAGTACACGCGGCTGACGGGAACATTACATTTGGTTAACTTAAAGGAAACTTGTGGGTGGACCGATAGTAGTTTCACATTGCTGCTTGAACTATTGTGTGATATGTTTTCAGAGGATAATGTACTTCCAAATCGTATGTATGAGGCCAAGAAAATCCTGTCTACGATGGGTATGGAGTATAAAAAGATACATGCTTGCCCTAATGACTGCGTACTGTACAGAAATAAGTATGGAGGTCTTAGTGAGTGTCCTAAGTGTAAAACTGCACGATACAAAGTGAAAAAAGATGGTGGTTGTGGTGATGTGACAAGTAAAAGGCAACCTTTAAAGGTTATGTGGTATCTTCCAATAATACCACGTTTTAAATGTTTGTTTGCAACTGCAACAAAAGCGAAGAAGTTGAGATGGCACTCTGATGAGAGAATATTTGATGGGAAATATCTTCGGCACCCAGCTGACTCTCCACAATGGCAAAAAATAGATGAAATGTTCCCTTAATTTGGCTGCGAGCCGAGAAACCTACGGCTTGGGCTTTGTATAGACGGCATCAATCCGTATAGAACTCTTACTAGCACACATAGTGCGTGGCCGGTTCTCCTTGTAATATACAACTTGTCTCCCTGGCTATGTATGAAACGTAAGTATATGATGCTATCTATGATGATTTCTGGACCAAAACAGCCGGGGAACAATATTGATGTCTATTTGGCGCCTTTGATTGAGGACTTGAAGAAGTTGTAGGAGGAAGGCGTAGATGTGTTTGATGCTTATAAGAAGGAGTCTTTCAAGCTACGTGCAATGATTTTCACAACGATAAACGACTTCCCTGCTTACGGGAACTTGTCAGGGTACAGCGTGAAGGGTCACAAAGCATGCCCAATATGTGAAGCAGACACACACTTCCAACAACTAAATCATGGAAGAAAAACTATCTACCTTGGCCATAGGAGGTTTCTTCATCGGTTCCACCCGTATCGTAGGCTAAGAAATCGGTTTAACGGCTTACCGGAGCATGGAATGGCTCCAAAGTTATTAACTGGAGAGGAAGTCTATAGTCGAGTGGAACGTATCAATGTCACTTTTGGTAAGAATCAGAGGGTTGCGGGTGAGAAGAAGAGATCCATTTTCCTTGATCTTCCATATTGGCGTTCGCTTGACGTGAGACACAGTATTGATGTGATGCATGTGGAGAAGAATGTTTGTGATAGCCTTATCAGTACGCTTTTGCACATACCAGGGAAGACTAAGGATGGGATTAATGCGAGATTAGACCTTGTCGATATGGGAATAAGAGAACGGTTACATCCACAACTAAGAGATGATGGTAAGAGGGCATACATGGAGCCAGCAGCGCATACACTATCAAAAGCAGAGAAAAGAAGTTTGTGTGGGAGTTTGCATGAAATGAAGGTGCCGCAAGGGTATTCCTCGAATGTGAGAAGATGTGTCTCAATGGACGATTTGAAGTTAGTGGGAATGAAGTCCCATGATTATCATGTGTTGATGCAACAACTATTACCGGTAGCTATTAGAGGCATAATGAAAGATGAAGTACGAACCACCGTGACAAGATTGTGCGTTTTCTTCAATGCTATCTGTAACAAAGTCATTGACACTGAAAAGTTGGATGAACTAGAAAATGAGGGTTACATTATTTTGTCACAACTAGAGATGCATTTTCCTCCTTCATTTTTTTATATAATGGTGCATTTGGTAGTTCATTTGGTAAGGGAGGTAAGGCTATGCGGTCCAGTTTACCTGAGGTGGATGTACCCTTTCAAGCGATACATGAAGATCTTAAAAGGGTATTCTAAAAATCCTTATCGACCAGAAGCCTCAATAGTAGAAAGATATGTAGTTGAGGAGGCTATGGAGTTTTGCAAAGATTATATGTCAGGGAAGAAGGAACAATCTCGGCATGAAGAAGGGAGAAGCAAGGGAACACGCGGACTGAAAGTGAAGAATGTTCCTCGTGAAGAGGTGTTGCAAGCCCACTTGTATATCCTGAATAATATGGAAGAAGTTCAACCTTACATAGATGAACACAGAAAGACTTTAAAGAACAAGAATCCAAGGAAGAATGACATGCAGATTGCTATTGAGCAAAACAAGACATTCATGCAGTGGTTTGAGGAAAAGGTTTTGTACGAGATCGATGTGTCTGAGACAATCGAGTGGCTAGCTTTGGGGCCTTCGTTTCAGGTCATTACTTGGACCGGTTATGATATAAATGGCTATTCTTTCTATACGAAAGAGCAAGATGACAAAAGTACCATGCAAAATAGTGGGGTCATGGTTGAAGCTGAATCTATGCACTTTTCCAGTTCGAGAGATAAAAACCCCATATTAGCGTCTATGGCCTATTATGGAGTTATAGAAGAAATATGGGAGATGACATACAACAAGTTCAAAGTTGCTTTATTCAAATGTAAGTGGGTTAGCAATAATGCCGTGGTAATAGATAAACAATTTGGATTTGTCTCAGTCGATCTTTGAAGAGTTGGCTATAGAGACGAGCCGTTCATTTTAGCAAGCCAGGCGAAACAAGTGTTTTATGTCACCGATCCTGCGAGCAAAAACATGTCCATTGTCCTTAAAAGTAAAAAACAGAAGTATGGTGATCCGACCTTCAACCTTGATGACACACCACCTTTCACAACAACTCCACCTCGAACAAATGAAGTAGAATTGGTAGATGATGACGAATATGCTGTAAGAAATGACCATGGTGAAGGACTATGGGAAACAATATAGAGTAAGACTTTAATTTATAAACGAGAACTGTGTGTTTTTTCTGTTTTACTTCCCGCTTAGTTTATTTCGGTTTTATTGCAATTTATTTACGTTTCTGATTATGCTTTTTGTGTTAACAGGAATATGGACAACTCTAGTGATGAAGAGAGGCGTAGAGATGACGAAAGCTCTAGCAATGACGAAAGGCCTAGAGTTGAACCCCCTGCAAGAAGGAGGGTTAGAGGCTGTACAAAGATGGGAGCATTGGTTGCACGTCATGAACATCAACAGGAGAGGCTACATATAGACTTCGATGACAATCTGAATCCAGTTGGTCCTGAGGAAGACCACTTCATTAGCTACGTAGGGTTTTTGGCTCGAAGCAAAGTGCGCATTACCTACGATAATTGGAGATTGGTTCCCCCAAAAATGAAAGACATGATTTGGCAGCAATTTTTGGTATGTAAGTTTTGATGCATTGTAGCTTTGTTCTTATTGTTTCAAATATAATAATCTTATGTTTTACCTTGCAGCAAACATACGATGTCCCATACACCAAGGAGATGTATACGCACTGGATTGATGAGGTTTGTGTACGATGGAAAGGTTTCAAGAACAAGCTAACAGAACGGTACATTCGAGGGGCCCTTAGGGGTAAGGATCCATGTGCACAGTATACATATTTGTCTCCAGAGGACTGGAGGTTGTTTGCGGCATCATTCGCAGATCCTGAGTTTTTGGTAAGATTTCTGTCATCATGATATATAACTTGTAATTTTCATATACTTTATATCGTTGATTTATTTTTTGTTGTTTTTCATTCATAGAAATTAAGTGCAGCATATGTACAGAGGCAAGCAGAAAATAAATATCAACATTTCATGTCTCGCGGTGGATATCAGAAGCTTGAGCGGCAAATGATGCAAGAAGAGTTAGAGAAAATGAAGGAAGCAGCGGAATTTGATCCTAGCGTTGTTATCCAGGCCCCAGCACCTCCTCCACGTCACAAAAAATGGAAAGCAGGGAGGATTAAGGCTGGGAAGTACATAAATATGAGTGTTGTTGAGGTTGCTGCGAGGATTGTAAGTAGTTATACCATAAGTACTTAATTTTTTACATATCGCGAGTGGTTTCAATTCAATCCAAGGATAAACTGGATGAGCAAAGTAGCCAAGGTTCATTCAATCCAAGTAGACGGATGGACATCTTGTCAACGGCTATTGGGAAGGCAGATGACCTTGGTTGTGTTCGAGGAAAGACACGGGGAGTTAGTGCCGTGAGGTATTTTGGACGAGACCCACGTTATTTGTCACAAGCTGGACCTAGTAAGGACGTTGTGGCCAAGATTCGAGAGGATCTCAAACGAGAGATCGAGGCCAACCTTCACGACAAGCTCCGACAAGAGCTGTTGCCAGAGCTTCAACTTGAAATGGCAAAGATGTTCGAAGCGCAAAGGGCAAGGGACGAGCATAGAACTCAGGAATCCCCGGCCTTTAATAGCACCAGAGGAAGTTACAACCCTCTGGAGGAACCACTTGGTGACCCTTCTCCCACTCCAGTGTCGGGAGACCCTTGCACCCTCTATTTGGATAATCCACTGTTGCATGTTGTTGTTGATGCTCTCGTTCACACACGTGCTACCACCCACCATAATCAGCAAATTCCGGAGGATTATCGTAGGGTGAATGTGACGAGTGTTAGAAAGGGGGAAGAAGGTACAACCATCCCTGTTCCTGATCCAGAGGTTGGCATATTAGTTCAAGCGATAGGATCTTTCATCCTTTGGCCTCACAATCTTATTGGTTCAGACGCAACACCTCCAATGGTAGGAATTACCTTACTATTACTGAAAATCTGTTGGCATCCTAATAACAATTTGTTTTTTGATGTTCTAAAAGGATGACGAAGCTGCGAGGAAATGGCCCTACTTAGCACGGTTGCAGCAGATCTACAAGGGCATTAAACAGATTGACCTAAAGATGCCTCAAGGGATTGTGAGCTTTACATTGGAGTATCCCTACACGATTGACAATACAGATCTCAAGCAGTTTATCAGGTGGGAGGAGATAGATGCAGGCTGGGTGAAATTTGCAATCAAGTAAGTTCTTGTTTCAATTTTCCTATAGAATTCATTTAGTGGTTTTTTGATTTCATACATTCAATATTTCATTCCTTATTTTAATTCTATTATAGCACCTTCCACGGTCTCTGCACAAACATAGAAAGACGTGATTGGTATGGATTCTTATGTCCTGCGAATACGACAGGGGATACTTGTACTGTGGCGCATAGGACTCACTATGTCAGCTACGCAATGGGACAGACCAAACTTCGTTGTTATCTAGCACCCATTGTTCAACGGTTCGTATTTACATTTTGTCAATTTAACAAGTTTAATAAATAATTGTCTTCTCATCTAACTTCATTTTAATGTGTACATGTTGTTAAAGTTACCACTGGAGTTTGTGTGTTATATGTCCCCGCCGCAACGTAGTCTATTGGTTTGATCCCTTGAGTAAAAAGCCAGACAGAGATACAAAATCCGTCTTCGACACGTAAGTTATTCTGTTTGTATTTCATTGACTCTTAGAAAAAATGAATGGTTCTAATTTCTGTTCATTTTGCTTTTCATGATAGTGCTTGTCAAACATATAGAGTCCTAGGTGGGTCACGCGAGGGTACAGTTGTTAAAAAGCCAAAGTGGTTTTATCCGATAGTAAGTACATTCGATCCTACCTAATTGTTTCATTGACGGTCCTTCTAGACATACCTTTATTGATTTTAACAACCAATTGCATCCCTTTGATTTAAAGTGCCCTCGGCAACCTGGCAATACTGAATGCGGATATTATGTTATACTTTATATGTATAACATAACTCAAAGTGGAATTACTAGCGATTTTGAAAAGGTAATCTCTTCTTCATTCTCAAATGATAATATTTTTGGTGTTCTAATCGAAATGCTAATTAATTCATTTGCTTGAGATTCATTTCATCAAAGCTTACTTTCTAATTTTCAGATTTTTGATAATGAAGATGCCTACCTACGTGAAGACCTTGATTTGATCAGAGATCTTTTGGCTGGACATCTTCTTCAACATATAGGGCAGTAAACGTTTTATTTTATATCAGTTTGTAGTTGTGTGATGACAGCGTTTTGACACTTTGTGGTTGTTATTGTTGATATATATAGTAGTAGGTTGTATGAAAGGTTATTGTATGTATATATAGTAAAGATTGTAGTGCTGGATGTCCTTACCAGTTTGTAACAAACAGTGTGGTTTATGAATCCATCTTCTATTCTGTTTCTGCAGTTTGAATTCGCTGGGTAATACAGAATGTAAATTATGGTATAAAAAAAACCTAACCTTTAGACGTCCCAAATTAAGAATTGGGAGGTCTAAAGTCCCCCCAGGGTGGGACTTTAGACGTCCCCATTATTTGGGACGTCTTTTCTTACAACTTACTACGCCCCCAGTATATACGTCCCCCCGTTTTGGGACGTTAAAGGTGCCAAATTTGGGACTTTATAGCCCCTTTTTGTAGTAGTGGCCCTTGCTGATATGGATCATGATGTGGTCGACGACTTCGAGATGGTTTTGAATTCAGGTAGTAGTCGGGGAATGGATGCTGAGGTTCAGGGTCTGTGTTCGGCAGAGGATCGGAAGCTTCTTGATCAGGGGTTGATTTCGTCTGAAGATATGGAGCAGACCAATAAGAAATAGGGATCGCTGGGTTGGGGAAAGAAATGGTCTGAGGTCAATGTTAAGGGAAGTGCAAGGCCCACTTCCTTTGACCGTAAGAGAGAGGCCCATGTTTTGGGTATAGGCTTGAGAAAAGAAAAGAAGCCGGGGAGTTATGTGTTGAAGAAGAGTAGTTTGGGTGGGACCTAAAGAGAGCACTAGGTGGTTAAAGGGAATAAAACACTAGTGGGCCTTTAGAAGTCAAAAAGCCCATCGTGCTTTCTGGCAATGCTAAAGAGCGTGGTGAGGGAGAAAAGAAGAAAGCGCGGGGCCCTTCTTGGGAAGCAGAGGATATTAACGCTGAGTATGATAAGGAGCCAATCAATATGGCGCTGATTCCCTCCAAGCGCACAAAGGAAAATCTGGAACAAAATGTGGTGGGCTCGAAGACTCATTCAACGTCATAGCTGGTGGTGAAAATGCTGCTAGAAAACAAACCACCTGACGGGTGAGTTATCATGAATTTTATTCCAAGATTGTTTGTTTTTATTTTTTATGATAATATCATCTTGGATTTGTCGTGGAGCGGGCGGTAGAGCGTTCCTACGTATTTTTAAAGATATGGTTAAGAAGTATGGTATTAATGTCATGGGTTTATTAGAACCGAGAGTTAGTGGTAATAGGAATGATAAAGTTGTGGGAAGTCTGGGTTTTACAGATTGGTTGAGGGTTGAAGCTACCGGGTATGCCGGAGGTATATGGGTGTTATGGAACAGTGGGGATGTTCAAGTTGAGTATGTTACTTCGAACACTCAACTTCTTCACTGTAATATTACTGATAAGGACAGCCAAGAAGCATCATTGGTGACTTTTGTTTATGGGGATACTAGTGTCCTAAAGAGAAGAGAGTTATGGTCATCTTTGCATGCTATTAGTAGAAATGACCCCATTCCTTGGCTAGTCCTTAAGGATTTTAATGCTTTTCTTGATGTAAGAGATAAAGTAGGAGGAGCATCTCCCGTTCACAGGTCTATTCATGAATTTTGTAGTTGCACAGATGCTTGTAACTTGAGTGTTGTTCCAGTTGTGGGGGACCGCTTTACTTGGGAGAAAAAAGGGGTTAAGGAGAGGTTGGGCTGGGTCTTCGGAAATTTCGATTGGGAATTGAAAAATCCCCAGGCAAAAGCCCACCACAACCTAAGGTTCAAGTCTGACCACCGAGTGATTGTTGTTGCGGATAGACCACCGAGTTTAGATAGAAGCTGTGGGAGAAGGTTTCAATATCAAGCTGCTTGGTGTATGGAAGAGGGCTTTGATGAGATTGTGAATTCTGCCTGGGAGGGAAAGGATTGCTGCATGGACGTCAGGGGTTTGTGAATGAGGTTACTAAGTGGAATGACAAAGTGGTAGGGAATGTGGCAAGAAAGAAGAGAGAGATCATCCGTAGATTAGAAGGTATTGACCGTGCCAGGCGTACAAATGGAAATCAAAATGGGCTATTTAGACTAGAAAATCAGCTTTGGGGCTTGTATCACAAATTTGCTTTGCAAGAAGAGCTAATTTGGTTCTAGAAGTCAAGGTGAAAATGGTTAAGTGGGGGTGACAGAAACACTAGATTTTTTCATGTCTGTGCATCAGTTAAAAGGAAAAGGAAAAAATTTGAAGCTCTTCAAAATGAGGATGGCATCTGGATTACAGAGGAAAGACTTTTGAGAAATATGGCTTTTGATTATTTTAAGAAACTCTACACGGTAGAGACCTTACCATCACCATTCTCCCCTTGGCCAGCTAGATTCCCATCATTGGGAACAAACCAACTGGAATGTCTTCAACGTCAGGTATCCCCTATTGAGATAAAAAATGCTGCTTTTGCGATGGGAGCATTCAAAGCACCGGGACCAGATGGTCTTAACCACCACTTCTTCCAAACTCAATGGAATTTGATTGGCCATAAGGTATGCGAGCTGGTGACCAGGATCTTTGAAAATCCGGAGGAGACTCAATCTATCAATCAGACCAACATAGTCCTAATTCCCAAGGTTAACGCTCCTACTTCCTTGAGGGATTTTAGGCCTATATCCTTATGTAATGTGAGTTTCAAAATTGTGAGGAAGGTGATTGCTAACAGGCTGAAAAATGTTATGAATTATCTTGTGGCTGAGAATCAGTGTAGTTTCATCACAGGAAGACAGGGTATGGACAACATTATCGTGGCTCAGGAAGCAATCCATACTATGAGAAATAAGATAAGGAAGAAGGGTTTTGTGGTAGTAAAGATAGATATGGAGAAGGCCTACGACAGACTGGACTGGCGTTTTCTAGAATTTACTCTCCATAACCTAGGATTGAGGGATGATTTTGTTAATCTGATCATGCAATGTGTCTCAACCACTACTATGAGCATTGTTTGGAATGGCGTGGCTTCAGAGAGTTTCAATCCTTCAAGGGGGTGAGACAGGGTGACCCATTGAGTCCGTATTTATTTGTACTTTGTATGGAGCTTCTAGGGCAACTAATTCACCAGGAAGTACAGATGAGAATTTGGAAACCTTTGAGTTTGTCTGCTGTTGGACTACATATTTCTAACTTATTCTTTGCAGATGATATTATATTATTTGGTGAGGCCACATCTCAACAAATGGAGGAGATGAAGAATGTTATGGAACTATTTTGTAGGGTGTCTGGGCACAAGATCAACATGCAAAAATAAAAAATGTTTGTATCCAGAAATGTTCATTTTAATAGGGCATATGAGATGAGCCAGAGAGTGGGGATCGGGTTGACAGTTGATCTGGGAAAGTACTTGGGGGTCCCGCTCCTACATAAGAGAATGGTTAAGGTGACTTTTGCTCCAATAATCCAGAAGGTTAGATCTAAACCGAAAAACTGGAAAGGGAGATATCTGAGTATGGCAGGGAGAATAGTTCTAATCAAGTCGGTGTTATCAGCAATACCGCAGTACCAGATGCAATCAACATTGATCCCTAAAGGGGTTTTATCAATTATTGAGAAATTGAGCAGGGATTTTTTTTGGAACCAACAGGATGATTCTAAGAAATTACATCTGATAGCTTGGGATGTTCTGAAGAAAGTGAAGACTGAGGGTGGTTTAGGGATAAAAGATCTTTAGTGTCAAAATCAAGCCTTTCTCATGAAGCTATGCTGGGGTATGATCAAGAAGCCTGAGACCCTATGGGTAAAGTGCCTTCGTTTGAAATACTCATGTGGGTTATCTGAGATTCCTCAAGTACGCAGAAGACGTAATCAATAAGCTATGTAGAGTGGAATAGTTGCAGTTTGGGAAGGGTTCATACAGGGGTTAGGCAGACATTTGAAAAGTGGGAGATCCACTCAGGCATGACGGGACTTTTGGGCTCCGGTGGATAGACCCCTGAAAGACTATATTGAGAATAATGAAGATTTGGTGGACATGGATGCCCGTGTTAGTTCCTTTGTAACTTAGGAAGGCGAATGGGACAGAGCAAGATGGGAGTTTTTCCTCCCTAATTGGGTTGTGGAGAAGATTATGTTGATCTCTCCTCCTACAGGTACAGAGGAGGATGTTGTATGTTGGAGATCGGCTTCAGATGGCAACTTCAGTATGAAGTTAGCAAATGACAGAATATATCACAAGCCAGAGCAAATTCGACAAACTCACTGTCGATCTTTATGGCAAGGGGAAAGTCCTGAAAGAGTCAAAATTTTCATGTGGCAAGTATTCCATGAAAAGCTTCCAATGAATCAAATGAGAGCAAAGCATAATCCTAATGTCCTAAACACTTGTCCCTTTGAGTGTGAGAGTGAAGAGAGCATCCTCTATATATTGAGAGACTGTGAGCAAGCCAAGACAGTATGGTTTTCTATAACTAACCATGTTTATTATACTATGTTTTTTTCTGGCAATTTGCAGGAATGGCTCAAATGGAACTTGCAAAATTCCCCGGGGAATAGGAGGATGGCTAGGTGGCCATGGAAAAGGGTATTCAGTACCATATGCTGGCTCCTGTGGAAGAATCGATGCAGATGGGCGCTAGAAGGGGAAGCTGATAATCCAAAACAGATAGTTCACAAATGTTCGTATAATCTCTTCAAAGGTGTGGAAAATGGCAGCTTCCGTCATCAGTTATTCCAAGCACCAGAAAGGGGGTCTGACCACTGGCAACCTCCAGATCTGGGTTATGTATGTGTGGATTTAGATGGATCCAGAGATAGCAGAGGGCTTGCTCTTGTGGTGGGGTTATTAGGGACCACCAGGGCAATTGGATGTGTGGATTTCAATAGAAGCTAGGCCATAACAACTCGGTTGCTGCGGAAATTCATGCAATTCACAATGGATTACAGTTATGTAGGCAGTTGGGGTTTAGAAGGATCAGGCTATTTTCAGATTCCTTACAGGCTATTCAATTATTATCCATAGATGGTGGGACAGATCACCCACTGTTCGATGTCATCTCAGATACTAGGTCCCTCATCTACAGGGACTGGGACTTGGTGATCGCTCATACTCATAGAGAGAATATCCGGTGCGCTGACTATGTAGCGAGGAATGCTCAGTTGAGTAATCAGGAGTTTTTGGTGATAGACACATCCTCGGTGGAATGCAATGACCTTTTCTCGATGGAATGTGGTGGCATACCTCAAGATTATATTGTGACGTAGGTTTCCTAGCACTCTTATTAATTTCAAGCTTTGCTTGCCTTTGTACTAAAAAAAAAGTGTCACTACAAAAAAACAGTTATTTAGTAATGGAATTCCTAGCGATGGAATTTTGTTGTTAATTAATCAGTGATAGCCTATTTGGCGATGTGCTAATCCACTATTTTTTCTAGTGTGTTTTCTACACCAGATCTAAGCAAAATCGGTGTAGGAAGTGATTTGAATCAATCAAAATTGTCCTCCTGATCATGTAATATCACTCGCTTGCTTCTGTTGCACTTCTTCGTACCATGTTTCTCCTATTCCTCCACCCCCAATGCTTGGTGAAATAAATACCTCTCTTCTTCTTCCTCAATGTTGATATCATGCTCTTCATCTCTTCCGTCGTCTCTCCCCTTTTCATTTTCTCTTCTTCAATGCTTTCATGGTACTCCCTCCGATCCTTAATATAAATCAAATTTATGTCACCCTGTTCATCCGTTCCTTAGACAAGCAACGTGTCTGATGTTTAATTTGTTTCTCTAATATATATATATATATATGTTGCCCTTTTAATTTTCTATATACAATCCTCAAATAAGTTCTCTTTCCATTGCAAAGAAGAAAGCAATGGAGGAAGAACTTTTATGAGGAATTAATTGTAAAAACTAAAGCACGTGATTTGATAAATGTTCATTCTACATTGAGTGTGTGTAATGTGTATCATGTGGTTTGTTTTCTATTAATAAGACACACACACATATAAATAAGGATTTTTTTTATCTGAATATAAATAAGGACTCATCCTTTTTAATGTAGGCACTCATTGAACCTGAATAATATTATACTCTTCTCGATTCTTAATATAAAATCTAATTTGTAGTTTAATTTTCATTGAAGTACATCTTTTATTAAGGACCCGAAGTAGTATAATTTAAAACAAAACGAAGAGATTTCATCTTCAAATACTTTTTATTTTCTTTGGCCACATTTACCCTACTAGTAGAAATTCTCTTCATATTATATCATTTTAATTTAAGCGACGCGTTGAACAGGACGCTAATTAAGAATATTGCATCACTAAGTCTTCGACATGAATTTTTTATGTTCATACATGTTAAAAATATAGATAATATAAAAAAAATAACAATGCCATAATAAATAATACTGCAAGTGTAGCACCCCAAATTTTATATTCACCAAATATATTGTAATTATTCAAGAAATTCAATAAAATGGTGAATGTTTATGAGAAAATGGGCAAATTAATTCAAGAAAGGAACTTAGTTTACAAAGGTAATGGCAAAATCGTAACTTTGCCAATTTAGCACAATATTAGTTATTTTCCAATTAATTGAAGTTAATTTCAATTAATTAAGGAAAATAAAGGAGAATATATATTTGGAATATTCTTGGTAGAATAAATCAAGAGTGGTGAAATTGGAAGGGCTTGTGCATAATTCATTTAATTGAAATTATGGAAATATTGAAATAAATTCTATTTCCCTTTTCTTATAAATTTCGCCTAGTATAAGAAATGGGAGGGGAAAATGATTTTTGGAATTAAACATGCCAAGTGTCACTATCTTATGGTAAAGGGATTAGTTTATAATTGATGAAGATGAGCACATGTCTAATTGTGTTAAAATAATGCTTCTTTTACAAGATAATTATGATTATGGTACAATACTTAAGTACATAGTTGGATTAGTTGGAAGAAACTCATTTGGTGAAGGCATAAGAGGGGATGGTTTTAGGCTAACCAAAAGGGGAGGAAAATTAGTTCAAGACTAATGGAGCTTTATGACACCAATTTGGAAGAGATAAGGCAAGGTACAATAGTTATCATGAGATGGATTTTTCAAGAATAAAGTAATTAAGGGAAATGAGAGATATTTTATAAAACTCTTTCTTCCTCTTTCCCTTGCCTTTTCAGCCAAGAACTAGAGAAAGAGAGTTCAAGAGGTCTTAAGTTCTAGAGAGAAGGAAGAATAGAAAGCTTAAGGTAAGACATCATTCTTAAGCATTTTTCTTGTAATCTTGCATGAAACCGTCTGTAAACTCTTCTTCTCTATGGAATCAATAGTTTAGAAAGCACATCTTGAGCTCAAGGAGAGAGAGAGAGAGGAGGACTTCTAGAGAGTGAAAGCTCAAGAACTCAAGAGGTAACTTCACAAAACTCAAATCCATACTAGTATGTTGTAGTTGTTGAAGTGTATGGTTGGATTTGGTGATTTTTGTTGAGTTTGTAAATTTGGAAAGTCTTAACCCTAAGGGGTTATGCTGTCCAAATTTCTTTGAATCATGGTTAGAAGGTGTTTAAGTGACTTAATAATGGATTAGAAGTGAAAAGGCATAAGCTTTAAGGGTTAAAACACAAAACACCAATTTTCCCTTTTCCTTGAGTCAAGTTTCGGCCAAGTCTAGATCTGGGGGAAGGAGTTGGATTTTCAATGATTTGATGGTTCCATTGGATTCAGGAGGCAAAAATAGGTGGGGTTACATTTGGTCACTTTTTTGGAAATGCCCGAAAAGCTATAAGTATGAAAACACCCCTAAAACCCTTAAGTGGGGCTGTCAAGGGAAATTTCATAATTTGACACTGAATTTGATAATTTTGAGCCTAGAAATGGATTCCTTAGGCGAAAATATGTTAGGATAGCCCTAGTCAAAATTTTGTGAAAACGTGCAATCGAGCCGGGTACGGCAGGGTCAGGCCCAGTCCTGGGGGCATTTTGGTAAATTTTCACCATAGACTAATATAACCACAAGAAACACTATGGAAGTGTCTAAATTGATACTTGGATATGTTATGACCTATTTCTTGTGTTAGTGTAAGCGTTTCACCCAAGAGGGGGGGTGAATTGGGTGATACCAGAAAATTTGTTGCGTATATAAAAATTGACTATAAATTTAAAGAAATTAAGAGCTAGGAGAAATATCACCGAAGTATAAACCGGGAGTTATACTGATTCGGCCACAACAACTTTGACCTACATCCAGTCCTCAGAGCTTCTTTGAGAATCTCACTATATCTTCCAAGATTCAGTGGGTTCTTGGCACCTTAGTACACAGCAAGTTCCTTTCACTGGACACTCTCTCCCCCTTACACATTGTAAACCAATCCCCTACTCAAGGTTCCACAACCTTAAGTTGTCTCAATAACAAATATTGAGTTTGTAAAGAAAATCTCTCTCACAAAGTAAATAGATAATCTCTAAAGTACAAAGAGTGAGTATAATAAAACAGAGCACTAAATATATTGATCGATGTGATTTTGCGTGTTCTCAGTTCTGTTTGTTCCATGTTGAATGTTCCTATATTTATAGATGAGTTATGATAGCCGTTGGAACAATTTTAACTTGTCCGTTAGAGTCACACAGCTACAATTGACCGTTATTTGAATTTGAAAACTATCTGTTTGCGGTAGGTAAGCGTTTGGACGTTTCGGACGATATGTTTGAATTTTCTCTCAATGCATAATCTCTTCATTATTTCTCTGCAAATATACTCAAAATACTAACACAATGAAAGATTAATCATATAGATAACAAATCAATAAGCATTGGATTAAAATCATGCTTTCTGTACTGTATTACTCGAGCGGCTACTCGAGTAATCTTGATCCATTACTGGAGTAGTCCCTCGAGTAATCTCATTAAAAATAAGGCAGAGAGTAAGTCAACGTTGACTGACCATATTACTCGGGTAAGTCATTGAGTAATTCATCTTATAATACCTAGCAAACTTGATTACTCGAGTGATCCCTCGAGTAAGTCTTTCTTTGCTTCTCTGGTTACTCAAGTGATTCATTTAGTAATGCCTTCAACTCTTGTTTCATTACTCGAGTGGTCCCTTGAGTAATGTCATCCAAATCTTGGTTAAGAGTATATACTTCTTTGCTTACTTAATTACTCAAGTAATCCCTCGAGTAATGCTTTCTTTTTATTTCATGTTACTCGAGTGGTCCCTCGAGTAATGTACCTTTCTCACATCTAGTTACTCGAGTAATCTCTTGAGTAATGTCTGTCATGTCTTGGCCGAGAGCTACTGGATGATTTCTGCTCTGATTACTTGAGTGATCCCTCAAGTAATGTTTCAAATAACTTTGTAGATTACTCAA
This sequence comes from Inga oerstediana, assembly GCA_963210345.1. Classification (NCBI taxonomy): domain Eukaryota; kingdom Viridiplantae; phylum Streptophyta; class Magnoliopsida; order Fabales; family Fabaceae; genus Inga; species Inga oerstediana. The sequence goes on from OY723400.1 coordinate 62,346,168, forward strand.
GTGATTCCTCGACTAATACCATGTAATTTTTGACAGAGAGCTTCTGGAACAATTTTTCACACATTACTCGAGTGATCCCTCGAGTAATGAAGGACCATTACTCGAGGGCTTACTCGAGTAATGTCTTCAGAATTTTGACAGTGATGTTTTCTCCTTTTCCCTATCTTTCAGTTCTTCTTCATTACTTGAGTGCCTACTCGAGTAATGCTTTTGTCTGCCACCAAGAACTTAGTTACTTTGTTCAAACCTTTTATTTAAAACTTTTGTAATATTAATCCAGTCTTTGATATCATCAAAACATATGGGATCTAATATTCTCCTCCTTTAGACGATGACAAAACTTGGTGATTTTGAACAAATTTTTTGAAATTGAGTTTTCAATCATATGCTTCTTGAAAACATTTCATATGGAATCTTTTTAACATAAACTTGAAAACTCTTTGAAATAACTTGGTAAAAATGTTTTTGAATTCAAATATAATGATCTTGAGAAATTTAGTTTTTGAAACCTTTTTGAATCCAATTAAAAGTTCATAATTTTGAAGGTATGTTCTATTTTTTATTTTATTTATTCACCTTGCATACATAATAAAAAATTCATTAGTCCACAATGTAATATAACTTCAATTGAAATTGCAGAAAGAGTTCATTACATAATCAAAAACTAATAAAGCTCCCTTAAACCCTATACACCCATATCCCTATGCATTCATTTACAAAATGACATCATTTTTCACAAAATCACCCAAGTTCTTCTCCCCCTTTTTGTCTTCATCACAAGGGTAGGATCAATCAAGAGAAGGAGTAGGACTAGATGGCTGGACTACTGAGATGGGAGTGACAGGAAGGGGTGTGAAGCCAGAGCCATATGAGTCATTTGAACTGGAAGAATCTGAAGAGGGGCTAGAAGGTTCATGTTCAGGAAGTACCAAAGGAGGAACCATAATTAGATCCTTTGGAGAATTTTATGGGACAGTGACCTGAGAGGAAATCTCCACTTCCACAGTTCTTTCAAGTGATTGATGATCACTAGAAGAGACAACCACTTCCTCAGTGCCTGTTAGGGATACAATGGGTGTTGTCATAGGCTAAGTTGGCTGTATAGGATCATCAACTGTGATATCTATATGCTCAAATATAGATGATGGGTCAAGCATAGAGAATAAAAGGTTACATGGAATAGTGATAGGTATGGTAGGAAGAGGGATGGATGAGGGTCTAGGCTCAGAAGGGCTAGGCTCAAAAGGTAATACAGGCTCAGGAATAAAAGAAGGCACAGAAGGACCAGGAGTAGAGGGGCCAGATGCCATAGCATAAAGTCTGGCATGGAGGGATCTCAGAAGCTCACCCTGGGCCTGCTGTTTTGCCAACATTTCTTCATGCCTCTTATCCATACGCTCTATAATCTCTCCCATCTTGACATTCATGTGGGTTATCAATTTAGCATTAGTATTTTCAATTTTGATATGAAAACCCTTCAGGATATTCTCCATAAATGTCTGCAATGAGGCACTAAAAAAAGAAGGAGGAGATGTGGAAGCTGGAGCAGAAGATTGTGTCTTATCCAATCGGCTTGTTGCGGTCTCAGTCTTCTTCTTCTTTTTAGGACTTGACTCTAGTGGGTTCTTCAAGGGTAGTTCAATATGTAACTTCCCAATTTGGTTTCTTCCCACTGGTACTAGCCTCTCAATTGGTTCATTCTTCTCCAAGTACCAAATCTTGTTCTTTTTTAGAAACAAGGATATAACCCGAGGATAAGGCTTAGGAGTGGTAGTTTTTCCTTCAAATCTATATCTCTTGTTCTCAATAAAAATGAACTCACCCAAGTCCTTTTTCTCTTTGAGAAGTAATGAGGCAAATTTCCTGTAATCCCTCTCTATGAAATGAGTGAAATTATTTTCTTTGTTCACTATAGCTCTAGAATAGATATACCATAGGACTCTGTGAAGATCACACATATCACTAGGATTGAAACCGAGGGGTCCTACTATCTCACCAAGCCTTAGAATAGAAAATAGCTAATTTGAGTCAAAATTGGGATAATTATCCTCAGGTGGGTCCTCTATTCCTAACCAAGTGTTGATTTTGGAGGGTGAGATTAGGATTTCTTGCCCTCTAATCTTGGAGACCATTTCTTCTTCTAGGGAATTTGTAAGAGGGTCATTGACAGGTTCTAAGTTATAGTAGAAATGCCTCACTATCTTGGTGCAAAATGGAAGTTTAACTAAAAGCCAAGGCATATAGGATTCAAGATAGCGCATGAGGTTGGATTTCAATACCTCTTTAAGAAGCTTGGAATCAACAAAGTGCATCTTGCTCACTCTTCTTCTTGAAAAGTTATCCATGTATTTCTGTGATTCCTCAACCTTCTTAACATTAAATCCCTTTGGAGGGAATGTAATTTCTTCTTCCCTGACTTCTGGTTCCTTTGAAAATTGACCTCCTTTTTCACCTTTTGAATGAAGGGCCTCCTCAAGCATGTTTGCCATTTCTTTAGCAAGATTTTTATCAAACGTTGTCCCTTTAGATGGCTTCTTAGAGAAAGAAGGAGTGTCAGATGAGTCAGAAGTTGGAGGAGATGGTGCTTTTGTTCCTTTGCCTCTTCCAGGAGGTGAAATCTTCTTAGTTTGAGCTCTGGTGACAATGGGTTCCTTGATTACAACTCCTTTCACTTTGGTTTTGGCTTGCTGCTTTGCTTTAGCTTTTGGTTTGGGAGATAACTTTCGTTTCTTGGTAGGATGAGAAGGAGGTGAATCAGAGGGTTGATACAGTTCAGAAGACTCAAAAGGAGTATTATGATTAGGAGATTTAGTTCTGACCATTGTGATTTTGAGAACAAGCTTTTCTAGAAATTTTTCTTGTGGAAGTTGAAGGTTTAGGGCAGAAGATTTTGAGAAATTTAAAGAGATTTTTCACAAAAAATTTCAATGGGTTTTGTCGAAAATGGAGTGAAGAAGAGTCTGTGAAAAATTTTTCTTGAAGGTTACTCGGAGAATAACTTGAAGTAATTTTGTGAAAATGACGGGATACACAGTGATATAGACTTGTTGCCCGATATTACTCGAGGGCTCCCTTGAGTGATCTTGGGCTTTACTCGAGGGCTCCCTCGAGTAAACACATTAAAAAATTTAAATTAATGCAATTTAAATGCGTACCTGTCATAAGTAATATCGTAATTAACTATGTATATTCCCTCGATCATTTGATAGCACTTTAAGATAGATTTGAATGCAAATTGGATTGATTTTTAATCTGCACTCATGATTACTCAAGGCCTTACTCGAGTAATGTTGATAGTTTACTCAAGGGCTCCCTTTAGTAATCTGTCCCTTCATTTCCTGACTATTCATTTCCAACCATGCCGTTTCCTTTTGAGTTCCTTTTGAATTAATGCTTTACTGTGACATTTTCTAGGTCATTACTCAAGTGGTTACTCGAGTAATCTATACAGTTACTTCAAGGTGTTACTCGGGTAATGATGGTTACTTGAAATTGTCCCTCCAGTAATATTGTCCTCTGTTAACCTCTGCATTTCATAACTCATAATAGAGTTTCAAATTCCTGCAAAACGAATTGCTAAAAACTCCGATGCTTATGTTAGTAATCATCAAAACATCAATAAATAACATCATCTAACATTTTGTAAACACTAAATAACTTACAATTCATTGGGATTTACCATTCCCAATTCTCTTCTAATAAATAGAAATTGATCTTTTGCAAGGGGTTTTGTGAAGATATCAGCTAGTTGAAGATGAGTTGGAATGAATATCACTTTTACATCTTTCTTTTGAACATGATCCCTGATGAAGTGATGTCTAACATCAATATGCTTGGTTCTGGAGTATTGAACTGGATTCTTTGCCAAGCTTATCGTGCTAGTGTTATCACAGTATATTGGTATTTCCTTTATATAAATACCAAGATCTTGTAATTGTTGCTTCAGCTATAGCACTTATGCACAACAACTTATGCTGCAACATACTCAGCTTCCATTGACGAAAGAGACACTGTATTTTCTTTCTTGCTAAACCATGACATGAGTGAACCTCTAAGAAACTGGCTTTGTCCACTGGTACTCTTTCTATCTGTCTTGTATCCTCCATGATCAGAGTCTGAGTATGCAACTAGATATTCATTTCTTTCTTTAGGATACCAGAGACCTAATTCTGTTGTGTCAACGAGGTATCAAAAGATTCGTTTGATAGTTTCAGCATGTGATTCCTTTGGTGCTGATTGAAATCTTACACACATACCAACACTGAATTGGATGGCAGTATGCTTGCAGTAAAATAGAGTAATGATCCAATCATTCCTCTATATCTTATGATATTGTAATCTTTTCCCTTGACATTTGCATCAAGCAATGTAGTTGAACTCATAGGCGTGTCCATTCCATTTGCTTCATCCATTCCATACTTCGTTTGCAAACCAAGAAAGAAATTCAATTCTCACATCATTGACATCTCAAACTCCCCCTTTATTATCTCAGAAAATTCCTTACATAAGGTTTCATTAGTAGCATCGAAAACTATATCATCAATATATATTTGTACAATTAAAACATCATCTTGTTGTCGTTTTGTAAAAAGTGTTGTATAGACTTTTCTTCATACAAAACCTTGATCAATGAGAAACTTACTGAGCCTTTCGTACCTTACTCTAGGAGCTTGTCTTAAACTATATAAAGCTTTTCTTAGTTTGAAAACATGGTCAGGCTTAGTCACATCTTCAAAACTTAGAGGTTGATCTACATACACTTCTTCCATAATGTAGCCATTTAGGAATGCACTCTTTACATTCATTTGGTAGAGTTTGAATCCTTTGATGCATGCAAAGGCTAAGAGTACTTGTATAACTTCCAATCTAGCCACCATAGCATACGTTTCCTTATAATCAATTCCTTCTTCTTGATTATAGCCTTTGGCCACCAATCTTGCCTTATTTCTGATAATGATTACTAATTCATCAAGTTTGTTCTTAAATACCTATTTAGTACCAACGATCGGAAGATCCTTAGGTCGGGGTACCAAATCCCAAACTTGATTTCTTTCAAATTGGTTTAATTCTTCTTGCATTGCTATTACCCAATCATTGTCTGATAGGGCTTCGTCAATGTTAGAAGGTTCAATCTCAAAAATAAAGGCAGAAAAACTAACTTCATTGAAAATTTTATTCCTAGTTTTGACCCCTTCATTCACATCTCCTATGACTTGCTCTAGGGGATGACATTGTATTTCCAGGCTCTAGGTTGTCCTAGTTACCGATCTTCTTCCTTGGTTTGATCAACTTTTGGGATGAAAGATTTAGGATTAGGTTGGCCATTCTCTTGATTTAAAACAACTTCCTGCTCATCTTCAATAGTTTTGTCAGAGAATTCAAATTCATCAAATACAATATGAATTGATTCTTCAACAACACATGTTCATTTATTGAAAAATCTATATGCTTTGCTCCGGTTAAAATAGCCTAGGAAAATTCCTTCATATGTTTTAGAATCAAATTTTCCTAAATTATCTTTACCATTATTATGAATGAAACACTTACAACCGAATATGTGTAGATGAGCATGGTTTGGCTTCCTTCCTTTGTATAGTTCATATGGTGCCTTTCCAAGTTTTGTTCTGACATAGGCTCTATTTGAAATATAGCATGTTGTGCTCATTGCATCGGCCCATAAAACTTAAGACACGTTCTTTTCATTCAGTATTGCTCTAGCCATTTTAGTGAGTACTCTATTCTTTCATTCCATGACTCCATTTTGTTGAGGTGTCCTTGGAGCAGAGAAATTGTGATCAATACCATTAGTATCATAATATTCTTCAAAGGCTTGATTCTTAAATTCTCCACCGTGATTTGTCCTGATACCTGCAATGGATATACCTTTCTCATTTTTCACTTTCTTGGCAAAAACAATAATTTCTGCAAAGGTTTCATCCTTTGATGATAGAAAAATAGTCCATGAAAATCTAGAGAAATCATCAACAATGACCAATGAATATAAGTTTCCATCAAGACTTTTAACTCTCACTGAACCAACCAAATCCATATGTAGCAATTGAAGTGGTCTGTTTGTTGTGATCTCATTTTTTGATTTGAAAGATGATTTAGTTTGTTTACCCTTTTGACATGCGTCACATATCAAATCATTTTTGAAACTTACTTTAGGTAATCCAAGTACTAAATCCTTTTTGAGAAGTTTGCCTAGTTGGTGCATGTTGACATGAGCTAGCCTCCTATGCCATAACCAACTTTCATCGGATTACTTAGAAAATAGTTTTTAGAATCATTTCTACTGATATCAAAAGTATAGCAGTTATCTTCCCTTTTTGCTCTAAGCTTTGCCTTGAGATTCTTCTTATCTAATTGTAAGTCTTTCTTATTTACAATTAGACATTCCTCTGAGTCAAATATTACCCACTTGTCTTTATCTGTACTTTGACTTACGCTTAGCAAATTATGGCACAATCCTTCAATATAATATATGTCTTTGACTTGTATGCCTTTATCATTTTTTATTTCACCAATTCCTGCTATCTTTTCAGATTGATTTCCTCCAAATTTTACCTTTCCACCTTCTTTAGGTTGTATCGTGGTAGAACTTTTGAAATCACCGGTCATATGTCTAGCGCATCTACTATCTATATACCACTTGTTGTTTTTGGATGCTTTAAGACATATATGCAATCAAATACATTTAATTCTTAGGTACCCACATCTTTTTGGGTCCTTTTGGGTTAGTATAAATTATTTTCTGAACAATGAACCTTTAGGTACCCATTTGTAGGTTCCTATCTTTCCTTTCTTCTTACGAATGCATGATGAAGTATAATGACCCTTTCTATTATAGTAAATGCAATATGTGAAAGGATTTGATGTATGAACAGAATGCTGAAAATAACTCAAATATCTCTTACCTCATTCTTTCTTTCTTCCTTTCCTGTTATCTGATTTTGGATCATATCCAATACTAGATCGGTTATTTACAAATCATTGAGCTTTTAAAATCACATTTAACATCTCACTCCCTTTGGTGAATTTTTCAAGAGTTCTTGTGAGATCGGTGTTTTTCTTTTTCAAAGAAGAACAGTTTTCACAATCCTTTTCTAAATTCTCTTTAAGTTCTACTTCAAGGACTTTGTTTTTCTTTTTGAAACCAACTAGTTCTTTAACTACTTTGATGAATTTAGAATGTAAAGCATTATATTCGAAAAGTAATTCATCATAGGTAGGATCAGAATCCGTTACCTCTTCTTTTGTTTCTTCTTGAGCAACTAGATAGATATTGGCTACTTCCTCATCATCGTTATCTTTATCAGATGAATTGTCTCTCTATATGGCATATACAAAGGCTTTCTTCTTGTTATAGAACTTGCCTTTTCTCTTCTCTTTATTCTTCTGAGTCAGTTCTTGACATTCTGATTTGATATGTCCTGGCTTTCCACATTCATAACAGATGATATGTTCTTTACGACTTGTTCCTCCTTTCTGAAAGTTTTCGAATCCTTGGCCTTTCTTGTATAACTTTCTGAATCATTTTATCATTAGGCCCATTTCATCATCGTCAAACTCTTCATCCTCATCTTGACTTTCTTCTTTTGCTTTTAGTGCTAGGCCTCTCTTCTTCTTGTCACCAATATCTTCTAGCTCTCATTTGAACTTTAATTTACTTTCATATTCAGAAAGACTTCCAATTGATTCTCCTTTTGCTTCCTCAATAGCGATGACTTTGGCCTCCCAGTCTTTAGAAATAATATTCAGAATCTTTTGTACTTAGGTATGTTGATCATAGACTTTCCCAAGTACTACAAGTTGATTAACAAGATGAGTATATCTAAGTTTAAATTCAGCTATTGACTCACCTAATTTCATTTGAAGTAAATCAAATTAAGTAACTAGAGTATTGATCTAGTTTTCCTTTATTCCCAAAGTTCCTTCATGAGCTATTTCTAGGGCTTACCATATTTCCTTAGCCGTTAAAAGCGTGCAGATCCTAAAATACTCATTTTGACTCAAAGTACTTTGGATCATTAGAATTGCCTTGCTGCTAACAGTGATGAGTTTCTTGTCATTCTCATCATATTCCGCTGGCATTTTAAGAATTTTCTATGAATCTACAACTTTTATAGGTTGATAGTTTCCACATTCAATCATGTCCCATAATCCATATTATGTAGCCATTACAAATACTCTGAACCTGGCTTTCCAAAAAGAGAAGTGTTCGCCACTGAAACCGGAGGTCTGGTGATAGAAGCTCCGTCGGGAAGAATTCCATCACCCATGCTTAACATTGGATCCTTCTTAGGTTGTTATACCTTAACAAGAAGACCTACACTCTGATGCCAAATGTTAGTGCAAACGTTTTACCCAAGACGGGGGTGAATTGGGTGATAGCAGAAAATTCATTACGTATATAAAAATTGACTGTAAATTTAAAGTAGTTAAGAGCTAGGAGAAATATCACCAAAGTGTACACCAGGAGTTATACTGGTTTGACCACAACAACTTTGACCTAGGTCTAGTCCTCAGAGCTTCTATAAGATTTTCACTATATCTTTTATGATTCAGTGGGTTCTTGGCACCTTAGTACACAGCAAGTTCCTTTTACTGGACTCTTACTCCTTTTTACACGTTGTAAACCAATCCCCTACTCAAGGTTCCATAACCTTAAGTTGTCTCTATAACAAATATTGAGTTTGTAAAGAAAATCTCTCTCACAGAGTAAATAGATAATCTCTAAAGTACAAAGAGTGAGTATAATAAAACAAAGCACTAAATATATTGATCGATATGAGTTTGCGTGTTCTCAGTTCTGTTTGTTCCATTTTGAATGTTCCTATATTTATAGATGAGTTGTGATAGCCATTGGAATAATTTTAACTTGTCCATTAGAGTCACGCAGCTACGTTTGACCGTTATTTGAATTTGAAAACTATCCGTTTGTGGTAGGTAAGCGTTTGGACGTTTTAGACGATATGTTTAACTTTTCTCTTAATGCATAATCTCTTTATTGTTTCTCTGCAAATATACTCAGAATACTAACACAATGAAAGATTAATCATATAGATAACAAATCAATAAGCATTGGATTAAAATCATGCTTTCTGTACTGCATTACTCGAGCCGCTACTCGAGTAATCTTGATCCATTACTGGAGTAGTCCCTCGAGTAATCTCATTAAAAATAAGGCAGAGAGTAAGTCAACGTTGACTAACCATATTACTCGAGCAAGTCATTGAGTAATTCGTCTTATAATACCTGGCAAACTTGATTACTCGATTGATCCCTCAAGTAAGTCTTTCTTTGCTTCTCTAGTTACTCGAGTGATTCCTTGAGTAATGCCTTCAACTCTTGTTTCATTACTCGAGTGATCCCTTGAGTAATGTCATCCAAATCTTGGCCGAGAGTACCTGCTTCTTTGCTTACCTGATTACTCGAGTAATCCCTCGAGTAATGCTTTCTTTTTATTTCATGTTACTTGAGTGGTCCCTCGAGTAATGTACCTTTCTCACATCTGGTTACTCGAGTAATCCCTCGAGTAATGTCTGTCATTTCTTAGCCGAGAGCTACTGGATGATTTTTGCCCTAATTACTCTAGTGATCCCTCAAGTATTATTTCAAATAACTTTGCAAATTACTTGAGTGATCCCTCGAGTAATACCAAGTAATTGTTGACAGAGAGCTTCTGGAACAATTTCTCACACATTACTCGAGTGATCCCTCGAGTAATGAAGGACCATTACCTGAGAGCTTACTTGAGTAATGTCTTCAGAATTTTGACAGTGATGTTTCTCCTGTTCTTTGTCTTTCAGTTCTTCTTCATTACTTAAGTGCCTACTCGAGTAATGCTTTTGTCTGCCACCAAGAACTTAGTTACTTTGTTCAAACCTTTTATTTAAAACTTTTGTAATATTAGTCCAATATTTGTTCACATCAAAACATATGGGATCTAACATCTTGTACATTTAATATTTTAGGACCAAGTCGGAAGTTGAAAGCGACATGTTTTATGAGGCACATAAAAAGGGGTTGATGGAACTTTGAGGTAGGGACTACCATCGCTTATATACTATGTGATTAATTGTATGTATGTGTTTCTGTATTTTGTGATATGATTACCTGCTAGAGGCACATTACCTAGTTGTGCTTCGGTACCCAACAAAGGTATATCAAAAATCCTAGCTATGGTCGGTGACTCGGCTGAGGTACCCTATCGAAAATCCTAGCTGTAGTTGATGACTCGGCTGAGGTACACTATCGAAAATCCTAGCTGTAGTCGGTGACTTGGCTGAGGTACTTACATATGAATCTAATTGAACTTTCATTTTTGGCTAATATGGTGCATTGCATATTTTATTTTCACATTTTATATGTCGATAATATGTTTCTACTGGGATTCTTCAAAATCTCACCCCTGTTTTTAAACAAACATCTTGGCAGGTGCCAGTGGGTCAAAAGGTAAAGGCGCAGACACCGAGAAGTGATTAGCACGTGTCTCGAGGCAAGCTAAAAGTTCATGTTATAGTTAGTTTATGCTTAAGATATTTTGGAAAAACCTGTAGTATTCTGTATTTTGGTCGATGGACGACTTTGGATTGTAAATGAATACTTTTATCAGTATATATGTACTTTTCTGTATGCCCATGAAACTTTATCTTTATTACTCTTCAATTATTGAAATGGAAACAAGTGTTGACAGCAAGCTTTGAGCTCATTATATTATAGACCTTAATAATAAGACTTTATGCTCTCTAATTCAGCTAGTTTTATACTCCTCCAGCTTTTAATGTAGAACTTAATTGAAGATTTTATATTAGTCTTTATTGTAAGACTTATTTTATATATTTATCAATTTTTTTCTAAATTAGCTCTTTAACATTCCCTCAGCAATAATCAAGGGGGAGATGGAGGGAGGTAATTAAGGAAGATAATTAGGGTGCTTTAGAAAAACTTGGTATATTAATTAACTTAACTAACTTCCTTAATCTAATCAAATTTGTGAATTAGGTATTACATTAAAGATTATATAAGTATATATAATTTCATATAGAAATAGATTTTGTTACCTACAAATAGATTTTAAAGTTTGTTATAAATTAGAGTAAAATACATTGACTACCCCTCTATTTTACCTAAATTACACAAACCTCCCATCTATTTTAAAAACATATATAGACCTCCCTTGAAATTAAAATGCATGTTGTATAAACCTCACTTACAAATTTGAGATTCCATTTCTATCCACCTAACCGTTAGTTGACCATTAAGTTTGACAATTTAACATTTGCTTTGACTAAAATACCCTTCTTTCAACAAATGAATAAGCATTTATATTTGTCTAAAAATAATTTTTTATACAAAGGAAATATTAATCTTTTGGTCCCTATAGTTTTAACTGGGTTGTAACTCAATCCCTACAATTTGACTCGATGCAATTCAGTCCCTATAGTTTTGACTCGGTTGCAACTCAGTCCCTAAACTTTGGCTCAATGCAACTCAGTCCCTACCATTTTAGCTATTTTATAAATTAGTTCTTATGTTTTAGAATAAAGGTGGGGATGTTGGGATCGGCAGGCACAGCGGAAGAATTTAAAAAAATTTTGCCAATCCCAATCGAGGATCTATCAATGGCATTTAAACAGAGTTAGAAAGAATCGTACCTTTTCGAATTTAGGGTTTTTGATCTCTAGGAACCAACACCTCCGATCGGCTCCCTCTACCGGTATCCACACGAATGTTACTCTAACATGGAATGCGTGCTAGTGCCTCTAACGTCTGCTAGGGTTTTCTCGTGGCTCTGAATTCTCATCTGTCCGTGAGTTTTTTTTGCTCTATCAACTTTATAACCCATGGGGCTATATTCAAATTTCAAAATTAATCTTGTTTAATTTTGAAATTAAATTAACCCTTAGTTATCTTGATGAACTAATTAAATAAATTCATTTTAATTAAATATGTCCAACAATGTTAATTTAACTTATTTATTTAATTTGAATAAAGAGCTAACAGATTTAATTTATCTTCATAAATTAAATCTGAGATACTATATCTCTATCATATTAGTTATTAAATATAAAATTCGTCCACCCTAGGATAAACATTATCTCATGTTGGGGCCATTCTTATGTGTGACCCTGTAGGCCCATAAACTACTTCAAAAAATATAATAAACAACGCTTATTTTTATAAATACTATGGCACTTCCCAAGTACCATAGCTTCCAGCTCGGTAAAATTAAGCTACGACGCTTCTTGAATTTTGAAAGCACCACAGCTTGTGTGTGTGTGTGTGTTTTTTTTAAGGGCGTCCTACGGCACTTCCGGGGAGAAGTGTTGTAGGAGGTATATAGAAGCGCTGCAGGAGGTATTTACCTCCTACAACACTTCTCCCCAGAAGCGCCGTAATATGTAATAAATTTTTTATTATTTTATATAATTGTTTCCTTGAACTCAGCCAGTTAAAATCCATAGTAATTTACAATACAAATAGAAAAAAAGGTAAAACAAATCAGAATGAAATAACACATAACTAATTCATAAAATCAGTACTAGATATATGTAACTACAATTATTGTAATTGTACAACTAATTTTAAAAGAATAAACAACACGAGAATAGGCCAAGAAACAACCTAATGTATGTATCTAAATTTTAATTAATTGCCTGACCATATATTCACACTATTCCTTAATGATTTCATCCACTTGTTTGTCAGTCAATTGGGCACAATGTTGATCTTCATAATACTTCATAAAAATCATACACAGAATGAATTAAACTAAGTATTATTATATTTGTAAGTTCAAAAATTAAAAAACTTACAATATATAGGAAGTTCAAGAAGACAGAGTTAACACTTCAAATAAATACCTAAAAAAATTATGAGCACACATATATGATCATGACAGGTTTTAACTAAAAAAGAAAAACTGAACCAAATATTGAGAAAAAAACACTTACACGCTAGGGAGATTCTGAAAGAGGCTGAGACAAGAAAAAAATATGGGAGAGGAAGCTTTGTACTACAACAGAGTTGTGGAAAATAGAGGAGTTAGAGAGAACGCGGGAAGATAAAAATGAAAATCGCGGGGTAAAATTTAAATAGAGATTGTAAAGAACCTACAACATTTTTTTGTCAAAGCGCCGTAGCTTTCTAATTTTTTTTTATAAAAGAAGCAAACACCTAAAAAATCGTTAAATATATTCACAGCACCATATGGTGCCTTAAAATATCCAAGGCACCATGTGGTGCTCAAGGCAACCACGTGGTGCCTTGCAAGGCAACAGGTGCCTTGAATATTCAAGGCACCTGGTGCCTTATATATTTAAAGGTCACCTTGAATAGTGCCTTAATTGGTGCTCTATTATAGAGCGTCAGTTAAGGCTCCAATATTTGGCTTTAACCGGCGCTCTATAATAAAGCGTCGGCTAAGGCCCCTCCAACATTAGCCAACTTTTGATTATCAAGTGTCGGCTAAGGCCAGTTTTGGCAGGGCACTTTATAATCAAGCGCCGGCTAAGGGCCAATTTTTTTTTGGGAACTCAAGAATGAAGCAGGTGATTTTTTTTTGACTTACTAAAACACAAGATTTTGAATAATAATATCTTTTTGACTTACTCTCACTCTTATCCGGCACTTTATTTTTAAGCGCTGGATAAGTTTTTTTCAAATAAAAAAATGCTAAAAAACTAACTCAGCTACCACGCTTTTTTGAGAAGCGTCGTAGCTTGGGCTTTGATTTTTTATTTAAAATAAATGTTTTGTATGGCGCTTGTCTAAGAAAGTGCCGCATAAGCCTAACATTAAGATTTGACGCTTATATTAGGAAGCGTCATAGCTTCAAAATTTTTTTAAAAAAAAAAACTATTATCTACGGCACATCTTTGAAGAAACGCCAAGAAAGGGGCACCGTTAAATCCCTCTTTTGTAGTAGTGATATGAAGTTGGCAATAGGCCAATAACTGTATTAACCCACAAGTCGCAAGCGGCCTCTAGCAATTTATATGAGGATCGTTAACACGATGCAACCTGTAATAAAACCAAGTCACGTCCCTTTTGTCACATGATATTTTGGTCAAGGATGAGGCATGGATGATGTCATCATCCTATTCCTGACAATTACTTTCCCGATTCTTAAGTAGTCTGACAATAGAAATGGAAACTCCTTTCCATCATAGTATTGTCATACATTTCTCAGACTCACTTATCAAGGGGCCCAGTAATATCTCTCTACTAATGTGAGGGAAAAATTCCATCTTGACCATTGATATTCCTCTACAAAAAAAAAACCACCAAGCCTGATTGTAGGCTTGGTCATCACCTGGTCAAAGGTGACTTTTAACTAGTTCAAAGCTTAGCAACTCTCATGTAGGAATCCATGATGACCTCAGGTCGAAGGGCATTGTGCGTGGTTATACATGAGATAAGCTTATAACTTGATCCATGTAGTTTTCTCATAGTGGGTTGGTCCAGCACCTTGTACTCTTACAAATGCCTAAGACTTTGATTCATAGCTCCATATCTTATCAAAGTCATACTGGTCTTGTTTCATCTTTGCTTCCGTATAAATAACCGACCAGAAACATTTAAGACAATCTTTATGGTTTATCCAAGGATACAATCATCACAATGAGCATGCGAATAATATGATAACATAATAGAGAAAATTTATTAAATTAATAATGTTCAAAGTACAATGATTGGCCCCTAGGGCGCAATTTCCAACAGGGGAGTATATTGTAAAATGGTTAAAACTATAGGGACTAAGTTAAAGCGAGTCAAAGATCAGGGACTGAGTTATGATCGAGTCAAAATTATAGAAATTAAGTTGCACCGAGTCAAAGTGTAGGGATTGAGTTACAACTTAGTTAAAATCATAGGGACCAAAAAATTAATTTTCCCTTATACAAACAAAAATAATTATAATACATATATGTTCAAAATTTCCAAGGGAAAATTCCAAATAAATACCATTTGAACTTGAAAAACCCCAAAACGTTGTTAACACATGGAAATGACAAATAGGTCTCAAGGGACTATTATGAAATTTTTAAATGTTGTGCTTTTACCAAAATGCCTCTCACATTTTTTTTAAAAGAAAGAACCCTCACCAGCGCTGGAGCTTCGCCGCCGCAGCCATCGGAGCTTTGACGGCCAGCACCACCCCACTGGCGAGACTTAGGAGGCTGGCTACCGGAGCTTCGGCTCTTTGACAACTTGAGTAATAGGATCGACTACTCACTACTACAAAAGAGGAATTTAACGGCATCCCTTTTTCTGCGCTTCTTTGAAGAAGAGCCATAGGTAATAGTTTTTAAAAAAAAAAAAGGTTCAGAAGCTACTGAGCTTCCTAATATAAGCACCGGAGCTTAGTACTTGGTTTGTACGGAACTTTCTTAAAAGAGCGCCATACAAAACATTTATTTTTTAAAAAATAAAATGAAAGACAAAGCTACAGCACTTCTCAAGAAAGCGACGTAGCTAGCATAATTTTTTTTATTTGAAAAAAAAACTTATCTGATCCTTAAGAATAAAGTGCCGTATAAGTTTGAAGCATGACATTTATTATAATGCATTATTGTTCAGAATCTCTTATCGTTGAAAGTAAAAAAGGATCTTTTAAGAATTAATTATCCATTATATACGTCTTATTTCACAAAAAAAAAATTCAAATATGAAGTTTGCTGATTATTCCCTTGATTAATTTTATTTCTCCTACTTCCAAAATATTAAAATGCTTCACCCAGTTGCTTGTTAACAACTTTGTTTGCATTGTAGTTTCTATTTGCATCAAAAGCCCTCACATCTCTCTTTATACTATGATGAAATTTGGAAATTGGATAAAAAAAGTATTTTAAAAAAATATTTCAAAAAAAAAATTACCTTGCCCGGCGCTTGCATTGCAAGTGCTGGCCAAGGTGTTGGCGAAGCTCCCTTGGCCGGCATTTGTCAAACAAGAACCAGCCAAGGCTAAAAACTTGGCTGGCGCTTGCGTGACAAGCGCCGGCTAAGGCTTAAAGCCTTGACCGGCACTTTCCACTAAAGCGTCGGCCAAGGCCAATAAAGCCCAGCCCTTGTGGCAAGCACTGGCCAAGGTTCGGCTGCTTGCCTTGCCTCGCATGCCTGCCGTCTAAGATTTTTTTTAACAAAAGAAAGTGTTCATATTTTTTTTTAAATTGGGAAGTTTTGGCGCTTTGAGAAAAAGCGCCATAGCTTCTACCGTTTTTTTTAAATTGGTCATCATTTTTTTTTTCAAACTGAGAAGCCTTGGTGTTTTGACAAAAAGCGCTGTAGCTTCTCCCTTGTAATTTAATTTCCATAACCCGCCATTTTCATTTTCATCTTCCCACTTTCTCTCTAGCTCCGCCATTTCCCAGAACTCCATTGTTGTAGAAATTTTTCTCTCCCCTGTGTTTTTTTTCTTGTCTCGGCCTCCTTCAAAAGCTCCCTAGCCTGTAATTGTTTTTTTGTCAACATTTGGTTCACGTTTTCTTTTAGTTAAAATCTATCATGAATCTTATATACGTGCTCATAATTTTTTTTTCAAGTATTTATTTGAATTATCAACTCTATCTTCTTGAACTTCTTATACATTCTAAGTTTTTTAATTTTTGAGCTTACAAATATAATAATACTTAGTTTAATCCTCCATAGAAGTAACGTGTATGGCTCAAGTTTAAGCAAATTAAATGCTAGAATTCTTTTATGCTTGATACATGAAGACGCAATATTGAAAAAGATACGTGTTATGTTATTTCATTTTGTTGTGGATTGTATTGTAAATTACTGTGGATTTTGGATTGTAAATAGAAGTTTTCATCAGGAAAATAAAATTATTATGAAAAATAATTTTTAAAAAAAATAAAACACTACCTACGGCGCTTTTCTAGGGAAGTGCCATAGGAAGTCATAATTTTTTTTTTAAATAAAAGACTTCCTATGGCACTTCTCCAGGGAAGCGCCGTAGGAAGTCAAATGACTTCCTACAACACTTTCCTGGAGAAGCGCCGTAGGAAGTGATATTTTTAAAATAATAATAATAATAATAAAGCTATGGCACTACCATATATTTAAGAAAGTTCCGTAGCTTGTTTTAACGGTGCTGGAAGTTATAGCCTTCCCAAGCGCTATAGTATTCTTTAAATTAAGCGTCACAGCTTGTGTTTTTTTATAGTAGTGACTTTAGTATAGGGATTGACTACTTGAGCTTCATAAATCCTATCCAGTGTCGTTAAAAAGTTGAATAAAGGCAATGACAACTTGAGTATAGCGATTGACAAATTGTGCTCTTGAGGTTATTAATGACTACACTCAAGTTGTCATTGCCTCTATTCAACTTATCAATGACGCTTGATAGGGCTTAAGGAGCTCAAGTAGTCAATTCCATTACTCAAGTTGTCATTGGAGCTCCGATAGTCGGTGGTGCCGGCCGCGAGAGCTTTGACGGAGCTCTGGCTTCGGTGAGGGTTTTCCTTTTTTTAAAAAAAAGATTGAGCGGTATTTTGGTATAAAAACAACATTTCAAAATCCCAGATTAGTCCCTTGAGACTTATTTGTCATTTTCATGTGTGAACAGACTTTTTGGGGTTTTCCAAGTTCAAATGGTATTTATTTGGAATTTTCCCATTTTCCAATTTATAGTAAAATTTATTAATTTTTATTATATTATGAAATTTTAAATTTTTTATCATATTTATTTAAAGTTACTTATTTAGTATTATTTTAAATGACTAAAAATATATTTCTTTCTTTTTTTTCCCACAAAACTATGATTGAAAACATATTTAAAAGGCATATGTTTATTCGCCATATGTTGTTAATAATGTAAATTTGAGATATTAATAAAGGCATATGTTTTAAATACATTTTTTGCACAAACATTTATAAAAATGTTTATTTAAGTATACCTCTGTTAAAAGAATTAATCATACTTTTAATTAATTTTTCTATATCTACATTAATTAAATTAATTAAGTCTTTATCTCAATATGAAAAAAATATTAACACATACCTATTTGTAAAAGTCAAAAATAAATTAAGAAAAAGAAAAAAATCTTAAATTATTTAAAGAATTATATCCAAAATTAGGTAATTAGTAATGATGAAGGGTAAATTAGCAACAAAAATCCTTAACAGAGTTAACGGTTTGGACTTAAGTATATATTTTCAAAATAGAGTGGAGGTTCGTATAATTAAGGCAAACCGTAAGGAATGTCAGAGTATTTTAGTCAATAAATCAGTGTGAACTATGAAAAAGCTATGCTTGAATAGTTCAATATAAAAACATTAAACGAATAACCATTTGTAATAAGTAAAATAAGGAGAAACAAAAAAGCTCTTAATCCCTAACAGACATTAATAAAAATAAAAAATTTCAAAATAATTTTGACTCTAGTCAAAATTAGTATGATAAAGGTTAAATAAGTAAATAAAATGTGTTTTAATATAAACTTTAGACAAAAAATGCCTTTAATCCTATCTCTTTATATAATGTTTCAATTTGGTCCCTTAATTTTAAAAATTTATTTTCAATTCTTTATCCCTAAGATCCTAATTGTTGTTAATAAAAAATGTTAATATTGAAAATTTACAAAATATTGTCAAATGCTAACATATAAAGTTTAATTTTCAAATAACAAAGATTGTCACAAAAAAATCATTTGAGACCAATATTGTTAGGGTAAAAGAATAAAAAAGATATTTGTTTTAAATTAAGTAACCAAGCTAAAACTTTGTATAAAGTTAAAGGACCAAATGTGTATTTTTTACTAAATTTTAATTAAAAATAGATTGTGGGTTCAAATCCCACTTTTAATAGGAGGACATTGTTAATAGATGATTTGTTAGGATCTGTATAACCGCTCTTTGATGAGTCACCGAAACCCCCAACTCACCAGACTTTGAAAGTTTGAAGCACCAAAACGTTGATTGCGCCAATATGCATGCTTGTAATAGACGTCCTTGAGTGAGTCGTTTTCAGTTTGTAATTTTACATTGACAAATAAAATTTCATTGGACCAAATCATACCTTCAATAACACGTTGATGCCTGGCTGACGTGAACTGAACCATTGACTGCTCCATCAATATCGACTTATAATTATAAGCGTCATCGACTTCTCTCTCTCTCTCTCTCTATATATATATATATATTACTAAAAAAACTTGTTTGTTTGTCTTAAAAAACGGATTTAGCGCTTAAATTTAGGCACTTAATGTGAATATTTTATTTATTTAAAAAGATTAGAAAATACCATTTGAACTTTAAAATCCTATATCAGTCTTGTTGCCTACAAGAGTATAGGTATTAACTACATAAGTATAGCAATTGACAGCTCATTTTAGCAAGAAATTATGATTTTGGATTTTGAAGTTCAAGTGGTACTATTTTCTTATCTTTTTCTCTATTATTTAAAACAAAATAAAGAGACTTTATGTTCAAATACTTCTTATTCAGAGTTTGGGTTCTCTCTTTTTCCTTTGTTTTCCTTTCTTTTCAAAATTTCATATTCACTCTTAAATTAAAAATGGATAGCTTAGATTTAATATTTTATAAAATTATTATCATAAACATGAATAAGTAAATTTAAGCTGTTAAAATCTATCTACACAATTCATAACTGGACTATAGAAAAAGTAAAAGTTTAATTTATAAAATATTAATCTGAATAATTCATTTTTAATCTAACTGTAGAGATGAGATAATGAGAAGAAAATGAGAGAGAGCAAAAAAAGCGGAAAAGTAGAGGCTGTGCTCCCTTATTTTCTTTGGCCCAACGCACACTACATGCTTTGACCCTTCCATCGCCATAGACTTATAAACATTTCTTCGTAGTATGCAAACACCTCAAGATCCATATAATGAAGTTCTCATCCAAGCTTTCATTTTCTTTCTTGTTCTTCTTTGTCTTTGCTTTCACAGCTTATGCTCAAGATTCACCACAAGACTATGATCCTCGTGGCAACATCTTCAGACTAAGATATTCCAATAGCAATGACAAAGAAAACATATTATGCACATTCCCTAGTTCAGAGGGACAATTTTTAAGGGAGACTTTAGAATAAATGGAATAGAATAATGGATTTCGTATTTAATGTATTAATCTCTACGAAATAAGAAGAAATTTTATGTATTATTATGTGTCAAAATACTTCTTGATGTTCTTAATATAAAAGTTAGATGATTAATTTGTGAATAATAAGAAAATTAGTTATGTTAATTAAAGTTGGTAATACTTAATGAAACGTAGGGAATGCGGTAACAAAAATTGTGAAAGACATGAAAGTGCATATTTGGTACTTAGTAAACGAAAATTGGTAATACTAATGAAATGTATGAGAATGTCTTAACAAAACTTGTGAATAACTTGAAAATGTAGATTTGTTACTTGGTAAATGAAAGTTGGTAATGCCTAATGAAATATAGGGAATACCTATGCAAAAGTTGGCAATGAGCTTGAATCAAAGATAAAGATAGCACTAGGAATTCGGGCCAGCCCGAGCCCGACGGGCTGGCCCGACACGGGCTGATAGCCCGACGGGTTGGGCTCTTTGAGCCCGACCCCTAAACGGGCTGCCAAAGTGCAGCCCGAGCCCTTTTAATTGGGCTGACGGGCTAGCCCGTCAGCCCGATTAAACAATTTTTTTTTTTTGCTGGCAAATGGGCTTCTTAAAATGTAGGAGCCCAGATTGATATTTTTTTTTCCAGTAATGGGGAGAACGATGATGACAATGACTGAGGAAGAAAATAGATATGGGTTTCAATTTATGTAATCCAATTCTGTGCCCTCTTATTTTGCTCACTGAAGATTCTCGTGTTTAGCAACTTCAAGAGAAGTTTTTCTTCTTTGGAGCTTCCCAGGGCCATTCCTCTTAGTAAGCTACATCCCAAATTGAATTGAAAAGCCAAGCATTTGATATTTTTTAACACACACCACTCATTAATAAGAGATTTTGTCAGGGACTAGTTTGAGTGAATTGAAAAGCCACACATTTGATATGATTGGATTGGAGTATTGGACTTTGGACTATAAAAGAGGTATATGTGCCTGTCTCAACATTATCAATTTATCATACGAACTGCTTCTAAGAGTCCAGACAAATGAACAATGCATAGAATGAGAAGCCTTCGTAGATGTATCAAACTACATGTGAAATCAATCAGTAAATATCCTATCTTTCAAAGATGAAACCATCAATAAACATGGATTTTGAAATCTGCCCATACAATTTTTTTTGCTATCCAAATAATGACATATATTAAACGGCAACATGGTAAGATAGCAAAATAACCACAAACATCAAACTTAATCAGGAGATAGAAGCTAAGCAACTTGCAGCCAAGACATCATTTGAGAAGGCCAAACTTAAAAAAGTAAATGAAAATAAACACAAGTCCATAACAAATTAACAACGGATAACAAAAAACTTATAAATTATAATCCTCCTCATTCTTTATTCATCAATAATGATATTTGATGCATTATCGGAAGCTGCAAAAACAGGAACAGGAGCAATTTGCCTTTTCTCTGTCTCAGGATCCTCTGCCACACATAATGACATAAACAACAAAGAGTGCTAATAAGTCAGTATTCAGTAAGATAATTTTGATGTTACCATAAACAACAAAAATTAAAGAATTAGATGTTACCATCCCATGAAAAACCAAGAAGCCAATTTCGAGTGCAAATAAGAGCTTCAACATTATCTGGAAGAAGGGAAGCTCGATACTTTGTGAGAACGCGAGATCCAATGCTAAAGGCTGATTCACTAGCAACAATGGTAATTGGAATGCTGAGAATATCACATGCCATCTTTGAAAGGCAAGGAAATCGAGAAGAGTTAGCTTTCAAATAATCCCAGACATTAAATTTCGTCGCCAATCTATTATCAAGAGTCCTTTCTTCCAAATAATAATCCAATTCAGACTTTTCGATCGTTGACTCATCTTGACTCTTGAATGAAAAAAAATCCTGCACTCGTATAATTAATAAAGGATTAACATAACAAAGTGGCAATCAAATAAATAACATTAAATCTAAACATTTAACTAGTAAAGAAGTTCAAACTTACATCAAATACATCATAATCATCTACTTGACTGGGGTTAGGGGCAACAACAGGTTGTGTGAAGAATGTAATATCCCGATTTGTAATTAGGGCTAATGACTCTGATAATTATTGTAATTATCTTGATTTAAATCCTTTTGGGATTAATGTAATATGAATTTTGGAATAAATACATGTGGTATTTAAGATCAAGGGTTAAGATTCATTGATAATGGGTCGGTATCCTATGCTTTGCGGTTATATGAACTTAAAGTGGAGGTGGATAGGATGATGACAAGTGGCAAGAGGGTAGCCTTTGGATGTGGCACTAGAAGACAAAAGTCACTTTTTCCTCTTCTCTCTCTCTCTCTTGTGCGGTTGTGTGTGTGTGAGGAAGAGAATTTCATCATCCTCCTCCCATTTTTCTCTCTCATTTTCTCATCTCTCTCCTTCCTCCATTTCTGACGCTGGTTTGAGCTTGGAAAGAGGAGAAGAAAAGCTTGATCTTTGGTAAGAAATACTCCTCCTTTGCTCAAAACCTCTTCTATAATATTGTTCATCTCAATGAGAGCTACATTGTGATGGTTGTAGAATCTTGAGAAGTGGTGCTTGGTGATTTGCTCGAAATTGGAAGTTGAGGAATCAAAGTTCTTGATTGGGCAAAGTAAAGAGGTAGGCATTTAGAACATTTTGGTATGTTGTTTGTGATTTTTGGCTAAGTTTAGTCAAATATGGAATTTTGCCCTAATTTGCACCAAATATGGAAATATGAAGTTCATTATGATTGATGATTGGAAATGATTTAGTTTGGAGATATATGAACATTTGATGCATTTTGGATAGATAGAAATTGATTGGGAATCATTTGGGTCACTTGGGAAAAGTTGGAAAATCTGTTTTGTTTAAGCTCCGTTTTTCGCTGTCAGTTTGGACGAGCGTTTTGAGTGACCAAATGGTATTGGAAAATTATGAAACTTTCCAGTCTTAAAGTTCACATCCCAAGCTTCAAATTGGTCATATAGTTCGTGTCATTTCGTTCATAATTCTGTGAGATATGGTTGCCCAAAGTTTGGGATTGAAACAGAACTCTGTTTTGGAGCAATGTGTAGTTTTTGGTAATTCTGGATTTGTGTAGTGATTTCCAGTGAATGGCTATATTTTTCCTTGAAATAGGACTTATATACCTTTCATTTGGCTTTGGAATCACTTCGTTTCGATTTTTCTAGAATTAGTTATGTTTTTTCGAAGTTCAGCCCAGAGTCAGGAAACTTCTGGGCCGCGGCCCAAGAGTGGTGGGCCGCAGCCCAAGACCTTCTGACCATCTTTGGGCCGCGGCCCAAGGAATGGTGGGCCGGGGCCCATCCCTGTTTTCCAGAACTTAGTGTTTATGAAAAGTGACCTTCAACCTATTGTTTCCCAACCTTTTAGGGCTTTCATTAGAGACATTTGTGGCCTCTTAGGAGTCCTAAATGATAACCAACTTAGTGTATTATGGGATTAAGTAATTGGAGAAGAGATTGATCAATTATCCCTAATTTGGTATAGGATTTGATATCTGCCGAACGCGTGAGCCTACTGTGCCAAAGATTGTCAGGAAAGCTTCAGGTAGCGACCTCTCTCTTATACTTTGTGTAAATGTATTGTATGTTTGTTTGTCATTCATTGTGTGGATTCTGCTGCTACTGCTTTGTGATACCTTGTGCATTGAGATACTTTATGGAGCATAGTGATACATCGTGCGTTGAGATGCTTTGTGGTGCTTTGTGCTTTGTGTTGCTGCTACATAGTGTTCACCGCGAAAGCGGGCGTTGTGCATAGTGATTACAGTGAAAGCTGGCATAGTGTTCACCACGAAAGTGGGCGTAGTGCATTGTGAATACAGCCGTGAGTGCTGTCGTATGTGGCGTGAGCCAGAGATCATTGTGAAGCTGCTGTTTATGATGAACATACATGCTTTATGTTTATATATCGTATGAGTGAGTTGTTGCTCTGGGATTCTTTAGAATCTCATTCCTCCATATGACTAATCTTTTCAGACAGGGCAAGTGGCTCGAAGGAGAAGCGACCAACCCGGAGTGGTTAGGATCTCTTAGGGACATTCAGGCTTTTGGGATAGTTGGTTATCTTCATTTTGGATTCGGGATTGCTAAAGTGTATAGAGATGTAAATGATTATTTTGATCGTGTAATCCCCTTTATGGGAAAACTCTTAAACCCATATTATTTATGTAAGTAACCCGGGGTTTGCCGGGATTTTGGTTTCCGCACTTTGATATTTATTATGTACTCTGATTTCTCAAGTAGTTATATCCGTACATGAATGTGAGACCAAGAATATTTGTGTTTTAAATTGAATTTTGAAACGCCCCCTCTTTTGTATGAGGGATTATAAATTGTTAAATCATTTTATTGGTCTCTATTTCACTTAAATTTTGTAATCCGGATGTAATTACGGTGAGGGGGTTACATTTTTGGTATCAGAGCCGCAGTTCCTGGCAAGGGTAGTGTTTGCTAGGATAGCTCCCATAGTTGGACCTAATGATAAAAAACCATATGTGAATACTCGTCGTATGCATATATCTGTTTGGTTATGTGGATATATGTACTTTGTAGAATTATGGGAATAATATGATTGTTGGATTAATGGGGTGAGTTCTTTGTAGAATGAAAAGAACAACGAAAGGTCGCCCCAGAGGACAACAAATGGATCCCGATGTGGAGTTGGTCGATGACAATCCACCGGATCCTATGCAAGAGCTAATGGGCTTGATAAAGGATCAGAAGGATATGATTACGGAGCTTAGAGAAGAGCTCCGAGCTGAGAAAGCCAAGAACAATGAAGGTAGAGGCCAGTCTACTCAAGAAGGAACTCGAGGGGAAACCCGAGAGGAGACTAGACTGGGAGATACTGCTGAAGGGTCAACACGATCGCTTGGATCCCCTCCTCGTGTGATTCCGAACCAAGAATCCCATGGAGTGCCAGTCAAGGAGGAGCGAGACCTTGAGTTTTGGGTCTCCAAATTCTGCAAGCAACTACCTCCGGCATTTAAAGGGAAGTTTGATCCTCAGGCGGCTGAAGATTGGCTACACCGTCTTGAGAAGATTTTTGAGGTCCTAGTGTGTCCCTCCGAAGTGAAAGCCAAGTTGGCGGTGTACAAGCTTGAAGGCGATGCTGATCGTTGGTGGCGTAACATTGCCTTGTCTTTGCAGTTAAAAAATGAGCCATTGACCTGGGAGGTGTTCCAACAACACTTCAATGAGAAATATTTTCCCAAGTCAGTGAGACTTGAAAAGGAAACTGAGTTTCTCAATATCAAGCAAGGGGACACAGAGTCTTTCGACGAATATTTGTCCCGATTTACCCGCCTATCCCGATATTCCTCTTATCTTCAGAAAATGGATGATGAGGAGTTGAGCTCAGACATGTTAATTCGGGGGCTGAGGCGTGATATGAGAAAGAGACTCGCCACCCATCAGTTTTCCAAGTTCAACAAGGCTGTTGAAGAATGTCGGATCACTGAGAGTAATCTTAGAGAGTTGTATCCGGCTAAGACTGGTGGTGGTCATAGTGAGCCTAGTAAGGGCGGAGCTTCTCAGAAGCGGAAGGGCTCAGGATTATCCTCTTCATTTAGAGAGGGTAGTAAGAAGCCTTATCAGACTTGGAGTCGTGATCAGCAGAGAACTCCTAGTGTATGGACATGTCCTCGTTGCAACCAGCCACATCATGGCAAGACGTGTGATGGTCGGGTGATTTGCTTCAAATGTAAGCAAGTGGGGCATACATCTGTTGAGTGTGGACAGACACGACCAGAGCAGAGACAGAGGACTCAGGGCCGAGTGTTTGCTATGACTCACGAAGAGGCCCGGAAATCCCCAGAGCTGATACAAGGTAAAGTTCTTATCCATGGCATTGAGTTACAAGCGTTATTTGATTCGGGTGCAAGTCACTCCTTTATTGCTTATGCTTGTGTGAAGCGTCTGGGAATGAATGTGCATAAGTTGCCATTCGATTTGATTGTGTCAACACCAATGGGTGTGAAGGCTGTAACTACTGAAGCCTGCTTAAATTGTGTTATAACCGTTGAGAGTCATGAATCAGTAGTAGATTTGATTTGTTTACCGCTCTGCCAGTTAGAAGTCATTTTGGGTTTCGATTGGTTGAGAGCTAACAATGTGTTGTTAGATTGTGGAAACAAGAGGATTGTATATCCTGTTCCTCAGAGCATTGAGAATGACGATGTTGATTTGAATTTCCTTTCAACAGCTAAGGCTGAGAAGTATTTGAAAAAGGGTTGTCAAGGGTATATGGTTTTCTTTTCTGTACAAGGGGAACCCAGTGAAACTTTGAGTAGTATACCCGTAGTGAATGAATTCCCTAAAGTTTTTCCGGATGATTTAAGCGGATTACCTCCGGAAAGGGAAGTTCAGTTTCCGATTGACATTGTGCCTGGAGCGGGTTCTGTATCTAAAGCCCCGTACCGTATGGCCCCAAATGAAATGGCGGAATTGAAGAAGCAGATTGAAGATCTGCTTGAGAAAGGTTTTATTAGACCTAGTGTGTCGCCTTGGGGTGCTCCAGTTTTGTTTGTGAAAAAGAAAGACGGAAGTCTTCGATTGTGCATTGACTATAGAGAGTTGAATAAGGTTACCATTAAGAATAAGTACCCTCTCCCTAGAATCGATGATCTCTTAGATCAATTATCTGGCGCATGTGTGTTTTCGAAGATTGATCTAAGGTCGGGGTATCATCAGCTGCGAGTGAAAGCGGACGATGTTTCGAAGACTGCTTTCCGGACCAGGTATGGTCATTATGAATTTTTGGTGATGCCATTTGGGTTAACCAATGCACCTGCGGTTTTCATGGATTACATGAACCGTATTTTTCGACAATACCTAGATCAGTTTGTTGTGGTATTCATCGACGATATTTTGATATACTCTAAGAGTAGAGAAGAGCATGAGCATCATTTGAGAATTGTGTTGAACACGTTGTGTGAGAAGCAACTCTACGCTAAATTGAGTAAGTGCGAGTTTTGGCTATCGGAAGTGAGATTCCTAGGCCATGTTATCTCGCAGGAAGGGGTCTCTGTGGATCCTAGTAAGGTGGAAGCAGTACTGAACTGGAAGAGGCCAGAAACTGTTGCTGAGATACGCAGTTTTCTGGGTCTTGCTGGTTATTATCGGAGATTCATTCAGAATTTCTCCCGCATTGCGTTGCCGATGACCAAGCTCACGAGAAAAGATCATCCGTTTGTATGGGATGAACATTGTGAAAATAGCTTTGTGGAGCTGAAACAAAGGTTAACTACGGCACCTGTGTTGATTTTGCCCGATCCCAGTTTGACATACGTTGTGTATTCTGATGCCAGTGGGCAGGGATTAGGGTGTGTCCTTATGCAGCAGGGACGTGTGGTGGCCTATGCCTCTCGACAGCTCAAACCTCATGAATTGAACTATCCCACCCATGATCTGGAGCTTGCGGCCAAAGTGTTTGCATTGAAGATTTGGCGTAATTACCTGTATGGTGTGACTGTGGAATTGTACTGCGACCACAAGAGTCTCAAGTATCTGTATGATCAGAAAGAACTGAATATGAGACAACGTCGTTGGATGGAGTTGCTTAAGGACTACAACCTGGAAATAAAATACCATCCGGGTAAGGCAAATGTAGTCGCTGATGCTCTTAGTCGAAAGACTGTGGTTGTGGCAGCTATGATGATACACGAGGGGAAGTTGATTACGGATTTTCGTGATATGAATCTGTCGAACCAGATCATCTGTGCCAACTATAATGTTTCCCAAGGGGAAAGTGACTTGAGAGCTGAGATTGAAGAAGCTCAGAGGCAAGATGACTGGATTCAGCGTAATCTAGCCAGAATAGAGCGTGGTGAAGCTCAGGGCTATGATGTGTCGCCTAGTGGATTGATTCGTTATCAGAAGAGAATTTGTATTCCACTTAAGGCGGAGTTGAGACAGAAGATCTTAGATGAGGCGCATAAGAGCCAATACACTCTTCATCCTGGTATGACCAAGATGTACTATAACTTGAAATCCGAGTATTGGTGGCAGGGTATGAAGAGTGATGTGACGAAATATGTGGCGAGGTGTCTCACATGTCAGAAAGTGAAGATTGAACACCAAAGACCGCCTGGTTTGTTACAGAGTCCTGAAATTCCGGAATGGAAATGGGAAAGTGTGACCATGGATCTTGTTGTGGGATTGCCCAAGATCAGGAATTATGATGCGATCTGGGTCATTGTGGACCGGTTAATGAAGTCAGCGCACTTCTTACCGATCAAGGCTAGTTACTCTCCGGACAAGCTAGCAGAGATTTATGTTCGTGAAATTGTGAAGCTCCATGGCATACCGAAGAATATCATCTCTGATCGAGATCCCCGTTTCACCTCGAGATTCTGGAAGGCATTGCATGAGGCACTGGGTACTCAATTGAGATTCAGTACAGCCTATCATCCTCAGACAGATGGTCAGTCAGAGAGGACTATTCAGACCTTAGAGGATATGTTGCGGGCATGTGTTCTTGACTTCAAAGGGAGTTGGGATCGCTTTCTTCCACTTGCGGAGTTTGCCTACAATAATAGCTATCATGCGAGCATTCAAATGGCGCCGTATGAAGCGTTGTATGGAAGAAAATGCCAATCGCCATTGTGTTGGAATGAGTTGTCCGAGAGGAAGCTCTATGGGCCGGATCTTGTGGATCAAACCTCAGCCCAGATTCGAATCATTCGTAAGAGGCTTCTTGCAGCTCAGAGTCGGCAGAAGAGTTATGCGGACAAGAGGAGAAGACCTCTAGAGTTTGAAGTTGGTGACCATGTATTTATGAGAATATCACCTGTCACTGGTATTGGGCGAGCTATAAAGCGAAAGAAGTTAAGCCCGAGGTATATAGGTCCTTTTGAGATCCTTGATAGGATTGGGCCTGTTGCGTATCGTATAGCCCTACCTCCGAGCTTGAGCAGACTCCATGATGTATTTCATGTTTCCCAATTGAAGAAGTACCAACCGGATCCATCTCATGTCGTTGAGTATGAGAATGTGGAGTTGCGAGATAACTTCACGTATGCGGTGGAGCCAGAGCAGATAATTGAACGAGAGGAACGTCGGCTCAGACACCGGAGCATTCCTTATGTGAAAGTGATCTGGAAGGGTATGACCCAGCGGGAAGCAACTTGGGAAACGGAAGAGGATATGCGAAGACGATATCCGAAGTTTATGGCTCAAGTGGTGTAACAAATTTCGAGGACGAAATTAAATTGACGGGGGGAGAATTGTAATATCCCGATTTGTAATTAGGGCTAATGACTCTGATAATTATTGTAATTATCTTGATTTAAATCCTTTTGGGATTAATGTAATATGAATTTTGGAATAAATACATGTGGTATTTAAGATCAAGGGTTAAGATTCATTGATAATGGGTCGGTATCCTATGCTTTGCGGTTATATGAACTTAAAGTGGAGGTGGATAGGATGATGACAAGTGGCAAGAGGGTAGCCTTTGGATGTGGCACTAGAAGACAAAAGTCACTTTTTCCTCTTCTCTCTCTCTCTCTTGTGCGGTTGTGTGTGTGTGAGGAAGAGAATTTCATCATCCTCCTCCCATTTTTCTCTCTCATTTTCTCATCTCTCTCCTTCCTCCATTTCTGGCGCTGGTTTGAGCTTGGAAAGAGGAGAAGAAAAGCTTGATCTTTGGTAAGAAATACTCCTCCTTTGCTCAAAACCTCTTCTATAATATTGTTCATCTCAATGAGAGCTACATTGTGATGGTTGTAGAATCTTGAGAAGTGGTGCTTGGTGATTTGCTCGAAATTGGAAGTTGAGGAATCAAAGTTCTTGATTGGGCAAAGTAAAGAGGTAGGCATTTAGAACATTTTGGTATGTTGTTTGTGATTTTTGGCTAAGTTTAGTCAAATATGGAATTTTGCCCTAATTTGCACCAAATATGGAAATATGAAGTTCATTATGATTGATGATTGGAAATGATTTAGTTTGGAGATATATGAACATTTGATGCATTTTGGATAGATAGAAATTGATTGGGAATCATTTGGGTCACTTGGGAAAAGTTGGAAAATCTGTTTTGTTTAAGCTCCGTTTTTCGCTGTCAGTTTGGACGAGCGTTTTGAGTGACCAAATGGTATTGGAAAATTATGAAACTTTCCAGTCTTAAAGTTCACATCCCAAGCTTCAAATTGGTCATATAGTTCGTGTCATTTCGTTCATAATTCTGTGAGATATGGTTGCCCAAAGTTTGGGATTGAAACAGAACTCTGTTTTGGAGCAATGTGTAGTTTTTGGTAATTCTGGATTTGTGTAGTGATTTCCAGTGAATGGCTATATTTTTCCTTGAAATAGGACTTATATACCTTTCATTTGGCTTTGGAATCACTTCGTTTCGATTTTTCTAGAATTAGTTATGTTTTTTCGAAGTTCAGCCCAGAGTCAGGAAACTTCTGGGCCGCGGCCCAAGAGTGGTGGGCCGCAGCCCAAGACCTTCTGACCATCTTTGGGCCGCGGCCCAAGGAATGGTGGGCCGGGGCCCATCCCTGTTTTCCAGAACTTAGTGTTTATGAAAAGTGACCTTCAACCTATTGTTTCCCAACCTTTTAGGGCTTTCATTAGAGACATTTGTGGCCTCTTAGGAGTCCTAAATGATAACCAACTTAGTGTATTATGGGATTAAGTAATTGGAGAAGAGATTGATCAATTGTCCCTAATTTGGTATAGGATTTGATATCTGCCGAACGCGTGAGCCTACTGTGCCAAAGATTGTCAGGAAAGCTTCAGGTAGCGACCTCTCTCTTATACTTTGTGTAAATGTATTGTATGTTTGTTTGTCATTCATTGTGTGGATTCTGCTGCTACTGCTTTGTGATACCTTGTGCATTGAGATACTTTATGGAGCATAGTGATACATCGTGCGTTGAGATGCTTTGTGGTGCTTTGTGCTTTGTGTTGCTGCTACATAGTGTTCACCGCGAAAGCGGGCGTTGTGCATAGTGATTACAGCGAAAGCTGGCATAGTGTTCACCACGAAAGTGGGCGTAGTGCATTGTGAATACAGCCGTGAGTGCTGTCGTATGTGGCGTGAGCCAGAGATCATTGTGAAGCTGCTGTTTATGATGAACATACATGCTTTATGTTTATATATCGTATGAGTGAGTTGTTGCTCTGGGATTCTTTAGAATCTCATTCCTCCATATGACTAATCTTTTCAGACAGGGCAAGTGGCTCGAAGGAGAAGCGACCAACCCGGAGTGGTTAGGATCTCTTAGGGACATTCAGGCTTTTGGGATAGTTGGTTATCTTCATTTTGGATTCGGGATTGCTAAAGTGTATAGAGATGTAAATGATTATTTTGATCGTGTAATCCCCTTTATGGGAAAACTCTTAAACCCATATTATTTATGTAAGTAACCCGGGGTTTGCCGGGATTTTGGTTTCCGCACTTTGATATTTATTATGTACTCTGATTTCTCAAGTAGTTATATCCGTACATGAATGTGAGACCAAGAATATTTGTGTTTTAAATTGAATTTTGAAACGCCCCCTCTTTTGTATGAGGGATTATAAATTGTTACATCATTTTATTGGTCTCTATTTCACTTAAATTTTGTAATCCGGATGTAATTACGGTGAGGGGGTTACAAAGAAGACATTATTTGCATTAGAGCTTGAAGAAGCAGCTCCAACAGTTGGGGCTGAAGATGAAGATGATATTCCACTTTTATACTCATTAAAAACATAATACAACTTGCTCCTTATGTTTTCAATCTTTTCATGAGAGTTAATGGGATCCACTTTTCCAAATGTGAACTTAATCACATCAAGCTTCATCCGAGGATCAAGGATAATTGCTAGGGCAAGGATGACACTATAGTCACTCCAATATTTGTCGAACTTGTCAAGCATAGACTGAGCCATTTCCCGGATCACAGAATCGTTATTATGCAAATGTCCTTTCAACAACAACTCAATCTTCGAAATCTGTGTGAAATACATGTTAGAAGTGGGATATGATGATCCAGGAATCAAGTTTGTTATCACTGCAAAAGGCTTCAAGAATGTGCACATGATCTCTCCTCTAGCCCACTCTTCGCTTGTTGGACAATGGCTGTAATTTGAGTCGTTCAAAGCTAAGCTAGCAAAAGCTCGACGATACTTAAGTGCAGACTCAAGCATTGCATGTGTGGAATTCCATCTAGTCAGGACATCATATCGTAAACCGACTAAAGTGTCAATACCCCCAACTGCTTCAACCCTTTTCCTGAATTCAATCATCCTTGCCTCTGATTTCCTTACATATTGAATGCTAGCCCTAATCTTGTTCAAAGCACCTTCTGCTACTCTCAAGCCATCCTGAACTATGAGATTCAAGATGTGGGCAGAACATCGAACGTGGAAGAACTCTCCATTGCATATCAAGCTATTACTCAAGTTCAAATTCTCTTTCAAAATTCTTTGCATCTGAAAATTGGTTGAAGCATTATCCAAAGTGATCGAGAATACTTTCTTTTCAATTCCCCATTCAACCAATATCTCATGCGCCCTTTTTGCCATTTCAGATCCAGTGTGAGGAGGCTCCATCTTAGAAAATGAAAGTATTTTGCTATTAAGATTCCACTGCTCGTCAACAAAGTGAGCAGTCAATCAAAGATAACCTTCAGCGGTTATTGCTGTCCAACAATCAAATGTCAAGCATATCCTACTTGGACTCATTAACAGTTTTTTCTTCAGGTTATCCTTTTGATGAAGATAAAAATTCCAGACATCAACCACAGCAGTTTTTCTAGTAATGTTCCTATAATCAGGATTTAAATATGCAAGCAACTCCCTAATTCCATCATACTCCACAAAAGAATATAGAAGATTATGTTTGATGATGCAATATGCAATGATTTCTCGTACCCTATTTGGGTCAATCTTTCTAGATCTTACAATCCTAGCTTGGTCTATCATCATGGCACCAACATCCTTATATTTTGGGAGTGACTTACAATGTTCAACATGACGCCGAAGGTGTGAAGTCCCACAATCCTTGCTTCCCACAACATACGGCTTCCCACATCCATTACATTTGGCTTTTTCTTTGCCGTCAACTACACCAATTTTGGTAAAATACCTCCAAACATCAGATGTCGTACACCTCGCTTTTTTACTTGGAACAGGATCATCTTTATTTTGTGTTTGTAAACAAGAAGAGTCAGGTGCAGCAGGTTGTTCAGATTGTGTCGTCACATTGACATCATCAACATCCATTGCAGAAGTTGTAGCACTGTCAACATTCTTTCTTTTATTATCTTTATCCTCATCATTCACATTTGTAATTGTAGCCATCTTTTTTATAACTAAAAATTAATCAAAAAGTCCAGCACATTGCATATTGCAACAATCATAGACAGTATAAATCAAGATTTGCAACACTATTGCAAAAAAAAAATCTACCAACCAATTCAGAATTCAGAATACTACCACAATCAATTTTATTTTCCAATGTTATAAATTTAGATACCTGAGAGTCAGAGAGAGAGAGAGAATGGACGCCGGAGGAGATGAGAGTGTCAAGGAATCAAAGCCACAATGGACAAATCCACTCATTCAAAGCCACAATTAGCAATCTAAGAAGCTAGAACATATGTGCTGATCTGTTTCATGAGAAAGGAGTTTCTCAGTTTCAAATGATTAGCACATCCTAAATGTTAACAGAGACCGGACTGAGTCAAATTCCACCCCTACTTGTTACATGAGCAAAATAAAATTGCTATCACTGGTACTCTGGTAGATTCATTCAAATATATGTGTGTGTATAATTTGAATAAGTACAAATAATCAATGAAATTTTTTTTGATCTAAATGATTTTAAAAAATAAAAGCATATATCAATTTGAATTTAAACAAAACTCACAGAATTTATCATATAGTGTTTTGAAACAAAATCCCTATACGCCAATTCATTATTTCTTTTTGTACCACACCAATTCATTATTTCAGTTGAAACTAATGCAAGGCAACCAATAATTCAAGAGTCACTACAAAAAAATATGATTTAGTAGCGGTTAAAAATGGGTATTTGTAGCGGTTCTAACCGCTACAAAATAGGTTAGTAGCGGTTTGAGAAACCGCTACTAAATCGTACGTTGCAAACGGTTTTGTAGTGGTTTTATAAAACCGCTACTCAATCAAAAATAAGCGCTACAAACTTTGTAGCGGTTCATATTAACTGCTACAACACCCAGAGATATTTGTAGCGGTTATATAACCGCTACAAATATAAAAAATTTTATTGAGAGCTTAAAAAAAGAATTTTTTTTTTTGTAGCGGTTAATAAACCGCTACAAATATAAAAAATTCAAAATTTGTTGGCGAAAAAAAAATGACATTTTTTATTTGTAGCGGTTAAGGAACCGCTACTAATTTTGAATTTCATGAAATTAGTAGCGGTTTTTAAAACCGCTACTAATTTCATGAAATTCAAAATTGGCTCCAAAAAATTTAAATTGAGCCGTAAAAAGGCGTGTTATTTAGTAGCGGTTTAATAACCGCTACAAATATTTAAATTTTTTTTTAAAAATATACGATGATTTTTTTTCTGTTTTTTCAATATTATATTAAATAGTTTATTTTGTTATTATTTTATCTATTTCAATTAGTTTATTATTTAATAGTTTAACTTATTAATAAATAAAAAGAAAAAATGTAATTGAATAGGATTAGTATAAAATTTATATTAATAATATTATTAAGGATAGCTAGGTAATAAGGAATTATTATGTTTTCTAATATAATGTAATTGTGTATGAAAAATAGATGAAAATGAGATAGAGTTATGATATATCTAGAAAAAAAAATTGTTAGAATAAATTTTATAGAAAGGAAAGAAGTATTCTAAAAAAAATTGAAAATCTTGTTACCATATTTGATCGTATTATTCAGCTCCTCTACTCATACGAAAGAAGTTGTAAATGAGAGGAAATGAAAGAAAGGTAAGGTGAAAAGAAATTGGGGAGTGTTTGAAATGAGTTGTGATAAGGGTATTTATAGGGATCCACGTATTATTTGTAGCGGTTAATGTAGCGGTTATTAATTAGTAGCGGTTATTTATATTTTTGTAGCGGTTTAATATTCATCGTGCTATTTGTAGCGGTTATTAATTAGTAGTGGTTATTTATATTTTTGTAGTGGTTTAATAACCGCTACAAATATTATTTTAATTTTTTTTTTACATTTTATTTTAACACAAATTTTTTGCATTTTTTGTAAAGACAAATTTTTTACACTTGAATTTGATCACTCATCGTCGACATCCCTACAGAAATTTTGTAGAAAAATTATTGTTATTGATGTATTATTAAATTTAAAAAATGTAATTCAAATGACGTGGACTTAAAAAAACTCACCGCAGTAGAGGTAAATTGTCATCGCCTTCAGGAAAGTAGCTTTCAAAATCAGCTGGCTGAAATGACTCACTCTCATAGGCAATGTTTTCGCCTTCACCCATGTCGTAAAGGTCTCTTAGCTTTAAATGAACGACCATGTGCCAATCCTTATGCCTCTCGTCCTCGACATAATAAACCTGATGTGCCTCTGAAGCTAGAATATACGGCTCATCATCTTGAGAAATACCAGTATGAATCGGCCGTGAGAAATTGACTGATGTGATCCCTAGGTCGTCAGTTGTCAGTCCCCGAGAAGTAGTGGTATTTGCCCACAAACACTTGAACAGCGTCACGGTGAAACGGCCTTGATAATTAAGCTCGACCACATCAAGAAGCTTGCCATAGTAAGGGACGCCTCCGAACTGCATGTTGGCGTCACTGCTGCTCGCATAACTCCTTGTCCCAAATGTGCCATAAACATCCGAATTCTGTGTTTGCAATCCTTGATCCCGTGAAACCGTGCAAAACTTAAAACCATTGACATTGTATGCTGTAAACCGTTTTGCATGATCAAGAGGGCCGATTGCGAGAGCTCTGAAATCTGGTGAGTGTGGGTTGTGGTCATTTAGTATTCTGCGCGCAAACCAGCTAGGGAATTCTCTGTGGACCCTCCTATCAACTTTCGAGGATGTCTGTGTACGGATCCTGAGTTGACGCTTGACATGACTTCTGAATTCCCTGCAATTAATAATGGAAAGGCGTTAGTGAAATGAAAGTGAGAAATGTTACGAAAGATAAAGATCGAATAACATGTGAGTGTACAATTCTTACCGTATGAAAGGTTCAACTTGAGTGCAATTAATCAAGACATGTCTATGTGCTTGGAACTTCTCAGTTGCCGTTAGTTTGAAGTTCTCAGTTGCTCCAACTGGTTTACCAACACGAGGGATAAATTCTCCTGATGTCGGCGCAGGTTCCGGACAATCGTCAATACGAGGCGGGCAGTTGAAAGCCGTCTCAAGATCATCAAAATACCTTGAGCAAAAATATAGCACCTCATCCCCTATATAGCCTTCAGCTATAGAACCTTCTGGCTACGCCTTATTCCTCACGTAAGATTTTAATTTCCCAAGGAACCTACGAAGTACAGAAGAGAAAATTGATATAAAATGATGAAAAGGACGACTAGCAAACATTAAATACGGACAATAAATTAAAGCACATATTTAAAATGAGTACCTCTCAATCGGATACATCCAACGATATTGTACTGGTCCAGCGAGCTTTGTTTCATGAACGAGGTGGGCTATAAGGTGAACCATCACAGTAAAAAAGGACGGAGGAAAGATCATCTCTAAATGACAAAGCGTAAGAATAATTTTCGACTGCAGCTGATCGAGCTCCTCAACGATCAAAACCTTAGAACACAACTTCCGAAAGAAAGAACAAAGTTCCACCAAAATGATGGAAATATCGGGAGGAAGTGTATTCTTTATAGCCAGAGGGAGTAACTGCTGCATAAGAACATGTGAGTCGTGACTCTTCAGGCCAGCAACCTTTCGAGCCTGCAAGTCGACACATCGAGAAATGTTGCTTGAATACCCATCAGGAACTTTTAATTTCTTCAACGTCGCGAGGAACACATCCTTGTTCGGTTTTGTGAGGGTAAACTTTGCCGGTGTAAATCTGTCATGCTCATATGGCCAAGCGTCTTCACGAACTCCCATGTCGCGTAAATCTTTCCTCGCTTGAAGGTGATCTTTTGTCTTGCCGGGTTCGTTAAGCAGCGTATACAGCACATTGTCGTAAACATTATTTTCAATGTGCATTACAGTAAGACTGTGGCGAAGTAAATTAGATCTCCAATATGGAAGCGTGAAGAAAATACTTATCTTCTTCCACTGCTGAGGCGCCGAAGTCCTGCGCGTCTTTTGGCGAGTTGGTGCTGAATCGTCACTTTTTCCAAACTCAAAGTCAACATGCTCAAGCTGTTGTAAGATATCTGAACCGGATAAAGTCTGAGGTGTTCCTCTTTTCTCTGGTTTCCCATTGAAGCGATTCCGTTGCAATCTGAACTTATGCGTTCCATTGAGAAACCTCCGATGCCCCATAAAGCACCACTTTCGGCTGTGGGGAAGGCGCAATGCGTCAGAGTCAAAATTGCAAGCTGGACACGCCGACCCAGTATGCACATTCCAACCAGATAATGTGCCAAGGCCAGGAAAGTCACTAATCGTCCACATCAAGGCTGCACGCATGTTGAACAAAGTCTTGCTGTAAGCATCGTACGTCTCCAAGCTGACATTCCACAGGTCAAGCAATTCCGCAATAAGCGGTTGGAGATACACATCGATGTCATTGCCCGGTGCCTTTTTTCCTGGAATGATCATAGACATAATGAAAGAGCTTTGTTTCATACACATCCAGGGGGTAAGTTGTAGGGAACTAAGACTACCGGCCAAATACTGTAACTTGTGCTAAGATTCCCGAAAGGATTGAAACCGTCGGTCGCCAACGCAAGTCGAACATTTCTGGGGTCACTCGCAAAATCTGGAAAGTCGTTGTCAAACGTTTTCCAAGCAGCTGCATCCCGCGGATGTCTTAATTTACCGTCTTCGTTTTTATCAACGGCATGCCACCTCATGTGCTCAGCAGTTTTAGACGACATAAATAATCTTTGTAGACGAGGTTTCAAAGGGAAGTACCTAAGAATCTTTGCAGGTTTCTTCTTCTGCTTTTTCCCCTTCCGAATTGTCTTGTACCTCGATGTGTGACATCTCTTACACGTCTCCCTACTGGAATCGTCTCCCCAATACAGCATACAATCATTTGGGCACGCATCAATCTTTTGATAATTCAACCCCAACCTGTTGATAATCTTCTTGGCCTCATAGAAGGTTGTGGGAATCTCGGCGTCGGGGAATGCATCTTGTAATAAGTCGAGCAACATCGACATTCCCTTATCTATGATCCCACACAAGCACTTGATATGATACAATTTGATCAAGAAAGATAATTTAGAATATTTGCGACAACCTTGATATAAAGGACGATCTGCCTCATCCATCAAGCTGAAAAAATCCCAAGCTGCTTCATTCCCCATAAAAGCCGGCTCAGAGCCGTGCACTTCTTCGTTGAAGTTGTCGCCTTGAAATCCAAACGCATCACGCACAGCATCATTCACAGGATCATCTTCATCTACTTGAACACCTACTTGAGAACTTTGAGGAAGAGCATCGTCATATCTAATGCCGGCCTTCTCACCATGAACTGCCCAGAACGTATAGGCCTCAGGGAAAGGCTTCACAAGCAAATGTTCCTTCACAATATTTCGTGCATGCCACTTCTTGAACTTGCATTTCCGACACGGAAAGACGATCTTGTCGTTACAGCTGGCGTGAGTGAATGCGAAATCTAAGAAACTGTTTAATCCGTACAAATATTTAGGAGAATTGCGCGGCAACCTTATCCATGATTTATCCATAGCTACAAGTGAGAGAGAAGAAAGTATAGAGAAGA
Source organism: Inga oerstediana (assembly GCA_963210345.1). Lineage (NCBI taxonomy): Eukaryota > Viridiplantae > Streptophyta > Magnoliopsida > Fabales > Fabaceae > Inga > Inga oerstediana. Next base: position 62,385,126 of record OY723400.1, read on the forward strand.
AGATGAGTGAGAAGATAATGACGAATGCCTAGAACCTTATATTCTGAAATTCCAATGTTTATAATTTTGTAGCGGTTATTAAACCGCTACACCAACCGCTACAGTTATAAAATATTAGTAGCGGTTATATATATAAAACCGCTACTAATATTCAAGCCGTTAATTGGTGGGAAATTCAAAATGTACTTGTTGAGTATTAGTAGCGGTTATATATATAAAACCGCTACGAATGTTCAACGTATTAGTAGCGGTTATATATATTAAACCGCTACTAATATTAAAGCCGTTGGACATTAAATATAAAAATAATTTTCTAATTTGTAGCGGTTATACATAACATAACCGCTACAAATGTGCACAAAGGCGGCAAATTTCAAAATTCAAATGATTTGAGTGTTTGTAGCGGTTATTAGTGTATAACCGCTACAAACAGATATATTTGTAGCGGTTTCTGAAGATAAACCGCTACAAATATATATATACATTTGTAGCGGTTATTAGTTAAAAACCGCTACAAATATATAGATTTGTAGCAGTTTTAACTTAAAACCGCTACAAATATATATATACTTTTTTTTTAAAATTTAGATATAAATCATTCATAAATTATTTCAACGCGATCTAATAATATAAATATAATTATATAAAACACAATATGAAAATTCTGAAATAAAAACTCATAAATATTTACAAATGTTTTCACAAAAGAAAATGTCCTAAACTAAGGAGCTGGGGGCTGATCCTCTGGTGCTCCCACAGGTGGGCCTCCCCCAGATGTCGCTGGATCGAGCCGCTGCGCAGAGTGAACCGCACCATCATCATCAGCAGGAGGAGGAGCAGTAGCAGGAGGAGTAGTACTCGGTACGATGTAGCGAGGGACAGGGGGAACCGCTGGATGCTGCTCGTTCGGGAACAGGCGACTCCATGCTCCCTCGAGCATGGTGTTCGCGATCTCACGCCACTGCGTCTGCTGAGCGTACAACATATCTGCGTGCATCTGCAGGTGCTGCTGCTGCTGCACCTGCATCTCCTGCATCTACTGCTGCGTCTGCTCCAAATCTGACCGCAGCTGGTCAATAGACTCGTCCCTCCGACGTCTGACCCCTCTAGAGCTGCCAGCCTCAAAGGTCTTTGATCCTGCTGTGTGGTGGATCGTCTGCTGCGCCCGGATCTTGGTGTTCCTCTGAGAAAGCTCCTGGAAAAACAAATAATTAAATGTATTATAATTTAAAATTAAATACAAATTAAATTGAAATTATAATATCAAAAATATAATAAATACATTACCTGCGCCTGAGGGCTCCTCCTGAACTGGACGAAACGCGCCCAGTCGTTCGGCGACACGCCGTCCGGGACGCTTTCGATCAGCTGCTCCAGAGGCATCGTCCCATCCTTATCCACCATGTGGAAGAGACGGTTCCTCCTGTTCCTCCAGGCATCGCCCATCTTCACGAGGGCGTACCTCTTCCGGTTGGCCCAGACGGCAAACCGCAGCTGAAAAAAATTTATTTAAATATCAATAATTATAAAAACCATAATTTTAAAAAAATAATTAAATAGAATTAATTAAAAAAATATTAATTAAATAGTTTTAATTACTTGAACCACCTCCTCCCAAGCTTGGTCCTTCGGCCCCCTCGGAATGTGCCTCCACGTCGGGAAGTGAAGGGGGAACCGCATCCAATTCGCTCCCAGGTCGTTCAGGAAGCGGTTGAGCAGGTGACCCCCATTGTGGATCAGCTGGTTAGTGCCCTCATTCCACGGCACTATAACTCGCAGGGACCGGTCCATGCTGTTCAGACCGGCCACATCCAGCCTCCTCGTCGACACGTTCCCCTGCTCATCTGCACAGTTGACCGCACGTTAGATAAATTATAATTCAAAGTTAACATTTCTAATTTAAATAAATAATTTACTAAATTAAAAAATTAATTTACCTTCGACCTGCACCTCAAACCCAGTGGACCACGAAGACGACCCTCGTGGGTTGTTCTGCTCCCGAGCGTCCTCCTCATAGAGGAACTGCTCCATCTCCCTGAACCCAATCGGGATCTCGAACTCCTCCTCGTTGAGGAAGTCCTCAACGCTAATCTCTGGCCTCTCCACCTCAGGCACCTCTGTTGCGGTCGTCGCCTGTGGGATCGTCTGCGGTGCCTGTGGGGGGATGGGCTGAGATGCCGCGGTAACCTTGCCTGCACGCTGCCCCCTCCCTCTGCCCCCTGCCCGGCTGCTGCCACCCCGTAAAGTCGGTCTGGAGACCTCAGGGGCCTTCCCCTTATCCTGTCCTGAAGCCATATCAACTGTAAAAATTAAAAAAAAAATTAGTCACATTATTATGCAAAATATAATAAAAATACAAATATAAATAAAAATAAGTGTTATATACGTACCTCAAGTGCGAATACTGAGCAAAAACTCCTATAGAGATGTCTGAACGCTCAAATCTCGAAGAAATCACTCAGAGAAACCTCAGGAAACAAAATGAGCAAAAGGAGAAATGAAGGACCGGGGGGTTTAAATAGGCCAAATATTAGTAGCGGTTATTCAAATAACCGCTACTCTAACCGCTACAAATAATTAAATTTGTAGCGGTTTTACAATAACCGCTACAAAAGTTCACAACGTTTGAAATTCTGTAGCGGTTATTGCCCAAAACCACTACAAATGTCGAGACTCTTGAAATTCTGTAGCGGTTATTGCCCAAAACCGCTACAAAATTATGACCTTTGGTATTTTGTAGCGGTTTATGTGCATTAACCGCTACAAAATCACCGCTACCAGTTTTGGCGGGAATTTCGTGCCAAATTTGTAGCGGTTTTTTGTAGGAAACCGCTACAAAATATCTTGCCGCTACAAATTTGTAGCGGTTTAGGTGAAAACCGCTACAAATACTATAATTTGTAGCGGTTTAATATAACCGCTACAATTGCACCGCTACAAAATGCCTTTTTTTTTATAGTGAGTATGGTTTGAAAATCCCTACCACTGTACCACGAATTGATCCTGGGTTAGTATCAAATAAGGGGTTCGATAATTGTTGAGTCCTATCTTACTTAAACCTTCTGCAACACAAACAATTCATACATCATTTAAACTAAAGTCTCTACCACAGAGAATTCATAATTCAAGAGTATGGTTCGAAAATCCCTACCACAAATTATTTACTCCTTTGCACAACTCAACGTCTCAACAGCACCAACAACACTATGTGCTTGTTCATCACAAATTCACCATCAGGTTGAGAGAGATGCAACCCGAACTCGAACGGTCGAACCCCTTATTCACCGGCAGCGAGTTGACAGCCAAACTCGAACCCCACCGACAACCCGCTAAGCTCGCCTGACGAGTGACGAGTCACGACTGTGTTGATTGATGAGCAGAGGAGTCGAGCCGAGAAGACGAGAGAGGAAGTTGATGTCAGATGTGGATGATTAGGGCATTTCAGATCTCATCATTGCAACTCGCCACTCGCCACTCGCTAGTCGGCAGTCGCCCGACGGCCGCACGAGAGAAAGAGGAAGAGCCGAATAGCAGTTCTGCAGCCTCGCCGCCTGTCGCCGAGAGTCGAATCAGAGAAAGGGGAAAGTGAGAACTGAGAAACGCGGGTTGATGTCGGGAGTGAAGAAATGAGAAGTCTGGGCAAATGAGAAAGGGGAAACGTGGGACAGTGGGATCGCTCTTCTCAAATTTTTTTAAACGGGTCAACCCGTTTAACCCGCGGGTTAGCCCATTTAACCCTCAGGTTAAACGGGTTCAACCCGTTTAACCCGTTTCCCAATTGGGCTGCTTTCCCTCAGCCCGAACCCGACCAAAAAAAAGGGCTGGCGGGCTCAGCCTGCCAACCCGACCCGAATTACCAGTGCTAGATAAAGAGATAATTTATATATATTTGCACTATATATTGAAATGCTTTGATATAGCTCAATGACCACCAATGATTTTGTAAAACAAGTAGTTGGGGTGGGATTAATCCTGCCCCACCACTTTGCCAACAAATTATTCTTGTCTGCGCAGAACTTTGGCAGCTAGCAAAGTGGTGGGGATCAAATCCCACCCCACCACTTTATTGCCAACTGAAACTCCCATTTAATCGTTTTGGGGTTTAAATACTGAATAATGCTATAATAAAGCAGTACGATTCCGATCATGTTCATTTTATGGAGCCAAAAGAAAAAACGAAAATTATTCCTAAGTGAACTAGTATCAAAATTGATTACGGTAAAATATGATTAATTGATTTCTAAAACTACGAATTGAATGTAATTAAAACTAATATTTTTGGGATTTTTTTTCAAATAACAAGGAATGTAATTAAAATTTGTTTTGCAAAGTATGATAAAAGCTTCCTAGAACAATGAATTTCATTTATCCTTGCTTCAAAAGATAATGGGAGTGTGTTAGTTTGACAAATTTACTCAAAAGATCATTTGAGCTAGCTTGAGTTAGGTGAATTAATTCCTCCACACCTGGTAGAAATTAATCCCTCTTACCAAAACCCAATTTAAACACTAACAATTGAAATTAACAATATGCAATGACACAAGTAACCAAAAACTCTTATATTACAAGCATAATATATTCATAGCAATCCCAAGCACAAACTTAACTAAGTCATTACACAAGAAATTGCTACTAATTAAGTTCAAAGTGTTAAATATACAAAGTTAAAACCAAATACACATCTAATCTCAAAAATTGTATAGAACCCTAATACCAAATTCCAATCCAATATACTAATCAAATTCTAAACCTAGAATTTAACTAATACAAAAGATTAAAATAGACATTAGATAGTAGAACACTCCCCAACTCCAAGCTCAAGATTCAACTCATTGCTCTAGGAGAAAGGGAAATTAGCCACTGCAATTTATCATCACAAATTCCCCAAATATATTCACAATTCCAGCCATATGAAACACTAATTAAGCAAATCAATTAGCATTAAATCAAGAAAGCTTGGTGGCGGAATTTGAACCAAAACAGAACAGAGGAACAGTTAGCGACAGTAGAGAGCCAGAGAAGAGAGTTAAATCTGCTTTGAATTTGCCAGTGTGGTCGATGAAGGAGAGAGGAAAAGAGCCGATGATGCTGGAAAGTGAAGGGTGAAGGTCGAGCTATATCTCAGCTTTCGGCGCCTCTCCTCTGTTCTCTCTACGGCGGACTGTGCGGGTTGAAGTGAAATTGAACCGGAACTGATGGTGAGTGACGGTGGATGGCTACCGCCGGTGGTGGAGGAAGGATGAAGTGGGGCGGTGATTCGCAGTTCGAACGTCTTCGGCGCTGGTTCTCTCGTGCCTTGTTGCGGCTAGGCTCCCTGTTCCAAGTTATCACCAGGTGCTCGACAGATTCAGACCTAAGCTTTTGCTGCAAAACGCTGTGTTTAACTCGTGGACTAAACTGGAATTTCTCAAATATCTGGGACCAATCTAGCATTTTTCAAATTCAAGTCCCAAACTGCCATTTTCAGTTTTAATTCCATTTTCCAAGTTCCTACAAGTAAAAATAATTTGCCCAACATCAAATCTTCTCAAAAATAAATGATTAAGAGTAATTACAAATTTTGATGACAATTTTGCCCTTTTTAGTCCTAATTTAATATATTTACTCTTAATCTCACTTAAGCACAAAGATGCATTTTAAGATAAGAAATTATGACAAAATCCCCAAATAAAGTGTAAATTATATAATAAAATTAGGGATTTGTCACCAACAAATCATTCTCACCTGCACCAGAGCTCTATTCTCAGTGAGGCTATGTCACCGATGGCTAACTGCCGGTTGTTGCTGACCGGCGGTGGCCAGCTGCCAGTGAGTGATTGTTGCTTTGTTTCCTTTTTGCATGAGGACATTTGTGTCTTTTTACATGAATTTTGAAAACCTCATTTTGTCAATCTTTTTCTAATTTATATGTCATATTAGCAAGCTTAACTAAATAATAATAATTAATGAGAAGAGTGAATGAGGGAGTTAATGAAGATGATTACTAGGGGGTTTTTGAAAATAAATGTCATATTAACTAACTTAACTAATTTCCTTAATCTAATCAAATTAGGTAAATATATGTCTTCTATTAAGGACCAGATGGAATACTTCCTATTTTCTTTGTGCCCTTTATAGTACTAATATTTGTTCTTTTCACCCTATTCTTGTTTGCCTTGCCTGCTCCCTGCAAAGAAGCACAAGCTATAGGTCAAAAGTTACAATATTATAGATAGAGGTTAGGAGTGCCATTGATTATACCCAAGAAGCCATGAATGTCATGATCCATCTCAAATTGCATGGCCTACTCGATATGGGAGATATTGTATCTATTATATACAGTATAATCCAACTAGCTTATTCATCTTACTTGAAAGCCCTAACATCGATGCATCGCGGTTATTCTATAACAACTATAATGTATCTTAAAACTTCACTATCCTTACTTAACAACTATTGTGTATGTCAACTCTATGTATGTAATGGTTGTTTGCTTGAGACCGTCATGTGTTATGCCAGCATTACTGAATATATAATAGTTGTTTACATGTGCCTGTTATTTATTATGCAATCATGTTGCATATCATGACCTCATCAAGCCTCAATAATCATGATGCACATCATGGTCTCACCAAGCCTCAATATATAATGAGTGTTCTATTAGAAGTGTTATATAATCACTACTACAAAAAGTGTGAAAGCTAGGTGGCGCACATTTTGTGGCCTTTCTTTAAACAAGTGCCACATCTTCCCTTTTTTTTTCTCTATAATATATATATATTTTTTGGGTACCAGCTGTGGCGCCTAGTAAGTTAGGGGCCACAGATGGTATGGCCAAGTGTAGTGCCTGCCTAGGCAGCCGCAACACTAGGAGCCATGCAAGCAGCTGTGGGGCATGTGTGGCAGGCGCCACACATCCAAACAAAATACCAGCTGTGGCGCCTGGCATGCCAGGCGCCACAGCTGATGAGGCAAGTGTGGCGCCTGCATTTTGGCAGGCGCCACACTTGCCCATTTAATAAAAAAAAATTCAAGTGGACAGTGCATGTAATCCACCTCCACCAATAGCAACTCTCCCTGCTCCAACCCTTATCTCTTAATTATTTCACTTCCCGCGTTCGCCCCCCCCTTCCTTTTCCTTTTGACTACTTTAATTATTCAACTACTTTCCCTTTCTCATCTTCTTAGTGAATCATCCGTCGCCCCCTCTCTCCATTTCCTATCATCTTCACACTAAAAAACACACCCACACGCTCACACGTCTTCATCAGCGAATCTACATCTTTGTTTTAATTTATTCCAACTGCCATCCCCACTCCTGTCCCTTCCCTTGTCTTTATACTATCTTCCACTTTTAGTCCCCACTCCATCCAGTTGGTCCCAACTGCTCAAATTTTCTCCTCCTCCTCACTCAAGATTGCGTCACCAACGGGCAACGTGGTCCCCCACTGCACTGATCAATTAAGCTGTAAGTTCAACATGCTTCTTTTTTTTTCAGGTTGTTCTGCATTTTAATGAATTTTGTTCAATAGTTTCAATTTTTATATTTTGGGAAAATATTTTATAGGTATTTATATATACTTTCCCTAATTTTACTCTGTTAAAACCATTAACCTTGTAATTTTACTTTGTTATCAACATTAGCTCTTGTGTAAAAATTAATTTCGCTAATAGAGCAATGTTAAGGATTTAATTAAGGGAGAAAAAAACATAGATATCAAATTAAAAATTAAAAAAATATATGTACCTACAAAATGATTTTTGCTTATATTTTCTAACATGCGTGTCAACAGAGTTTAAATATTAGAAAAATGTGTACAATCTCCTATTAAGTTTTTAAAAAAAAAAGAGCCATTGGAATATCTTGGGGACTCGTAGAAGAGAAACTCATAGCGAGAGAGGTGGGGCCAAGAGTTTTACCTTTTATTAACTGGTTGATAGTTGAATTTAATATTTTTTATTTCCATATTGAATTTGAACATGATGAAACCACATATTTTGAGTTTAAAAAAAATGACATTCCATTATATCTGCGCTTTAATAATCTTGTTTTATTAGATTATGTATTACGTAGTAAAATAAAACAGAAAAATCTGAACATATTTTTTTTCAATGGGGTGAACATAATTGTTTTTGTTACTTTCGTTCTACAAAAATTAAAGAAGAGACTAGGGATATTATATTTTCATTAAGGAAAATTATGTAAATATAGAAAATCATTCTTTCACCCTTCATTTCCTCCAAGTATGCTATTAGGAATTTAAACTATTTTCACATTATGTATATATGTGATGGGGTACGTTGAGATTAACTAAAATAAGGAGTTCATTTTATTCAATTGAATTTTTTTTCCAAAAATTTTATAATATATATCAATATAAAAATTATATTTTAATAAATATATTATGTATAAATTTTACTATATTTGTTTCATATATAAAGTTTTCTTAAAGTTCTATATTCCAATATGTAAAGCAAAATTTTAAACGAACTTAATTCACCTAATAAAAAAAGAAATTTTAAGTATATTTAATATCTTTTTAACTAGCATATTAACAGTGAAAAATATTTTTTTTTATAATATGTGTGTCTTGTTCAATTCTCTCTTTATATGTATGTATGCCTAAGATTAATTGGCAATATAATGTAGCTAGTAAAAAATATTTTTTTTTTTATATTCTCAACATTGTGCTGAAAATAATTTAATTAATGTTGGAATTATATATATGCTTTCCTTTTTATTTTATTTTATTTTATTTTCTTTCTTTTTTTTTCTGAATCATATTTTTTTATTTAAGCTAATTAATCATATTTTATTTTATTATATATTGATGTTTTATACACATTATTATTATTAAAAAAAATAATTTACAACCACTAATATTTTATTGACTTTTTTTATGTGTAATTTGTGTTTGTAGTTTCAGCTCATCAGTCTATTGAAGCTTCTATTTAAGGTATGTTTTTTAAATTTTGAGCTTACAAATGTGATTTTAGTTGAATTTAATAATAGTTAGTTATAATTTATGGGTGTTCTAATGATTGTTATGGATTAGTTGCATAAGTAAAATAATTATTTATATATTCTTAACACTTGTATTTTATTTGTTGACTTGTAATGCTTTCTAATTTACCTATGATATGTTATGGCAAATATGGTTTCTTTCATTATGAGTTGTGAAAAATTATTATAATGCTTGGGAAAAATGAATGGGTTTTTTGTCAATTAAAACATAGGGTTTAAGACTTGGAAAGCTTCAATTTTGAAGATTTCATGTTCCAAATTTAATTATTTTAAAATTGGTAAGAGAATATAAAAGTAATTAGTAAATGCAATAGTCATAAAACTAACCACGTACTTTTTTTAAAAATAGATTGAAGGCATAGATGGATCGTAAATTGATGTCATCTAGTCGGTGTTCAAGGGAATATATAGATGAGGTGAAAGATTTTATTACATTTGCAATTGAGCACACAAAAGATCCTGACAAAATCTTGTGTCCTTGCTTATCTTGTTGTTTTGGAAAGCGGATCAGTCCACTTGATTTACTAGATCATTTAGTGTGTTACGGTATTGATCAAACATATATACGATTGACAAGGCATGGTGAGACGAACGATGCATGTAGTGATCGGGTGCATACCACGAGTGGTGCTTCGGATGAATTTGATCAAAGCATGTTTGATGAAGATGATGGTCTTGAAGAAATGTTAAATGTGGTTAAAGGGGTGTATCATAACTACCCCAACGAATTTGAGAAGTTGAAAGGTGATGCAGAGAAACCATTATATGCCGGTAGTACTAAATACACAAGATTGCTAGCAGTGTTGAAGTTGTACAACTTTAAAGCTTGCTACGGATTGAGTGATTGGGTTTTCATCACCGCATTGCTTGAACTGTTGCAAGATATGCTTCCAGAAGAAAATGTACTTCCTACCAAGACATACGAGGCAAAGCGAATTCTTTGCTCTACAACCGGCATGGGATATGAGAAGATACATGCATGTCTTAACGATTGCGTATTATTTCGAAATCAGTATGCAACGTTGGAGAAGTGCCCTAAATGCAATGCATCTCGCTATAGGAAGAAGAAAGGAAAGAGTCCTTTGATGGTCCTATGGTATTTTCCCATTATTCCAAGATTCAAGCGACTGTACAGTAATGCAGAGATTGCTAAGCAGTTGACATGGCATACAGATGAAAGGATTAAAGGCACGTAGCTTAGGCACCCTGCAGATGCTCCTCAATGGAAAAAAATTGATCATGAGTACCCTGACTTTGCGGATGAAGCAAGGAACCTTTGCCTTGCACTGTCAACTGATGGAATTAACCTGCACGGTGTTCAAAGTAGTACACATAGCACGTGGCCAGTGATATTGATGATTTATAACCTTCCTCCATACTTGATCATGAAACGTAAGTTTATGATGTTGTCCATGTTAATTTCTGGGCCAAGGCAACCTGGGAATGATATAGATGTATACTTAGCTCCTTTAATTGATGACTTGAAGCTGCTTTGGGAAGAAGGCGTCAGTGTGTATGATGGGTACAGGGAAGAAAGTTTCACTTTGAAAGCCATATTGTTTGGAACAATTAATGATTTCCCTGCTTATGGTAATTTGTCGGGATATGGCGTCAAAGGATATGGTGCATGCCCTATATGTGAAGATGACACTTATTCAGTGCGACTTCATTATTGTAAGAAAAATTTTTACATGGGGCATCGAAGATTCTTACCATCACAACATCGTTGGAGAAATTGGAAAAATCCTTTTAATGGTGACTCAGAAGAAGGTAGCCCACCAAAGATGTTGACCGGTGCCCAAGTGTATTCAAAGGTAAAAGACTTGGATAACAATTTTGGCAAGCCTTTTGCAAAACAAATCGAGACAAGTGGTTGGAAGAAAAAGTCTATTTTCTTTGAATTTCCATATTGGAAGTCTTTATATGTGAGACATTTTCTTGATGAGATGCACATAGAAAAAAATATCTGTGATAGTCTAATTGGCACGTTGCTTAATATCCAAGGAAAAAGCAAGGATAGTATCAATTCGAGGTTGGATTTGGTGAACTTGGGAATTAGAGAAGAGTTGGCACTGATTGAGCAAGGGTATCATACCTACCTACTGCCAGCGGCATACACTCTATCGAGGAAAGAGAAGAAATTATTTTGTGAGTTTCTGTAAGGAATTAAAGTTCTTGAGGGCTACTCTTCAAATATAAAGAACCTTGTATCAGTGAAAGAGTTGAAGTTAAAGAACCTCAAGTCTCATGATTGTCATGTGCTCATGCAGAATTTCCTACCGGTTAGTATACGATCCATTTTATCCAAAAATTTAAGAAACACCATCACTAAACTTTGCGTGTTTTTCAAGTTGATCTGCAGCAAAGTGGTAGATTCAACTAAGTTACAAGATTTACAAAGGCTAATTGTATGTACTCTGTGTGAACTTGAAATGTATTTTCTGCCTTCTTTTTTTGACATTATGGTACATCTAACCGTACACTTGGTCAAAGAGATTCAATTGTGCGGTCCAGTGTACTTGAGATGGATGTACCCGAATGAGCGATTCATGAAAATATTAAAAGGGTATGTAAAAAATAGCTATCGCCCAGAGGGTTGTATCCCTGAAAGGTATATGGTTGAAGAAGCAAGTGACTTCTGTGCAGATTTTCTATCAAATGTTGACCCTGTAGGGATCCCCAAGTCCCGTCATGATGGGCGAAGATCAGGGAAAGGAACAACTGGGAGGGATGTAATAACGATATTGGCGACTAAACGGGAGCATGCCCACTTGTATGTGCTACATAACACTGATGAGGTCGAACCGTATGTAGAAGAACACAAGGATGCTCTTCGATTGGTACATGGTGATAGGCATGAAAATTTGTTAACAAAAGAACATAATAAACAATTTTCAGATTGGTTGAAAAATCGCATTAATGATGAGATGGAGCGGAATCCTGATTCAGTTTCTAAAAAATTAAAGTAGTTGTCGAAGGGACCGAGCTTAAATGTATTATCTTACAATGGTTATGCAATCAATGGTTACACATTCTATACACAAGATCATGATACACAGAGCACGATGCAGAATAGTGGGGTAACACTTGTTGCTTATTCTTGGCATAGATCCAGTGCTAAAGACACACCCTATCTATGCATCAATGTCATACTTTGGTGTCATTGAACGTATATGGGAGTTAGATTACTCTATGTTCAGGGTCCCTGTCTTCAAATGTAAGTGGGTTAACAACAATAGTGGAGTGAGAATAGATGACTTAGGCTTTGTTCAAGTGGACCTTTCTAAAGTTTAGTATGAAGATGATCCTTTTATTTTAGCAGCACAAGCAGAACAAGCATTTTTTATTCCGAATCCTGCTAAAAAGAATTGGTCTATTGTACTCCCATCCAACAAGAATCGTCAAGAACAAGTTGATCTTGAAAGTAATGAAAATTTGAACATCAATGATGACAATCCTTCGTTTAAAAATTTGTGGTAAGTAGAGATTGATATAGATGGAGATACAGATGAAGATGGAGATGGACCCGTATACGTGAGACATGATCATGAAGAGGGAACTTGGGTCAAGAGAAACACAATTCTCAATCCAACACAAATTCTGAAGAATAAAATTTTAAATCAACCCAGAAAAAGGAAAAGATAATGAATTCCTTGACTTGTTTACTTGTACGTACGTTTTTATAAATTTCAAAATAATTTGCTTTCGTTGATATGGTTGACATTATACACTGATGTTTTATTTTGGTGTATTTCACTTCCAGGAGTATGGACTCACCACACAATGAAACTGATGATGTTCCTCAGCATATTGGTAGACAAATATTTGAGGCGAACGTACGACGTGGCAGGACAGTTATGGCGAGATTGATCAAATTGAGAAGTGAGGGAATCAAGTTACATCTGGAGTGGAATGAAAATGGAAACCCGTTTGGCGAGAACGGTAAGTCATTAAATAACTTGATTGGGACTACAGTTCGAGACAGAGTCCCTATTACAGTTCAAAACTGGAAAATGGCAAAAAAAGATTATGAGGATGATATATGGGATGAAGTTTAGGTAACACATTAATTATATTATTGTTCGGTTTGCTATGTTTCGCTTAATTTCAATCTTACATATTATATATGTTTTTTTTTACAGAGCATTTTTATTATTGATGATGATCGGAAGAACTTCGTGCTAAGAAAAGACGGAAAACTTATGAGAAAGTTTCATTCTGATCTTGTCAAATACTACTTGAGGGATGATGATGACAATATCATTGATACACCGCCTTATCCATTGTACAAAGGAATCATCACTCAAGAAATGTGGGATGAGTTTATCAAAACACATACAACTCAGGAATTTCTAGTAATATAATTTGTTTTACTTTCCCTATTACTTGTAATGTACGTATTTGTAATTAACATTTGTACATTGATATGAATCATTTTGATCTAAGCAGGAGTTGAGTGAGAAAAATCGTGCCAACGCACTCAATATGCCATACCGGTACACACAAGAACCTGTTTCATATGCACAGTTAGAAAGAAAAATGGTACGAACTAATTATTATTTGATTTGTAGATAAATTGTTTGAATATTATTTAACTTTAACTAAATTTGCCATGCAGATAGAAGAATCAGGTTCAGGTATTACACAGGTTCCACGACATGATTGATGGATAGCCGGTGTCACAAATAAGAAAGGTGAAATTCATAGTGAGGAAGCAAGAAGAGTAGCTGAATATTGTGTAAGTATTGGATTATGTGTACAATAAATAATTGGCTTTACTTAAATGAACTTGATTTATGATAATTAATATTGGTGTAATTCTTTTTGTGATAGCGACAAGTGTCATAGGAGGATCCTGCGTTGGCAAGCTATGTTGGTCGGGACGATTTGTTGAGCAGAGCACTTGGAGTACCCGAGTATGATGGTCATGTTCGGGGTACTGGTTTTGCTGTCACCCCATCAGCATACTTTGGACGTCAGAAGCGCCATAGTAGAGGTGACGTTTCCCAGCTGCATGACGAGATGACTAGTTTGAAGAGTCAAATTCAAGAACTTCAAGAATAAATGCACCATAAGGAACAACGAGAAGAACAATTCTTAGAACAAATGCGTTTGTTGCAAGAACAGAATGTGTTGTTAACAACACAAATACAACAGTTTGTGCAGTGTAGGCCAACACAAAATGTTCCCTTCTGTGATAGTCCAAGTGTTAGAGATAGTTGCACTTCCATGCCTAAAGTCCCTTTTCCTTTGGTAATTAATTTCTTCTATACTTAACTTTATGTTACATTATAATTTACTGAACTATGACATATTAAGTCTATTTTCTATAGGGTGAATTCCAATGTAAGTTATATGCCGAGCAATCTTCCAAGCACGTGGTTGTAGTAGGTGCTGCCTACAACACTGATAAGGACACACTACACAATTCACCACTGCCTGACAACACACTCTGAGTGAGGGTTGATGTCTGTACGAATGAAGACGCCCTTTTACCGATCCCGTCTCGGGATGAGCAAATAATGGTGAAAGATGTTGTAGGTGGCTATGTTGCTTGGCCAATAGGTCTTATAGAGCCATATGAAAAGGTCGTTCATATACAATTCCATGCATTTTTCCTTCATACTTCCATATAAAAATATGATTTAATTTTTTTATCTTCGCAGGGCAAGATGTCAAAGTGTTCGACATCACCACCCAAGTCTAAAGCTTCGGCTAGCCAACAGAGCAGAAGGAGACCGACCTCATATCGTGATCAATTAGTATCGATTACACCACAATTGATCGGTGCAGGAGGACGGGAAATACGTATTGAAAGACATATCTACAATGTTGCGGTCTAGTTGATTATGTTACTGCCGAGGTCGTGCACGACATATGTACTCGTGATTGGGTTAGTGGTTCAGCTATCAACTTCTAGATAATGTACTTGACCATTATCGTTTATCACTGTTATTAATATTTCTTGTTTTATTTCTTTTGTTTTTCATGACACTGTTTGTTTTATACCAGGCATTTATACAATGACTGCTTAATGGATACAAATAGGGTCCAATTCGTATTTGTCAACCCTTATCTCGTTGGCTACCATGGGGGTAAAGTAGATATACATGCGCAATCTAATGATCTAAAAGATTACTTTAGAAAGAGAGCGACACCGACTATGCTAATTTTAGTGCCATACAATGCAAGGTAAGTTATTAGTGGTACAATTTTTATTTTTATTGTTTAACTTTTATCATACCATGATTATTGAAACTAATTTAGGCGCCATTGGATATTGATAGTTATCAATCTAGCGGAACCTTCAAGCCCTTGTATTTACTATGTGGATCCTCTAAAAGATGGTCTTCCACAAAACCGTTATGATATGTTACTATTGTTCAATGGGTAAGCGTACATGCGTATGTGTAAATATTGCATATGTGATTGAATAATCAAAAGTCATCAGTTTCTATTTGTTTTGTTAGCGCATTGACTGTGTATCGGTCCTTTGTCTCGTTAAGCTACTCTAAAGCTGCTGACCCTCACTTTAGCTATCTTTGGAAGAAGATACTGGTATTGATATATGAATTTACTCAAATTTTGTTAGTAAACAATTTTTATTCATAAACAGAGTTAAATATTGCATTATATTTTTGCAGTGCCCTTTCCAACCCAATGATAATGATTGTGGGTATTACATCATGAAATTTATGAAGGATGTAATTACGCATGATCGGCCATTTATTCCTCAAAAAGTAAGTCATTTAGTTGCACTCCATATTGTGTTTTAATTAAATTTAATTAGTTCCTGATAATTACATTTTTCTGATTTTAATTTGTTTTAATTTGTGGCTGATTATATATATGTGTAGTATTATGAAGATCAACGTTGTGACACTTTGACTGACCATCAGCTTGATGAAGTGATCGAGGAATGGTGTGAATATATTTTTAGGCAAATCTCTGGGTAGCTATACTATTTAATTCATCACTAGCTGCTGGCCTTTGTTGTATTGTTTCTTGGCAATTGTTGTGTCATGCATGCATGTAATCAAGTTGAATTTATTATATAATTCATTCATGTATAATATATTGTATAATTATTTTATGTTCTACTTTAACTAATTAATCATCTGTTTGTATCATTTTGAAGTTATCTATTATTGTTGTTTGCTTTTCTTCATTCTGCAATACTATGGATATAGATACAAAATGTTTATTAGACCATGCAGTGTGAAATATTGTACAATTATGGGAGATATGATCGAACAAAAAATAAAAAAGAGTTTTTGTGGCGCTTTTTTAAATAAGGGCCACAGGAAGAGCCAAAAAAAAAAAAAGCATCTCCTGTGGCGCTTGATGGGGCAAGTACCAAAGGAGGGGGTATCTTGTGGCGCTTGTGTCACCAAGCGCCACAGGAGACCCCCCTCCTATGGCGCTTTTTTAAATAAGGGCCACAGGAAGAGCCCAAAAAAAAAAGCATCTCCTGTGGCGCTTGGTGGGGCAAGTGCCACAGGAGAGGGGTATCTTGTGGGGCTTGCGTCACCAAGCGCCACAGGAGACCCCCCTCCTATGGCACTTGCCCCACCAAGCGCCACAGGAGACCCCCTCCTGTGGTATTTTCTCCAACAAGCGCCACAGGAGGGTATTTTTAAAAAAAATTATAATGCTGTGGCGCTGGTAAGTGCCACAACTTCTTTTAGTGGCGTCCAAATATGTAGCACTTCTCTAGCGCCACAGCTAATCAATTATAAGCGCCACAGCTTTGCTTTTTTATAGTAGTGTCATGAAAAACCTATACTTGAATCGTTTAGTTTAAAAACATTACTTGAATTGCTATATGTTAAAATGAAGTTAAGAAAAAGCCCCTTAAATTTTTCAAAATAATTTTAGTCACAATTAGGAACTTAGTATGATAACGGGAAAATTAGTAAATAAAATATATTTTAAAATAAATTTTAGGCAAAAGTATATCCTTTAGTCGTTTAACTTTATATAATGTTTCAATTTAGTCCCATAACTTTAAAAATTTCTTTTCGGTTCTTTATTCCTCACGGTCTTTAATAAAAGATGTTGATATTGAATTTTTAATATTTACAAAACATTGTCAAATGCTGGCATATAAATTTTAATTTTCAAAATATAGTAATGATTGTTATAAAAAAAAAAATCATTTGAGACCAATGATGTTAGAGTTAAAGGATTAAAAATAGAATTTTTAAAAATTAAAGGACTTAACTAAAACCTTATATAAATTTAAAGGATTAAATGTATATGTTTGCCTAAATTTTAAAATTTAATGGTTTGAATTTAAGTATATGTTTTTAAAATAGAGAAAAAGTCCATGTAATTAAAGCAAAATACTAGAGAACTCGAAATATTTTAATCTTTGTTTTATGTTGCACTGTTTTTTTATTTTCCTTAAAAGAACTACAATTTAGACTTTAAATATCAACGTTTCCAATTATATGTGACAAATGGTCCTTCAATCCTATGAAAAGCTGTTATTTTCCCATTAGTGCACCATCCTCTTCTTGCTTTAATTTGTCATTGCTCTCGTTGCTGTTGCCACTCTTTTCGGTGCTACCACTACTACAAAATATTGCTTTTACGACCCTAAAGGACGTCCCTTTTTAAAAAAGGGACGTAAAAAATAAAGGCGGTGGCATTTTTGTAATTCTGAGTGAGATTTGAATAGTTTTAGACGTCCCCAATTCAAAAAGGGACGTCTAAAGTCACTTTAGACGTCCCCAATTTAATTGGGGACGTCTAAAGTTAAATTTTTTTTTTTAAAAAAAAATCAGGAACGCCTTTTGGTCACTTTAGACGTCCCCAATTTAATTGGGGACGTCTAAAGTAAAATTTTTTTTTTTTTAAAATCAGGGACGCCACTTTTGGCGTCCCTAATATTAGGGACACTATCAGGGACGCCACTTTAGGCGTCCCTAATATTAGGGACACCTAAAGGCGTCCCTGGTTTTTTTTTTTTTAAAAAAAAACTTTAGACGTCCCCAATTTAATTGGGGACGTCTAAAGTTAAAAAAAAAATAAAAAAAAATTAACTAAACAACTTTAGGCGTCCCTAAATTAAATTGGGGACGTCAAAAACAATTCAAATCTGTACTGACAGTCTTTATTTGTCAGTTTTATAGATCCACACTCTTCTTTCTCATCAACGCAACCACTACCACCAAACATTTAACTTTTACTTCTTCTTCTTTATATGTTGTTGTTTCTTCTTTTCTCTCTCTTTATTTTCACCAGATCTGTAATGCTTACTGCCACGCATTTAACTCTTGCTTCTTCTTTGCTCTCTCTCTTTTTCACCAGATCTATTATGTTTCTTACTATTTTATCTTCTTTCTCTTTTTTTCTTTGGATTTCCCTTCTATTTTATCTTCTAACTCGTATTGTTATGGTTTGTAGATCGAAACTCCAAAACATGCTTCATGGCCACGTTCCCACTGAGAAAATGAGGTACATCTCTCTCTGTTGCTCTTCTCTATTCATTGTTATGAGAAAATGAATTTTAATAATAGAAGGAGATAAGTTTTTCGCAACTGATTCATCTTATTGTTATCATCTTCTGTTTATGAGATTTCAGCTCTAGAGTTATTATTGTGTAGATTTTGGATTTGGAGTTCAGATACTAGATCTGTAATTTTATTGACGATGATATGTAATTTCTGATTTTAAATACTGTTTAGTCCAGATCTGTAATATAAACGAATTTTTTTTTTAAAAAAAAAGCACTTTAGATGTCCCCACTTTAAAGTGGGGACTTCTAAAGTCCACTTTAGAAGTCCCCACTTTAAAGTGGGGACGTCTAAAGTCCAGATTTTAGACGTCCTTTTATCTACGGACGTTATTGCCATTTTTTACTACGTCGCTCACATAGACGTCCCCTTGTTTTCAGACGTTAAAAGGCTTAAAAAAGGGACGTTAAAAATGTTTTTTGTAGTAGTGTACCTGAAAGGTTAGTATTTAAGAATGAAATTGATCCTTTTTTAAAAAAAAAAAATCAAACTCTTTTTGGTTGATGGTTCTTTTTCTTTAAATTTTATCTTCTTATTTCTTCTTTATTATTCTCATTAAATAATTTTTGACCTCTTTTTCCTGATAAGGTGTCAAAGCACTTGGCCACCGACAAATGATACGAGGGTTTAATTAGCAAGGATTTGAATCATCTATAAGACTGTGTGTTCCAATCTCACTTTTAATTTTAGGACATGTTTTGTTTGTTACAATGGTAAGGTTCTGATTGAGCCTATAAGATTGTGGGTTCAAATCTCACTTTTAATATGAGGACATTGTTAATAGGTGATTTGTAGATATCTTTATAAGCGCTCATTAAGCATGAAAGAATATCCTGACACTGATGAGTTACTGTAGCCCAACTCATCAGCCTTTGAGGCATCAAAACGTTATATAATTGCGTCTATCTGCAGGCTTATAATTGACGTCCTTGAGTGAGTCGTATTCAGTTTGAAATTTTACATTGAAAAATATTTTTGATTTTGTTGTAATATTTTGAGAAATTTGGAATACTAATTTTGTGTTTGACGCATTCAAAAATTTCATTGGACCAAATCATACCTTCAATAACACGTTGATGCCTGGCTGATGTGAACTAAACCATTGACTTCTCCATCAATATCGACTTATAAGCATCGCCTCCTCTCTTCCTCCCCCCCCCCCCTCTATATATATATAACTGAAAAGCACTTATTTGTTTTTAAAAATAGGGATTTAGCCCTTTAATTTAGGCGCTTACTGTGCGGCGAATACTATTTAAAATGAAATAAAGAGACTTTATGTTCAAATACTTCTTATTTTTGGGTTTGGGTTTGGATTCTCTCCTTTCCTTTTTTTTTCCCCCTTTTCTTTTCGGAATTTCATATCCATTCTTAGATTAAAAAATGAATAGTTTAAATTTAATATTTTATAAAATTATTATTATAAACATAAATAAGTAAAATTAAGTTGTTGAAATATAATTTGCACAATTCATAACTGCAATATAGACAAAATAAAAATAATAATTTTATAAAAATATAATAATAATAATTTTATAAATTATTAATCTGAACCATCCATTCTTTAATCTAATAGTGGACATGAGGTACGGAGAAGAAAAGGAGAAAAAGGAAAATAATATGATAACGTAGACTATATATGCATTGACCTCTCCATATATCAACATGGACTCGTAAATATTTCCTCATCCTATGCAAACACCTCAAGATCCATCAATGGAGTTCTCATCCAAGCTTTCATTTTATTTCTTTTTCTTCTTTCTCTTAGCTTTAATAGCTTATGCTCAAGATTCACCAGAAGACTATGTGGATGCCCACAACGCAGCAAGATCAAAAGTCGGCGTTTCTGCCAAAGTTTGGGATAATACTGTGGCTGAGTATGCCCAGAACTATGTTAGCCAACGCAAGAATGACTGCCAGCTGGTCCACTCTGGCAGCAGCTACGGAGAGAACCTCGCGTCGAGCTCCAGTGACATGAGCGTAGTGGATGCTGTGAAGTTGTGGGTGGACGAGAAGACTTACTATGACTACAATAGCAACTCGTGCGTTGGTGGTGAGTGCTTGCACTATACTCAAGTGGTTTGGGCGAGCACAATTCGTGTTGGGTGTGCTAGAGTGAGGTGTGACAATGGAGGCACCTTGGTTAGCTGCAACTATGATCCTCGTGGCAACATCTTCGGACGAAGATATTCCGATAGCAATAACGAAGAAAATATATTGTGCACATTCCCTAGTTCAGAGGGACAAATTTTAAGGGAGACTTTCGAATAAATGGAATAGAATCATGGATTTTGTATATTAAGATCATCAAGTAGTGTCACGGTGCCATGGAATAAGAAGAAATTTAAAGTACTAATCTGTGCCGAAGTATCTTGTTTACTAGGCTTGAGTTCACATATATTATTGCCTCGCAATAATTATTGGTGTTTTTATAACATTGATTTTATCTTTCAGTTAACTTAGAGACGATTGAAATTTGTTAAGAATACTTTTGCCAATACTATAAACACCACACACAAAGACTTACATATAACTTCAAAAAGTTCACGAGATATCTGCTCTTTAATTACTCATCTCCATTGCCCCAAGTAAAGGAAACTTACTTCCCTTGCTTGAGGGAAGCTTTAATTCCTTAACACACACACACACACAAGAAGAAAATTTAATTTGTTAGTCCTTACAATTTTATCTAATTTTTAACCAAGTCCTAGTAGTGTTTTTTATTTTCTTTTCTTTTTGGTAAAAAGTGTCCCCCCCCCCTTTATTAGGTATTTATAGTTTACTCAGTTATAATAATTAGCCTCTTATACTTATAATTTGTTAGTTTTGTTTGATGTGGATGCCGATTAAGTAACACATAACTTTCCATAAAATACAAAATACAAAAGAGGTTTTTAAAAATAAAATGATTAAATTAAATTTATGGGATATCAAAATAAAAACAAGCAATTATTATGCTCATATTCGTCTTTTTACACATATAATCTATAATCTCATTGATTCCGATGTTGTTGAGATCTATATTGAAAAATTAATCCATCTGTAACATGGGAACCATGTCATCCGCTATTAACATTGCTTTTCCTATAAATTAATAGAATATGAGTATAGGAACAAATATCTATAATTGAGGAAACTATAAGGACTTAATAAAAAGGGAAAAAAACTACAATAACCTAATTAAAAATGAAATAATATAATAGGGAGTTGCAAATTAATTGTCCACAAGTATTATGTAATAAACAAATAATGATGTACATTTGTCTCTTTTCGTCTTCAAAACTACAGGGAATTGCATATTAATTGTCCACAAACAAGATATTAGATTTATGAAAATAGAGAAGAAAAAAAAACCGCTCTAGATCAATGGGGATCATTCAAAGTTATACTAATCCAAAGCCTTATTGTATTAGCGAGGAAAGAATTCACTCGTAGAAGCTTCATTAATAGAGCATGATTCTCCACTTCCATTGGTGGTAATAGGCTCTGGCTGAGCATGCAAAAAGAAAGCAGGTTCCTGTGGTAATGGCAATTTAATAGAATCATTGCTAAGATATGAAACAACCGTAGCCATGGAAGGCCTCGTATTTGGATTTTCTTGAACACATAATAAACCAATTTGGATGCACTTAATCACTTCATTGTTTGATCCCAATTCATTTATATTTGAATCCAATATCGCTACCAACTTGTCATCCCTCCATTTCTTCCATGTCTGCAACAATTAAGAAAATCTTATTATTTCAAGGCTTACATAACCAACATATCTTTGATGGATTTTCCCACAATTAAAATAAAAGAAAGAAACACAATATATATCTTAACTTACATAGCTTAAGAGGCCATCTGCGTATTGTGAATCATGACAACCTGTATTCTTCTTTCCACTGATAATTTCTAAAACTATAACTCCAAAACTAAAAACATCCGACTTTTCAGAATATTGTCCAAACATCGCATATTCTGGAGACATATAACCACTATAAAAACCAATGTCAGTGAAATTTAATCAACAAGATGACAGGAAGATTTGACCATTTAAAATGACTAGTTGAAAGGAAAACTTTTGTATTACAAATTAACTCAATTTATTTTTTATTCAATTATATGAAGACATGCATATGCATACATATATAAATGTCAAGGATAAAAGAAGAAAAGAACTTACTATGTTCCAACAATTCGATTTGTACTTCCCTCATTTTCACTTATAGCAACCATCTTAGCTAGGCCAAAATCTGAAATTTTTGGATTCATTTTATCATCTAACAAAATATTGCTAGGTTTGAGATCTCGATGTATGATTTTTAGACGAGAATATTCATGAAGATAAAGAATTCCTCGAGCAACTCCTCCTATGATTTTACTACGCTCCATCCAATCTAATACTCTGCTGTTTTGAGAACCTGCATAAATTTGTTGTAAGTGATCACTAAAGAAACAAAATTAATGAAAATTATGTAAAACATAACAAAAGGTTCCAAATAAAAAATAAAATGCATGACATAAATGAACTATAAATTTTAATTAAAGTTAAAATGAGTTTATAAGAGTCAGACCAAATAAAAAGTAATCAAGGCTTCTGTTAGGAACATATTCATAAACAAGTAGTTTCTCTTGCTCTTCAATGCAGAATCCTAATAACGCGACCAAATTTCTGTGCTGGAGTCTAGCTATCAATATAACCTCGTTCTTAAACTCTGCTGCACCTTGGCCAGAACCTTTCGAAAGTCTCTTCACAGCTATTTCTTGCCCATTTGGAAGAACACCCTAGAATAATAGTTGGTTGGATTTTAAAAAACATATATATGCACACACATATATAAAAAGAACTACAATAATGGCATTTGTTACCTTGAAAACTTGCCCAAATCCACCTCTCCCTAAACTATTTTCAAGAGAAAATTTGTTTGTCGCAGCTTCAATTGTAGCTAGACTAAATTGCAGGTGCTCTAAAGTGGTGATTTCCCTTCCAACTTCACAAATAAACCAAATAAATACATAAGCTATACCGGTGTTTCAAGCTAGCTAGCCTAACTGTATGAGTAAATCCATAGAATGAAAATTTCTTACAATATTGTTGTCGTAGAATGGCCCTATGACTCTTCTCCATTCGAATCTTGAAGAGATAGTAAGCTAGATAAAAAATTATCCCTCCAGCAACAAGAGAAGCCACAATTATCACAATTGTCCTTGCTGATTATCAAGGAGCAAAGGAAAAGAGTTTCAGAGTTTTGAACACAAAAGAATGGAAAGCTTCAGTAATAAAATGTGTATAATAGAATTGTAATATGCATTGTTATGAGTCCCACATCGAGGAGGCTTACAAGTAAAGTGTGGTTTATAAGTTCAAGACCACCCTTCTACTAGAATCAGTTTTGGTGTTCATCGCAATGATGAGCACTAAGAGCTAATCGTTGTAGGCCTGTAGTGAAATCTACATAATTCAAATAGAATTTCAATGGTTCTGATTTAAAGATTTTCAAATGAAAAAAATCATTTTTTTAAGAAACTGACTGTTAAGATATTATCTTTATTTTAGATTCTGTATACATTAAAATAATTTTTTTTTTCAAAAGATGTAAAAGTAAAATAAATTCAATATAAATCATTCAAGTTAGATCTCACACTCTGCAGAGATAGTGAGCTCTTAGTGCTCATCATTGTGATAAGCACCAAAACTAGTTCCCCCTTCCCACTAGCTTAGTCTTTTGATATTGGGCTCTCCATTTAGACTTGCCTTTATAACAAATGTGCTTTTATTGAAAGTCCAATCCTCACAAAGTTCTACCCATGGAGGGTTCTAACTAGCTAGAGGTCAAAGGAAGTGTTGTGGTGTGGAGTTGTTGGGAACATCTTCTCTCAAAGAGAGAATATTATAATAAGTTTCATAAGTGAAGTGTGGTTTCATGTAGGTAGATATTTATGTATCTCTATTTTCTAATTGTATTTGTTCTTTTGCTTTTAGATTGTGAACTGTTTTTGCCTTTAAAATAAAAAATTTTAACATTACACTATTTTAAAAATATTGAAAAATGATATCAGAGGCTAAAACATAAGCCTTGTCTTGAGAACTAGTTCCAATGCTCATTGTAGCGATGACTCAATTATCATTGAGTTAAAATTAAGTTGAGAAAAGTTTATTTAGAGATAATACTTACATTCTTCCAAACAAAAGTACATATTTTTTCTTATATCTTACTCCGATTAAAAAAAATAAAAAGAAACCGTAAAAAGCATTTATGTTAAACTCTTTACCTGGAGGTCGAGATGGAGGATGATGCCAAGAATTGGCTCCAGGGAAATATGGAACCAGTCTAGGTGCCGGAGCCGGGGCTGGTGCTAGTGTTGGAGCAGGAGGTTGGGCCGGTGCCGGTGCCGGTGTCGGTGCATTTAGCTGATTGGTATCAAAGAATGAAAACAACTCATAGCGAATGTTGCAACTGGGATTCACAGCTCTTCCTCCAATCTTCCCCTCCCTACACAATGGAATGTTCCGAATCACACCACTCAGACAACTTGTGCAATCTTGAAGCGGTAGGTCCGGCGTGCACTGAGCTATACTATACACAGTTTGAGACTGAAAACCGGCTTGGTTCTTCGCATATGTCTTCCCTTCCGACGATTGTTTTGCCGCCACCTTACCTGCCGTCTCATTCATAAAACTAAGCAAAAAGCTCTTGAATCTTGCCTGGTACGAGTCGGAGATATTGTTCGGGTTCAATATGACGATGGTTGGCCATTTATCAATGGTGGAGAAGAAAGAGATGTTGGAATAGCGAAGCATGCACTCGTCGTACCAGATTACGGCCTCCTTCGAAAATGGGCACTCAGAAGGTAGCCGTTGGGTTGCATTAACGACGCATTGGTTGCACACCTGGAGGGAGACGTCACCACGGCACATGTAGAGGCCGTAGATGGTGTCGCTACCGCCTCCTGGAATGGTGGTGTTCTGGAAGCTGACATTGGCGGAAGCTAAGGAGGAGAGAAGGGTAGTCCGGTGGGATCGGAAGGTATTATTAGCAGAGAAGGTTTTGCCGGCGGTGGAGCAGTTGTGGTAAAGATAAGTGGGTGGTGCTTCAGTGGTGGCAGAATAGAGGAAGCTAATGATAAGAAAGAAGAAGAGTAAGAAGCATTTGTGAATAATCATGGTGAGGTTAGAGAAGGGTTTGTTATTGGTGTTTGAGATGAGGCAAGACTTCATAGTCTGTGGAGAGTTTTCATTAATTACTCCGTATTTTCATGGAAAATGGGGAAGTATATTTCTTTAACGTGAGGAAGAGGACTAAATCTTTCTATCTTGATCTCAAAAATATTGGTAATCAATTGAGGACAGAAATGGGAAGGGAAAAAACAAATTTTTGCTCCTCCCTATTATTTATTTAATATATTCGTTTAGAAAAACTGAGAGTTATAATTAGAAGTGGAGTAATGAGAAGTGATATACTATTTGCCCTCAACATTTCAAGGGAGGTTAACTTTTGCCGCATAAATTATGCATTCTTAAGTCCAAATTAAAATTTTATTATATTACTATATTTTATAAAAATGAAAAGGAAAAATAAATATCAATTTTTAAAAATATAGTTATTAATTAAAAAATGTAGATTTTGACTTTCTAAATTAGACTTAAATGGGTCAACAATGGAGGCACCGAACCATAATGCCGTGAAAGGCGGGTTTGATTGATGAAGATGATGGACGAGTTGACGCAAGTCAGTCAAACTCTGGTGTGTTAATTTTTTCCAAAAAAACCTTTGGACTGGAGCACAAAATTTCTAGATTGTAAATAAATGGCTCAAAAATCTTTTTGGCCAATAATAATTCGCTCAAATTGATTTATCTTTTTCCCCCGAAATTGAATGGGAGGTTCATATATAAATATGCTAACCAATGGCGCTAAGCCATATATGGCTCTCATCAAACAATATGCAGCATCAAATTCCTTAATGTATATATAACATTCCATCTTTCAAGTTGTTCTAGGCCATCAATTTGCTTTTACATGATTTAATTAGATAAAATATGTGCTTGTTTTGAGTAGGCATTAGATTAAAAAAAAAAAAAAAAGCAACAAGAGGGGTTTAATGTTAAAAATTAAAAGGTTAAGGATGTTAAGTTTGAAGTTTAGAGGACTAATAAAATTATTAACTTATATGGATAACATGTGTTTTCTATTAATCTGATATCACAATGTCCATAGAAAAGATAAGAGAAGCATGACAAAAGACAAAGGGGTTAATTATATGCAACTTACCCAAAATTTGAAGGGTTTTTGTATACTTTAGTCAATAAAATGTAAAGGATAATTTTAAAATATTGCAATATTATTTAATAAAATAAAGAATAATAAATATATTCACTTTTTATTTATTTATTTTATTTGATTAAAATTGTCTTATAAATAAACTTGAAAAGTGTATACAGACACACAAATAATATGCAAATAATATGACTTTTTATAAGTGATTTTATCAGTCTACCGTGTTTCAATAAGCGTATAATTAATTTTAAAATTATTTGATTAAATTAATTCAATGTTTTGAGGGTAAATGGTAGACTCCTCACAATTTGGCTATTCCCTCCAATTCAAAAGGTGAAAATAGTCTATTTGAGTTTTTCAAGAAAACAGTTAAAATTAATTTAAAAGCCATAAATATGTAAGATATTCATACTTTTAAATATGCCCCTATTTATAAAAAGAATAAGTGAGAAAGAGAATAAGTAAGAAAAATAATGAAAGATAATGTATGTGAGAAAAAGCAATGAGAGAGAAAAAGTGTGGCAAAATAGGGAAAAAACCTATTAAATGATCAGACAACTTCAAACTTTAATATATATAAAAAAATAAACCTGTTCACAATTTTTAATTTATCTTAAATTTTGAACAGAATGGAATACTATGTATAAGAGTTGAGATTCAAATTTATAAGGCACCAATGATCAGTTGCTTGAGTAACAAAAGTCCCCACACGCTAACTTAAGTCGCACATATACGGATAATCCTATATTAGTCCTTCCAACACCTTATATGAAATTTATTACCCTATAAAATATAAAATTTAGTTCTTCAAGGTAAAAAAAAATACTACTATTATTTATCGTTTACTATTTCTTCTTTCCCCCTCCGCTCCGGTTTACAAAATCCATTCATTATTAGGATTTGGGGGATTGATTGGTCGAATTACATTATGGCTCTAAAATGAGCCTATATTTTCTTATATTTCATGGGCATTAAAAAATCCCACAAGTAATAAGATTTATGGTAGGAAATGACAGTGCGTTTTATTGCATATTGACGACTTAAGGAACTTTTTAGTACTTAAATTGTTTATGTAGAATCGAACAGTGATTCTTTTCAAATATAAATGAATAAATCACATCAATAAATACCTCCTCAAGCCCTCCTACTTCTTCATCAAAAACACAATCACATGATAACACAACATGGAGTTATCAACCAAGCTCTTATTTTCTCTCCTCTTTTTCTTTTCCATCAAAGCCTATGCAGCTATGTTTATGATCCACGAGACTAGGTAATGCCCATCAGAAAGTGGGTGTTCCAAACATTGCATCAGACAGTTACACTACACTCATGGCTCAGATTGTGAGCCAGCCCAAGTCATGAAGGCCCAAAAACAAAAACAAGACAAGACAAACTTCTTTCTCAAATATATAACTTCGTATGTATAGGAAGACAGAAATCATTTGGAAAAATTACTACAAAATTCTCTACTGTAAAATTTATCCACCAAAGGTACCTGTGGACCCAAATCCCTTGAGCGAGTGCAACTCATTTTTAGTAGGTGTAACTCTTCTTCAATTGTGTGTAACGTCTCTTTTACTATGTCCAAATGATTTGGTTTCCGCTTTTCATATAGTTGTAAATATATGTTACATATAGTTGAAGAAGAGTTAGATTCACTAATCATGGGTTGCACAACAAATATTTCAAGTACCTTTAAGTAGTGTTTGGTTAGAGTTTTTTAAAGGGCGTGGGGAGCATGTCCTGACTATATTGTCCATGTCTTTTTTTCTAATATTTCAATTCTATGAATAGTACTTAACCGTTTTTTTTTTTTTTTATCTTCAGTTTCTTCGCACGTTTGCCTCTCACACCTCTGCGGCACCAGTGCAGTGCACCAAAGAAAATTGCATTTTCCTTTTACTCTTCAGCGTTTAATTTTTTTTTCCCAAATTTGTTTCCCTCTTCGCGGCGTTTTCAAATCTTTTTGTTGTATCTTCCTTCAGTTTTTTAGATATAAATTGTGATTTTTGTTTGTACAAAAAAAATCTAGAAACCAAAGTAATAACATGGCATAAAATTATAAGGATAAAGTAATAAAGAAGAAATTTAAATAAAATGACAAGGGTATATTTGTTAACTTGTAATTAATTCACCCTCCTCTCTCCTGTAGTTTGGAATTATTAAAAGAAATAGGTAAGTGAGGTTATAAAATTTAAATAAAAAGCATATGTAAGATAAAAGAATAAGAGACTGGCAAAAAAAAAGAAAGATAAAAGAGTAAGAAAATTTAATTAAAAGTTTTTAACTTCATTTTTTCAATTTTTTCAAATCAAACTCATTAAAAAATCTCATCCCCTCTTATACCAAACAGACATTAAGGGTTATTTACAAAATTCTAATATTCATTCACTACTACAGAATTGTCTATATTTCATAGTTATTTTTAGCAATATTTTATGATTTTAAACTGTAAAATATATGAGAATCAAATATTAATAGTGTATAGTTACAAACAGTAAAATATTTGGGCTAATATTTTATAGTTATAATAGAGAAACCGTGAAGTATTTTCGATTTACTTCATAGTTGTAAACAAATCATTGTCAAATATTACGATCTATATTTCACGGTTATATAACAAAATTGTGGACTGTATAGAAAAAACTTTACGGTTGTAATGATTAACCGTAAAGTATTTATTTTTGGCTTTGGTCATTTTTAACATGCTTATTGAACGGTCCTTTTTTCAAAACCGTAAAATATGTTGATATACTTCACGGTTGCTTTCAATAGCTGTAAAATATGTTTCAATATTTTTATAGTTTTTAGTGAATAACCATGAAGTATTTGCGACCAATTTTTTTTAAAAAAACAGGGGCTCATGTTTTATTTGCCCCATGCATATACATACAAATACCTATAAAGAAGAAACCAAAACAGAGATTCACCTTTCCAGAGCTCCTCCACAGCAAATTATATATACACATACAGCAAATTAAGAATCTAACATATCCAGCAAATTAAAACAATGCAATCATATCCAAATTAAAAAAAAAAAAAAAACCACATGTCTATATATACTTGAACAAAAAATGGCTACTCTAGCTAATTCTGTTATGCAGCAACCCACTGATGAAAAATAGTCATAGCCAAATCTTCTACGACTTCTTCAATTTTGCGGGGTGAATATTGCTCACAAAAAGTGTCTTCAAAGTAACGGAGGCAAAAAAAAATTAAATATGTTAAAATATATATCATTTGACATTTATTTTAACTTAAACACATACATGCATATATATACAAACCTTAGCAGTAATTGAGGCATGATTGCAGATGACTATGTCCTATATGAACTTTATGACATAGTACCTACAATCAGAGCTTTTTATCTAGTTGTCGTAGACACTATAAAGAAACAAATGAAACGTGTTAGTCCCTGCTTTCATTTGTGTAAAATGAACACAAATAAGCAATATATATATATATATATATATTGGTAAATTTCCTCTACTCTTTTTCCATGTGTAAATGGATAATAGCTGCGGCCAAGTATTGGGGGCAGATGAGGCCTTCATTTGTGGCGTACCAATAAACAAATCTAATAAGACAATAAGAAATTAATGACTGCTAAAAGTTATAAAGGACCACATCATAGTAATATATAAACAAATATATTCATCAACTTATGTATTGAAAAGCTCGACCATCTGTGATTAGTTGTCCGCATCAAGCAAATCAAAGTACAAAATCCTTTGTTTGAAGGGATTTTGCACAATGAGGAGCCAATGTCCCATATGTACAATAAACATAATTAATTCAATACCCTCTATCAACAAACAATTTAGTTAAGTAGTCTACACACCCTTGGCAGTACAACGCCAAGAAGAAACTATCCTTCTTCTTTGATACCCTTCTAATGACTATATCCACCACTCCCCTCACTTTTCTCTCAATAGCATATGCCTTTAAGCCTTCTAACGAGCTTGAATAGAGGTGTGGGTTGAGGAACATGAACTTGTCAAATAGGCCATTAGGAGCTACATACTCCTTGTAAAGGTATCTTAAATATGAAAACAAACAAACAAATCAATATATATATATATATATATTATGAGTAGATAAGTATTCAATCGCAGTCGAAGGAATACTTGATATAAAAGTTATAAGCAATTGTGCTTACCCTATCAGACACGACAACATCTTTAACTAACACTGAGTGGATGAGGTCATGTGCGCATTCCTCGTAGACATCTTCCTCAAAAAAGATTTGTTTTTGTAGTCTTCTCACTCAACATCTGTGGTGGCGACAATGGCATCATGTTCCTTAACGCATATATGGTATCTAAAGGAAATTCGCGGAATAGATATAATAAACTTTATTAGCCAATCATAAGAGGATGATATTCCTTTTTTTGTCATAGATGGTATGACAACTATTCAATTAAGATGGTCACAAATATTTCTTTGTCACAAAAGCTCAGAACGAGCGCAGTGCCATGTCAGTCTTCCTGAGAACATAATCTATCCGAACATCAGCTACCTCAAATCCCGACCACAAAACACACAAATCAATTTGTTAGGGTTAGGTATATTGGTTAAAAAGAAATTACTAAATATGTAGCATCATATCTTACCAACACTTCATCCCAAACATGCTTCTTCATTGCAGGGGTTGCCTTCTTCTAGTTGGACTAAGTGATGGACACATTGCTTTTTACCGCATACCGATGTAGCTAATGAACTTGTGAGATATCAAAACTTGACCTCTCTTGCTCCACCTCACAATAAGGTTCTTCCCCTCTCTCTTTGCTTTCCGGACCTCCTTCATAACAAGACTCTGCCTTAGTCTTCTTTCCTCTTGTTCCATATATGTCTATCATTTGGTATACTAGAGGGATTGGCGGAGGGGTGACCTTAGTACCCTGTAACAACATTCAAAAGGGAATCAACATCCTAACACATGATTTCTTTAAATAAACATCAAACCAAATGGCTCTAGAGACTGAAACAGTTCTGACTTACAGTAATATCATTATGCTTTATTAATGACAATTGGATACAAAACAAATAGAGGCTTATATGAAGGTTCGGATATTAACTAAGTTGCTACTTTATTTTATCGGAGCTACTAGTTACAAGAATGCAAATATAGTAAGGTTGTAAACTGAAGACTAACATGAGATTTCATGTTCGGAAGCATGAACTGTGATCTGTTGACTCATTTAATTTCATCTTTTTTGGGTTCATATTTGTAAAAAGCTAATTCGTGGTCCTAGGTGTTATGATAAGAACAGAGCCATCATCTGTTAAGAAAACGTTTGGTTTTTTAATCTAGAGATAAATATAATCTTTCATAACGAACATAGAAACCAGAAACCAATTAGTACCAAAAATATAGAAACAATGAATATATCTCTAAATCAAAACCCAGGGGGGTGCGGCAAGGGGACCCTCTTAGCCCTTATCTGTTTGTCCTTTGTATGGAATTACTCGGTCAGCTAATTCACCAAGAAGTTGGAAATGGTAACTGGAATCCTCTGCGGCTGAATGCTTCTGGCCCCCAGATCTCGCACCTATTTTTTGCCGATGATTTGATTCTTTTCGGTGAGGCGTCATCTGAGCAAGTGAATGAGATCCGGAATGTCATGGAATTGTTTTGTCGAGTTTCTGGTCACAGGATCAATCTGCGCAAATCTAAAATGTTTGCCTCCCGTAATGTCCAATTTAACCGAGCGTATGCGCTTAGTCAACTTATGGGGATTGGTCTGACGGCTGACTTAGGGAAATATTTGGGGGTTCCTATCCTTCACAAACGAATGGTGAACATGACTTTTTCCCCGATTCTACAAAAGGTTCGCTCAAAGTTGACTAACTGGAAAGGGAGATATCTAAGTATGGCAGGGCGGTCAGTCCTCATCAAATCTGTTCTTTCAGCCATTCCGCAATATCAGATGCAATCAACCCTTGTTCCGAAGGGGGTGCTATCCAAAATTGAAAAATTGAGTCGAGATTTCTTCTGGAACCAGCATGATGAATCCAAGAAAATGCATCTGTTAGCATGGGACGTTCTTAAGAGAAGGAAGTGTGAAGGAGGCCTGGGGATAAAAGATCTTCATTGCCAAAACAAAGCTTTCCTGATGAAACTGTGCTGGGGCCTAATCACTAAACCTGATGCCTTATGGGTAAGATGTCTCCGTTCGAAATACTCATGTGGAACGGATCTGACGCCCACAGTTCAGGGCCGTCGCAATCAATCGGCTGTGTGGCATGGCATAGTTGCAGTCTGGAAGGATTTCGAAAGTGGTCTTGGTAAAAACATTAGAAATGGAAGAAGCACCTTTGCCTGGCAGGACTACTGGGGCCCAGTTGACAGGCCACTAAAATACTTCATTGATAGGAACTCGCACCTCCTCGATATTGATGCTCGGGTTGGGTCCTTCACAACTGATACGGGACAGTGGGATAGAGCCAAATGGGAAACTTTTCTTCCAGCATGGGTGGTTGATAAGATAATGATGGTGTCACCCCCTACAAGCAACAGTGATGATGTGATTTGTTGGAGAAATGCTCCCGATGGTAACTTTAGTGTGAGGTCGGCCTACGATAGGATCTATCACCAGCAAAATCTCAGCATTCAAACTCACTGGCGGCATTTATGGCACTGGGGAATTCCTGAAAGAGTCAAATTCTTTATGTGGCAAGTATTCCATGAGAGGCTTCCAACAAATGTTACAAGAGCGAGACATAACCCAAATATCTCAAACACCTGCCCTTTTCAGTGTGAGAGTGAAGAGAACCTCCTTCATGTATTGAGAGATTGTGAACAAGCCCAGAGGGTGTGGTCCTCTTTAACTAACACAATATATTACTCTATGTTTTTTAGTGGTTGTTTGCAGGAATGGCTACAATGGAACATGCAGCACTCACCGGGCAACAGGAAAACCTCCAGATGGTCATGGCAACGAGTATTCAGCATAACGTGCTGGCTATTATGGAAGAACAGATGTAGTCAAGCATTCGAAGGGGTCGCCGAGAAGCCACAAGAGATAGTGCATAGATGCATGTTTCACCTCTCGGAAGGAGTGGAGAACGGACGTTTCCACCACCAGATATTTCAAGTTCCTGAAAGAGGGACAGTCCACTGGGAACCACCGGACCCTGATTTTGTTCGTCTAGACGTTGATGGATCTGTGCTCAATGGAGGACAGGCCGCCTGCGGAGGTGTTATTCGAGATCACCATGGCACATGGATACGTGGCTTTCAACAGAAGTTAGGTCACTCATTCCCCACTGCGGCTGAAATCCATGCAATCTACAGAGGACTTCATCTATGTAAGCAGATGGGTTTTACCAAAATCAATCTGTTCACTGACTCCCTCCAAGCTATTCACCTACTATGGTCTAATTGTCCCACTTCTCACCCATTATACAATGTCATCCTGGACACCAGATCTCTTATTTTTTCAGACTGGGACTTGCGGATTTCCCACTCTTATAGGGAAAACATCCAGTGTGCAGATTACCTTGCAGGTCGTGCTCACATGAACAGCCAGAACTACGTTGAACTAGGGTCTTCCCCTACAGACTGTATCCTTCTTTTTGCCCAGGAATGTGGTGTATCAACACATGATCACTTTCTACGGCCTCCTATATAGGCCATGACAATCTACAAGCTTTGCTTGCCTTTGTAATACAAAAAAAAAAAAAACCCAGGAAAACCAGAGCTTCGAACGCTAAACCCAAAAACTAGAACCAACCCATAAGTACTCTAACTGAAAAAATCTTCTAGAAATAGAAATTTAGAGTTTGCATTTGGACTTTACAATGAATTAAGGCCAGCAAGTACTCACCCTGACGAAAGCATGAGTAAATAACAATCCTTCGAAACAAGAACGAACGACCAACGCCTTCACGGATTGCAACGAACGCAGAATGAAGTAGAATGACCAGTCACTACTAAAAAAATGAGTAAAAAGTAGCGCACATTTTTTTTCCTAATTTTTTGCTTCTCATTTTAAAAATTTTTTCTACTGCTTTTGTTTTCTCTTCTGCATATTTTTTAATTTGTTTTCTCTCTCTCTCTCTCTCTCTTGTTTTTGTATTTTATTCTTTTGGTACAACACTGCATATTGAAGTTTAAACCACATTTAAATGTCCAATAATGCAATCATGTCTTGTCTTGAGATGTAATGCAATGCACTTGAGCCTAGAATATAATGAAACAATGTTTATGAAATGAAAGTGATGGGTTCAAAGGGGCTTAACAATGGATAAACATGACTAAGGATGGCTATTTGGCTAACTAGCTAATGAAATGAATGCCTATGTCATTTTTACTCATGCCTATGCAAAATGTAGCCTCAAGTAAGAAATAAGACAAGTTCTTGAGAGCAATAGCCTAAGTGGATGAACCACACAATGAAATGAAACAATAAGGCCTAAAATACCTTCCAACTAGGCTTTTTGTTTCCCACCAAACTTATCAAAATTAAACCCTGCATCATCTGTAAAACTTAAAACACATGACAACTCACTTCATCTAGACAAGTTTCAACATCAATATCTAACCACCTGCAATTTAGATACTTGATCATACTTAAACATCTCAAAATTTTGAAAAATTGAGCTCAAAATGGATAGAACACAGCTAACACAATCCATGACAGCATATTATAGTTCCTAGGAAAAACAAAAACACAATCCATCTTTCCCCCACACTTAATCCTTGCAGTGTCTTCAATGCAAGTATAGACTAATAATACAGCAACGGATTTCAAATCTATACAAGGACAAATGTTAGGGTAAGATGCACACAACTACCTAAAAATACAAACCAATACACACAAGCTACATTTTACTACTGGTAGTGTCCCCCCACACTTGTTCAATATAATATGATCAATTAAATTCAAGAACAAGATAAGGAAAGAGACAACCTTACTATCATGGTGGCTTGTATCTAGATAGAAAAATCAAGAGGAAACCACATCTTTTTCTCCTAGATAGTACATGATCAAAGAGAAGAGGTTCCCAAATGCAAGAAGTATAGGAATAGGGGCAACTGCTAAGAGAAATAGCTTGCAACGAATCAACCAAAACAATAGTAGTACCTACTCCAAGTATGCCACACGAATCAAAATACTTAAATCCATGGAAAGAATTTATGCAAGTAAAGTGGCATAATGGGATATCTAATGGGAGAAGACTAGAGTCGGGTACATTTAATAACATGTGCTTCTCACAATCAACAAAGTCAATTTAGAGAGTCAATTTGGATTTCATCAATGGTAGTGTCATAGTCAAGGACTGCTCTATCATCCATAGTGAAATCCAAACCAATACAATCAATAACGAAGTCAACTCCTAATATATCAGGGGCTAAATCATGTGATAGGATTTGATGATAGGACTCATTGATGTTCTTTATATCCTCTAGAGAAGATGAAAAATTTTCAAAATAAACACATCTAGGCTCTAGTAATTCCATAGATTCTAAATGGATGGAATCAGCCACCATAAATGCATTGTCAATTGGCACATTAGGAGTGAACACATCACCAAACAATGGAACATCAAACTCATGCATACATGCCTTAAGCTTAGGAAGCAAATTTAAACCACAATCTTTGTCTTCACCCATGTGTGAGTTGGATAGTGCAGAATCCAATATGGAATTGGAGTGCACCATATCACCTTCACATGCAAGAGAGGGAGAAGAGGAAGAAAATAAAGGAGAGTGTTTCTCAACATCATGAATGGCATGCATATCACTAGGTCTTAGAGAATGGTTGTAATACCTCGAATTTTGGGATTGGAGGCTAGAGAATAAGCCTGAATTAAGTGGACTGCTAAGCCCTAGTTTAGCATGTGTCCCAAATCTATTCTCTAACATTCCTTATATCTTTGAGGTATTAAAGGGAATAAAATAGTGAATTAAAGAGTATGGGAAGTTTGTATATACAAATGGAATTTATTGAAGTTGCAAGTGCTTGTCGTTTCATTGTTTCAAGTGAGGCAGTGAGTTTGTCATGAGCTCTTGGAAGACCAGATGATGAGTAACAATTGTGAAATTTTATAGGGTGAAAGTAGACATCCTAAACTTTAATTTGATAGATATATGAGTCAATTTGATCTATATACAAAGAGTTATGAATTTTTAAAGTTTGACCAGCGAAATTGATTCTTTTCTAGAACAACATGCAAAGATTTAAAATCTGGGAATGATATGCTTTCAGATAGTAAAAGGCTATATTGTTCCTTGAAACTAGACTCCATAAGGGTTCTATAGCCTTTGGAATCACTCTAAAATGATGTCTACAAATTTAGTTAAGATTTTTCAAAGTTTGGACAGAAAATCTGCCATTAAATCCGAAAATGGAAAATTGTGTTTGCAAATAATGTAATTTTGAGCTACAATTTATATCAGCCCATTTGTATCTTTTAAGGGACTCCTAGGACGTCTTTAGCATGTATCAAGAAGAGGAAATATTATGTACAAGTTATTTGGGCTTATAACATTAAGTTATGTACATAAAAGTTGGAATTTGGTATTTTTGGAAATAATGACATAAGCATAACAATGTGATGACATAAGCCAATATATCAAAAAGCATTCCTTCCTTCTTTATTCAGCCATTCCCGATGCCATTAGAGAGCAAAAGAGAGGGAGAGTGACTTTGAGCTTTCTTGAGAGAAGGAGGAGAAAATTCATCAGCTAAGCTTGATTTCTTCGGTGAATTAGCTCCTATCTTGCGTAATCCTTCTCCTAAGTTGTTCTTCTACATGAATTAAGGTGTTGGAAGCTAAAATTTCATTGTTATGAAGAGATAGGGTTTCGGCCTAAAGGGGAAAAGCCAGAGGGAGCTTGAGGTAACTTCCAAAACTTCAATCTTTGATTGTTCTGGCTACTGTGGACAATTTAATCAGTGAAATTTCGCCGAATTGTCTTGGATTTGAAATTTGGAAATTGAATTGGCCTAGGGGTTATGCTGCTGAAATTTGGTTCAAATGGTAGTTGTAACCTAATGTAATAGTTAATAAAGTGGTTAGGAGTAGAAAGGAACATGTCTGCAAAGCCGAAACCGAAAAACCCCAATTTTCCCTAGAGTACTTGAGAATTTTGGCCAGGGCTGTTAGAGGGCCTTAGGGTTATATTCTCAATGATTTGATGATTTCATTGAGTTCATGAGAGAAAATTAGGTGGGGCTACAGTTGGTCACTTTTTTGGAAAAGGCCAAAAAAGCATAATTACGAAAACGCCTATAAAACCCTTAAAGTGGGGCTACCAAGGGTAATTTTGTAATTTGACATTGAATTTGATATGGATTCTTTGGGCAAAAATATGTCAGAATAGCCCATGTCAAAATTTTAGGAAAAGTACAGTCGGACCGGGTACGGCGGGACCAGGCCGGGTCCGCAGGGGTATTTTAGTAATTTTTCAATACATACTCGTATAACCCCCATAAGCACTATGGAAGTGTCTAAGTTGTGCATTTGAAATTATAGGACCAAGTTGAGAGCCCAGTTGTTGTCATGCTTTACGTGGCACGTAATTTGAGGTGGAAAAAGGTTTAAGGTAGGGAACTTACCTCTCCTTCATGTATTTGATATTTGTGCTATTGTATTGATGCATGTTATTGCTTTGCTTGATTATGTGAAACATATATGAATGATTGAAGCTCTGTTTCTATTTATGCTACGGCCACAAGTATGTTGTTTGAAACATTAAGCACGTAAATATGTCATTGTGTGAGTATGAGTTATGTAATGCAAACATGTCATGTATTAACCACTTATCTTGCATGCATATTGGTACTGTTTTTCTACTGACATTCTCTTGAATCTCACTCTTGCTTACCAACACTTTAGACAAACAAATACAGAACGTATGCGGAAATCAGAGAAGAGAATTGCACAAGAGAGGGTTACAGTGGTAGAGCGAAGACAGAAAGAAGTCTTCATTTCACTGGGATGGGTTTAGACACCCTAATAGCCCTGTGCGGCTACCTTAATTGTAAGTATCATGTACAAACCCTTATGGAGATTTTCTGTAATCATGCACATATTATCAGTATAATTATGCAATTTCTGTGTTGCCCACCAAACCACATATCGTTTTCCGCGAATACTCTGGTAAATGTGAAATTAAAATAAGGGCGTGGTAATGGTCATCTCTACTCCTAAGTATTTCAACAAATTTAGGATATTTGTCGTCAATACAATCTATATATATTGTATTTTCATCACAAGAACATGTAATTTCAGCACTAGTATCATCATTATCATAAAAATCATCACTCATAGTATCATGAAAAGGAGTGGAATCATTACAAGGAATATGGTCTTCCGAGCTACAACTACTAGAAGCATTAGGCAAAGTATCATTTAGCTCAAACATGTGAGGGGATTTTCAGCAATAAGGACTCACCTCATTAGCATTATGCACAAAAACTTCACTAGGAGTAGAAGTAGCAGTGGGAAAAGCAAAGCTAGGATTAGGCAAAGAGTTATTACCCAGAGTGGGAGGTGTAATTTCTGCAATCATGTTTTGCCCTTCTTCATATACTGGTGTGCCTTTTCTTCCTTCGGATTGAAACCAAGTGTGTTATTCACTAGCTTATCCATGGCCTCAACATTATCCTCTAACTCTTCTACAATCATCTTTGACATTCCAAATAGCTCTGCTTCTCTAAGTAGGCTATGGCAACGTGACTCGAAATGTAACCCCCTGCCGTAATTAATATTCGGATTACGCAATAAAGTGAAATAGAGACCAATAAGAACAAAATTTAATATTATAAACCCATCTACCAGACGGGGTTTTCACAAACACCTTTCGAAATCATTTATAAACTTGGTCTCAGAATCACATTTCCGAATACAATTACTACGCGGAATATCACATTCATAACAAATCAGAGTACACAACAATAATCCCGGCAATCCCGGTTTCCATATATTAACTCAAGCTTTATAGAGCACATTCGCCTATACAAGCCCTCATATGGGGATTACACAAAGTCTTCTCAAATACATAGCAAATCCTCATCCACATACTTATATACACATCCAAATCTATATACTCCCATCTGGGATGATAACCAACTACCAAAACAACTACTGAAGGAAGTCCTCATCGCCCTTGGCTGCTTACTCCATCATCGATCTACTACCCTGTCTGAAAGGTTAGTAGGGGAGGGTGAGATTCTAGAGAATCTCAGTAGGATAACAATATCAATATGCATGTACGATAAATGTTTAATGCATGACATGCTTGCATCACACAACTCATGATAACACAATGACAATTTGCCAGCTCAATGCTTCGAACAATATACCTATGGCCATAGCATAAATTGAAACATAGCTTCAAATTACACATAATTATGCAAAGCTAAGACATGCACCAACACACTAACACATATATCAAATACAAGCAGAAGAGATATGTTTCCTACCTCCAGTCTTTTCTCCTCGATTTGCGTGCCAGCAACTCGGGGCTTCACATTCGATCCTACAATGTCAAATGTACTATTTAGACACTTCCATAGTGTTTCTGGGGGTTATATGAGGCTATATTGAAAATTTACTAAAATACCCCCGGGGACCCGGCCCGGCCCCGCCGTACCCGGTCCGGCTGTACTTTTCTTGAAATATTGACATGGGCTATTCTAACATATTTTCGCCCAAGGAATCCATTTTCGGACTCGGAATTATCAAATTCAATGTCAATTACAAAATTACCCTTGGCAGCCCCACTTTAAGGGTTTCAGGGGCGTTTTCGTAATTATGCTTTTTCGGCCTTTTCCGAAAAAGTGACCAACTGTAACCCCACCTAATTTTCGCTCCTGAACTCAATGGAATCATCAAATCATTGAAAATCCATCTCTAAACCCTCCAAACCAGGCTTGGCCGAAATTCTCAATTCCCCGGGAAAAATTGGGGTTTTTCGGTTCCGGCTCCGTAAACGCGTTCCTTTCTACTCCTAACCACTTTATTGACTATTCCATTAGGTTAGAACTACCATTTAGTATCAATTTGGGCAGCATAACACCTAGGCCAACCCATTTTCCAAATTTACAAACAAAGACAATCCGGTGAAATTTCACCGATTAAATCAACCACAGCAGCCAGAATAGTCAATATGCACGAGTTTGGAAGTTACCTCAAGCTCCCACTAGCTTTTCCTTCTTGTGGCTGAAAACCCTAACTTCAAAACACCAAAAGAGGAGCTTCCAAACCTTAAAGAACAAAGAGGAGTAGTTTAGAGTCGGAGTTATACGCGTTAGGAGCGAAATCGTCGGAGAAATCGGCTTACCTTGTGATTTTTCTTCTCTTTCTCTCTCTAAACTCTCTCAACTTTCTCACACTATGTTCAGGTGCTGTGCGTGAATGAGCAGCTGAAGATGATGAGAAGATGTTTTAATTCCATGCTTATGTCATCTTGCCTTTTGATGATGTCATAATTCCCAAAATTGGCATTTTCGGATTTTCTGGCAGATTTTCTGCCCAATCTTTGAAAAATCATAACTAATTCTAGAAAAATCGAAATGAGGTGATCCCAAAGCCAAATGAAAGATATTTAAGTCCTCTTCATAGGAAAAATATTGGCCATTACTAAAAATCACCACACAATTCCAGAATTACATAAAACTCATCACTACCCCAAAACAGAGTTCAGTTTCCATCCCAAACTTTGGACAGTCATATCTCCTAGTTCACAAAACGAAATGGCACAAATTATATGTCCATTTCGAAGCTTGAGATGTGAACTATAAGACTGGAAAGTTTCATAATTTTACGACATCATTTGCCTAGTAAAAACGTCCACACGAGAAGACTGCCCAGACAGAATTCACACTGGACAGCATTTCCAGTTTTGCAACCAATGTGTCCAATCCAATTTAAATCAATTCCAATGATTAAATACCACAACATGACACCATTTCCATCACAATACCCCATTCAATTCTTCCCTCTATTCTAAGTCAATTTGGATGTTAATCCACAATTGAACTCAAATACAGGGTTTTGGCGTTGCTCATAACACAAGCGACTACAATCCACTCTATATTCTCTAAAAGGGTTCATTAATCACTAACCACGTCCACTTTTGTAGTCATTAACTCCTAATCACAATTTGGGATCTTGCTAAACCGGGGCTTAGCAATCCACTAACCTCAGGCTTATTCTCTAGCCTCGAGTCTCAAAATTCGGGGTGTTACATTTCTCCCCCCGTTCAATAAATTTCGTCCTCGAAATTTGTCATACCACTTAATTCAAAAACTATGGATGCTTCTTCACGACAGCTTTCGTTTCACAATTCATTTCATATTGGGATGTCCCTTCTAGACCACGCAGACAACCGGTGCACCACAAATCTGATTCTCAGAAGAAACTTACACAATAAATGCAACCCAGTTGCCACAAACTGCAATCGGCCCATTTCACGATTGCAGCACAAACACAATCACCTCACGATTATTAAACAAATACAATCGTTTCCATATACGATTGCTATCAAAACCATCATCACATAATCACAATCGTCGCAAGCCCTTCTAACTCATGAGTGGCTAGCGTATCTCAATATCCGAAGGCTCTAAATCATGAGCCATATCATAAGATTTTGGCAGTTTGGCAGCATAGGCCACCACTCTGCTCAACTCAATCTAGTTACCCCTTCCGGGAGTAACACCAAAACACCACAACCTCAATACATCAAACGACAGCCTCAGCTGTATACACAAACATTTCAACTTTCACTATATCCACTTTCACAGCTTTACCCTCACCCGTACACCCACCAGTAACTCCACTAGTGGTAACCAGGACTTTTGGGTATCAACACAATATCACATCATCTGGTCACTCCGGAATCTCAATTTCTTTTATCCAAAGTACCTGACCGTAATGGCTCACCTAGAGTCTCAGTCTCTTCTATCCAGGCGCCTTTTATTGTCACACCCCCCTTAATGGGTGCCCACGCTTCCGCTGCGTGGCTGGCTCCCACATCACACCCGTCCGATGGATGCCCGTGGGTTATCGGACTCACAATTTTATTGTCACAACCACCCCGGTTTTACCCCCTCTAGGGATGCCCCGTGCCGGTGGTGCCCACCCCGGTTTTACCCCCCGCTGGGGATGCCCCGCGACGGTGGCTAGGTTACTCAATTATTGTCACACCCACCCCGGTTTTACCCCCTCTAGGGATGCCCCGTGCCGGTGGTGCCCACCCCGGTTTTACCCCCCGCTGGGGATGCCCCGCGACAGTGGCTGGGTTACTCACATTTCACCCAGGACTCATAAGAAAATCCATTATCACACCCTACCCTCATCCCCTTTCTCCACCGGAAAGACACACAGTCTTTACCCGAACCGTTGTTAGCTACTCAGGGACTGTTGGCGTAGCGGTGCTCACAAATAGCCTTTCGGCTTCCACATCACACTCCACCCTCATCCCCTTTCTCCGCCGGGAAGAACACAGTCTTTACCCGAACTGTTGTTAGCTACTCAGGGACTATTGGCGTGGCAGTGCATATACATAGCCTCGCGGCTCACAAATAGTCAATCCCCCGTAACTACTGCCCCGAAGGCACGGTCCTCCGCTATAGGAATCACCCCATGCGGCCGCAGGTGAGAGACTCACAAATATCAGTCACATCCTGATCCTATGCCTACCAGGCGCAGCCCACCAGACCAAACAAATCCGGCCCAACCAGGGAGATGGACTCACAGTACACAATCGTAACAAGCTGGAATCAGGCATATTAACAACTTCATCTTCAACATCTTGAATTCTTTTCACATATTGGGATCCTTCAAGACCCCTTCTCACAAAATAATCTAGACTTCGAAGTTTTACTTCCTGAAGCCATCACTAACACATTGCACTTTCTGCAAATTCGAGCTTCTGCTCAACACAATTCTCAAACATCACATTCACCACGCTTCCGCTGCACACTCTGAGGTCTTTATCCTCATCTGTGCCTTCACAATGTCAGGGTGACTCAATAGGAGTCCCATAGGAATCTCCTACTACCCCTTTCCACACACATAATCTGTGCCAGACCTTGGCTCAATTCAATTCGAATCATTCAGAGCCATAACCAACATATCATTGAGATCTCATACTCCCAACGTTCCCAGAGCTCTATTCTACAATTCAACGTCATGGCGAGTGCACACTAAGGTTCGTCGTCACGGCGGCTCCACTCTAGGGTTCATCGTCATAGTGGCTCCACACTATGGTACTGTACCCGATGCTTCACTCAGTCACCTAACTGGTCAGCCCCTTCGGTCAGCATCCTCCGTAGGTAGCCCTTTCCAATCAGATCTTACCGTAGGTAGCCCTCTCCGATCAGATCTCACCGTAGGTAGCCCTCTTCCACTCCGAATCCTCGTAGATAACTCTTTCAAATTCAAATTCTCCACAGAATCACTTTTCCCTATGCTAGATGAACACTAGCAACCTCAGGATACCTGATACACATTTCAATTCCAATCTAGTACCACATCCTGGTACCACAGACCATATAGGTCATATCAACCTCCTAAGGACCAGCTTGACTATTGAGTCTGATCCTTGGATAACAGTTCATCTCGTAAACCTCAACCTCAGTTGAACCGGGAAATCACTTCCCTCATTTCCACGGAGCATCACAACTCCTATACAGATCCAGATATCTCTGCCAGCCTAAGGCACACCGGTCCCCTAGGTCTTAAGGCCTTTACACACACAGGCTCAATATGATATCACTACATGTAACATCATACCACCTTGGGTTACTTACCCAACATCTAGGTTGGAGCCATGATCAACCTAGAACCTCAATATCACACATCT
Organism: Inga oerstediana; assembly: GCA_963210345.1. Lineage (NCBI taxonomy): Eukaryota > Viridiplantae > Streptophyta > Magnoliopsida > Fabales > Fabaceae > Inga > Inga oerstediana. The sequence goes on from OY723400.1 coordinate 62,429,744, forward strand.
AGGAAATCATTTTCCTTAGTTCTCTAATCAAATGATGGGTCTGATTACCTCCGCCTCTAGGTCTACACCTCAAATTCTCAGGCGAATCATACTGACTCACCACATTCACAACACTAATAATGTATACACAGTCCCTTAAACTCATATATCCACAAACAACAGGGACCATAATGTGTATACCACAACAAACAAAGCCATTCTCTATGACTTAAGGCAGAAACTACTGCTATTATCCTAGCAAATCCTTTACTTGCCAGGAACTGCAGCTCTGATACCAAAATGTAACCCCCTGCCGTAATTAATATTCGGATTACGCAATAAAGTGAAATAGAGACCAATAAGAACAAAATTTAATATTATAAACCCATCTACCAGACGGGGTTTTCACAAACACCTTTCGAAATCATTTATAAACTTGGTCTCAGAATCACATTTCCGAATACAATTACTACGCGGAATATCACATTCATAACAAATCAGAGTACACAACAATAATCCCGGCAATCCCGGTTTCCATATATTAACTCAAGCTTTATAGAGCACATTCGCCTATACAAGCCCTCATATGGGGATTACACAAAGTCTTCTCAAATACATAGCAAATCCTCATCCACATACTTATATACACATCCAAATCTATATACTCCCATCTGGGATGATAACCAACTACCAAAACAACTACTGAAGGAAGTCCTCATCGCCCTTGGCTGCTTACTCCATCATCGATCTACTACCCTGTCTGAAAGGTTAGTAGGGGAGGGTGAGATTCTAGAGAATCTCAGTAGGATAACAATATCAATATGCATGTACGATAAATGTTTAATGCATGACATGCTTGCATCACACAACTCATGATAACACAATGACAATTTGCCAGCTCAATGCTTCGAACAATATACCTATGGCCATAGCATAAATTGAAACATAGCTTCAAATTACACATAATTATGCAAAGCTAAGACATGCACCAACACACTAACACATATATCAAATACAAGCAGAAGAGATATGTTTCCTACCTCCAGTCTTTTCTCCTCGATTTGCGTGCCAGCAACTCGGGGCTTCACATTCGATCCTACAATGTCAAATGTACTATTTAGACACTTCCATAGTGTTTCTGGGGGTTATATGAGGCTATATTGAAAATTTACTAAAATACCCCCGGGGACCCGGCCCGGCCCCGCCGTACCCGGTCCGGCTGTACTTTTCTTGAAATATTGACATGGGCTATTCTAACATATTTTCGCCCAAGGAATCCATTTTCGGACTCGGAATTATCAAATTCAATGTCAATTACAAAATTACCCTTGGCAGCCCCACTTTAAGGGTTTCAGGGGCGTTTTCGTAATTATGCTTTTTCGGCCTTTTCCGAAAAAGTGACCAACTGTAACCCCACCTAATTTTCGCTCCTGAACTCAATGGAATCATCAAATCATTGAAAATCCATCTCTAAACCCTCCAAACCAGGCTTGGCCGAAATTCTCAATTCCCCGGGAAAAATTGGGGTTTTTCGGTTCCGGCTCCGTAAACGCGTTCCTTTCTACTCCTAACCACTTTATTGACTATTCCATTAGGTTAGAACTACCATTTAGTATCAATTTGGGCAGCATAACACCTAGGCCAACCCATTTTCCAAATTTACAAACAAAGACAATCCGGTGAAATTTCACCGATTAAATCAACCACAGCAGCCAGAATAGTCAATATGCACGAGTTTGGAAGTTACCTCAAGCTCCCACTAGCTTTTCCTTCTTGTGGCTGAAAACCCTAACTTCAAAACACCAAAAGAGGAGCTTCCAAACCTTAAAGAACAAAGAGGAGTAGTTTAGAGTCGGAGTTATACGCGTTAGGAGCGAAATCGTCGGAGAAATCGGCTTACCTTGTGATTTTTCTTCTCTTTCTCTCTCTAAACTCTCTCAACTTTCTCACACTATGTTCAGGTGCTGTGCGTGAATGAGCAGCTGAAGATGATGAGAAGATGTTTTAATTCCATGCTTATGTCATCTTGCCTTTTGATGATGTCATAATTCCCAAAATTGGCATTTTCGGATTTTCTGGCAGATTTTCTGCCCAATCTTTGAAAAATCATAACTAATTCTAGAAAAATCGAAATGAGGTGATCCCAAAGCCAAATGAAAGATATTTAAGTCCTCTTCATAGGAAAAATATTGGCCATTACTAAAAATCACCACACAATTCCAGAATTACATAAAACTCATCACTACCCCAAAACAGAGTTCAGTTTCCATCCCAAACTTTGGACAGTCATATCTCCTAGTTCACAAAACGAAATGGCACAAATTATATGTCCATTTCGAAGCTTGAGATGTGAACTATAAGACTGGAAAGTTTCATAATTTTACGACATCATTTGCCTAGTAAAAACGTCCACACGAGAAGACTGCCCAGACAGAATTCACACTGGACAGCATTTCCAGTTTTGCAACCAATGTGTCCAATCCAATTTAAATCAATTCCAATGATTAAATACCACAACATGACACCATTTCCATCACAATACCCCATTCAATTCTTCCCTCTATTCTAAGTCAATTTGGATGTTAATCCACAATTGAACTCAAATACAGGGTTTTGGCGTTGCTCATAACACAAGCGACTACAATCCACTTTATATTCTCTAAAAGGGTTCATTAATCACTAACCACGTCCACTTTTGTAGTCATTAACTCCTAATCACAATTTGGGATCTTGCTAAACCGGGGCTTAGCAATCCACTAACCTCAGGCTTATTCTCTAGCCTCGAGTCTCAAAATTCGGGGTGTTACACGAAACGTGCATAAGCTCGGTCATACCTAGGAATTGAGAGGGGTGAGGTGTAATTATATGCATTTGAAGAGTTAAACCAAGCCATCACTACTACAGAAGGGACTTTTAACGACCGTTTTTTCCCCTTTAGACAACTATTTTCAGGGGGACGTGTATCTCAATGTCGTTGAAAATTTAGGAAAAGATGACTGTTAAAAATCAGTCGTAGTATGGAAAATACAACGACTGTTTTGGGTAAAACGGTACGACTGTTTTCCATAAAACAGTCGTTGTATCTAACATATACAACGACTGTTTTCCCCAAAACAGTCGTTGTATCCTCTTTTTTTTATTTTTTTATTTTAACGTTTTACTCCCTACATCATCCCCTTCTGCTCTCCTCCACCATATGTCTACAAGTCCCCACCTCCTCCATCTCCTTCACCACAGCATCCATACTACTGTTCTCTATACTACTACAAGTCTCCCCTCCCACCGGCTCCATCTTCACTGCCTCCATACTAGTAGATGAACCTATTCTAACGAGTTCTCTAACTTGTACATTGCTATCTTTGAAAGAAAAAACCAGATCCATGAACCATTTTCTCATGATTAACTCTCTAGCTTCCCCTAATACTCATGGAAGTGAAAATCACATGTTAATTTTTCTATCATGACATATAGCACATATATCATCATAACATCATTTCAATGTGCAAACTTCAACTTTCAATGTAAATCATGACATGCATATGGCCAAAGAGATGATGACATGCTTCCATGAAAATCCTTATTCTTCATCATCATTTTCCAAAGTGTTCTCTGTAAAGCATAATGCCTTAACAAATTCAAAGTACTCATAAATAAGAAACTAGGAAAAGTATTCGAATATTCAAACTTATATAGCACTGTACAAAACCACTGCACTATGTAAAAAAACCTCTACACATCATCACCCCTCTATGTGTTGTAGAAGATGACCTGACAACAGGTCTCGGATCAAATTATTGTCTTCGATTGTGTAGGGGTCCTGATCACCAAAAATCTGTGTGCAAAATGGAGAATATGTTAACATAAATAAATAAATTGAATGAAATAACTAACAATTCAATCATATGAAAAGAACTGAAATTCAATTGAGAATCAAGAAATGATCACCTGTTCAAAATTTGTAGTAAGGCCAGAGAAAATGATGTTATACATATATAGCATAACATTGTAGCCACATTCAGTTTTCCCTGCTTGCCGAGGACATTATACATCAAAAGCAAATGGTAAAAAAGAATAAAGGCCTTTGTAAAGCAATGGTCAATTGAAAAACTTGAATGTAAAGAACTTGCGTTTGGCTGGAACCACTTTGTATGACCAGCTTTACCTTCACGCTTCCCACCTATTATATAATATGTCTTCAGTGCACTGTAATAATTAAAATGATAAATAGAAGACATTAAAACAATTGAGTAAAATCAAAAATCAATGACGGTCAAATAAATTTACTTATGTGTTAAAAATGTTTTTGGTATCTGCGTCTGGCTTGCGACCCAATGAGTCAAACCAAAAGATGATGTTGATCGAGGGACAAAGAACACAGAGACTCCAATGATAACTATAATCACATGCATATATAGATTAAAATGAGGTTATATAACATGATACTGTTTAGCAAAGTGAAAGTATATAAATATATCAAATAAAGTTACTTGCCCTTCAACAGTTGGTGCCAGATAACAAGGCAGCATAGTCTCGCCTATTGTATAGCCTACATAGCTTATCCGATCTTCCAACCTCTGGCTATTACGCCGTGACATATTGCCAGGACATAAGAAGCCATATGTACTGCCGAGCCCTCGTTCGGCACACAGTTTGTGGAAGTAGCTACCATATAAATGAAATGAGAAATGACACAGTAAATGTAGAAACCTAAACCCCTAAATAACAGTGCATTAATTACAATTAAAAATTATAACTAAACTCACATGATAGCAAATGTGACTCATCCTACATCAATCTCCTCCAAAGATAGGAACTCTCTAATATCTTTGTTATCAAGTCCATAAGTATACGAGATTCTGCGACCCACAATCTCACAAGGCATCTTCAAGTCGACCTTGTTTATGTCTTGATAAATATTTTGCAGTCATGCTAAAAAGGGAAATTTTGTCGCATCATCATGTTCCTAGTAACACACAAAATAAAGATTTTAAGTAGAATGTCAAGGATCAAGTAATAGTAAAGTGTTTCCTACCATTGGAGGGATTGGCACAGTTTGAACAAGGTGTCTAGGCCACAAGATGAAAGATCCTATTGCCTGACCTAGATTGGCAACCTCACCATCGGGGAATGGGACATCTACACCTTCCTCCCCCAGTCGAACACTTGTCACATTGACCTTGCGTTGATCGTCCTGGATTTGGTTATTATGGTGGGTAGTGGCATAGTTGTATACAACAGCATCAGCAACAGCACGCAGGTACGGGACTTCCAAATACAGAGTGCAGGGTTCTTCAGGCTCTAGTGAAGGACCAGGGTCGTCATGTCCAACCTCTGGCAGATTGTAACTGCCTTTGGTGCTGGGAATGGCCGGGGATTCCTGAGTAAGAGAAATGAAAGAATTAATTAAAATAACGTAAGGAAAAACTCAATATAATGTTAAATGAAATTAGTTACAAACCTCAGATCTAGATGCCACATTACACATCCCGCCTTGCATGTGAGACAACACCATCATACTCATCTCACCACGTAGCTCACTTAACAACTCTTCTTTAAGCTCCTCTCAAAGTGAGTGACGTAGCTCTGCTCGGATTTCCTCTCGAACCCTGGCCACAAACTCCTGACTCATTTCACCTCGTCCATAAGCTTGTGAACCTCATCCAAAGTATTTAGAGAGACCAACTCCCCCTGACTCCCTTCTAACTTGACCAGGGTGATCTAGATTACCAAGCGTCATGGCTAAGATGTCCATCCTTCCAGTTTGAGTGAAGGAACCCTGGCTGCTCTGCTCTTCAAGTTCATCCTGTGGCATACAATGGATAAATAGAAAGTAATTACATGCCACCAACATTCGAAAAATGAAACACATTTAAATATACTTGTTATTAAATACTCACAATCCTTTTAGCGACATTAGCAACGACTGGATTTATATATTTCTCACCCTTTATACTCCCTGCTTTCTATTTTTTGTGACGCGGGGGAGGAGGTTGTGCCTGCACGACTATACTAGGATCTGCTCGGGCTACTTCCTCCAATTTTTGCAATTCAGCCTGCATCATATTCTTTTCGAGCTTCTAATAACCCCTAGGCAACATGTAATAAGGATAATTGTTTTTCGCTCGCCTCTCTAGATTTGCTTGACTCAATTTCTATATAAACAAAGAATAATGATAGGAATGAGTTAGCGATGTCAAGTAAGTTCAACTAAAATGTTTAATACTAAGATGAACACAATGTACCAGGAAATTGGGATCCTGCCGCGATGCGACAAACAACCTCCAGTCATTTAGAGAAAGAAACGAATACTCTTTACAAGGATCCTCATGACTCCTTGGCCCTCGAACATACTTGGTTGTAAGCGTGGACTTGAAATCTTTCCACCGCTCACGAACTTCCCCCATCCAATGCTTGTACATCTCCAATGTATTGGGAACATCATAGGTTTGGTACAAAACAAAATATATAGTGGTCGTTATATAAGAACAAATAGAAATAAAAATATAGATACAAATACAACTTTACATACCAAAATTTGTTCCCAAATCATACGCTTCGTATCCTTTGAAACTTCCCTCCAGGTAGGAATTAGAACGCTAACTTTGCTCCGACCCAAAAAGCCAAGGTAGCTAATGAATGTGTCTCCGTCTGGGCCGAGTGGCTTGAAACTAGCATCAAATTCCACGTGAACCCTGCTCGCCTTTTGTTCCTCATGACGTGCCACTAACGGCCGTAGCTTCATGCTTCCTTTAACCCTTTTCTTAACCGGTGAGCCAACAGAGTCGCCCGAATTTGAACTTGCCATGATCCTGCTAAGAAATAAATGTGACATGATAAGTAAAGTGAAATTACATGCACACTTTAAACAATTCAAAATCTTACTTTAAGTGTTTTCCCAAATTCCTTCACAATGATCAACTCTAGCTGCATATTCATCATCATCTACCAATTCCACTTCAGATGGCATAAGTGGATTTATAGTGAAAGGTGGCATGTCGTCAAGATTCAAACTCGGATCACCATCCTTCTGTTTTTTACTTTGGAGTACAATAGACAATTTTTCATTTGCTGGATCAATGACATAAAACACTTGTTTTTCCTGACTTGCTAGAATGAATGGCTCATCTTTATAACCGACTCTTTCAAGATCAACTGAGGTGAATACAAATTGATCTATTTCAACAGAATTATTGTTAACCCACTTGCATTTGAATAAAGGAACTCTCAACTTAGTGTAGCTTATCTCCCATATGTCTTCAATAACTCCATAATAGACCATGGATGCCAAAATGGGGTTTTTGTCTTTTGAACTAGAAAAGTGCATTGATTCGGCTACCACTATCACCCCACTATTTTACATAGTACTTCTGTTATCCTGGCCATTTGTATAGAAAGAATACCCGTTTATATCGAAGCCACTCCAAGTTATGACCTCAAAAGAAGGCCCCCAAGCTAACCATTTGATTGTCTCAGACACATTGGTCTTGTGCGCTATCTTATCCTTGAACAACTCTATGAAAGTCTTGTTTTGTTCATTAGCTATCTGCATGTCATTTTTCCTTGGATAGATCTCCTTTAAACTCTTTCTGTGTTCGGCTAAGTACGGCAGAACTTCTTTTGTATTATTCAAGATATATAGGTGTGCTTGCAACACCTCTTCACGACGCATACTCTTCACTTTAAGCCCTCGTGTTCCCTTACTTGTACCCTTTTCATGACGAGATTGGGCCTTTGACCTTGATAGATATTCTTTGCAAAAGTCCATAGCCTCTTCAACGACATATCTTTCCACAATTGAGTCTTCAGGTCGATAAGGATTTTTAGAATACCCTTTTAAGTTCTTCATGTATCGCTCGAAAGGGTACATCCACCTTAGATAAATTGGGCCGCATAGTCTTACCTCCCTTACCATATGAACTATTAAATGCACCATTATATCAAAGAATGCGGGAGGAAAATGCATCTCTAGTTAGGATAGAATAGTATAACCCTCATTTTCTAATTCGTCTAACCTTGCAATGTCAACAACTTTGCTACAAATAGCATTGAAGAAATTGCACAACCTTGTTATCGTCCTTCATACATAATCTTTCATAATGCTTCTAACAGCTACTGGTAATAGTTGTTGCATTAAGACATGACAATCATGAGACTTCATTCCAACTAACTTCAAATATTCCATTGACACAAGTCGGCTCACATTAGAAGAATACCCTTGTGGCACCTTAATGCCGTGCAAACACCCACACAAACTTCTTCTCTCGGCTTTTGACAATGTATGTGCTGCTGGATCCATATACGCTCTCTTACTATCATCTCTTAGTTGTGGATGCAGTCGTTCTCTTATTTCCATTTCAACCAAGTCTAGTCTTACACTAATTCCATCTTTTGTTTTCCCTGGTATGTGCAAAAGCGTACCAACAAGGCTATCACATACATTTTTTTCCACATGTATCACATCAATACTATGTCTCACATCAAGACTGCGCCACTATGGAAGATCAAAGAAAATTGACCTCTTCTTCCATATGTTCTTCTCACCCGTAGTCTTTTGATTTTTACCAAAAGTGACATTGATTCTTTCCACCCGACTATAAACCTCGTCTCTAGTTAATGGCTTCAGAGCCATTTCATTCTCTAGCAAACCGTTAAAAGCCTTCTTTAGCCTACGATACGGGTGGAACCGAGGAAGAAATCGTTTATGACCAAGGTAGACCATTTTTCTACCGTGCTTAAGTTGATGGAACTGTGTACTCGCTTCACATATCGGATATGCTTTATGACCCCTGACACTATAACCTGACAAGTTACCGTATGCAGGGAAATCATTAATTGTGGTGAAAATCATTGCACGTAGCTTAAACGATTGTTGCTTATATGCATCAAACACATCTACACTATCCTCCCACAACTTCTTTAAGTCCTCTATCAAAGGTGCCAAGTAGACATTGATATCATTCCCTGGCTGTTTTGGTCCCGAAATCATCATAGAAAGCATCATATACTTGCGTTTAATACACAACCAGGGAGGTAAGTTGTAAATTACCAGCAGAACGGGCCATACACTATGTGTACTGCTAAAAGTACCATAGGGATTGCTCCCGTCTGTGCAAATCCCAAGCCGAAGGTTTCTAGGCTCACTGCCAAATCTGGGATACATTTCATCTACTTTCTTCCATTGTGGAGAGTCAGTCGGGTGTTGAAGGAATTTTCCATCACAAACTCTATCATCATAATGCCATCTCAACTTCTTTGCTTCTTTCGCATTAGCAAACATTTGTTTGAATCGCGGTATGATTGGAAGATACCACAAAACCTTTAAAGGTTGCTTTTTATTTGTCTCATCACCACATCTATTACATTTCTTCACTTTGTATCTAGAAGTTTTACATTTCGGACACTCACTTAAGCCTTCATACTCATTTCTGTATAATACGCAGTCATTAGGGCAAGCATGTATCTTTTTATACTCCATACCCATCGTAGATAATATTTTCTTGGCCTCATACATACGATTTAGAAGTACATTATCCTTTGGAAACATATCACACAACAATTCTAGTAACAATGTGAAACTACTGTCTGTCCACCCACAAGTTGCCTTTAAGTTGACCAAGTGCAAAATGCCTGACAAGCGTGTATACTTAGTACACCCAGGGTACAAAGGTGTCTCCGCAGCATGCTATCATATACAGGCGTTTGTGCAAAACATTCTACCTCAACATCGTGAATCATGTTCTCCATTCTATTGTCACTCCAACCTCCAAATCTTCCTTCTTATGTGACGCACAAGCGGTTACTTCCTCACCATGCCATATCCACCTTGTGTACCGAAGATTTATTCCATCACAAAGTAAGTGATCCCTTATATCATCAACATCCCGTAGACTCTCATTTAAATAGTTGATACATGGACAAAAATAGTTCCTATTTTTACTAGACGTATTCATTTTAGCAAATTCAATAAAATTTTCCACCCCATTCTCATATTCTTCACTAATTCTCAAAGCATTCATCCAACGGTGATCCATTTTATTACCACCTAATCCAGTTTCACATACACTCAAGTTTAGAACAGCTATATGAAACACTCATGACACACTGTAAAAACTAACAGTTCAACTACCATTTTCAAAGTTTAGTAATTCAAATTTATCACGCTTACAACAAATAGTAGCACCATGATATCCTCAGGTTTCAAAAACTTTCATCAACAAGCAATAACATAACTTACCAGCTAATCTTTAGCTTCCAAGGACACTATGTTTGTGATTGAGGATTTGGAAGAAGATTCTATTGAGACAAGGATGTAGTAGGCCGACAACCCAAGGGAGAACGATGGCAGTAGTGATACCTGCAAGTTTATGAGAGTTATTACCCAAAACATTATAACATTACCCAAAACTACTACATCTTTTATGAACTCAAAGGCATTGTTGAACTGACCTTGTTGATTGTCTGCAAATTAGAAAATGTATGCCACTAATCTTGCACTTTTTAATTCACACATTTACCTGCAAATAACACTTATTAATTCACCCATCTTGCATCACTAAGAGAATACCACTTTAATTTCTATGTGATCACAACAAAACACACATTCTTGTTCAAAAAATTTAAAAGGAAAAATTAAAGCTTATGGCTGACGTTAGAGTATGCCTGACGTTGCTCATATTTTAACACTTTTGGGACCGAATTGTTATCAATATACCAAGATCAATTAATAAAATTAGTTTAAGGTTTTAAAATTATCACATCTTTTTAATAATATTCCTATTAATGAAGAATAAGTTTAATTTTACCGAATCCTCAATTTCTCTTTTATCCAAAAAAAAAAAACAATTCCTCTACTAAAAAATTGTAAAGCTAATTTATACACAACTCTACTAAACTGTATGTCATGTACAAATTTAATTAACCTCCCTCTCATTTTTAAAAATTTTCAATGAATCCCTCATAAAATCTTAAATATATATAGATAACTCTTGTTATTAGTTTTGTTAATTGCATATACACACTTAATTTAAAGTTCAATGAGAATTTAAAAGTTTGGCATAGTTTATTATTAAGTTTTAATTGATTTTTTTGTCATAGGTTTTAATTGATTTAAAAGTTCAAGCGAGTATTTTATACACATACACACATACTACATACCCTTAATGGCATGTTATACTCACTTATAATAAATGTGAGTTGGTAGAAGGGAGACTTATGGTGAAACGCCAAACGGAGACTTATGGTGAAACGCCAAACGGGAATTCAAAAGTAGAGAGACAGGAATGAAGGAAAAGTAGTATGGGTGAGAGATAATAGGTTAGTTCATACATTACACACACACACACACATATATATATATATATAGTTGTAAGGTCAGGAAGGTCTAATTCATATAAGAAACTAAATAAGCCTAATAAACTTTTCTTGATAAAACCGTACTTAAAATATGGTAATTAATATACAAATATAACTTGTAAAACATCATTTATAAAGATTATAATGGGATGCTATTCACTCACCTACAAAGTTCCCAAATGTATTAAAACTTACTCGCATATATCAGCTCCTGAATTAAATTCATTCTTTAAGTTCCTAAAGTCCATCACAGAATCATTGTTATTCCTCTTCATAACCTTATGAAGTTCATAATATCATTTATTAAAATTCCTCTAATTAATAATAACCACAACTTCGTAAAGCATTAGAACCTCAACCAAATTTCCATAAATTATTCAGAGTATAATTCACTTAGTCAATAAGACAAATTATTCTTCAATCTTTTACACATAGAAAGCGAGCAAGAGGCTAATCAATGCATCATTAGAATACACACACACATAAATATAAACAATATTCCCATCTTCTAAGTCTCGTTATTAAGAATAAATGCCTTACTTCCTATCTGCCTTAAACTTAAGTCTTCAGACAGACCCACGACCATCACATAGACATCACCAAAAATGAAATCAAAACTAAATCTTTATTTCTTAAACTTACAATTCCATCAGCTAGCTATTGTCTTTAAGTTTTGCCCTCTACAAATCATTCTAATGTAAGTGAATCTCTGGTCTGTTAACTCTAAATTTCAACTCTGTGAACAATATATATGCAAGCATTCAACTTTAATTTCCATCACAAAGGCAAAACAGACAAGGCCAAGAACGTACAGAGTAGATTCGGGGAATTACCAAGAAAAAGAAGGGAGTCTTGCATGCCTGAACTAACAGAGGAGAAGGCCGCGACCTGGGGAGGAGATGCAGGACGAGACAGAGGCTCACAGGGCGAAGAGCTAGGGGGCCAGAGAATGCTATCTGAGAGACCCAAGGAGAAGTGAGATGCGCGACACAGCAAACAGAAACAAAGGGATCGAGTGACAGGGCTCTAGCTGTAAGCAAGGTCGGACGGAGGTGGGAAAGGGAAAGTGAACTTCTCTGAAGCGCGCGCTAGGAATTATATCAGAAAGTGAAAATGGAATCCACTTTCAACGACTGTTCTATAAGAACAGTCGTTGAAAGTGGTCAGCAAGCCCGTCATCCGTGCAAAATTTTGGCACTTTCAACGACTGTTCTTAAGAACAGTCGTTGAAAGTATCTTTCAACGACCGCTCTTAAGAACGGTCATTGAATATGAAGTTTCAACGACTGTTTTTTTAAGAACAGTCGTTAAAACATTTCCCAGATTTCCTCTTCCCTTTACTACTACTGTTATTTGAAAACGGTCGTTACTTTGGGTCGTAAATTATCCTATTTGTAGTAGTGCATTTTCGAAGAAGGAAGGAAAATATTTAATTAATGCAAGCAACCTGTGATATCTCTATAATTTAGCACTATTACACTCTCAAAGAAATAGTGATGAACAACAACGAGTGCATAAAAATCCATGAAGTGAGTGAAGAATGTGAGCGCAGAATTTTCCTTTAGGTGCCAAGGCACTTTAGCTAGGGTGCCGTGGCACCAGTGACAGTTAGTTTCTAGTGCAGAACACCCAAGATTTTGAGAAGAGGAACTGTGCAAAATGTTTATGATCAAAATTTCACTCTTATGCACATAAGCAGATTCAGAAATGTGAACATCTGAATTTTGGAAGAAAATTTAAGAATTTGACAAGAGTTCAATTAAACAAATCATGGACGATGTTCTGTACACTCCTACAGCAACAATTATGAGAAACAAAATTCTTCACAAGTGCAGAATCAATGCAGATTTACTCATAAATTCAGAGTCAGCTGCACTTAATTATCACAACTCAGTCCAGTAGTCAGCAATGTGCTAGTTCATTAAAACTCAGTTCAAACTCACTTTCGGCAAGTTCTCAAGCCCACACATAACAGCAGCTCAAATTTAGACCAGAAGAATTGTTTTCAATTTACAGTCAGGTTCAGAAAGCCAAGTGCAGAGTTCAGATTCAATTTAATGCACAAACTCAGTGGAATATAGCTGAAAAATAGTGTGTAGATTTCAACAAAATAAGCTCAATTGCAGCAGGCAAAAATCAGTTAACACAGATTTATCTATGTCATCAGCAGCAGCAACAATTCAATCCAATTTTCAATGATTACACAAGTAGCAGCAACAATTTAGCAAGTTCCAGCCAGCACACACAAATGATATCAGCAAGATTTTCACAGCAAAGTTCAAATCCTAGCCAACAATGACAGTAAGTTGATACTTGTCAGCAGTAAACATTTTCCAGCCACAAGTTACAAACCGAAAACCAGCAATTTTAGAATTTCAACACTCAACAATGACAGCCACGTACTACGCACTTTCACAGGGCAAATAGTAACCAAAATCAAAGCATGACCCAAATTTTACTGCAGTATTCACTATTATCGCAAGCACAATAACCAGTTTTTTTTCACAGTTTAAGCCCAAAGTTCCAGAAGCAAAGAGTTCAAGTTTGACAGCAATTTATCACCCACAGGAAAGCAACCAATAACTAAATTCCCCAACTCCAAAACAGTGCAGTAACCTCACAATAATCAGTCACAGTTAAGATCCCAAAGAATTCCAGCTTTGAACACCAATTACAACGAGACAGTACTCAACACAGTTTTTGTTAGGACTACTTTTGAGAATCTAGGAAAATACATAAAAAAGGAAAGGATAATTTTTTTGGTCAGAGGTTTGACTTGCTATTTTGGAGAAAGAATTGAGAAATAGAGTGGCTATAGGACTGCTATAGTTAAGGTCTATGAGTTGGGGACTATTAGAGGTACTTTTTGGAGTCTATAATCCTCTCTTTGTTTCTGCCGGGGCAGAGAAGAATAACAAATATCATATGTTCACAATTAAGGAATAATGCGAATAACAAATATTAATTAAAATATCACAATTTAGCTAATTAAATTCCCAAATCACCTTTGCACTCAAATCTTACGTTAATACTTCATTATGCCCAAAATAGTCGATCAAATCCCACAAAAGCCTAAGGTTAATTACTAATATTTAGTTCTGGTAGTTCAAAAATTTCTATTCTAAGTCCGCCCAGACATGCATGGAGAGTACCTTGGATAAAGGCTTAACTATGATGACGATACACGGATACACACAAACACATGAATCCTATGAAACTAAAGTATGACGATTTCTTCTTAAATATTATAATTTAATAGTTTTATTCGTTTTCATTCAGACGTTATATCTTATTTCTTGTGGCATATACTTGCTGAAATAACTTAACGAAAAATTAATATTTAACTTGGTCTCATGGTCAAGTAAACTCTAGCATATTAAAAAAGAGAACAAAAATGTGAGGATTTTTTGTTTGGGAAAAAGGCTCAAGTAATATAGATATTGAAAGTTTACTAGGATGAGCATTGTTCTCATGGTTCAAAGAGCATTTATCGTATATGTATGGATTATTTATCAATGAAATTCTTACACTGGAAATGGATTTTGATCACAGGTTCTTGTGGTTGTAAAGTATGAAACCAATAAGTATATCAATTGAATCAACTTTTATTGGAATAGCAATTTGCATTTTAGAAATAATCTCACAAATTCTGTCTTAAACCATAACCTTCCCGGTGGTTTTACGTTTTAATGGGTTTTCGTTGAATTCAGAAAGTACATCATATAAATAATACGTATAATAAACGTTTGGATGAAAACGAATATAAAAAATAAGTTATCACATAGTTGAGAATGAGGTTTAATTGTTGGGATTTTAGTTTTGTTTTGATGTTGATTTATATTTCCATGCGTTGCTAAAACTCCCAATGAGGTGTAGTGTATAGCATATCTGGGATTGACTTTATAAACTCCTTTGAGTACTCTTTATTTTAGATATGCACTTCGTGGTTGTTTATTTATATTTATATTTCTCTCAAATTATACTCAATTCCAATTTCACAATAAACACTTTCCCCACACGAATTTTCACAAGGAAGCCATTGGAATCATTAAAATATCCAAATTCCCATCACACATTCTCCAAAAGTGTTAATTCAACAATAATTACATCCACTTTTGAAGTCATTAGCCCTTAATCACTTTTTGGGATATTACACCTAATCAAATAAGAATAAAATTAGCATTAATTGCATATTGGGAATAATTCAGTAATAATTATGGATTTATTAATTGAGGAACAAGTCACCATAATTAGGAAATTAATTGAGAATCAATTAATTTAATTACTGTCTTGGTGGGCAAAAAAGAGTGCACACGTTTCCTAATTAGTGGCCACCCTAAACCACTATAAATAGGAGGTGCCTCCTTCAGTCATTCCTCGCCCCTACTATTGAGTTTTCTAGCAATCTCTTCTCTCCTAGCATCTTTTTAGTTTTGGTGATCTGCTGTGCAAATCACAATTAGGCTCTAGTAGTCTAATAATTTTGTGGGCACTATTATGGAGCATTGGAGCTTTGACCCAGATCCAAACATGGATTCGTCCCGATACACAATTTGTCTCTCCCTACCTCCTTATATTTTTTTCCTTCACTTTCTTTCCCTTGCAATTCAAATTTCAATAAAAAATTATTGATGGAAGAGAAATCCTTCTAGCTATTAGCTACAATGCTTTCTTACTATTCTTCTAGTTTAAAGTAATTTATTTGACTGATAGCTGGAAATGTAGACATTATAAATTTCATGTCATATCTATTCTAATAACGTTTTTAGCAAGATTTTCCCCTAAAGCATTGAGTAGTTGATTGGAAGTAAATACTTGGGGAAGTTTTTTTATTTATAACAGTTTTCAATTTGCATAAAAATATAGATTCAGGAGACATCCTTTTCATATCAGTTAATTCAGGGAAAACCTCATTTATACTTTAATTACAATAGTTGAAATGTCTGCTAAATTGCAATCAAAGAAAGAGAAAAGGATATGTGATCAACATCAGTTGGCATTGATGGAAACGCAGAAAAAATTTGTTCTTGTTTAAAACACTGATAAAAGCTTTATGTTTAAATAATAAAAAAAACATAGAAATCCTTCAAATTATAAGCACTTACAAGGAATGTAATTAACTTTTCACTTTCCCAATTTTTCTGTAGATTCTGAATGTGACAGTTCAAACCAGAGGGAGATGGTTATTTGTGGTCCCTCTATGACGGACGGTTAAGGCAAAGTTTGCATCTAAGCTATAGACTAAATTTGGGATTTAGGGCATTGGTATTTGGGTCTTTAGATAATTAGAGGTTATTTATTAAATAAGATTAATGAAATCATTCTCTCCAACTATTACTTCACACCAAACATATTTTTAAAGCATTAATCTCAATCCCAATCCCAATTAACAAAATTCAGTGCCACGTACCAAACAGGGCCTATGAGTTCAAGGTCATATATAACCTTTTTAAGTGTATTTGAAAGCATACGTTATATCTTAAATAAATATAATTTAAATTTACAATAAAATAGCAAAATTATATTCATTATAATATCTCATGAAAACTCAAGACAATGTCAAGCTTACAATAATACAAATAAGATATTTTGTTTATAATGCTCCCTATAGTCCTTAATATAAGACATACCTGAGGAGTTAATCTTGGTCCTAAATATAAAACTTATTTTTCATGTTTGTCAATTTTTTCCTAATTTACCCCTATTCATGCTCCCTCAACAATAATCAAGAAGGAGAAGGATTGAGGGGATTAAGCAAAATAACCAGGATATTTTAGAAAAAACTTGTTATATTAACTAACTTAACAAACTTCGTTAATCTATTTAAATGAGGTAAACATGTCTTATATTAATTAAGGACTGGAGGGGTTAATAATATAAATTAAGAAAAATATAAATAGGTTAGGCCTGTAGGCCTTGCCTATTTATTTAAATAAGTTTGAGCCTGATATATTTATTAAATAGGTTAGATTAGACTTAAAGTAGGCTAGGCCTTAGGCCCCTGATAAGGGCCTAACCTATTTCTACATCTACTTGTGATCGCAATCCATTGACAGTGTGAGAAGTTCTTTGGTAAATAATCATACATATATTATAAATGTTCTTTGAACTATGAGAATAATATTCATCCTACCAACATTTCATTAATTTTTTTCAAAAAAAGATCTTCATTGTTTGATCCTAGAATTTAGCGGGAATTTTTGTTGAATTAGCAAGAGGCCAAGTCAGGGTAATTTTTAATTAAGGTATTTCAGCAAGTATATTCCATTAGAAATAAGACATTACATTTGAATGAAAACGAATGAACCAATTAAGTTATGATACTTGACAAGAAGTCGTTTAAATAAAAAAACAAGTCGTAATAATTAAATTTCAAAGGATTCATGGATCCGTGTCTGCCATCGTCAGTTAAGTTTTAAAACAAGGAAGTTTCCATGTCTGCCGACTTAGAATAGAAATTTTCAAACTTAAGATAATTGATGGGATCTATGGTTCGAAAAGCATTTCTAATATATGTAGGGATTATTTACCAATGAATGTCTCGCACTGTCAATGGTGGTTGTAGAGTATGAGACCAATACTTATTAATTAATTGAATAAACTTTTATTGGTTAAGGAATTTGTACGTATTTTAGAACTACTCACACACAAATTCTGTCTGAAACCCTAACATTGCCGCCCGGCGGTTTTTGGTTTTAATGGGTTTTCGTTGAATTAATTGCCAAGAGGCTCCCAGTCAATATAATTTTTAGTAAATTCAGAATGCACATCATTAGAAATAAAACGTGGCAAACCAACGTTTGGAAGAAAACGTATATAACAATTAATTAAGCTATCACATAGTTAAGAATGAATAAACATACATATGCAAGATTTTTAAGCCCGTAATTAAAATAACTTAATTAAGGCATACTGAAAATTCACTACAGACATTCAAATTAAGAATATGTGAGGAAATGAGAATTTTTTAGGGGGAAACGCACATAACCCCCCCCCCCAAAGCAAACTCCCCTAACTATTAATTAACAAATTGACCAAAGAGGGTAATGAAATTAATTAACTATTCCAAACTAAGCTAAGCTGCTTTTCATAGGTTTTTTTAAGTTTAATGAATGAAATGGAGCGATGTGAAATGTGAATATGAACTTCCTTGATGAGTGAATCCACTAGCTTTCCTTGTTCTAATTTAATCGAGTTTAATTCCTTTGTTAAGTACTTAGGCTTGTGAGAAGAGACCTTGTCCAAACAATTCCTCTAATTAGCTAAACCCACCTAGAAACCTAGCTTGAGTTTAGTTCATTAGATTCATTTTATTTGGCACTTATTAACATGCATTAAATCTTGTAGGAGGTATTCTATACTCAAACTGACAATTGCTAGAGACCTAGCCGGCCAAATAAGAGTTTCAAACACATGAGTGATAGAACATGGCTAACAGTAGGCTAACAATTCATTCTACCACATCATTAAAGTACAAAGGCTAATACAAATTTCCGTCACAACATGCAACAACCAAAAACACTACTCAATACAAGCACAAATCATAATTCCTGTACACCCAAGTTTAACAATCTATAATCATACTAAGTGAAACTAAAATTAAGGGAGAAGAAACTCCCTAGAAGTACAAAGAACTCCATCTAGCTTCATCAATCACCAAGGATTCGCGAATCAGCTACTCATGACTACAAGAACAACTTCGCTAAAGCTTGAAGAATGCTTGGCCATGTCAGTGATAAAGAGGATAGAGTGGAGAAGAAGAATGATGGAAGCCGTCAGTTTTGGAATGGAGATGGTGATGGTCGGTGGTGGACGTGGAAAATCCGAAGGTGGTTGAAGCTGAAAGAGATGGAGGTGTTGTGCTTGTGTATCGGCTTGTTGAATAATGAGAAGAGAAGCCCTTAAAAATATGATTCCAATGGCCTAAAATGCTGATTTCCCGATTTTAGGGCTAAACTATCATTTCCGAAATTCAGGTACTAAACATACAATATCTCTGGGTACTAAAATGTCATTTCTGGATTTTGAGGACTGAACTAAAATTTCCAAAATTCATCTGCTTGACCAAAATACCCTAAAATGAAATTCAAACCATTGTAATACCTTGTATCTAGATAATCATGAAAATTATGACTTTTTTTTACCCATTTTATCAATTGATTCAAGCAATCACTTTTAATCCCAATTAATCACAATAAATGCGTTTTAAGCACAATAATCACGACAAAATCCCTATATAAGATAAGAAAATATATAACAAAATAGGGATTTATCAATATGACTTGCAGTCAGACCTTTCATCTCCTTCCTTCGATGATGAGAATGAGGATGGGGAAGGGTAGGAGGATAAGGAGTATGGTAAGGAGGATGAGGACAGTAGTAGTGATGATAACTAAACATCGTCACACTGTTTTCCTACCTGCCATCATCATCCTCCTCTTCCGCATTCTCATCATTGGATCAGAGGGAGATGAAGTGTAAAAAAATAACTTAATAATTTACGGTTATTAATTAAAAACTATAAAGTATTCATGCCAACATACTTAACAATTCTAACTTATTAAGAATCGTAAAGTATTTTTGTCAACATACTTAAAGGTTCTAAATTAATAAATGTTAATTAAAGTTTTCAAAAACCTTTCCTCTTCCCCTGCTGACTATGGGTGCCTCCTTGTTATCATCCGATGATTGTCATCATGAGAATGAACCAAGTGCCCTTTCGTTAGGCCTTGCCTATTCAACTTCCAACATATGCAATAATGGCTTTTTCACGTCCCTTCCAAATGTGCATTATTTAAACTCTACATTTTTCATCTATTTTTCCTACATTTTTTCCATCACCCTCCACCTCCTCCTTCTCCTCCTCCTCAACCTACAGCTCCTGCTTTTGCTTCCTAACATCTGTTTCCACCACCTCCTCCTCCACCTCCATATCTTCTACTTCCTCAACTGGAGTTAATGTTGCAGCATGCACAACAGACTAACCATGTTGCGAGGAGTCTTTCTGGATATCTCTCTAGTATGAACCGGAAGGCCAATCTCTTACTTGATGAGTATGGGATTGGGCATGGTCCTAACAATGATCCTGGCCAATCCTTTGATGACAAGTAGCCTGGTGATCTCATTAGTTCATCAGGCTACTCGCCACTATTCTTTTTTTTTTATCATTATGTATTTTTAAATATTTTGTAAAAAAATAAGAATATATCCAACGGTTCTTAGAAAGATACCATCATGAAATAAAGTAAATAATAGTTCTTATACTGTTCACTCTTAGTGACTGTAATGAACAACTGTCAGTAACACTTACAAACTTCTCATAGCCAACATCTTCACTAAACTTATGGACAAATGCAAGAGAACTGTTGGCTCATCATCTCAGGACAAACCAAAAGAAGAACTCCCTCCACCAACAAGCATGGAAGGGCTTGTCCTCGCGACCTACGAGCTCCATCATATGGTCTAGGTTTACCTGTAAGAGCAAGGATGCATGAACCAATGCTTGCAGAAACTTACCACTATCGTTCGCTCTTTGAATGAGAAGGTGGACAAGTTACTGGAGAAGGAAGAATCTTATGAAGCATCAGATTCTTAAAACAACTCCATAACATTTTATTTTTAGTTTGTTTATAAAATTTGTTTTTTTTTTATTTTGTTTGTAAAAAAAGGTGGTTGCATAATCAACCACCAATTTTTTTTTCTTTAAAAAGTGAAATTCGTAATGGTTATTAAGTAAAACCAATCACTTATTAGAATGCCATGCAAAAAAAGTGGAATACATCACGGTAATTAACAAAGAACCGTAATAAATGTAAACAAATAAATAACAATTCTTTTGGGCAAACCGTGATGTAAAGTCTTAGGCACGATATCCCAAAAAACCTACCATTCCTCTTTTATTTAATCATCTGAAACAAAATACACTTGACACTTAGCCTATTCAAACGAAACCCACCAACATCATAACCCTACGACTCTTGTTGTTCTTTCCGGCCGTCGAGAGTCATTTTCAGTTGAATCCCACCATTATGGTTGTTATTATTTTTAGAATTTCATGAAGAAATGGGAGGCATGGGGGAGGAATTTATAGGGGGTTTCAGGTGGGAAATTGATATATTTTAGTTAGGGTTTTGCATGCAACTTGGACGCGGGAAATTTTAAAATAACGACTTTTAACTATATGGCATGGATGACCAAGAAACTATAGATTTTGGGTCTTTGGCAGCATTATGTTAAATAAACTACAGCTTAAATTTATGTGGTTAACAAGATTATTCTACAATTTGTGAATGTGAATACATACATACAAAAAAGAATAATTACAGAGGTCAAGTTGCTTCAATTTTATGATTTCAAGTGTATCATTGCATCGCCTTAGAATTTATGGTGACAGCTGTCTGAAAAAAGATATGAAGGACTAATTTAAACTGTCACCGATTTTTTTTTATATGTTTTGAACGCTATTTTTTGTTTGATTATGAGAAGTGCCTTTTTTTTTTCTTTGTGGGTTGTGGGGTTTGCAGTAGAGAGTGTGTCCCCCCCCCCCCCCCCCGCCCCCCCAAAAAAAAATCTCATTTCCTCACATATTCGAAATATGAACGTCTGTAGAGAATTTTTAGTATACCTTGATTAAGTTATTTTAATAAGGGCCTTAAAAGTCTTGCATATGTAATAAATTAATTCATTCTCAACTAGGCGATAAATTAATTAATTGTTAAATCCCTTTTCATCCAAACATTGATTGTTACGTATTATTTCTCATGACGTGCTTTCTGAATTTACTAAAATTTATATTGACTTGGAGCCTCTTGGCAATTCAATGAAAACCCATTGAAACCTCTTCTCTCTCCAAGATAGAAACTTCTCTCTTCATGGTGGAAAAGCCAAAAGTACGAAATTTTGGCTTATGGTTTAAAGTAGCTTTTTTTTTTTTTCAAAAATCCAATTGAAAAGTGTGAGAAGAGGTTTAATGATCCCAAACACACCCTATATGTGATTAGTTCTGAAATACGAATTCCTTTACCAATAAAAGTTTATTCAGTTAATTAATAACTATTTGTCTCACACTCTACAACCACCATTGAAAGTGTGAGAAGTTCATTGATATAATCCATACATATATTAGAAATGCTATTGGAACCATGAGAACAATATTCATCGTAGGAAACTTTCATTATCCATATTGCAGAAGCTTTTATATTCAAACAGAAAAATCCTCACACTTTGTTCTCCTTCAGATGTTAAGAATTTACATCACTACCCACAAAAAAAAAAAAAAAAATCAGATTATTACCAAAAGATTATTGGTAAAAATTTCATCACTAAATTTACTAATGGATTAAGGACAAAAATTTTTCATCATTAATTTTCCTCATAAAGTTTTGCATGCAAATGAAAGTTTGTGAGGAGCACCCAATTAGGACCATCTAAATTTAATTTATGTAGTCCAGATTTAATTTTGTTTGCTTTTAATTTTTTTTAAAAAATTATTGTCAAAAATTGATGTGGGTAAGAAAATCAATTTTAAACTGCGAACATATATACACAAAAAGAATAATTACGAAGGGCAACAATGCTTTAATTTACAATTTCAGGAAAACATTGCATGACACTGGAATTTAAGGTGACTAGTGATTTTGGAAAAATATTTCAAGGACAAACTTATATCTTAAAGTAATTTGTTTTCTTAAAAGTCATTATATTTTTTGAATACTTGTTTTTTTTATTTTAATTATGATTAAGATAAAAATATGATTTATTAACAATAACATATAGATGTATAGTTTTAACATGTACTGAATTTAAAATAGGGGTAAGATGCATCAAGTACACTCACCAGTTTTTTCATAGTTGCATCCACTTCTCTAAACTAATATGTGCTGCAATTTCAACTTTGATGTTTTAAAAGTGGAGCAATTTCATCTGATCTTAACCCTACGGTTGCCGCTGTTGTCATGACTTCCCATGGCGTTTGCTTGGCGATTTTTGTATACAAGTACGGTTAGCATAACTCACATCAAGCTTCTCAAGCTCACCGATCATTCTTGGCCAATGTGGTTCATAATTATTTTCTTATTGGGTTTTGTTCTTCAGGCGTTATGAAGGGTCTGTTGGCAAAGAAACAAGCAAAGATGCAGAAAAGCATAACAGATTTTGGGCAGAAGGTTGATTGGGGGAAGGGGAAGCCACTATAGGTTACTGAATGCAACTGAAAAAATACTTTAGGTTGTTTGATGAACACCTTAACCTTTTAACATAAAGATAATATCTGAAAAGGTTAGTTTTTTTTAAAAAAAATATTTTTATTTAAAAATCACTAGCTGAAAATTTTAAATCTGGACAGTTGAAATGGTATTTGGACCCTAAAGATCTTACCACAATGATGAGCAATAATATGATGTTTCCATCATCAGTATTTGATTAAAAAAATAAATCTTATGTTAGAGTACAATTTTGTTTAAACCTTTACTGCTCTGTAGGCTTTTACTTTCAAATTATAATTCTTGCCTATATACTTTAGAAATGGTCAAGTAAGTGAAAACAAATAAAATTCAATTTTATTTTTTACCATATATGAAGTCTTGCACGCGTAAATCATTTGAGAGTTGAATATGACAATTCTTTCTGAACCATGTGATAACTTAATTGTTATGTTCATTTTCATACAAACGTTAATTGCGTTTTATTTCAGATGATGTGCTTGCTGAATTTACCTTGACTAAAAGTTATATATACTTGAGCAAAATAAAACTATATCAACTTGACGCCTCCTGGCAATTCTACAAAAACTGATTAAACCACCTAAAAGCATCGGCAATGATAGGGTTTAATGTTGTGTATATATGTATATATATTATATTTAATTGTATTTTACTAAATTTCTTTTTGATAATTATATTTTACTTAATTTAACATTTGAATACGGATTGAATGAGATGTTCTATTAAGATTTTTGATAATTAAATAATTAAAATATATCCCTTTAGTGGTCCTCAAGTCAATTTTTTTTTTGAAACAATCTAGTTTGAAACATTGTCATACACTACGCGGCTCTTTTCTCAATTTAATCATATTTAATGTTCGTCACGTTGTAACTTGTAAGTGAACAGCCCATTCCACTAGACTAAATCCCGTTGGTGTCCTCAAGTCTAGTTTAGGTAGGGTTAACTCTGTCACATGTAATAAATTAATTTAATAATATATTTTGGTTAATTGTAAAATAAAGGCAGATAATTGAGTGAATGTCGCACAAAGAATTTAAGCTATTTTAGCTAAACTGTTGGAAGAATTTAAGCTAAACACACGAAGAATGTGCTGGAAAAAGCTTACAGTTGATAAGCTATTTTAAATAGCTTATCCAAAAAGCTAAAAATAAGGTCTGGTTTTTTCTTTGAACAATTAATTTATGTGTCCTTAAAGTTTTTTCTAATTTTTACGTAGGTCCCAATAGTTTTTCCCCTTTTTATTGGATACTTACAGCTTTCTCAATTATATGGGTTATTATTCTCTATGCTCGTAATTTATACATTTATAAGAGAAACAACATTAGTCCAGCACTCACCCAGCATACACCTAAATTACCTTTGCCACATGGATGTAAATAAAATCAAAATTAGTCAAATTATATATTATATATAGATTATTAAGGAGACGATTGTTAGTCCAAGTTTTAATTTTTATGTTAATAAATAAATTTTATTTATGATTCTCTTTTAAATGAAATTGTTCATTTACAATATCAATAAATAATAAACATTATATTTTTTCTTTTTTGAATTTTACCCTTCTCAAGTATTCAAGACATATTTCTTAACTATCATGCATTGCACTGTGATTGATACCTCCTGAATTTACTAATACTGCCTAGTTGGTCAACAATAAATAAATTAATCAATAGAACTACCTAACACACTTCCTATAATTGTAAATTTTTTAATTTAGTCTTCAAGGTTTTTCATTAATAAAATGATGATTTAACTAATAACCTTATAGCCTAATGGCATGTAAGTGTCCCTTATAAATAAAAAGTTGGCAATTGCATCCTTGTGGGCTCAAATTTGCTTGTAAATTGCCACTGGTGTCCACCTCTTCAATAAAAAAAATGATATTTATAGCGCTTGGATCAACTGTCTGTGAGTTGTTCCAGCTTAACCAGTCGTCTTTTGTTTGAAACACACAAACCCCCCCCCCCCCAAAGAAAACTCCCCTAACCCACAAACAAAAAAAAGGCACTTCTCATAATTAAACAAAAATTAAGTATTAGAAAAACATATTTTTTAAAAAAATTTGGTTACAGTTTAAATTTTTCTTTGAAATATTTTTCGAGACAGTTGTCACCTTAAATTATAAGGTGATGCAATAAACACTTAAAATCATAAAATTGAAGCAACTTGGCCTCTGTAATTATTCTTTTTTGTGAGTACATATTCACGTTCACAAAGTTTTAAATAATTTTGTTGACCATATCAATTTAAGCTGTGGTTTATTTAATATAATGCTGCCAATGACCCAAAATCTGTAGTTTATTGGTCATCCACGCAATACAGTTAAAAGTTAAAAGTCGTTTATTTAAACTTGCTCAAATCAAGTTGCATGCAAAACTAACTAAAGTATACCAATGTCCCACCTGAAAACCCCTATAAATTCCACTCTCACACCTCTCATTTTTTCATCAAACATCAAAAGTCATAATAACCAAAACAATGGAGTTCTCATCCAATAAGCTTCCATTTTTTCTGCTCTTCTTCTTTTTCTTAACCATCTCAGCCTATGCTCAAGACTCCCCACAAGACTATGTGGATGTCCATAACGCAGCAAGAGGAAACGTGGGCGTTCCACCCATAGTTTGGGATGTAACAGTGGCTGAGTATGCCCAGAACTATGCCAACCTACGCAAAGCTGACTGCCAGCTCACTCCCTCCAACGGCAAATATGGTGAGACCCTCCAAACCGCAGCCGGGGAAATGAGCGGGGCGGATGCTGTGAAGACATGGGTGGCTCAGAAGACGTACTATGACTACAACACCAACACATGCATCGGTGGGGAATGCCGGTTATATACTCAGGTGGTTTGGAGGAACTCGATTCATCTTGGGTGTGCTAAAGTGAGATGTAACAATGGAGGAACTTTCATCATCTGCAACTATGATCCTAGTGGTAACATACCAGGACAAAGACCTTACTGATTGAGGATATCAAACTCATGAATGGTGCGATCTTTGGTTTCAAAGTCCTTTAAATTAAGAATCTGAGTGAAGAAAGCAGTTTATAACTGTTTGTTTGGATAAGTAAGAATAAATAAATGGATAAGAGTCATGTATTATATATTAATATCATAAAGCATTGTTGTGTGGTGTGATTTAAGGATAAATAAAACGTGTTAGTGTGTGTATTGTGTAAGTATATTATTTTCTGAACTGTTTATTTCAGTGGAAAGATGAGATACTTGTGTTGTCTGTGATGAATTCTAGATTGTTAATTTAGTGATTAAGGAAGCTAAATAAATTACTTAATTATATCATATGTGATATGATTTTGTGTAAATACTTTTGTATAACATTATATTATATATCAGTTTATAAGTTAGACAAATTAGTTAAAAAAAGGTGTCCTCTTGTTTGGATTTGTATGACTGAAACTAGCTAGAATATGGGAAATGAATAAATAAATGGATATCGGACTAGAGTATTTTGCATTAATATCATAATGTAATCTCGTGTTGTGGTGTGATGAATATTAAGAATAAATAGAACGTATTTGTGTGTATCAAAGTAATCATGTCAGCAATGTTTTCCGTGTTCTTGCTTGTTTAGTAAGTATATTACATTTTTTTTTGGACATTGATTTACACTACTATAGATTTGGGCATATATAACGCTAAAAAAATAATGGTTGCAGCGAATAAATGTCATGTATGTCGAAACGGTGGTCATGCAAGAATATATAACGCTAAAACATAACATTTAAATATACGCACCACCATGTGTTGAGAGGATCTTACAAAAACACAAAACAAATGGTTGTGGTTAATAACCGTTATTTATTTAGTGACAAATATGATGGATCTTGCAAAACAACCATCTACAAACGATTCGTCTTCCAACATTATATCAGTAAAAGCAAATACATAATGGTTATAATAATTAATGGTAAAGTATGATTATGAATTTGAGATAATATCTAATAATATCTCAGATTTATACTTTTAAGATAAATATAATATGTTAATATATTAGTCTAATATATAATATCTATTTATATCTTAAGGAAGCTAGAACGACGGACTTCTGAAAAAAAATTTATTTGACAATAATTGACAGTTCTTCATAAAGAACCGTCATGCATTCTTTAAGAATACTTAACAATTATCAATGAAAACCGCCATATATAAGAACGCTGGATTTAAAAAAAAAAAATTATTTTACAATAATTGAAGGTTCTACACAAAGAACCATTATTCTTTATTACTTAACGGTTAAAAATGATAACCGTCATATATAAGAAGGCGGGATTCTAAAAAATGTCAAATATAAGGAGGCGATATTCTATAAAAAAAGTTACTTGACAATACATTACGGTTCTTCACAAAAAACCGTTAAGTATTATTTAATATAAAAATGTGGGATTGTGGAAAAAAAATTATTTGACAATATGTTACGAATGAAATGGGATTTGTAAGGGTTTTAAAAGACTATACTTCATGGTTAATGTTTAAGAGCCATGAAGCATACTATATTTCATGGTTGTTTACAAACCAGCGTGATATATATTCGAACATTATTTTACGGCTGTTCACTTATAACCGTGAAGTAAACGATACAACTTGTTTTCTAAAACGAAACTAATATTTCATGGTTGTCATATATATACAACCATGAAATATGTACGCATATACCTCACGGTTGTTTGGAATAGCCGTGAACTATTTATTTCGTGTAATTCCACCTCTTTATGCTTCACAATTTCCTCATAACTGTTAAATATATACAAATATGTAGCAGTATTTAGGGAGAGAAACCCTGAAGAGAGCATATTAACATTAATTATATGATATTCCCATGCTTGATTATTATATTAGAAAAATAGAAATTTTAAAACAAAGATTTTAAAGTCGGGCAACTAAGAATATAAATTTTTTATTAAACCACTAGTATCCGATGCTACTAGCAACCAACTAGTTCGGTCGGTGGGAATGTAGGCCTACAACAGGGGGAATCTCGCTACCAAGTAATTATCACAGCAGCATACCCAAGGCTCAAACAAAAGACCTCTGGTTAAGCTGGAACAACTCAAAGACAGTTGATCCAACCACTTGAAATATCATTTTTTTTATTAAAGAGGCGGACACCAGTGGCAATTTACAAGTAGAGTTGTACCCACAAGGATGCAATTACCAACTTTTTTTTTTATAAGGGAAAGTTACATGCCATTAGGCTATTAGGGTATTGGTTAAAACATCAATTTATTAATGAAAAACCTTGAGGACTAAATTAAAAAATTTACAATTATAGGAAGTGTGTTAGATAGTTCTATTGATTAATTTATTTATTGTTGACCAGAAGTTTGGTTGTTGTTAACAGCTAGGCAGTATTGGTAAATTCAAAAGGTGTCAATCACAGTGTAATGCATGATAGTATTAAGAACTATGTCTTGAATACTTGTGAAGGGTAAAATTGAAAAAAAGAAAAAATAAAATGTTTATTATTTATTGATATTGTACATGAACAATTAAATTTAAAAGAGGATCATAAATAAAATTTATTTATTAACATAAAAATTAAAACTTAGACTAACAATCGTCTCTTTAATAATCTATATATAATATATAATTTGACTAATTTTGATTTTATTTACATCCATGTAGAAACAGTAATTTAAGTATATGCTGGGTGAGTGCTGGACTAATGTTCTTTCTCTTATAAATTTATAAATTATGAGCATAGAGAATAATAACCCATATAACTGAGAAAGCTCTAAGTATCCAATAAAAAGGGGAACAACTATTGCGACCTACGTAAATATTAGAAAAACCTATAAGGACACACAAATTAATTGTTCAAAAAAAAAAAAAACAGACCTTGGGGTTAGCTTTTTAGATAAGCTATTTAAAATAGCTTATCAACATAAGCTTTGTAACACCCCAAATTTTATTCGCCAGAGTATATTGTGATTATTTTAAATATTCAATAAAATGGTGAATATTCATAAACTTGAAATTTATGAAGTTAGTAAATTTTCATTTTCTTGAGAATTGGTCTATAACAAATTAAGGAATTAATTCTTGGGTTTTCCAAAAAGCCCAATATTGAGGCCCAAAGTAGAGGAATATAAGAGAATAATATTAGGCCTAATATTAATGTTAATTTTGGCCATAGGAATTAAATACTGAAAATTTGAAATATGAACAGTGTTGTCAGTGAAAATTTCTGCGAGGTATTGAGTTTGTCATATGGTTTTGGAAGAACAATTGATGACAAAAAATTATGAAAATTTGCAGGGTGAAAAGCAGACATCCTAAGCTTTAATTTAATAGTTAGTGGGTAATTTTTTGAGCTCTATGTAAAAAGTTATGAGTTTTTAAAGTTTATCCAATGAAATTGGCTATTTCTGGAACAACGTCCAAAAACTTAAATTCTGAGAATTTTTAGCTTCTAGTTGGCTAAAGGCTATATTTTTCCTTGAAACTATACTCAATAAGGGTTTCATAGCCTTTGGAATCATTCCAATTCGATGTCTATAAATAAAGTTGTGATTTTTCAAATTTTGGGCAGAAAATCTGCCAAAATTGCCACTAATCCGGAAATGAAAACAAATGTGATGGCGAATGTTGAAATTATGGACAAAATAATATCAGCCTATTTTGGTTTTTCCTTTGGGGTTTGGGACGTGAACTTGGGCCAACTAAAAAGAGGAGTATTAGTTCAAGTTTAATGGGATTATATGACACCAATTCCATGAAGATAAGCTCAAGTACCATTGGTCATAAAAGTCAAATTTTGGAAAATAAAAAAATTAGAGAAAAATATGAAGATATTTTGTTAAAACCCCTTCCTTCATCTTCCCTTCATGTTTCCACGGCCAAGCATAGAGAGGAGAGAGAGTGAGTGAGCTCAAGAGTTTAGAGAGAAGGAGGAGGAAATCTCAAGGTCGGTCTTGATTTCTCTTGTGATTTAGCTTCTAGTTTGTGTAGTTCCTTCTCTAAGCTTTTCTTCTCCATGGATTGACATGTTTAGCAAACAAAACATCAAGGTTTGAGGAGGGAGAGGATTCAGCGAGAGAGAGAAAGGAAGAGAAATCCAAAGGTAACTTCACAAACATCAAATCCTTGTTGTAAATGTTGTTGGTTGATTTGTAAATTTGTGAAAGCGAAACCCTAAGGAGTTATGCCGCCCAAATTTCCTCAATCTTTGGTATTAAGTGTTTAAATGATTAATCAAGGGATAAGGAGTGAAAAAGAGTAAGCTTTTGAAGTTGAAAATCAAAGTTTCATTTTTCCCCTTTTTATGTCAAAGTTTTGGTGAGAGCTAGAACAGGAGGAAGGAGCAGGATTTTTAATAATCTAATGATTCCATTGTGTTCAGGAGGGAAAATTAGGTGGGGTTAGTGTTGAACACTTTTTTAGAAAAGCCCTAGAAAGTGAAATGACCGAAATACCCCCGAAACCCTAAATAGGGGCTGTCAAGGCAAAACTATTATTTGGTAGTGATTTTGTGAAAACCGAGGTCAAAAATGGATTATACACAAAAAATTGTGTAGGAATAGCCCAGGTCAAAATTTCTGGAAATGTATGGTCGGACCGGGTAAATCGGGGCTAGACCGAGTCCCTAGGGGCATTTTGGTAATTTTTCAATTTAGACTAATATAACCAACAAAAACACTTTGGAAGCCTCTAAAGTGGTACATGAATGGGTTTTAACCTAATTCTTGTACATTTGGAATTTTAGGATCGGATTGGTAGCCCGAGTTGTGGCACGAAGTTCGAGGAGCATTTTTACGAGTCAAAAAGGGCTAAGGTAGTAACTTTATCTCTCATACACTATGTGTTGTGATATGAACACATGCCTAGGGCACATTACTTAGCTGTGGTCAAGGACTCAGATAAAGTACACAGACATATAGGGATCCAAACAGTCACTTGGTGCTGAGTATTGTGTACACACACGTTATAGTATAACTTTTCATCTTACACTATATGGTGTATTGCATATTTAATTTTTGCATTTCATATTATTGATTGTATGTTACTACTGAGATTCGTTTGAATCTCACCCTTTTTCAAATAAACAAGTATTCCAGCAAAAGCCAGTGGTTCAAAGGGCAAAACAATGAATATGGGCAAGTGAGGTGCGGACCTCGAGATAGGCGCAGCTGGGTTACATTAGTCTAATTTTAATATTTTGGATATTTTTGACAAATACTTGTATATATTATAAAACTCTACGGAGAGACTCCTGTATGTAAACCTATACTTAATATCAATATGTTTCCGCTATTTCTGTATGCCTTACGGAACTCTGTGCTCATTACTTTGTGTATATCGAAATGTTAATGGGGTTGACAAGTTTTTTCCAGCACATTCTTTGTGTGTTTAGCTTAAATTCTTCTAACAATTTATTGATACACCCAACAACTTTCTCATACTTAGCCCGACTAAAATCACTTTTTTTCTTAAAAAAAAAAAAAACGAACCCACCCTTAGAAATAACGTATGATGTATGTAGGGTAAAGGTGCAATTTTTGCCCCAAAAGTAACTACTCAAAAGTAATGGGCATCTAAAAGTTTTTAGAGGAGCAATTTTCACCCCAAAATTGTTCAAAAGGGGGCAAATGTGCCCTAACTACTAAAAAACTAATGTTGATCATTAAAAAGCGATGTTGACTGTCAACATTTTTAACGCCAGGGGTAAAATTGATATGTTTTGGTTACTTTTAAGGTGAAGTTGTTTTTTAAAAAACTTTTGTACACCTAACCATCTCACAAGTGGTCTATTCCAAGTCATCAGACATGCATGGAAACTACTTACCTTGGTTAAAAACTTAACTATGACGATGGCGGACACGGATCTATACACACACACACACACACATGAATCCTTTGAAGCCAAACTATGACGATTTCTACGTGATTATCATAACTTAATTGTTTTATTCGTTTTCATTAAAATGTTATGTCTTATTTCTCATGGCATATACTTGCTGATATAACTTAATTATAAATTACATTGACTTGGCCTCTTGTTAGTTCGGCAAAAATCCCCATTAAAACCTATGATCAAACTGTGAGGAATTTTTTAATAAAAAAAACTTATGTAATTTGTTTCAAAGAGCGTTTCTAATATGTATATGTGTGTGTAACGATTATATCAATGAACTTATTACTCCGACAATGGATTTCGATCACAAGCCTTGTGGTTGTAGAGAAGTCGAATAATTTTTAGTTAAATAAACTTCGTTTTTGTGACTGGAGTCAACTTTCATTGGTAAAGGAATTTTGCCATTACTAGTAGTAAACTCTTTAGAGGGAGCCCAAAGTAATTTATGTGCTGTGACATTCACTCAATTATCTGCCTTTATTTTACAATTAGCCATAATATATTATTAAATTAATTTGTTACATGTGATAGAATTAACGCTACCTAACCTTGAGTTGAGGACACCTACAGGATTTGGTCTAGTGGAATGGGCTATTTAGTTACAACGTGACAAACATTAAATATAATTAAATGGGGAGAAGTGCTGCTTAGTGTATGACAGTGTTTCAAACTGGATTGTTTCAAATAAAAAAAAATTGACTTGAGGACCACTAAAGGGATATATTTTAATTATTTAATTATCAAAATTCTTAATAGAATATCTCATTTAATCCTTATTCAAATGTTAAATTTAGTCAAATATAATTAAATATAATATATACACATATATACACAACATTAAACCCTATCATTGCCGGTGCTTTGGGGTGGTTTAATTGATTTTCATAGAATTGCCAAGAGGCGTCCAGTTAATATAGTTTTATTTTGCTCAAGTCAATATAACTTTTAGTCAAGGTAAATTCGGCAAGCACATCATCTGAAATAAAACGCAATTAACGTTTGGACGAAAATGAACATAACAATTAAGTTATCACATAGTTAAGAAAGAATTGTCATATTCAACTCTCAAACGATTTACACGTGCAAGACTTCATATGGTCAAAAATAAAATTGAATTTTAATTTTTTTCCACTTAATTAACCATTTCTAAGGGGATGCAGTGACACACTTGAAATAATAAAATTGAAGCAACTTGGCCTCTAAAATTATTCTTTTTTGTATGTATATATTCGCATTCACAAATTTTTAAATAAACTTGTTAACGACATAATTTAAGCTGTAGTTTATTTAACATAATGCTGCCAAAAGACCCAAAATCTATAGTTTCTTGGTCATCCACGCCATATAGTTAAAAGTCGTTATTTTAAAATTTCCCGGATCCAAGTTGCACGCAAAACCCTAACTAAAATATATCAATTTCCCACCTAAAAACCCCTATAAATTCCTCCCCAATGCCTCCAATTTCTTCATCAAATTCTAAAACTAATAATAACCAAAATGGTGGGATTTGACTGAAAATGACTCCCGACGGCCGGAAAAGACAACATGAGTCGTAGAGTTAAGATGTTGGTGGGTTTCTATCAAACAGACTAAGTGTTAATTGTATTCTGTTTCAAACGATTAAATAAAGTAGGAATGGTAGGGTTTTTTGGGTTATCGTGCCTAAGATTTTACATCACGGTTTTCCTGAAAGAACATTTATTTATTTGTTTGCATTTATCATGGTTCTTTGTTAATAACCGTTATGTATTTCACTTTTTTTTTTGCATGTATTCTAATAAGTGATTGGTTTTACTCAATAATTACTAGTACAGAAAAGGGTTTTTAGACCGGTTACATTGGATAAGGTCTTAAAAATATGACCCGTGGCATTTTTATAATTATGATGAAATATTAAGACCGGTTATTAATATAACCGGTCTTAAAAATACTTTTAAGACAGGTTATATAAAAAACCGGTCTTAAAAATAATTTTAAGACCAGTTAAAAAAAACCGGTCTTAAAATATATACAATAAAAAAAATAAAAATATGTAATATATTTTCTAGACCGGTTTTAAAAATAACCAGTCTAGAAAATATTATCTAAATTAAAGACAATCATAAAAATAAAATGTTTATTATTTTTAAGACCGGTTGTAAATAAGAACCGGTCTTAAAAATTCAAAATGTTAGACCGGTTATTAATTAATAACCGGTCTTTAAAAGTTTCAATTTTTAAGACCGGTTTTAAAATGGAACCGGTCTTTAATAT
Organism: Inga oerstediana; assembly: GCA_963210345.1. Taxonomy (NCBI): domain Eukaryota; kingdom Viridiplantae; phylum Streptophyta; class Magnoliopsida; order Fabales; family Fabaceae; genus Inga; species Inga oerstediana. Next base: position 62,464,420 of record OY723400.1, read on the forward strand.
TACTTTTAAGACCTGTTGTAATTGACAACCGGTCTAAAAACTGACCTGGATTTCAAAACCCGCATAAATTTAGCTCTGAAATTTCATTTCAAGACTCAAGCACATCAGCAAAACCTCTGCGTCTGTTCATGGCAGCTCCTCCTTTCCCCTTCTCTTCTCCGTCCTTAACTTCGTCGCCGTCAACGGAGATTTACTGTTGAATTCATTGTCGGAAGGCTATCGTCGTTTGTTCCCTCCGATTGGTTTCGTTCTCAAACTCATTTTTATTGTCAGGTTTGTGTTTCCATTTCGTTTTTGGGTTTTTCATTGAAATTGTGAGATTACTTATCCTCCATTTTCTTTGTTCGATTCCTGCAGCAAGTGGCCAAAGACTGTTCAAATCCAGAGGAATAAGAGGATCCTCAAGCAAAGGTTTAAGGTACAGTTGAATTATTCTGAAATTGTGGACGTGGGTTTATTTTGGTGGTTTTCCATTTGCATTACAGACTATAGTTTAAGCTTGTTACTTCTAGTGGACCTGGGTTAATTATTCCATTTGAAAGTGATGATTTTGATCCTAGTACGTTGAAGACTATAGTTTAAGCTTGTTGCTTCTAGTGGTGTAGCTTCTGTTATATTGTTTTGTTTGGTTTAAGCTTGTTGCTTCTGTTATATTGATTTTGTAGCTTTTGGTTTCCTTCTTTTGATTCGGCCCTGTGATTTCAATTTAAAATCTTTACCAATATGAAAACTTGCTTTAGGGAATTGCTTTTGCAATTGCAATTAATCATTCCTCCTTCAACTTGTGCATTGCAATTATTTGTTCATGTTTGCATAACTTGGAAATTGCCTTTGTAGATAGTGCCGTGTTATAACAATAAGCACCGTGTAGCAAAATTGCCTTAAATAGTGTTCTTAAAGTGTTTTTAGACAATGAGTCATCCTAGTGAGTGTACTCCCGATCCAACTAATCCAAATCAAAGCAAGCCTAGCAATGCTCCGAGTCAGGAACACAATGAGCCACATAACCGGCCTAAACGAAGGGGTAGGAGAGCCACCCAATTGAGAGACATTCCTCTCAATCGGAATACCGGGGGAAAGATTCCGATTGAGTTTGATAGATATTGGAAACCAATCGGGCCTAATGCCCAACGGTATAGGAGGTTTGTTGGCCTCCTAGCACGCAACAAGCCTAGCATCTTGATAGAGCAGTGGAGAAATGTCGATAAAGGTGTGAAGCGACATATTTGGGAAACTATCCAGCTCACTTACGACATTCTTGAGAGTGAAGTCTTGTATGACAAGACAATGACGTATTGTGATGAATGCTGGAGGAAGTTTAAGACAAATCTAGCCAACAATTACGTGCATATCGAGGTGGAAGAAGGTCAGCCTCTTCCTAATCCGTGCGAGCAGTATTCTTTTATTGACGAACAGACTTGGCAAGAATTTAGACGGCTTCAGACTACTACAAAAGCATTGGTGAGTTGTTGACATATTTTGCAATTGATTTGCTTATGAATTGTCTTTATTGCTTTACAATGACTTAATTTTGATTTATTATTCCCAAGAAAAAAGGAAAAAGGCCCAAGAGAGTGGTAGAAAGAATGATTTCCCCCATACAATGTCTCGTGGGGTGTATGCGAAGGCCGAAAAAGACTTGTTGGTGGCCAAACGGAAGAGATTGGAAGAAGCAGCTCAATCTGATCCTTCTGTTCTTCTTTCTCCACCATCTCCGATACGTTGAGAAGAGAAGTGGTTGTTCGCTCGCCAAAAGAGGAGCAGGTCTTATACGAGTGAACAATCTCGTGTAGTCGGTGAGAAAATTGTAAGTATTGTTGTTGACTTGTTGTTATTAATTATTTAGTAAACAAATTTCATTACTAACATTTTTCATCTGTCTTATAGGAGGAGCTTAAAAAAAACAAGCTGAGGGATCGTTTAGGTCAGATGGGAGGAATGACATCCTGACCGTAGCTACAGGAAAACCTGAGCATCCCGGCCGTGTCAGGGGGATTGGAGGAGGGGTAGGCATAAGGGATTATTTTGGAGCACCTTCACACCGTTCCTCAAGTGGTATGGTGACTAGGGAGGAGATAGAGTGTATATTGGCCACTGTGAGGGTGGAAGCTAGGGCCGAGGCAGAAGCATCATTTGATGCACGATTTGAAGAAAGGTTCAGCAAGATGAAGGAGGAATGGATGATCATGATGAGCACAAGAGAAGCAAATACAGTGCTCCCCAGGCTCATTCCCTAAATTGGTGAGCCTTGTGACTTGTTTGTGGAGGATCCTCTGAGATGATTGGTTGCATGGGGGAGCATGCACAACTTGGGATCAATTGTCCACCACCAAGAAATAAAGGATGATCAAATCAGAGTGGTAGTTGAAGAGGTGATCGTTGCAGATGCACCTCTCCCTATCCCTGTTGATGACTTCAAAGTTGTGGGCGATGTCATTAACTCTTTCATCTTGTGGCCAAAGAACCTTGTTTCTGATCGAGCTGAGGAATCCCCACCGCCTCCACCTCCACCTCCCTCCACTCAAGATGTTTCATGGCCTCCATTGAATGTCATGCAACAAGTGATTCTGATGGCATATGATACGTCCTTTGCAGCAAGAAATTGGGCTACTGAGTCAGCTGTTGGCAAGTCAGGGGCGCACTGCTATCTTGAGAGGGATGATTTAATGTCCCTGGTAGCTCCTCTACAACAGCTTACGATTTCGATTGTCCAGCTCTTTTTGATGTAAGTATCTTCTCAAATTGGAAGTTAATATTTTACAAATTACACCGTTAAACTTTGATTTAATGTCCCTACTTGAATTATTGTCGGTTGATGCATCGCAGGTTGGTTGACTCTGGAAAAACCGATAAATTTGGACTCCTATGCCCAGTTCAACTCTACGACAAAGGGACCACTTCTATCAGACACACATACTTATCGCACAGGCTTAGTGAAACCGCAATTGAGTGTTTCTTGGCTCCATATTTGCATAGGTAAGATAAATTTATATTTCACACTATACATAATATTTTATATTTACTTAAAATTTTTCCCTTTTTTCAGTGATCATTGGCAATTGGCTATTTTGTGTAAGAGGAGTTATTCTGTCATCCTCTTATGCTCCCTCCACCTAAGCAAGCCAACTAGTGAATTGAAGAAAAGCTTGAACTCGTAAGTTTTCTTGCATTATTAATTACCTTTCGTGTGCAAAATTTATGGAATTTGTGTAAAATGAGTAACCTTTGTGATTTTGATGATATAGGGCTATGCGGACATTCCAACACACTGCTTGTGGTAGGCCTATGCGTGAGGTAAAAGACCCTACATGGATCTTGCCAAAGGTTAGTTACATATTGGTTTGTTTTAAGAATGTATTCAATAATAAGTCATGCTTTAATTTTATACTTGTTTTAACAATATCATATTATTTTTTAGACCCGTAGGCAACCAGTGGGGTCCAACTTGTGTGGGATGTATATTCTGAAGCACATGTATAATATTATTACCCTAGGCATGACAGAACTTACTGAAGAGGTAAATGTATATATATATATTTCAAAAATTTTGTACTATTATTTTTTTAAGTGAATTTAATGTTTTGCCTGGTTTTGGTGTTTCAGATGTTTGAACTTGCTGACCCTTTTTCAGAAGAAGATATTGAGCACATTCGCAAATGTTGTGATGAATTCATTCATGAACTTTTACAACAGTGAGTTCTTGTAAAACTGAGGAATTGTTTTGAGTATATTGATGAATTGACATGGTGGTTAATTGGGTGCAAATATTTTTGGTTGCATGATTTGACATGTTTGTTGGTTTTAAGATGATTTTTGTATATTTTGATGAATTCACTAGCTTGTTGGTTGCATGATATATATGACATGGTTGAATTCATTTATGCCTACTAAACATTGTAAGTGGAACTGGTAAGTGGAAGGTTTAAGCAAAAGGAAATGGTGAGTGGAAAGTTAAAGAAAGAGGACATTGTAAGTGGAAGTAAACTGAACACCATATGGCACTTAACAAGTATGACATTGCAGGTAGCAATTCAAGGATGTGTTATGATAAAAACCTAATCACACACATTTAAAAAAAATATAACACTTTTAAGACCGGTTATAAAATACCCGGTCTTAAAAGTAATTTTAAGACCGGTTATATATATATAACCGGTCTTAAAATTACTTTTAAGACCGGTTATTTTTAACAACCGGTCTTAAAAATTTCTCTAAACCCCATTCCCCCAGAGGTCTTTTAAGACCGGTGCTCATGACAACCGGTCTTAAAATTGTTTACTTTTAGACTGGTTTTTAATACAATCGGTCTTAAAAGTTAGACTTTTAAGACCGGATTCAAAACCGGTCTTAAAAATGACATACTTTTAAGACCGGATCCAAAACCGGTCTAAAAAGTCAATTTTAACCGGTTTAAAAACCCTTTTCATTAATCGGTCTAAAAAGTCGATTTTAACCGGTGTATAACCATTATGAATTTCACTTTTTTTAAAAAAAATTTGCTAGTTGATTATGCAACGACCTTTTTTTTACAAACAAAATAAAAAAGACAAAAAGACAAAGTTTATAAACAAACTAAAAATAAAAATTTATGGAGATGTTTTAAGAATATGATGCATCATTAGATTCTTCTTTATCCAGTAACTTGTCCACCTTCTCATTCAAAGAGCAAACGACAGTGGTAAGTTCCTGCAAGCACTAGTCGATGCATCCTTGCTCTTGTAGGTAAACCTGAACCATATATGGAGCTCATAGGTCATGTCGATGAGCCCTTCCATGCTTGGTTGTGTAGGGAGTTCGTCTTTCAGTTTGTCTTGAGATGATGAGCCAACAGTTCTTTTGCGTTTGTCCACAAGTTTAGTGAAGATGTTGGCTATGAGAAGTTTGTAAGTGTTACTGACGGTTGTTCTTTTATGACGGTCGTTAAGATAACAGTATAAGAACTGTTATTTATTTTATTTCATGATGGTATTTTTCTAAGAGCTGTTGGATATATTATGTTTTTTACAAAATATTTAAAAAGACAATACGATTAAAAAAAAGAACAGTGACGAGTAGCTTGATGAACTAATGAGATCACCAGGCTACTTGTCACTGATGACTGCCTATTTTTAGATAATATTAAGACATTTTAATATATTTGGGAGTCATCTATACTAAATCAAAGGGATTTTAGTCAAATTTTGATAAGATATTGATTTAAAGGGATTTCATTATAAATATCAAGGTTTAGGATAAAAATAATGATTTTGTTATTAAAAATAAAAATAATGATATTAATAATAAAAATAATATTTTAAGATAAAAAGGAAAATTTATTATTATTATTATTGTTATTATCATCATTACCATTATTTATTATCATTATCATTATTAATCATTATCATTATCTATTTTTTTATCTTTTTTATCTTTTTGTTTGATTTTTTTTTTTTTGCTAAAGAGATATTGCATGAGGATCTAGGAACCTGACCTATATATAAGGGGTTAAGTTTCTTCAGCAAGAGAGTAGGAAAACACACGTTAGGGTACGGACGGAAAGAGAGGCATTCGGGTTCGGTCATCATCTTCACGGGAGGACGAGAGGACTGTGGAGGCGACTGATTTAAAGACTGGCAGCACCACTGGATCAGAGGACACTGTGGAGAATTAGGGGCAATTGAAGCCAAGGAATTGAAGCTTAGAAGAGATATGAGGCTCAATATTTTGGTTTTATTAATTTCTTCTCTTTCCTTTCAGCTAACTCTTATTGTGCTGTGGACTATGAGTAGCTAAATTTCTTATTCTAGGATTTCTTTTAACTATTAGATTGATTAAGATTTTATTTATTTATTTCTTTTATTTATTAATGAAATATGTGTGTTGATTTTATCTTGTGCTTAATGTTTCTGGGTGATTGGCCACCACTTAGATTGTTGTATTCAATTAAGTGATGCTTGAGAGGGACTAAGGGCATTGTATGGTTAATTATTGCAATTGCGTGATCAATTACGATTTAGTTTTAAACTGTTATGGATTATCCTTGGTGGACTAATGGGGCAAGTGGTGGATTTGAGCATACAAATTATTACACAAATTCTTATTATGACTCTTATGCAGGTAAATCTCCATGTGAGTACATCTATGGTTCTTGTGGACATTTTCACTTGAATGAGCAATGTCCCTATGTCTCAACCTTAGATTAAAGGGAGGATGACTTTGCTAAGGGCTCTCAAGCTAATTTGTATGATTATTCTTTCAGCCTTGAATGGAATCATGAGCAACCATTATCTTGGGATGCTAATTATTATTTTCCTTCATATGCATCACATCCTTATATATCATCCAATACTCATGCAGATGAAATTACCTCCATTGATGATGAGGAGTTTACAACAAAGGATTTTCTCCAATGTCTTCTAGATAGTCAAAATGAATTCTTGAGAAGTTTTTAGAAGAAAAACATAATGATCATACTCAAGATGTAGCATTGCAAATTGATGAAATGATTTCAAATCTTGAGTCTTTGAATCGAAAAGGAAGTTTTAATGATATATCAAAAGGCTCTCCTATAGAAGATGAGATATCAAATGAATAATTGACTATGGGGAGTGACAAAGTATCCCTACTAGATTGTGATAATACTAGTGGTGGTTGTGAGTTCGAAATTAATAGAGGAGAGAACAATACTGAGTGTTAACAAGCCATGTCGTGGGGCTATCAAATAAAACTAGACTAACTATGCACTATAGTGATGCTAACCTAGGTCGATCTCTTCGAGGAGCCGATTATTTAGTCCCTAGCTAACTAAGTATTAATTAACAAATTATCCAAAGAGTGTAATGAAATTAATTAACTATTCTAAACTAAGCTAAGCTAATATACTTTTTATGATTTTCCAATTTTAGTGATGTAGTGGATTATGCAATGGAAGAAGCAAACTTCCTTGATGAGTGACTTAGCTAACCTTCCTAGTTCCACTCTCAATGAGTTTAATTGCCTATCTAAGCCAAAGGACTAGCAAAGATACCTTCCCCTAGCCAACTTCAATAACTCCCTAAATTCACCTAGACCCTAGGTTCCTTTAGTTAATTAGAGATGTCTTAAATGACTTAGCTTATATTAGACTTGCAATGGGCCCTCTCACTCTCAACCAAACCTAGACACCTAGTCATTTAATCCAGAGCTCAAGAACATGGAGAATTAATCACAATAGGCAATCAACAATCCATTAAGTGGAATCCAATACAAGTAACGGAATCTAGATTACACATACCAGTAATAATCTTCAATATATACATTAATCATAGTCCTAGACACCTAGCTAACTACGATCAAAGTGCATAAAGAGCAAAAATTGAAAATAGAAACAATTAAACTCCCCTGTTAGTATCAATAACTCAAATAAGCTTCATTAATCATCAAGGAGTGGAAAGAATAATGTTCTCATGACTGGAGAATAGCTACACCGAGCCTTAGGCTCTCCCTTGGCCATTGAACAGTGAAGCGTGATCAAAGATGGGGTGAAATCACAAATCAGATGTGCAGATGATAGTGGAGGAAAACTGATACGGAAACCGATGGAGAGATGAGCGATGAAAGGAGGTAGAGGTGGAGGTGGATGAAGATGATGATGGTCGGTGATGGAAATGGAAGAATGGTGCAGTTGAAGATGAAGGAAAATGGAGGCTGGTGTGCGTGTGTTGGCTTGCTGAAAAAGGAGAAGAGAAGCCCTTAAAATCTGATTTCAGAGGACAAGGGCGCTGATTTCCGGATTTTAGGATCAAACTGTCATATCTGAAATTCAGGTACTAAACTGCCATTTGTGGAATTCGGGGACTGAACTAAAATTTCCAAAATTCGTCTGCTTGACCAAAATACCCTGAAATAAAATTCAAACTATTGTAATACCATATATTTGGACAATCATGATATTAATGACATTTTTACCCTTTTTATCAACTAATTCATGCAATCACTTTTAATCCCAATTAGTTATAATAAATGCATTTTTGGCGAGAGTAACATGATAAAATCTCCAAATAAAGTATTGAAAAATATGATAAAATAGGGATTCATCAAGTTTCTAGAAGAGGTTTCGATTGTGGAACGTAATCCATGTGAGTTTGATGATGGGGTTAGTGTGGAGATCCCAAGAATTGTTATAGATGATCCTCCTATTGAAGTTTGACTTTTATTGGTGAGAGTCACGTGGATTTTGTTGGGTGTTTTAAATTCTTAGAAGCTTCTGGATTTGATTGTCTACATATACATGTTGTCTCTTCTTTAAATTTAATGAATGCTTGCATCCTGAAATTGCCCAATGATTGATGAAGTACATGTAATTAATATGAATGAGCAACTTTTTTGTTTTAAACCTTGTTGCATGAAAATAAATAAAGACAAGGTGGTCATGGTGTTTGATACTTATGATTAGGTGCTTGTTTTGCAAAGTCTGGCTAACGGCTATAAACTTAATGCTTCTTGGGGGCAACTCAAGGTTTTGGTAATTTTTTTTTTCTTTTTCTAGATTTGCTTTTATGTTCGCATTGCAACCCCTGATGACATGTGCCACCTTGGCAACAATGATAAGGAGAAATTGAGAGTGCAAAGCAAGAACAAATGGGACAGTATTCTTCTACTCTACTCTGATTTGTTGTTGAATTTCCATGTGATAGATATTGATCATGATTGTTATTTATCATGTAGTACTTATTGCTAAATTGATACAAAGCTAAACCCTTAGGAACTTATATCACACCTGCACCTAAATATAATTAAATAGTTTCATTCTTCCTCACTCATACTATTGCATGTTGTATGTTCACATTGAGGACAATGTGAAATTTAAGTGTGGGGGAGGTGTAACGTCCCAAATTTTTGATTAAGGCCTAATGATAATTATTGAGGATAATTATCGGATTAAAGTGAAATTAATGTATATTGGTGACAATATTAATTTATATGTCATAATTGATGGAAAATTTAAAGGATGAAATTATTGGCTCTAAGTTGGTGATTAATGGGGAAATTAATTACTAACTAAAAGAAAAGTGAGAAGTGTGATTAAATGGCTAATGGAAGGATTAGAGAGGTTAATTAGTGACTAAGTGTGGGAGAGCCAATGATAAGTGGACAAGGGCACATAGAAAAGTCAAATGGAATTTTAAATGTTTTTCTCTCTCCTCTTCCCTCTTTCTTTCGGCTGACATGGGGATGGGAGGGCAAAGAATGATCATTTCCTCCTTCTTCCTCCACACTCCATCTCTCATCTCTCTCTCTTCTCTCTCCTCATTTTCGTCAGCCATTGAAGGCCAAAGGGAAGGAAGAAAAGCTTCAAAAAGGTAAGGGAAATGTCTCCAAATGCTCAAACTTCCGTCTCTAATATTGATCCTTGAATGAAGAGCTTCATTTTGATGGTTGTAATGTGTTCATTGGTGTTAGTTTGTGACCTCAAGAGATTGTGAAAGTTGTAGAATCAAGAAATCTCTTTGGCAAAGTGAAAGAGGTGAGTGTTAACTCCCTTTTGATATATATATTGTGGTTGTTGGTTGAGCATTGATTTTTCTGGAATTTTCTGCCCTATTTTCGAAAATTAGGGTCTTAGTGAGTTTGTCATGTTGTGATCATGGAAATGGTATATTGTGATGTCTTTTGGACAAATGGATTGGTTTGAATCATTAAAAGTAAAATTTGGGAACTTTGTGTTGGTTTTGGTGTATTGGTCAAAACAGGGCATGTGGTTAGATTGTGAATTTGGTCATTTTGAGGTTACCATTGTGTTCCTTGTGGAAAATTGTATGGGAATATGTTTGGTTAATGATTTTGGAGTCATTTGACACTTTGGTAGAAAAGTTGGAAAATGCTGTCAATGTGAACTCTGTCTGGGCAGTTTATTTGTGTGGACGTTTTGAATAACCAAATGCTTTCATAAAATTGTGAAACTTTCCAGTTGTAAAGTTCACATCCCAAGCTTCAAAATGGACATATATTCTGTGTCATTGCATTTAGTATTCTGGGAGATATGGTTGTCCAAAGTTTGGGGATGGAAACAGAACTCTGTTCTGGAGTAGTGTTGAGTTTTGGGTGATTCTGTATTTTTGTGATGATTTGAAGTCATGAGCCATATTTTTCCTTGAAAGAGGACTGAAATAACTTTCATTTGGCTTTGGAATCACTCCGTTTCGATTTTTCTACAATTAGATATGATTTTTCGAAGTTCAGCCAAGAATCAGGAAATTTCTTGCCCGCGGCCCAAACCTTTCTGCCTTGATTCTGGCCACGGCCCATGGGTGGCTGGCCATGGCCAGCGACCTTCTGACCATATTTTGGCAGCGGCCCAAGGAAGGGCTGGCCGCGACCAACCCCTGTGCTCCAGCACTTTGAGTTTTTGAAAAGAGATCTTCAACCTATTGTTTCCCAACCTTCTAGGGGTTTTATTAGAGGCATTTATAGCTTCTTAAGGGTCATTATTGATAACCAAATCTAAGTGTTGAAGAGTCAATTGAGTATTGGAATAGAGAATAATGTTTCGTCCTTAATTATGACTTTAGGATTTGATATTTTCCCGTAGCGTAGAAGGCCTGTGCCTGCTCAAGAACAGAAAGACCAAGGTAGTGACACTTTATCCTATATCATTTGTATTGTATTGCTTGTTTGCATTAGTCATTGAATACAATGAAAGTGAAGGGGACGTGGCGAAAGCCCGGACTCGAATACAGATAAAGTGAAGGGGACGTGGTGGAAGCCTGACCTCGTATATAGTGAAGGGAACGTGGCGAAAGCCCGGTCTCGAATATTGATTGCTGCATTGTGATATATGTGACTTGCTTTGTATATATGCATCATATAAATAAACTGTTGCTACTGGCATTCTCTAGAATCTCATTCTTTCCAAATAACATTTTTAGACAGGGCAAGTGGATCGAAAAGCAAGCAAGTGGCAAAGGACGATTAGGACTGCCAGCGGTAGTCTTAGCTATATATTTTGGTTTTATATTGAACTGGTTATCATTTTGGATAAATGTATACATATTGAATAGAATTGTAGTGGTATAGTTTTGTGTAATCCCCGATATGGATACTGAGATGGGCAATGATGCCCTGTATAAACCTTTGGATTAATATTATTATCCCGGGTGAACGTTGGGAATTGTGCTTACTCTGATATTGTATATGTAACGTAACAGACCAAACATGCCATTTGTTTTAATGAATGAAATGAATGGGGATCCATTTGTACAGGTGTTTTAAAAAGTTTTTAATTGTCTCGGATTTCTTATTCGATAATTAAATGTGCTTAAATGCTAATCCCGGCTTGATTCTTGAAGGGGGTTACAGGAGGTACTATTAATTGTGTATAACTTGCACAACTTGTCCTTAAGTTTTTATTTATTCTTGAGCATAAACAAAATTTTTGTTTTTTGGAAATGTGTGAACAACAATTTTGTTTACTCTTAAAAGTTGAGATTTTGATTATGAACATTATAAGGTTGGTTTTATTTGAACTTGAAATGATTGAATCTGATTAGAACTCGGTTTTGTGTTCTTGAATGTTAGTAAATAGGCAAAGATTTGGCTGAGCTGATTCACTTCAGGACATCAAATATAACATGTGAAGAATTTGAGCCTATATATTTATTTTTCCAATCATATAAGATGAGCATTAATCATATTGAATCTCTTTAAGAGGTTCACAAGTGACAAGGAATAAGTGTTCCTAAGTTCACTGATCCGAGTAGGAGAATTGAGACCATTTTCACAACGAAAGAGGTAAGAGGTAAGTTACAAGAGAATTAGCTCACTTATATATAGGAAAGGAATCCTATGAAATCCATATAGGAGCAAATTGTCATCTAGCGAATGACCATAAGGGGATCGATTCCCTAATGGATTAAATGCTCTCTTCATCATTTAGAAGGTGATGACAACTACTGATAAGTGTTTGAAAGACACTAGAAGGACCTGCTAAGAAGAATTGAAAAGTGTTATGCAGGAGGATATGGATTCTGTTTTTTTGTTGTTGGAACTAGCCAAGTATATGTTTTAGGCAATTTGCAGCCTAGCCAAGAGGTGATTAGGAAGAAGTAGGTTCCCAAATCTATTGAGGGCATATAAAACCTAAAACACTTAGTGGCTAAGGGGTACCGCAATGGAAGGTTGTCCGTTGTGCGTTTTAACTTTGAACTTTGGCTTTGACAACAAGCTTAGTCTTGAAATTACATCAAGATGATGTAAAGATTTCTTTCCAATTTGGAATTTTAGAAATTGGATGATGAACTCTACATGAAGCAGCTTAAAGGCTTCGTAGAAACAATCACCCAGATAGTAGTATATGAGGTTTCACAAGGTGAAAGCCTCACCAACTTCGAGATAATCGAAGAACACTACATGAGTGCCAAACAGTCCAGTGATGATTCTTTGTGAAGTCATCCCTTGTCAAATGATATATGTCTAGCTGAAACAAGTGTCAAGGGAGTTAAAGGAATAAAGGATCAAAGAATCCTTAAATTCTGAGTTGAAAAATCTTGGGTTGAATAGATAATATCTTGAATGACAAGGTAAACAGAGATTGCACAAGGAAGAAACAGTCTTTTCCACCTAAGATATGTACAAGTGTGATCCTTAGGCATCTTAGGATGCCAAACTGCAAACCCATGGACACCCCTGAAGTCAAGGGCACAAACCTAGAGAGGTTGCATGTCCTACGAGGAATCCAACATAGAAAAAGGGATAGAGTCCCATAGTAAGACTATGGTTGGTGATGTGCACAATTGTGTATATAAGACCAAAATGCTTTTGGTCAGACTTGGAAGCTATTTTTGGTCCTGTTGTGAAATGAATTATGAGAATAACCATGGATTAAATTGTCAAGGAAACAACTTTCCTTTGAAAGGATACTCCAATACAAGACCTAGGCAAATGGTGATGGAGTAAGGAAATATACATAGTATTTTTCTTGTTATCTATGGAAATAGAACATAGAGCGTGTTCTACCATCATTCAAAGTGCCATATGGCTAAAGTAATTCCTATGAGAGATTGGGAATGAATGGTAGATAGAAGCATCCAAACAATAGCATCTTATGATGAGGATCCTAAGTATCACAGCAAGCCGAAACATACTTTTTGATATATCCCTAGGAGAGATTTGCTTTCAAAGAGGGAAATTGATAGTTCAATGACCTTCTACTAACAGAATGTTGGTAAATCCCCTTACTGAGCCCATAGCTTGATATTCATTGAGTTAGTGAAAATTTTGGGGCACGAATAAAATATAAGGTCGTGAACTTCTTTTATATGATGATAAAAGAAATAGTATGTATATGAGTAAATACATATAAGGTATACAATTTTGTATGTCGTACAGGTCCGAAGAGGTTGGTTCACTCACACGAACAACCGTCTTCCCATGTTTTGCAGGGGGCATGAGAGGGTAAGACGGGCAAATGATCGCCATAAGATGGTTAAGAAGAATGTTTGCGTTTGAGTCACCTCAGTTAGACTGAGATGAGATCTATATGTGTACATATACACATAAAATGGATCGGAGCTTTAATATAGACTTGTAGCCAGGCAAAGAACTATTTTTCACAAATGAGATTGTAAAAGAGATATTGTGAAAAAGAAAGTTTTGGTTCGAATGTTGAGTACATTTCGGAACTGATGTCTGTACGGTGAAAGAGAAAGAAATCGACGTACAACACAAACCGTTCACCATGGCATGCAATTCATACTACATGTGCTTGAGAGTTAGACTGCAACATGGGATGTAGGTAAAAGATCCCTAGTTCACTACAGTATGAGTCACAGGAAGGAAGAATCCTTCCACGATGCCCTTAAGACTTAGACGGCATCATGAAAGCTTGCTTTGATGATAGCTACTTTAGCTAAAGCTCTATGATCACACTCAATTCAGTCAAATGAGTGAAAACTAGGAAAGCGACCAAGTTAAGATGGATTAATGTTTAGTCAAAAAGCAAGATTTACTCCTAGATACATAAGATGAGCTAGTGTATATGGTCGACCCCTTACTAGCTCTATGTGTAGCTTGTAAGTTCGGATACTATGTGCATGGAAGGCAATCTGAGTTAATTAACGTATTAACTCGAGAGGGATTAGATATGCCATGAGTAATATGTACGGGAGAATCTGGGGCATATGAGGCAATAAATATATAGCTTACAAATATAAAGGGTGTCCTTGGATGCTGATCCGGTATGAGGGATTTCTAGTATAACAAGCACCAAATCTTGAAGACGTTTTTTCCCACGCAGTCACTGCAGACACCAAGTATGAAACAAGAAAGAGTAACGAACGCACGATGGGAGACCCATCAAGTGCGAGTGGGAGATGTTGGACTTTGGGTCCAAGTCCGCCCTTGATGGGCCGGACTATTTGATTAGGATATAAGTAGCCTAATCAAATAAGAATAAAATTAGCATTAATTGCATATTGGGGAATAATTCAGTAATAATTATGGATTTGTTAATTGAGGAACAAGTCACCATAATTAGGAAATTAATTGAGAATCAATTAATTTAATTACTGTCTTGGAGGGCAAGAAAGAGTGCACACGTTTCCTAATTAGTGGCCACCCTAAACCACTATAAATAGGAGGTGCCTCCTTCAGTTATTCTTCGCCCCTACTATTGAGTTTGCTAGCAATCTCTTCTCTCCTACCATCTTTCTGGTTCTGGTGATCTGCTTTGCAAATCACAATAAGGCTATAGTAGTCTAATAATTTTGTGGGCACTATTTTGGAGCATTGGAGCTTTGACCCAGATCCAAACATGGATTCGTCCCAGTACACCAGTCATCTCTCCCTACCTCCTTATATTTTTTCCTTCACTTTCTTTCCCCTGCAATTCAAATTTCAATAAAAAATTATTGATGGAAGAGAAATCCTTCTAGCTATTAGCGACAATGCTTTCTTACTATTCTTCTAGTTTAAAGTAATTTATTTGACTGATAGCTGGAAATGTAGAAATTATAAATTTCATGTCATATCTATTCTAATAATGTTTTTAGCAAGATTTTCCCCTAAAGCATTGAGTAGTTGATTGGAAGTAAATACTTGGGGAAGTTTTTTTATTTATAACAGTTTTCAATTTCCATAAAAATATAGATTAAGTAGACATCCTTTTCATATCAGTTAATTCAGGGAAAACCTCATTTATACTTTAATTACAATAGTTGAAATGTCTGCTAAATTGCAATCAAAGAAAGAGAAAAGGATATGTGATCAACATCAGTTGGCATTGATGGAAACGCAGAAAAAATTTGTTCTTGTTTAAAACACTGATAAAAGCTTTATGTTTAAATAATAAAAAAACATAGAAATCCTTCAAATTATAAGCACTTACAAGGAATGTAATTAACTTTTCACTTTCCCAATTTTTCTGTAGATTCTGAATGTGACAGTTCAAACCAGAGGGAGATGGTTATTTGTGGTCCCTCTATGACGGACGGTGAAGGCAAAGTTTGCATCTAAGCTATAGACTAAATTTGGGATTTAGGGCATGGGTATTTGGGTCTTTAGATAATTAGAGGTTATTTATTAAATAAGATTAATGAAATCATTCTCTCCAACTATTACTTCACACCAAACATATTTTTAAAGCATCAATCTCAATCCCAATTAACGAAATTCAGTGCCACGTACCAAACAGGGCCTATGAGTTCAAGGTCATATATAACCTTTTTAAGTGTATTTGAAAGCATACGTTATATCTTAAATAAATATAATTTAAATTTACAATAAAATAGCAAAATTATATTCATTATAATATCTCATGAAAACTCAAGACAATGACAAGCTTACAATAATACAAATAAGATATTTTGTTTATAATGCTCCCTATAGTCCTTAATATAAGACATACTTGAGAAGTTAATCTTTATCAATTTTTTCCTAATTTACCCCTATTCATGCTCCCTCAACAATAATCAAGAAGGAGAAGGATTGAGGGGATTAAGCAAGATAACCAGGATATTTAAGAAAAAACTTGTCATATTAACTAACTTAACAAACTTCGTTAATCTATTTAAATGAGGTAAACATGTCTTATATTAATTAAGGACTGGAGGGGGTAATAATATAAATTAAGAAAAATATAAATAGGTTAGGCCTATAGGCCTTGCCTATTTATTTAAATAAGTTTGAGCCTGATATATTTATTAAATAGGTTAGATTAGACTTAAAGTAGGCTAGGCCTTAGGCCCGAGGATAAGGGCCTAACCTATTTCTACATCTACTTGTGATCGAAATCCATTGACAGTGTGAGAAGTTCTTTGGTAAATAATCATACATATATTATAAATGTTCTTTGAACTATGAGAATAATATTCATCCTACCAACATTTCATTAATTTTTTTCAAAAAAAGATCTTCATTGTTTGATCCTAGAATTTAGCGGGAATTTTTGTTGAATTAGCAAGAGGCCAAGTCAGGGTAATTTTTAATTAAGGTATTTCAGCAAGTATATTCCATTAGAAATAAGACTTAACATTTGAATGAAAACGAAGGAACCAATTAAGTTATGATAGTTGACAAGAAGTCGTTTAAATAAAAAAAACAAGTCGTAATAATTAAATTTCAAAGGATTCATGGATCCGTATCTGCCATCGTCAGTTAAGTTTTAAAACAAGGAAGTTTCCATGTCTGCCGACTTAGAATAGAAAATTTCAAACTTAAGATAATTGATGGGATCTATGGTTCGAAAAGCATTTCTAATATATGTAGGGATTATTTACCAATGAACGTCTCGCACTGTCAATGGTGGTTGTAGAGTATGAGACCAATACTTATTAATTAATTGAATAAACTTTTATTGGTTAAGGAATTTGTACGTATTTTAGAACTACTCACACACAAATTCTGTCGGAAACCCTAACATTGCCGCCCGGCGGTTTTAGGTTTTAATGGGTTTTCGTTGAATTAATTGCCAAGAGGCTCCCAGTCAATATAATTTTTAGTAAATTCAGAAAGCACATCATTAGAAATAAAACGTGGCAAACCAACGTTTGGAAGAAAACGTATATAACAATTAATTAAGCTATCACATAGTTAAGAATGAATAAACATAAATATGCAAGATTTTTAAGCCCGTAATTAAAATAACTTAATTAAGGCATACTGAAAATTCACTACAGACATTCAAATTTCGAAAATGTGAGGAAATGAGAATTTTTTAGGGGGAAATGCACATAAACCCCCTCCCCCAAAGCAAACTCCCCTAACTATTAATTAACAAATTAACCAAAGAGTGTAATGAAATTAATTAACTATTCCAAACTAAGCTAAGCTACTTTTCATAGGTTTTTTTAAGTTTAATGAATGAAATGGAGCGATGTAAAATGTGAATATGAACTTCCTTGATAAGTGAATCCACTAGCTTTCCTTGTTCTAATTTAATTGAGTTGAATTCCTTTGTTAAATACTTAGGCTTGTGAGAAGAGACCTTCTCCAAACAATTCCTCTAATTAGCTAAACCCACCTAGAAACCTAGCTTGAGTTTAGTTCATTATATTCATTTTATTTGGCACTTATTAACATGCATTAAATCTTGTAGGAGGTATTCTCTACTCAAACTGACAATTGCTAGAGACCTAGCCGGCCAAATAAAAGTTTCAAACACATGAGTGATAGAACATGGCTAACAGTAGGCTAACAATTCATTCTACCACATCATTAAAGTACAAAGGCTAATACAAATTTCCGTCACAACATGCAACAACCAAAAACACTACTCAATAAAAGCACAGATCATAATTCCTGTACACCCAAGTTTAACAATCTATAATCATACTAAGTGAAACTAAAATTAAGGGAGAAGAAACTCCCTAGAAGTACAAAGAACTCCATCTAGCTTCATCAATCACCAAGGATTGGCGAATCAGCTACTCATGACTACAAGAACAACTTCGCTAAAGCTTAAAGAATGCTTGGCCATGTCAGCGATAAAGAGGATAGAGTGGAGAAGAAGAATGATGGAAGCCGTCAGTTTTGGAATGGTCGGTGGTGGAGGTGGAAAATCCGAAGGTGGTTGAAGCTGAAAGAGATGGAGGTGTTGTGCTTGTGTATCAGCTTGTTGAATAATGAGAAGAGAAGCCCTTAAAAATATGATTCGAATGGCCGAAAATGCTGATTTCCCGATTTTAGGGCTAAACTATCATTTCCGAAATTCAGGTACTAAACAGACAATATCTCTGGGTACTAAAATGTCATTTCTGGATTTTGAGGACTGAACTAAAATTTCCAAAATTCATCTGCTTGACCAAAATACCCTAAAATGAAATTCAAACCATTGTAATACCATGTATCTAGATATATGACTTTTTTTTACCCATTTTATCAATTGATTCAAGCAATCACTTTTAATCCCAATTAATCACAATAAATGCGTTTTAAGCACAATAATCACGACAAAATCCCTATATAAGATAAGAAAATATATTAAAAAATAGGGATTTGTAAATATGACTTGCAGTCAGACCTTTCATCTCCTTCCTTCGATGATGAGAATGAGGATGAGGAAGGGTAGGAGGATAAGGAGTATGTTAAGGAGGATAAGGACAGTAGTAGTGATGATAACTAAACATCGTCACAGTGTTTTCCTACCTGCCATCATCATCCTCCTCTTCCGCATTCTCATCATTGGATCAGAGGGAGATGAAGTGTAAAAAATAACTTAATAATTTACGGTTATTAATTAAAAACCGTAAAGTATTCATGCCAACATATTTAACAATTCTAACTTATTAAGAATCGTAAAGTATTCTTGTCAACATACTTAAAGGTTCTAACTTAATAAATGTTAATTAAAGTTTTCAAAAACCTTTCCTCTTTCCCCTGCTGACTATGGGTGCCTCCTTGTTATCATCCGATGATTGTCATCATGAGAATGAACCAAGTGCCCTTTCGTTAGGCCTTGCTTATTCAACTTCCAACGTATGCAATAATGGCTTTTTCACGTCCCTTCCAGATGTACATTATTTAAACTCCACATTTTTCATCTATTTTTCCTACATTTTTTCCATCACCCTCCACCTCCTCCTCCTCCTCCTCCTCAATCTACAGCTCCTGCTTTTGCTCCCTAACATCTGTTTCCACCACCTCCTCCTCCATCCTCCACATCTTCTGCTTCCTCAACTGGAGGTGATGTTGCAGCATGCACAACAGACTAACCATGTTGTGAGGAGTCTTTCTGGATATCTCTCTAGTATGAACCGGAAGGCCAATCTCTTACTTGATGAGTATGGGATTGGGCATGGTCCTAACAATGATCCTGGCCAATCCTTTGATGAAGAGTAGCCTGGTGATCTCATTAGTTCATCAGGCTACTCACCACTGTTCTTTTTTTTTTTTTATCATTTTGACTTTTTAAATATTTTGTAAAAAAATAAGAATATATCCAACGGTTCTTAGAAAGATACCATCATGAAATAAAATAAATCATAGTTCTTATACTGTTCACTCTTAGTGACTATAATGAAAGAACAACTGTCAGTAACACTTACAAACTTCTCATAGCCAACATCTTCACTAAACTTATGGACAAATGCAAGAGAACTGTTGGCTCATCATCTAGGGACAAACCAAAAGAAGAACTCCCTCCACCAACAAGCATGGAAGGGCTTGTCCTAGCGACCTACGAGCTCCATCACTGTAAGAGCAAGGATGCATGGACCAGTACTTACCACTATCGTTCGCTCTTTGAATGAGAAGGTGGACAAGTTACCGGAGAAGGAAGAATCTTATGAAGCATCAGATTCTTAAAACAACTCCATAACATTTTATTTTTAGTTTGTTTATAAACTGTCTTTTTTTTTTATTTTGTTTGTAAAAAAAGGTGGTTGCATAATCAACCATCAAATTTTTTTTTTTTAAAAAAAGTGAAATTCGTAATGGTCATTAAGTACAACAAATCACTTATTAGAATACCATGCAAAAAAAGTGGAATACATAACGGTAATTAACAAAGAACCATAATAAATGTAAACAAATAAATAACAGTTCTTTTGGGTGAATCGTGATGTAATGTCTTAGGCACGATATCCCAAAAACCCTACCATTCCTCTTTTATTTAATCATCTGAAACAAAATACACTTGACACTTAGACTATTCAAACGATACCCACAAACATCATAACCCTACGACTCTTGTTGTTCTTTCCGGCCGTCGAGAGTCATTTTCAGTTGAATCCCACCATTATGGTTGTTATTATTTTTAGAATTTGATGAAGAAATGGGAGGCATGGGGGAGGAATTTATAGGGGGTTTCAGATGGGAAATTGATATATTTTAGTTAGGGTTTTGCATGCAACTTGGACGCGGGAAATTTTAAAATAACGACTTTTAACTATATGGCGTGGATGACCAAGAAACTATAGATTTTGGGTCTTTGGCAGCATTATGTTAAATAAACTACAGCTTAAATTTATGTGGTTAACAAGATTATTCTACAATTTGTGAATGTGAATACATACATACAAAAAAGAATAATTACAGAGGCCAAGTTGCTTCAATTTTATGATTTCAAGTGTATCATTGCATCGCCTTAGAATTTATGGTGACAGCTGTCTGAAAAAATATTTGAAGGACTAATTTAAACTGTCACCGATTTTTTTTATATGTTTTGAACGCTATTTTTTGTTTGATTATGAGAAGTGCCTTTTTTTTTTTTTTGTGGGTTGTGGGGTTTGCAGTAGAGAGTGTGTCGCCCCCCCTCCCCCCAAAAAAAATCTCATTTCCTCACATATTCGAAATATGAACGTCTGTAGAGAATTTTTAGTATACCTTGATTAAGTTATTTTAATAAGGGCCTTAAAAGTCTTGCATATGTAATAAATTAATTCATTCTCAACTAGGCGATAAATTAATTTATTGTTAAATCCCTTTTCATCCAAACGTTGATTGTTACGTATTATTTCTAATGACGTGCTTTCTGAATTTACTAAAAATTATATTGACTTGGAGCCTCTTGGCAATTCAATGAAAACCCATTGAAACCTCTTCTCTCTCCAAGATAGAAACTTCTTTCTTCATGGTGGAAAAGCCAAAAGTACGAAATTTTGGCTTATGGTTTAAAGTAGCTTTTTTTTTTTTTCAAAAATCCAATTGAAAAGAAGCTGATCCAAACAAAAAAAAAATAATAATAAAAGCTAAAAAGTGGCTTTAGGCTATTGGGATGCACGTTTGGAACTCCAAACATGATCCCAAACACACCCTATATGTGATTAGTTCTGAAATACAAATTCCTTTACCAATAAAAGTTTATTCAGTTAATTAATAACTATTTGTCTCACACTCTACAACCACCATTGAAATTGTGAGAAGTTCATTGATATAATCCATACATATATTATAAATGCTATTTGAACCATGAGAACAATATTCATCGTAGGAAACTTTCATTATCCATATTGCAGAAGCTTTTATATTCAAACAGAAAAATCCTCACACTTTGTTATCCTTCAGATGTTAAGAATTTACATCACTACCCACACAAAAAAAAAAAATCAGATTATTACCAAAAGATTATTGGTAAAAATTTCATCACTAAATTTACTAATGGATTAAGGACAAAAATTTTTCATCATAAAGTTTTGCATGCAAATGAAAGTTTGTGAGGAGCACCCAATTAGGACCATCTAAATTTAATTTATGTAGTCCAGATTTAATTTTGTTTGCTTTTAATTTTTTTTTAAAAATTATTGTCAAAAATTGATGCGGGTAAGAAAATCAATTTTAAACTGCGAACATATATACACAAAAAGAATAATTACGGAGGGCAACAATGCTTTAATTTACAATTTCAGGAAAACATTGCATGACACTGGAATTTAAGGTGACTAGTGATTTTGGAAAAATATTTCAAGGACAAACTTATATCTTAAAGTAATTTGTTTTCTTAAAAGTCATTATATTTTTTGAATACTTGTTTTTTTTATTTTAATTATGATTAAGATAAAAATATGATTTATTAACAATAACATATAGATGTATAGTTTTAACATGTACTGAATTTAAAATAGGGGTAAGATGCATCAAGTACACTCACCAGTTTTTTCATAGTTGCATCCACTTCTCTAAACTAATATGTGCTGCAATTTCAACTTTGATGTTTTAAAAGTGGAGCAATTTCATCTGATCTTAACCCTACGGTTGCCGCTGTTGTCATGACTTCCCATGGCGTTTGCTTGGCGATTTTTGTATACAAGTACGGTTAGCATAACTCACATCAAGCTTCTCAAGCTCACCGATCATTCTTGGCCAATGTGGTTCATAATTATTTTCTTATTGGGTTTTGTTCTTCAGGCGTTATGAAGGGTCTGTTGGCAACGAAACAAGCAAAGATGCAGAAAAGCATAACAGATTTTGGGCAGAAGGTTGATTGGGGGAAGGGGAAGCCACTATAGGTTACTGAATGCAACTGAAAAAATACTTTAGGTTGTTTGATGAACACCTTAACCTTTTAACATAAAGATAATATCTGAAAAGGTTAGTTTTTTTTAAAAAAAATATTTTTATTTAAAAATCACTAGCTGAAAATTTTAAATCTGGACAGTTGAAATGGTATTTGGACCCTAAAGATCTTACCACAATGATGAGCAATAATATGATGTTTCCATCATCAGTATTTGATTAAAAAAATAAATCTTATGTTAGAGTACAATTTTGTTTAAACCTTTACTGCTCTGTAGGCTTTTACTTTCAAATTATAATTCTTGCCTATATACTTTAGAAATGGTCAAGTAAGTGAAAACAAATAAAATTCAATTTTAGTTTTTACCATATATGAAGTCTTGCACGCGTAAATCATTTGAGAGTTGAATATGACAATTCTTTCTGAACCATGTGATAACTTAATTGTTATGTTCATTTTCATACAAACGTTAATTGCGTTTTATTTCAGATGATGTGCTTGCTGAATTTACCTTGACTAAAAGTTATATATACTAGAGCAAAATAAAACTATATAAACTTGACGCCTCCTGGCAATTCTACAAAAACTGATTAAACCACCTAAAAGCATCGGCAATGATAGGGTTTAATGTTGTGTATATATGTATATATATTATATTTAATTGTATTTTACTAAATTTCTTTTTGATAATTATATTTTACTAAATTTAACATTTGAAATCGGATTGAATGAGATATTCTATTAAGATTTTTGATAATTAAATAATTAAAATATATCCCTTTAGTGGTCCTCACGTCAATTTTTTTTTTTCTTTTTGAAACAATCCAGTTTGAAACACTATCATACACTAAGCAGCTCTTCTCCCAATTTAAATCGTCACATTGTAACTTGTAAGTGAACAGCCCATTCCACTAGACTAAATCCCGTTGGTGTCCTCAAGTCTAGTTTAGGTAGGGTTAACTCTGTCACATGTAATAAATTAGTTTAATAATATATTATGGCTAATTGTAAAATAAAGGCAGATAATTGAGTGAATGTCGCACAAAGAATTTAAGCTATTTTAGCTAAACTGTTGGAAGAATTTAAGCTAAACACACGAAGAATGTGCTGGAAAAAGCTTACAGTTGATAAGCTATTTTAAATAGCTTATCCAAAAAGCTAAAAATAAGGTCTGGTTTTTTCTTTGAACAATTAATTTATGTGTCCTTAAAGTTTTATCTAATTTTTACGTAGGTCCCAATAGTTTTTCCCCTTTTTATTGGATACTTACAGCTTTCTCAATTATATGGGTTATTATTCTCTATGCTCGTAATTTTGTACATTTATAAGAGAAACAACATTACTCCAGCACTCACCCAGCATACACCTAAATTACCTTTGCCACATGGATGTAAATAAAATCAAAATTAGTCAAATTATATATTATATATAGATTATTAAGGAGACGATTGTTAGTCCAAGTTTTAATTTTTATGTTAATAAATAAATTTTATTTATGATCCTCTTTTAAATGAAATTGTTCATTTACAATATCAATAAATAATAAACATTATATTTTTTCTTTTTTGAATTTTACCCTTCTCAAGTATTCAAGACATAGTTCTTAACTATCATGCATTACACTGTGATTGATACCTCCTGAATTTACTAATACTGCCTAGTTGGTCAACAATAAATAAATTAATCAATAGAACTACCTAACACACTTCCTATAATTGTAAATTTTTTAATTTAGTCATCAAGGTTTTTCATTAATAAAATGATGTTTTAACTAATAACCTGATAGCCTAATGGCATGTAAGTGTCCCTTATAAATAAAAAGTTGGCAATTGCATCCTTGTGGGCTCAAATTTGCTTGTAAATTGCCACTGGTGTCCACCTTTTCAAAAAAAAAAATTATATTTATAGCGCTTGGATCAACTGTCTGTGAGTTGTTCCAGCTTAACCAGTCGTCTTTTGTTTGAAACACACAAACCCCCCCCCCCCCAAAAGAAAACTCCCCTAACCCACAAACAAAAAAAAGGCACTTCTCATAATTAAACAAAAATTAAGTATTAGAAAAACATATTTTTTAAAAAAATTTGGTTACAGTTTAAATTTTTCTTTGAAATATTTTTCGAGACAGTTGTCACCTTAAATTATAAGGTGATGCAATAAACACTTGAAATCATAAAATTGAAGCAACTTGGCCTCTGTAATTATTCTTTTTTGAGAGTACATATTCACGTTCACAAAGTTTTAAATAATTTTGTTGACCATATCAATTTAAGCTGTAGTTTATTTAATATAATGCTTCCAATGACCCAAAATCTATAGTTTATTGGTCATCCACGCAATACAGTTAAAAGTTAAAAGTCGTTAATTTAAAATTGCTCAAATCAAGTTGCATGCAAAACTAACTAAAGTATACCAATGTCCCACCTGAAAACCCCTATAAATTCCACTCTCACACCTCTCATTTTTTCATCAAACATCAAAAGTCATAATAACCAAAACAATGGAGTTCTCATCCAATAAGCTTCCATTTTTTCTGCTCTTCTTCTTTTTCTTAACCATCTCAGCCTATGCTCAAGACTCCCCACAAGACTATGTGGATGTCCATAACGCAGCAAGAGGAAACGTGGGCGTTCCACCCATAGTTTGGGATGCAACAGTGGCTGAGTATGCCCAGAACTATGCCAACCTACGCAAAGCTGACTGCCAGCTCACTCCCTCCAACGGCAAATATGGTGAGACCCTCCAAACCGCAGCCGGGGAAATGAGCGGGGCGGATGCTGTGAAGACATGGGTGGCTCAGAAGACGTACTATGACTACAACACCAACACATGCATCAGTGGGGAATGCCGGTTATATACTCAGGTGGTTTGGAGGAACTCGATTCATCTTGGGTGTGCTAAAGTGAGATGTAACAATGGAGGAACTTTCATCATCTGCAACTATGATCCTAGTGGTAACATACCAGGACAAAGACCTTACTGATTGAGGATATCAAACTCATGAATGGTGCGATCTTTATTTTCAATGTCCTTTTAATTAAGAATTTGAGTGAAGAAAGCAGTTTATAACTGTTTGTTTGGATAAGTAAGAATAAATAAATGGATAAGAGTCATGTATTATATATTAATATCATAAAGCATTGTTGTGTGGTGTGATTTAAGGATAAATAAAACGTGTTAGTGTGTGTATTGTGTAAGTATATTATTTTCTGAACTGTTTATTTCAGTGGAAAGATGAGATACTTGTGTTGTTTGTGATGAATTCTAGATTGTTAATTCAGTGATTAAGGAAGCTAAATAAATTACTTAATTATAACATATGTGATATGATTTTGTGTAAATAATTTTGTATAACATTATATTATATATCAGTTTATAAGTTAGACAAATTAGTTAAAAAAAAGGTGTCCTCTTGTTTGGATTTGTAAGAATCAAACTAGCTAGAATATGGGAAATGAATAAATAAATGGATATCGGACTAGAGTATTTTGCATTAATAACATAATGTAATCTTGTGTTGTGGTGTGATGAATATTAAGAATAAATAGAACGTATTTGTGTGTGTATCAAAGTAATCATGCCAGCAATGTTTTCCGTGTTCTTGCTTGTTTAGTAGGTATATTACATTTTTTTTTTGGACATTGATTTCACACTACTATAGATTTGGGCATATATAACGCTTAAAAAATAATGGTTGCAACGAATAAATGTCATGTATGTTGAAACGGTGGTCATGCAAGAATATATAACGCTAAAACATAACATTTAAATATACGCACCACCATGTATTGAGAGGATCTTACAAAAACACAAAATAAATGGTTGTGGTTAATAACCGTTATTTATTTAGTGACAAATATGATGGATCTTGCAAAACAACCATCTACAAACAATTCGCCTTCCAACATTATATCAGAAAAAGCAAATACATAATGGTTATAATAATTAATGGTAAAGTATGATTATGAATTTGAGATAATATCTAATAATATCTCAGATTTATACTTTTAAGATAAATATAATATGTTAACATATTAGTCTAATATATAATATCTATTAATATCTTAAGGAAGCTAGAACGACGGACTTCTGAAAAAAATTTATTTGACAATACTTGACAGTTCTTCATAAAGAACCGTCATGCATTCTTTAAGAATACTTAACAATTATCAATGAAAACCGACATATATAAGATGGCCGGATTCTAAAAAAATTATTTTACAATACTTGAAGGTTTTACACAAAGCACCATTATTCTTTATTACTTACCGGTTAAAAATGATAACTGTCATATATAAGAAGGCGGGATTCTAAAAAATGTCAAATATAAGGAGGCGATATTCTATAAAAAAAGTTACTTGACAATACATTACGGTTCTTCACAAAAAACCGTAAGTATTATTTAATATAAAAATGTGGGATTGTGGAAAAAAATTATTTGACAATATGTTACGAATGAAAATGGGATTTGTAAGGGTTTTAAAGACTATACTTCATGGTTAATGTTTAAGAGCCATGAAGCATACTATATTTCACGGTTGTTTACAAACCAGCGTGATATATATTCGAACATTATTTTACGGCTGTTCACTTATAACCGTGAAGTAAACGATACAACTTGTTTTCTAAAACGAAACTAATATTTCATGGTTGTCATATATATACAACCATGAAATATGTGCGCATATACCTCACGGTTGTTTGGAATAGCCGTGAACTATTTATTTCGTGTAATTCCACCTCTTTATGCTTCACAATTTCCTCATAACTGTTAAATATATACAAATATGTAGCAGTATTTAGGGAGAGAAACCCTGAAGAGAGCATATTAACATTAATTATATGATATTCCCATGCTTGATTATTATATTAGAAAAATAGAAATTTTAAAACAAAGATTTTAAAGTCGGGCAACTAAGAATATAAATTTTTTATTAAACCACTAGTATCTGATGCTACTAACAACCAACTAGTTCGGTCGGTGGGAATGTAGGCCTACAACAGGGGGAATCTCGCTACCAAGTAATTATCACAGCAGCATACCCAAGGCTCAAACAAAAGACCTCTGGTTAAGCTGGAACAACTCACAGACAGTTGATCCAACCACTTGAAATATCATTTTTTTTATTAAAGAGGCGGACACCAGTGGCAATTTACAAGTAGAGTTGTACCCACAAGGATGCAATTACCAACTTTTTTTTTTATAAGGGAAAGTTACATGCCATTAGGCTATTAGGGTATTGGCTAAAACATCAATTTATTAATGAAAAACCTTGAGGACTAAATTAAAAAATTTACAATTATAGGAAGTGTGTTAGATAGTTCTATTGATTAATTTATTTATTGTTGACCAGAAGTTTGGTTGTTGTTAACAGCTAGGCAGTATTGGTAAATTCAAAAGGTGTCAATCACAGTGTAATGCATGATAGTATTAAGAACTATGTCTTGAATACTTGTGAAGGGTAAAATTGAAAAAAAGAAAAAATAAAATGTTTATTATTTATTGATATTGTACATGAACAATTAAATTTAAAAGAGGATCATAAATAAAATTTATTTATTAACATAAAAATTAAAACTTAGACTAACAATCGTCTCTTTAATAATCTATATATAATATATAATTTGACTAATTTTGATTTTATTTACATCCATGTAGAAACAGTAATTTAAGTATATGCTGGGTGAGTGCTGGACTAATGTTCTTTCTCTTATAAATTTATAAATTATGAGCATAGAGAATAATAACCCATATAACTGAGAAAGCTCTAAGTATCCAATAAAAAGGGGAACAACTATTGCGACCTACGTAAATATTAGAAAAACCTATAAGGACACACAAATTAATTGTTCAAAAAAAAAAAAAACAGACCTTGGGGTTAGCTTTTTAGATAAGCTATTTAAAATAGCTTATCAACATAAGCTTTGTAACACCCCAAATTTTATTCGCCAGAGTATATTGTGATTATTTTAAATATTCAATAAAATGGTGAATATTCATAAACTTGAAATTTATGAAGTTAGTAAATTTTCATTTTCTTGAGAATTGGTCTATAACAAATTAAGGAATTAATTCTTGGGTTTTCCAAAAAGCCCAATATTGAGGCCCAAAGTAGAGGAATATAAGAGAATAATATTAGGCCTAATATTAATGTTAATTTTGGCCATAGGAATTAAATACTGAAAATTTGAAATATGAACAGTGTTGTCAGTGAAAATTTCTGCGAGGTATTGAGTTTGTCATATGGTTTTGGAAGAACAATTGATGACAAAAAATTATGAAAATTTGCAGGGTGAAAAGCAGACATCCTAAGCTTTAATTTAATAGTTAGTGGGTAATTTTTTGAGCTCTATGTAAAAAGTTATGAGTTTTTAAAGTTTATCCAATGAAATTGGCTATTTCTGGAACAACGTCCAAAAACTTAAATTCTGAGAATTTTTAGCTTCTAGTTGGCTAAAGGCTATATTTTTCCTTGAAACTATACTCAATAAGGGTTTCATAGCCTTTGGAATCATTCCAATTCGATGTCTATAAATAAAGTTGTGATTTTTCAAATTTTGGGCAGAAAATCTGCCAAAATTGCCACTAATCCGGAAATGAAAACAAATGTGATGGCGAATGTTGAAATTATGGACAAAATAATATCAGCCTATTTTGGTTTTTCCTTTGGGGTTTGGGACGTGAACTTGGGCCAACTAAAAAGAGGAGTATTAGTTCAAGTTTAATGGGATTATATGACACCAATTCCATGAAGATAAGCTCAAGTACCATTGGTCATAAAAGTCAAATTTTGGAAAATAAAAAAATTAGAGAAAAATATGAAGATATTTTGTTAAAACCCCTTCCTTCATCTTCCCTTCATGTTTCCACGGCCAAGCATAGAGAGGAGAGAGAGTGAGTGAGCTCAAGAGTTTAGAGAGAAGGAGGAGGAAATCTCAAGGTCGGTCTTGATTTCTCTTGTGATTTAGCTTCTAGTTTGTGTAGTTCCTTCTCTAAGCTTTTCTTCTCCATGGATTGACATGTTTAGCAAACAAAACATCAAGGTTTGAGGAGGGAGAGGATTCAGCGAGAGAGAGAAAGGAAGAGAAATCCAAAGGTAACTTCACAAACATCAAATCCTTGTTGTAAATGTTGTTGGTTGATTTGTAAATTTGTGAAAGCGAAACCCTAAGGAGTTATGCCGCCCAAATTTCCTCAATCTTTGGTATTAAGTGTTTAAATGATTAATCAAGGGATAAGGAGTGAAAAAGAGTAAGCTTTTGAAGTTGAAAATCAAAGTTTCATTTTTCCCCTTTTTATGTCAAAGTTTTGGTGAGAGCTAGAACAGGAGGAAGGAGCAGGATTTTTAATAATCTAATGATTCCATTGTGTTCAGGAGGGAAAATTAGGTGGGGTTAGTGTTGAACACTTTTTTAGAAAAGCCCTAGAAAGTGAAATGACCGAAATACCCCCGAAACCCTAAATAGGGGCTGTCAAGGCAAAACTATTATTTGGTAGTGATTTTGTGAAAACCGAGGTAAAAAATGGATTATACACAAAAAATTGTGTAGGAATAGCCCAGGTCAAAATTTCTGGAAATGTATGGTCGGACCGGGTAAATCGGGGCTAGACCGAGTCCCTAGGGGCATTTTGGTAATTTTTCAATTTAGACTAATATAACCAACAAAAACACTTTGGAAGCCTCTAAAGTGGTACATGAATGGGTTTTAACCTAATTCTTGTACATTTGGAATTTTAGGATCGGATTGGTAGCCCGAGTTGTGGCACGAAGTTCGAGGAGCATTTTTACGAGTCAAAAAGGGCTAAGGTAGTAACTTTATCTCTCATACACTATGTGTTGTGATATGAACACATGCCTAGGGCACATTACTTAGCTGTGGTCAAGGACTCAGATAAAGTACACAGACATATAGGGATCCAAACAGTCACTTGGTGCTGAGTATTGTGTACACACACGTTATAGTATAACTTTTCATCTTACACTATATGGTGTATTGCATATTTAATTTTTGCATTTCATATTATTGATTGTATGTTACTACTGAGATTCGTTTGAATCTCACCCTTTTTCAAATAAACAAGTATTCCAGCAAAAGCCAGTGGTTCAAAGGGCAAAACAATGAATATGGGCAAGTGAGGTGCGGACCTCGAGATAGGCGCAGCTGGGTTACATTAGTCTAATTTTAATATTTTGGATATTTTTGACAAATACTTGTATATATTATCAAACTCTACGGAGAGACTCCTGTATGTAAACCTATACTTAATATCAATATGTTTCCGCTATTTCTGTATGCCTTACGGAACTCTGTGCTCATTACTTTGTGTATATCGAAATGTTAATGGGGTTTGACAAGTTTTTTCCAGCACATTCTTTGTGTGTTTAGCTTAAATTCTTCCAACAATTTATTGATACACCCAACAACTTTCTCATACTTAGCCCGACTAAAATCACTTTTTTTCTTAAAAAAAAAAAAAACGAACCCACCCTTAGAAATAACGTATGATGTATGTAGGGTAAAGGTGCAATTTTTGCCCCAAAAGTAACTACTCAAAAGTAATGGGCATCTAAAAGTTTTTAGAGGAGCAATTTTCACCCCAAAATTGTTCAAAAGGGGGCAAATGTGCCCTAACTACTAAAAAACTAATGTTGATCATTAAAAAGCGACGTTGACTGTCAACATTTTTAACGCCAGGGGTAAAATTGATATGTTTTGGTTACTTTTAAGGTGAAATTGTTTTTTAAAAAACTTTTGTACACCTAACCATCTCACAAGTGGTCTATTCCAAGTCATCAGACATGCATGGAAACTACTTACCTTGGTTAAAAACTTAACTATGACGATGGCGGACACGGATCTATACACACACACACACACACATGAATCCTTTGAAGCCAAACTATGACGATTTCTACGTGATTATCATAACTTAATTGTTTTATTCGTTTTCATTAAAATGTTATGTCTTATTTCTCATGGCATATACTTGCTGATATAACTTAATTATAAATTACATTGACTTGGCCTCTTGTTAGTTCGGCAAAAATCCCCATTAAAACCTATGATCAAACTGTGAGGAATTTTTTAATAAAAAAAACTTATGTAATTTGTTTCAAAGAGCGTTTCTAATATGTATATGTGTGTGTAACGATTATATCAATGAACTTATTACTCCGACAATGGATTTCGATCACAAGCCTTGTGGTTGTAGAGAAGTCGAATAATTTTTAGTTAAATAAACTTCGTTTTTGTGACTGGAGTCAACTTTCATTGGTAAAGGAATTTTGCCATTACTAGTAGTAAACTCTTTAGAGGGAGCCCAAAGTAATTTATGTGCTGCGACATTCACTCAATTATCTGCCTTTATTTTACAATTAGCCATAATATATTATTAAATTAATTTGTTACATGTGATAGAATTAACGCTACCTAACCTTGAGTTGAGGACACCTACAGGATTTGGTCTAGTGGAATGGGCTATTTAGTTACAACGTGACAAACATTAAATATAATTAAATGGGGAGAAGTGCTGCTTAGTGTATGACAGTGTTTCAAACTGGATTGTTTCAAATAAAAAAAAATTGACTTGAGGACCACTAAAGGGATATATTTTAATTATTTAATTATCAAAATTCTTAATAGAATATCTCATTTAATCCTTATTCAAATGTTAAATTTAGTCAAATATAATTAAATATAATATATACACATATATACACAACATTAAACCCTATCATTGCCGGTGCTTTGGGGTGGTTTAATTGATTTTCATAGAATTGCCAAGAGGCGTCCAGTTAATATAGTTTTATTTTGCTCAAGTCAATATAACTTTTAGTCAAGGTAAATTCGGCAAGCACATCATCTGAAATAAAACGCAATTAACGTTTGGACGAAAATGAACATAACAATTAAGTTATCACATAGTTAAGAAAGAATTGTCATATTCAACTCTCAAACGATTTACACGTGCAAGACTTCATATGGTCAAAAATAAAATTGAATTTTAATTTTTTTCCACTTAATTAACCATTTCTAAGGGGATGCAGTGACACACTTGAAATAATAAAATTGAAGCAACTTGGCCTCTAAAATTATTCTTTTTTGTATGTATATATTCGCATTCACAAATTTTTAAATAAACTTGTTAACGACATAATTTAAGCTGTAGTTTATTTAACATAATGCTGCCAAAAGACCCAAAATCTATAGTTTCTTGGTCATCCACGCCATATAGTTAAAAGTCGTTATTTTAAAATTTCCCGGATCCAAGTTGCACGCAAAACCCTAACTAAAATATATCAATTTCCCACCTAAAAACCCCTATAAATTCCTCCCCAATGCCTCCAATTTCTTCATCAAATTCTAAAACTAATAATAACCAAAATGGTGGGATTTGACTGAAAATGACTCCCGACGGCCGGAAAAGACAACATGAGTCGTAGAGTTAAGATGTTGGTGGGTTTCTATCAAACAGACTAAGTGTTAATTGTATTCTGTTTCAAACGATTAAATAAAGTAGGAATGGTAGGGTTTTTTGGGTTATCGTGCCTAAGATTTTACATCACGGTTTTCCTGAAAGAACATTTATTTATTTGTTTGCATTTATCATGGTTCTTTGTTAATAACCGTTATGTATTTCACTTTTTTTTTTTGCATGTATTCTAATAAGTGATTGGTTTTACTCAATAATTACTAGTACAGAAAAGGGTTTTTAGACCGGTTACATTGGATAAGGTCTTAAAAATATGACCCGTGGCATTTTTATAATTATGATGAAATATTAAGACCGGTTATTAATATAACTGGTCTTAAAAATACTTTTAAGACAGGTTATATAAAAAACCGGTCTTAAAAATAATTTTAAGACCAGTTAAAAAAAACCGGTCTTAAAATATATACAATAAAAAAAATAAAAATATGTAATATATTTTCTAGACCGGTTTTAAAAATAACCAGTCTAGAAAATATTATCTAAATTAAAGACAATCATAAAAATAAAATGTTTATTATTTTTAAGACCGGTTGTAAATAAGAACCGGTCTTAAAAATTCAAAATGTTAGACCGGTTATTAATTAATAACCGGTCTTTAAAAGTTTCAATTTTTAAGACCGGTTTTAAAATGGAACCGGTCTTTAATATTACTTTTAAGACCTGTTGTAATTGACAACCGGTCTAAAAACTGACCTGGATTTCAAAACCCGCATAAATTTAGCTCTGAAATTTCATTTCAAGACTCAAGCACATCAGCGAAACCTCTGCGTCTGTTCATGGCAGCTCCTCCTTTCCCCTTCTCTTCTCCGTCCTTAACTTCGTCGCCGTCAATGGAGATTTACTGTTGAATTCATTGTCGGAAGGCTATCGTCGTTTGTTCCCTCCGATTGGTTTCGTTCTCAAACTCATTTTTATTGTCAGGTTTGTGTTTCCATTTCGTTTTTGGGTTTTTCATTGAAATTGTGAGATTACTTATCCTCCATTTTCTTTGTTCGATTCCTGCAGCAAGTGGCCAAAGACTGTTCAAATCCAGAGGAATAAGAGGATCCTCAAGCAAAGGTTTAAGGTACAGTTGAATTATTCTGAAATTGTGGACGTGGGTTTATTTTGGTGGTTTTCCATTTGCATTACAGACTATAGTTTAAGCTTGTTACTTCTAGTGGACCTGGGTTAATTATTCCATTTGAAAGTGATGATTTTGATCCTAGTACGTTGAAGACTATAGTTTAAGCTTGTTGCTTCTAGTGGTGTAGCTTCTGTTATATTGTTTTGTTTGGTTTAAGCTTGTTGCTTCTGTTATATTGATTTTGTAGCTTTTGGTTTCCTTCTTTTGATTCGGCCCTGTGATTTCAATTTAAAATCTTTACCAATATGAAAACTTGCTTTAGGGAATTGCTTTTGCAATTGCAATTAATCATTCCTCCTTCAACTTGTGCATTGCAATTATTTGTTCATGTTTGCATAACTTGGAAATTGCCTTTGTAGATAGTGCCGTGTTATAACAATAAGCACCGTGTAGCAAAATTGCCTTAAATAGTGTTCTTAAAGTGTTTTTAGACAATGAGTCATCCTAGTGAGTGTACTCCCGATCCAACTAATCCAAATCAAAGCAAGCCTAGCAATGCTCCGAGTCAGGAACACAATGAGCCACATAACCGGCCTAAATGAAGGGGTAGGAGAGCCACCCAATTGAGAGACATTCCTCTCAATCGGAATACCGGGGGAAAGATTCCGATTGAGTTTGATAGATATTGGAAACCAATTGGGCCTAATGCCCAACGGTATAGGAGGTTTGTTGGCCTCCTAGCACGCAACAAGCCTAGCATCTTGATAGAGCAGTGGAGAAATGTCGATAAAGGTGTGAAGCGACATATTTGGGAAACTATCCAGCTCACTTACGACATTCTTGAGAGTGAAGTCTTGTATGACAAGACAATGACGTATTGTGATGAATGCTGGAGGAAGTTTAAGACAAATCTAGCCAACAATTACGTGCATATCGAGGTGGAAGAAGGTCAGCCTCTTCCTAATCCGTGCGAGCAGTATTCTTTTATTGACGAACAGACTTGGCAAGAATTTAGACGGCTTCAGACTACTCCAAAAGCATTGGTGAGTTGTTGACATATTTTGCAATTGATTTGCTTATGAATTGTCTTTATTGCTTTACAATGACTTAATTTTGATTTATTATTCCCAAGAAAAAAGGAAAAAGGCCCAAGAGAGTGGTAGAAAGAATGATTTCCCCCATACAATGTCTCGTGGGGTGTATGCGAAGGCCGAAAAAGACTTGTTGGTGGCCAAACGGAAGAGATTGGAAGAAGCAGCTCAATCTGATCCTTCTGTTCTTCTTTCTCCACCATCTCCGATACGTTGAGAAGAGAAGTGGTTGTTCGCTCGCCAAAAGAGGAGCAGGTCTTATACGAGTGAACAATCTCGTGTAGTCGGTGAGAAAATTGTAAGTATTGTTGTTGACTTGTTGTTATTAATTATTTAGTAAACAAATTTCATTACTAACATTTTTCATCTGTCTTATAGGAGGAGCTTAAAAAAAACAAGCTGAGGGATCGTTTAGGTCAGATGGGAGGAATGACATCCTGACCGTAGCTACAGGAAAACCTGAGCATCCCGGCCGTGTCAGGGGGATTGGAGGAGGGGTAGGCATAAGGGATTATTTTGGAGCACCTTCACACCGTTCCTCAAGTGGTATGGTGACTAGGGAGGAGATAGAGTGTATATTGGCCACTGTGAGGGTGGAAGCTAGGGCCGAGGCAGAAGCATCATTTGATGCATGATTTGAAGAAAGGTTCAGCAAGATGAAGGAGGAATGGATTATCATGATGAGCACAAGAGAAGCAAATACCAGTGCTCCCCAGGCTCATTCCCTAAACCCTAAATAGAGCACTAAAGGGAGTTGCATTGGTCAGTCATCAGAGGGTCCTGGCGGCCAAATTGGTGAGCCTTGTGACTTGTTTGTGGAGGATCCTCTGAGATGATTGGTTGCATGGGGGAGCATGCACAACTTGGGATCAACTGTCCACCACCAAGAAATAAAGGATGATCAAATCAAAGTGGTAGTTGAAGAGGTGATCGTTGCAGATGCACCTCTCCCTATCCCTGTTGATGACTTCAAAGTTGTGGGCGATGTCATTAACTCTTTCATCTTGTGGCCAAAGAACCTTATTTCTGATCGAGCTGAGGAATCCCCACCGCCTCCACCTCCACCTCCCTCCACTCAAGATGTTTCATGGCCTCCATTGAATGTCATGCAACAAGTGATTCTGATGGCATATGATACGTCCTTTGCAGCAAGAAATTGGGCTACTGAGTCAGCTGTTGGCAAGTCAGGGGCGCACTGCTATCTTGAGAGGGATGATTTAATGTCCCTGGTAGCTCCTCTACAACAGCTTACGATTTCGATTGTCCAGCTCTTTTTGATGTAAGTATCTTCTCAAATTGGAAGTTAATATTTTACAAATTACACCGTTAAACTTTGATTTAATGTCCCTACTTGAATTATTGTCGGTTGATGCATCGCAGGTTGGTTGACTCTGGAAAAACCGATAAATTTGGACTCCTATGCCCAGTTCAACTCTACGACAAAGGGACCACTTCTTCTATCAGACACACATACTTATCGCACAGGCTTAGTGAAACCGCAATTGAGTGTTTCTTGGCTCCATATTTGCATAGGTAAGATAAATTTATATTTCACACTATACATAATATTTTATATTTACTTAAAATTTTTCCCTTTTTTCAGTGATCATTGGCAATTGGCTATTTTGTGTAAGAGGAGTTATTCTGTCATCCTCTTATGCTCCCTCCACCTAAGCAAGCCAACTAGTGAATTGAAGAAAAGCTTGAACTCGTAAGTTTTCTTGCATTATTAATTACCTATCGTGTGCAAAACTTATGGAATTTGTGTAAAATGAGTAACCTTTGTGATTTTGATGATATAGGGCTATGCGGACATTCCAACACACTGCTTGTGGTAGGCCTATGCGTGAGGTAAAAGACCCTACATGGATCTTGCCAAAGGTTAGTTACATATTGGTTTGTTTTAAGAATGTATTCAATAATAAGTCATGCTTTAATTTTATACTTGTTTTAACAATATCATATTATTTTTTAGACCCGTAGGCAACCAGTGGGGTCCAACTTGTGTGGGATGTATATTCTGAAGCACATGTATAATATTATTACCCTAGGCATGACAGAACTTACTGAAGAGGTAAATGTATATATATATATTTCAAAAATTTTGTACTATTATTTTTTTAAGTGAATTTAATGTTTTGCCTGGCTTTGGTGTTTCAGATGTTTGAACTTGCTGACCCTTTTTCAGAAGAAGATATTGAGCACATTCGCAAATGTTGTGATGAATTCATTCATGAACTTTTACAACAGTGAGTTCTTATAAAACTGAGGAATTGTTTTGAGTATATTGATGAATTGACATGGTGGTTAATTGGGTGCAAATATTTTTGGTTGCATGATTTGACATGTTTGTTGGTTTTAAGATGATTTTTGTATATTTTGATGAATTCACTAGCTTGTTGGTTGCATGATATATATGACATGGTTGAATTCATTTATGCCTACTGAACATTGTAAGTGGAACTGGTAAGTGGAAGGTTTAAGCAAAAGGAAATGGTGAGTGGAAAGTTAAAGAAAGAGGACATTGTAAGTGGAAGCAAACTGAACACCATATGGCACTTAACAAGTATGACATTGCAGGTAGCAATTCAAGGATGCGTTATGATAAAAACCTAATCACACACATTTAAAAAAAAATATAACACTTTTAAGACCGGTTATTTTTAAGAACTGGTCTTAAAAATTTCTCTAAACCCCATTCCCCCAGAGGTCTTTTAAGACTGGTGCTCATGACAACCGGTCTTAAAATTGTTTACTTTTAGACTGGTTTTTAATACAACCGGTCTTAAAAGTTAGACTTTTAAGACCGGATTCAAAACCGGTCTTAAAAATGACATACTTTTAAGACTGGATCCAAAACCGGTCTAAAAAGTCGATTTTAACCGGTTTAAAAACCCTTTTCATTAATCGGTCTAAAAAGTCGATTTTAACCGGTGTATAACCATTATGAATTTCACTTTTTTTAAAAAAATTTGCTAGTTGTACTAGTACAAAAAAGGTGATTTAGACCGGCACATTTAAACCGGTTGTAGTAAATGAGGTTTAAAAGAAATGCGCGGTGGCATTTACGTAATTATAAAGAACTTGGGAGACCGGTTATTCAGTTTAACCGGTCTAAAAAATACAATTTAGACCGGTTTCAAGAGAACCGGTCTTAAATGAAGATTTTTAAGACCGGTTGTCCCACAACCGGTCTTAAAAATGAGCTTTTTAAGACCGGTTGTCCAACAACCGGTCTTAAAAATCAGCTTTTTAAGACCGGTTATTGGAGAACCGGTCTTAAATGAAGCTTTTTAAGACCGGTTCTCGAACAACCGGTCTTAAAGGGTGATTTTAAGACCGGTTGTTAGACAACCGGTCTTAAAAAGCTCATTTTTAAGACCGGTTAGTCCACTTAACCGGTCTTAAAAAGTTCCCCAAATATTTCCCCCCAACCCGTGCCGCGCGCCATCTCCAATCTGAAATTTTTCATCCCAATCGGTGCTCAACTCCTGCCGCAGTGCTCAACTCCACCCCTTACCTGATCTAATCGGAACGATCGAATCCCCAAATATTTCCCCCCAACCCCTGTCTCGCGCCCACTCCAATCTGAAATTTTTCATCCCAATCGGTGCTCAACTCCTGCCGCGCGCCCTCTCTTCTCAGTGCTCAACTCCCCCCCTTACCTGATCTAATCGGAACGATCGAATCCGGCGGGTCTCTGCTAATTGTTGTCGCTGTTGGGTCGCCGTCCTCGTTTGGTCCTGGTTTTCGAGCTCCGTCCGTCATTCACTGCTGCGACTGAAGGAGGTCTTCGTCTTCATCGCTTGTTTGAGGTATGCTTCCCCTCAAAAATACTTGCCACTGTTGTTTATTTTTATAATTTTTCAACTCTCAAGAAATATCACATTATAATGGAATTGCAATTATCTCTTGTGCGTGACTCTGTGGTTAGATAGACTGAGCTTGGGTTTATAGTTTGTATTATAGTTTGTTAATTAACCGGGTTGTTCTGGGTACACATATTATGCACAGTAAAGAATTTTGTGATGTGGGGTATTCAATATGTGTGAACGGTGAATTAGAAAGCGCATCATTTTTATAGAACACAGGATTTGTGATTTGGGTTTTAGCTTGTACTTATTGATTGATTTAAATATGAAGTTTGTGGGGTTATATGTTGTGATTGAGAAGAATCAAATAAAGACATTAAGATAGGACACGTAAGTAATAAGTTGTGACAGAGTAGCTGGATTGTAGTGGCGGAAGCAAACCATCAAACATGTATGTGGTTTTGAACTTTTGAATTTTGATGATCGTGCACTAATTCCATTGATTTGCAATTAGTAATAATTAATTAATTACCTCATTGGTTCAACTCCATCCGTTTATTTTTATCTGTCATTTAAGGTGTTTTCAAATTAATAGATGGTTTTTTAATATTCTCTAATATAGTAAGCCTTTAACTTAGATCTTCATCTATGTTGAAATAGAGTCTATAGGAATGTAGTCATTTATTCATATTGCTTAGAAGCAATTAACTTGATTTTGTGAGGGTGTGGGTGTGACCATCCCGGATATTTATTCATATAAGGGCTGGAATATTATTCGTTAGAGTTCGAGAGGACCTTTGTACTGCCGATTAGCCAACTAAGAGGGATGGAAGGAGATTGCATTTTAAATTATTCCATGATGATACCATCTCCATCTTCATTAAAAAATGAAGGCCCCGAGATCACTTCAGTCTCTGTAAGCAGCTGCCATTTTTCATGCATATCTGGGATCTCATTTTGAAGTAGGTCGATAACCTCGTAGGAGTCGCACCTAATCAACACTTCTCTGAACCCCCCATCCCAAACTCTTTTCATGCCCATAAGGCAACCCCAAATTTCAGTACTCAGAGCATCACCAGTACTGAGCCTCAACATAAATCCCTCTACTTATAGTTCCTTTTCCACCTCCATTTATCATTCCCTCACTCCTTCTCCATTCCACTTTCCCTCATTCCATTTTTTCCTCACACGCTACTCTAAATCAAGATATTCTTTGTTTACTTCTAGTTACACTATGTACTTGGGTGTAATGATTGCATGCTCTCATCATTCTCCTACCTTTTCCAGGGAAAAGGTACCAAAAAAAAAGGTGTTAGAATATATGGATCGTAGTTGGATACAAGCTAAACGGACGAGTGTTGAATATGATGTTGGGGTCAAGGGTTTTTTAGACTTTGCAAAAATAAATGCCGATGATGATAGTGGGATGTTTTATTGCCCTTGTGTAAAATGTTTGAATGAGAAGCGATTAAGTGCTGCAGATATATATACACATTTAATTTGTGAAGGGTTTTGTAAGACGTATGTAGTATGGGTATGGCATGGTGAACAATTAGAAATGCCAAGTGCATCTCAACAGGGGGAAGTGACTTGTGATGATAATGACACGGATATGGAGGATCGGATAGAGGACATTATTCGTGATGTAGGAGAAGAGGCTTTTGAACAATCACATGCATATGGTAATATGTGCAGTGATGCTGAGAAGCCGTTGTACCCGGGGTGTAAAAAATACCAATTGCTGAATGCTGTATTGAAATTGGTAAGCTTGAAAGCACGGCATGGATGGAGCGACAAGAGTTTTTCAGAAACGCTTGAGGCCTTTAAAGATATGCTTCCTGATGATAATGTGTTGCCTTGTCGATACTATGATGCTAAGAAAATACTGTGTCCACTAGGGATGCAGTATAAAAAGATCCATGCTTGCCCTAATGATTGCATATTGTATAGAAAAGATCATGAAGAGAAGGAGCAATGTCCGATATGTGAAACTCCGAGGTATAAATCAAATAAGGGCCCTGCAAAAGTGTTGTGGTATCTTCCAATCATTCCAAGGTTCAAACGCCTGTTTGCTAATGAAATTGATGCCAAAAATTTGAGATGGCACGCAGATGAGCAGATTTCTGATGGAAAGCTTCGGCATCCAGCTGATTCTTCTCAATGGCAGAAAATCGATCAATTATTT
Source organism: Inga oerstediana (assembly GCA_963210345.1). Classification (NCBI taxonomy): domain Eukaryota; kingdom Viridiplantae; phylum Streptophyta; class Magnoliopsida; order Fabales; family Fabaceae; genus Inga; species Inga oerstediana. Next base: position 62,505,471 of record OY723400.1, read on the forward strand.
CCTAGCTTCGGTGAAGAACCTAGGAATCTCAGGCTTGGGCTTAGCACAGATGGTATGAATCCTTATGGTAGCCTAAGCAGTATACATAGTTCATGGCCTGTTCTGTTGGTAATTTACAACTTATCTCCTTTGTTATGTATGAAACGAAAGTACATAATGTTGTCTATGTTGATTTCGGGACCAAAGCAACCCGGAAATGACATAGATGTTTACCTACAACCCTTGATCGAAGACTTGAAAGAGTTGTGGGATAAAGGTGTCGATGTTTTTGATGCGAACAAGAAGGAGACTTTTAATATGCGAGCAATGATCTTTTGTACTATAAATGACTTCCCTGCATATGGGAACTTGTCAGGATATAGCGTTAAAGGCCACAAAGCTTGTCCGATATGTGAAGAAGGCACATGCTACCATCAACTTCAACATGGAAGAAAGACGGTTTACCTTGGGCATAGGCGATTTCTAAGACGAAGCCACCCTTATCGTAGATTAAAAAAAGCTTTTTTCGGTGGCCAAGAGTTTGAAGATGCTCCAGAGGCATTGACTGGGGAGCAAATTTATGAAAAGGTGAAAAATATCAATACTATGTTTGGTAAGTCATCAAAGAGTAGAAATGAGAAAAATATATGGAAAAAAAGGTCCGTCTTCTTCGATCTTCCATATTGGCGCAATCTTGACGTCAGACACTGTATTGATTTCATGCATGTGGAGAAGAACGTATGTGATAGTATCGTTGGGATACTGCTCAACATACAGGGAAGTTCTAAGGATGGCGTGAAGGCAAGATTAGACTTGCAAGAAATGGGAATACGAGAAGATTTACATCCAAGGCCATACGGTAATAGAACATTTTGTCCTCCAGCTGCTCATACTTTGTCTAAGGTTGAGAAAAGAAGCTTTTGTGAGTGTTTACATGGCGCTAAAGTTCCCTCAGGGTATTGTTCAAATTTTAAAAAGCTTGTATCGATGAAAGACTTGAAGTTAATAGGGCTAAAGTCTCATGATTGTCATGTCTTAATGCAACAACTACTCCCAGTAGCTATTGGAGGCATTGCCGAATATGATCTTCAACACATATTGACTAGACTTTGTTTCTTCTTCAATGCCATTTGTTGTAAAGTCATTGACACGGAAAGATTGGAGGAATTGGAAAATGAAGGATACATTATCTTATGCCAGCTTGAGAAGCTTTTTCTTCCGTCCTTTTTTGATATCATGGCACACTTGGTTGTTCATCTAGTGAGGGAGATAAAGTTGTGTGGCCCTATCTATTTCCGGTGGATGTACCCGATCGAAAGAACTATGAAAATACTAAAAGGGTATGTGAAGAACCCCAATCGGCCTGAAGCATCTATTGTTCAAAAATATGTTTCTGAAGAAGCTATGGAATTTTGTCAACAGTATTTGTCAAATGTATGACATATTGGCCTTCCTAAGCGTCATGATCAAGAAGGGGGTAGACGCGGGGCAACAGTAAAGAGCATAGATGCTGATGAATTGCAACAAGTCCACCTGTACATCTTGAACAATGTTGATGAAGTTCAATATTACATGAATGCCCATAAAGAAATTGTACGGAAACAAAATAGTCGAATGAGCGAACAAAGGTTAATCAGGGAGCATAACAGAACTTTCACACATTGGTTCAAACAAAAGGTTGACGGAGAAGAATGTGTTTCTGATACAATAAATTGGTTAGCACGTAGTCCAGAAGTTGATGTCATAAGTTGGACTTCATTTGTGATCAATGGTTATACCTTTTACACGAAGTCCCTAGATGATAAGAGCACCGTCCAGAACAGTGGTGTTGTATTAGTGGCTGAATCTATGCACTTCTCTAGTTCGAAAGATAAGAACCCTACGTTGGCTGCCATACCTTATTATGGGGTGATTGAAGAGATTTGGGTGGTTGACTATGTTAAAATTAGATTTCCCATTTTCAAATGCAAGTGGATTGATGTCAATAATGGTGTGAAGATCGATAGGTTAGGATTGACATTAGTAGATCTGAATAGTAGAAGTTTTGGAGATGAACCTTTCATTATGGCAGATCAGGCGCAACAAGTGTTCTATATCACTGATCAGGCAAATAAAATGTGGTCTGTAGCTCTCCAAGGAAAAAGGGTCGTTGATATTGACGAGAAAAGTCACTCAAATTATGATCTTCTTGAGACTCCTTATTTTTCCAGGGGTCTACCAGAACTGAACGAAGAAGATGAAGCAGATAATGCGCACGGCACAAGAAATGATCATCACGAGGGAATATGGGAGGATATCTCTTTATGATACTACTTTGACCTTAACTAACTAAAGTAATTATGATTATGATTATTATCTGAAGAATATGTTTAGTTATTTTATCGATATAGTCTTCACATGTCATAGCTTAGGATTTATCTTTCTTTGTTGTCGTTACAGGAAAATGACGGATCCCCAGCGTCCTAGTGCAGAGGATCAGCCACCTCCTCCACCTCTAGGTCAGTCACCTAGTGCTCAGCAGAGTCAGCCAGATAGTGTTAACCAGGGCGAGCCTAGCAATGCTCCGAGCCAAGGTCGTAGTGAGCGCAGTAGCCAGTCTGTACGGAGGGGTAGACGTGCCACACGGTTGACAGATGTTTCCCTCAGTCGGAGTGCAGGCCAAAAGATACCGATTGAGTTTGATAGACATTGGAAACCAATCGGGCCTAATGCACAACGATATAGGAGTTTCGTCGGCCTCCTTGCACGTAACAAGCCGAGCATCTTGATAGAGGAGTGGGGAAATGTCGATGCAAAGGTGAAGCAGCATATTTGGGACACTATTCAGGTATACAATTCTCGTCTGTATGTAATTAATCATTATCAAATGTCACTTCATTTGTCACTTACTCCTTCAATGCATGCATTTCAGCTCACCTACGACGCTCCTCAGAGTGAGATCTTGTACAACAAGACGATGACGTATTGTTATGAGCGCTGGAGCAAGTTTAAGACAAGTCTGACCAACAATTACATTCATATTGAGGTGCAAGATGGTCAGCCTCGTCCTAATCCGTGCAGCACGTATACATTTCTTGATCAAGCGACTTGGGAAGCATTTGTTAGGCTTCGGACTACTCCTGAATCTTTGGTTAGTTGACTTATTTTTTATTTTATTTACTTAGCAATTATCTTAATTGATTATAACACTTTCCTTTTGTATCATTTCTTATTCGCAGGCAAAAAGGCAAAAAGCACAAGAGAGTGGTAGAAAGAATGATTGCCCTCATACAATGTCTCGTGGGGGTTATGCAAAGGCTGAAAGAGACTTGTTGGCGGCCAAACGGAAGAGATTGGAAGAAGCATCTCAATCCGATCCTTCTGTTCTTCTTTCTCCGCCATCTCCGATTCGTCGAGAAGAAAAATGGCAATTTGCCCACCAAAAGAGGAGTGGGACTTATACGAGTGAACAATCTCGTATAGTTGGTGAAAGAATTGTAAGTATATAACGTTATTGTAATTAATTACATAAGAAACGTACATTATTACTTACGTTTGTTATTTTGTATTATGTTACAGGATGAACTTAGAAAACAACAAGCTGAGGGATCTTTTAAGTCGGAGGGCAGGAATGACATCCTCACAGTTGCTACTGGCAAACACGAGCATCCAGGCCGTGTCAGGGGAGTTGGAGGAGGGGTAGGGATACGGGATTACTTTGGAGCCCCCGTACAGTACTATTCCTCAAACGTCGTGACTAGGGAGGAATTGGAGACTATGTTGGCCATTGCAAGAGCAGAAGCAAAGGCTGAGGCTGAAGCATCTTTTGATGCACTTTTAGAGACCCGGTTGAGCAAGATGAAAGAGGAAATGATAGTGTTTATGAGCTCAAGACAAGATACCAGTGCTGCCCAGCCACAATCGATTGATCCTAATAAGCAGAGCACTAAAGGTAGTTGTTGCAACATCGGGCAGTCATCAGAGGGTCCTAACCCGCAAATTACTGGGCTTTGTGATCTTTTTGTCGAGGATCCTCTGAGACGGTTAGTTGCACGGGGTAGTGTGCATAACCTGGGATCAACTGTCCACCACCTACAAATGGAAGGTGATCAAGTCCGGGTGTCAGTTGACGAGGTGATTATTGCGGATGCACCTGTCCCTATCCCTTCTGATGAATTCAAGGTCGTTAGCGATGTCTTGGGCACATTCATCTTGTGGCCAACGAACCTTGTTTCTGGTCGAGCCGAGGATAGTCCGATCAAAGGCCCACCACCAAGTCCGATCAAAGCCCCACCAAGTCCAGCTCCCTTCACTCAGCAAGAAGTTTCACAGCCTCCATTGAATATCATGCAGCAAGTGATTCTGATGGCATATGATACATCCTTCAAAACAAGAGAGTGGCCTACGGATTCAGTTGTTGGACAGTCAGGAGTGACATGCTATCTTGAGAGGGATGATTTGATGTCCCTGGTAGCTCCTGGACAAAATCTTACGATTGGGATTGTCCAATTGTTCTTAATGTAAGTAGCTTCTGCAATTCAAAGTAAATATTTTAAAAGTTTCACCGTTTACCTTTTATTTATGTGCTTGCGTTATTGTAGGTACATGCATCGTAGGTTGGTCTCCTCTGGCAAAAGCAAAAAATTTGGATTCTTATGCCCCCATCACATCCAAGAGAAAGGGACCACTGCTGCTACTAGACATACATACTTGTCACAGAGGCTTAGTGAAACTGGAACCGAGTGTTTCTTGGCTCCATATGTTCATAGGTAAGAAACATATTGATATTTTATAATTTATATAATGTTTTATGTTTGCTTATTAATATTCTTCTGTTTTTTTCAGTGATCATTGGCAGTTGCTTCTTCTATGCAAGAGTAGTTACACTGTCATCCTCTTATGTTCCCTCCACTTCAAACCAGGGAATGATTTGAAAAAGACCATTAATTCGTTAGTTTTCTTGCATTATTACCTTTTCTATGTAATGTTTATGGAATTTGTGTAAAACCAATAACATTTGTCATTGTGATGATCATAGGGCTATGCGGACATTCCTACACAGTGCTTGTGGTAAGCATGTTCGTGACTTAAAGGACCCTACATGGATCATGCCAAAGGTTAGTACATATGGATTTGTTTAAAGAATGTAATAAGACATGCCTTTATATTTGTTTTAATGATATCATATTTTTTCTCAGAGCCGTCGACAACCAAAGGGGTCCAACTTATGTGGTTTTTATGTTTTGAGACACATTTACAATATTATCACTCTAGGCACGACTGATTTTACTCAAGAGGTAAATTTATATTTCAGAACTTTTGTTTTACTTTATTGTTTTTAAGTTACTAAGTCAATGTTTCGTCTGGTTTTGGTGTTACAGATGTTTGATCTTGCTGATCCCTTTCCTGAAGAAGATATTGATTTCATTCGCACATCTTGTGCTGAATTCATCCATGAGCTATTACAAAATTAGTGAGTTTTTGAATCCAAAGTTCATTGTAAAAATGTACCCATATTAGGTTAGATTATTATGTCCTTTGTGAAGCTTGAAGACCTTTATGAGATGTTTTATCTCTAATTATGAATATGAATGTAGATATTTAATGACAGATGTTTCTAGCTGTATTTGGCATTTGTTAGTTTGTCCCTTTTTTTGTTTACAAGATGGATGTCAATGGATCAAATCGCATATAAGCACTATTTCAATTACCTTGAGTTTCTGTGGGACGACCTTGATTAACTATTATACTGTATTTTCACGGCTCCCATACTTATAGTGCTCACTTAAAATTTAGTAACATCACAGCTCAAGTATTGCATATGAATGGAGGCACCAGAGAAACAAGTTATGCTAACAATTTATTATTACATGTATGTAGATACACACACACATATATACTAATATATATATATACATACATGAAATGATATTGTTGGATTAATAAGTCTGAGCATCTGTAACTGTCTTGCTGTTATTGGAATTAGAAAATTGTTGCAGGATTGTGAAGATTTTGATGCTGCCTTGAACTGTTGTTGCTGCCATACTGAACTTTGAATGTGCCGAATTAATGGTTGCATTTGGACTGTGTGTTGGAAAGGGATTTGGCAATTAGAAAGGTGAAATAGTGGCTCTTGTGAACTGCTGAACCTGTGAAATTAATTGCTTCTGTTTTGCCAATTTTAAATTTTTGGAAGACTTCAGATTGTTGGCTGGTGTTGGAAATTACTACTGTAATTTGCATTCAGCTTTGAAAAAATAGAGATTGAAAATTTGAAATTGTTAGCAAATTGGATTCATTTTTTGCTGCTGAAAACTGAGATTGAGTTACACATAATTCCTGTTAATTTTGTGCGTTCTCGCTAGCACTTGCGTCTTATCTTAGAAACATTGAATTGTGGGTTGTGATCTTGGGGTTTATTGCTGTTAATTGGATTTTGTCTGTAATAGGCGTGAAAGCTTAGTCATTAGCTGCTGAAAGGTAAAATTGGATTGTGTGAAGTTGTTGGTGGATTTGGATTGGTCTCTTGTTGCTAAATTTTGAATTGCTATGAACATTGGGGAACTAAAAATTGACTAAGGAACAGTTTGATCTCCTTTTAGCGTTGTTAATTGGAGCTATACTAAATAACTTCTAGTGTTGTTTTCATATTGGGATTTTGAAGTACTTGCTCTGAAGTTGCCCTGCATCTAAAATTGCATTTTGTTGTCATTTTGCGCTGTTACGTATTTGGAAATTATTGAACTTGGATTGCTATCATTTGAGAAAACTTTTGCTGTCCTAATATTAATTTCTGTCATAAAATTGGTTTTCCAAGTGCATGAGAGTTCATTGCATTCAGAGTTTCATCTTGCTCCTGGAAATTGTGTGATACTTGCTACATTGTTAATTGTTGATTTTCTTTTTTGATATAATGACTATTCATGTGAATAATAGCTTGGGAAATTTGATTGCTTGACATTCATTGTAATTTTGAATATATTGTTGCTGAGCTTGGACATCTGTGTTGTCATTGATTGAAGGTTAATTATTAAGCTTTTAAAATTTAGTAAAAGATCATGTTGAAATTTCCATCATTAGACTTTATCTAATTTTTGCTGTAGCAGCTTGCTTTAGAATTGTAAGAAAATTGCTATTTGCTATTTGGTTTGAAAGAGTGAATTCATGACATATGGAGATTGACCCTGATGTATATAATAACACCTTGTTGCTGCATCCTTGACTTTGTTAGTTGAATATACGTGAATTCTATTGCAATTTAACAATTTTTGGTCCAGAAGCTCGAAACTGAAATTTATCTGCTGAGACATGTTAAACTTCTGCAAAATTACCTATTGTCACTTGCTGTCACAAACTCTGAATCTGCCGTCAATAAATTGCTTTTTCCACTCATTGGGATTTTTTCCCACTACTGTCATTGAGAATTTACTTTTGAGAAGTTGCACATGCATGTATTTCATAAGTATCTCCAAGTAAGCTTTAAATGTTATAAACAGGGAAGCATGTTCTTGAGGCTTAAGTAATTCTAGAGCTAGTGAGGGGGTTGAAGGTATTGTACGTATATGCCTCCAATTTCTGTGTCTTCCTATAGAAGAGGCAATTAGAGGGACTTTTACATTATTCCTATTGGGTTTCAGTTTTCTGGGACTTTTACTGCTGTCATTTGGTCATCCTTACTGCTGTTTGGTGATATATGACTGTACTGCCTGGTGATTTTGAATTTTGAAATTGAAATGAGTGATTGTTATGTACTGCTGTTTAAAATTGGAGCATTTTCTGTGCGTGTACATATAATAAAAGGGTGTTTTTTTAAAAAAAAATTAAGCTTTAAGACCGGTTGTAGTCACAACCGGTCTTAAAAAGTACTTTAAGACCAGTTGTGGCACAACCGGTCTTAAATGTCTAAGCCTTTAAGACCGGTTGTACCCACAACCGGTCTAAAAACTCTACCTTTAAGACCGGTTGTGCCACAACCGGTCTTAAAGGTGAGACATTTAAGACCGGTTGTGCCACAACCGGTCTTAAAGGTGGAGTTTTTAGACCGGTTGTGGGTACAACCGGTCTTAAAAGCTTAGACATTTAAGACCGGTTCTAACAACCGGTCTAAAAAATAACAGACTTTTTAGACCGGCTGTATCAAGACCTAATACAGAACCGGTCTAAAAAGTCATTTTTAACCGGTCTTAAAAGTCATTTTTCTACTAGTATTGATTATGCAACCACCTTTTTTTTACAAACAAAATAAAAAAGACAAAAAGACAAAGTTTATAAACAAACTAAAAATAAAAATTTATGGAGATGTTTTAAGAATATGATGCATCATTAGATTCTTCTTTATCCAGTAACTTGTCCACCTTCTCATTCAAAGAGCAAACGACAGTGGTAAGTTCCTGCAAGCACTAGTCGATGCATCCTTGCTCTTGTAGGTAAACCTGAACCATATATGGAGCTCATAGGTCACGTCGATGAGCCCTTCCATGCTTGTTGGTGTAGGGAGTTCGTCTTTCAGTTTGTCTTGAGATGATGAGCCAGCAGTTCTTTTGCGTTTGTCCACAAGTTTAGTGAAGATGTTGGCTATGAGAAGTTTGTAAGTGTTACTGACGGTTGTTCTTTTATGACGGTAGTTAAGATAATAGTATAAGAACTGTTATTTATTTTATTTCATGATGGTATTTTTCTTAGAACTGTTGGATAAATTATGTTTTTTACAAAATATTTAAAAAGACAATACGATTAAAAAAAAGAACAGTGACGAGTAGCTTGATGAACTAATGAGATCACCAGGCTACTTGTCACTGATGACTGCCTATTTTTAGATAATATTAAGACATTTTAATATATTTGGGAGTCATCTATACTAAATCAAAGGGATTTTAGTCAAATTTTGATAAGATATTGATTTAAAGGGATTTCATTATAAATATCAATGTTTAGGATAAAAATAATGATTTTGTTATTAAAAATAAAAATAATGATATTAATAATAAAAATAATATTTTAAGATAAAAAGGAAAATTTATTATTATTATTATTGTTATTATCATCATTACCATTATTTATTATCATTATCATTATCTATTTTTTTATCTTTTTGTTTGATTTTTTTTTTGCTAAAGAGATATTGCATGAGGATCTAGGAACCTGACCTATATATAAGGGGTTAAGTTTCTTCAGCAAGAGAGTAGGAAAACACACGTTAGGGTACGGACGGAAAGAGAGGCATTCGGGTTCGGTCATCATCTTCACGGGAGGACGAGAGGACTGTGGAGGCGACTGATTTAAAGACTGGCAGCGCCACTGGATCAGAGGACACTGTGGAGAATTAGGGGCAATTGAAGCCAAGGAATTGAAGCTTAGAAAAGATATGAGGCTCAATATTTTGGTTTTATTAATTTCTTCTCTTTCCTTTCAGCTAACTCTTATTGTGCTGTGGACTATGAGTAGCTAAATTTCTTATTCTAGGATTTCTTTTAACTATTAGATGGATTAAGATTTTATTTATTTATTTATTAATGAAATATGTGTGTTGATTTTATCTTGTGCTTAATGTTTCTGGGTGATTGGCCACCACTTAGATTGTTGTATTCAATTAAGTAATGCTTGAGAGGGACTAAGGGCATTGTATGGTTAATTATTGCAATTGTGTGATCAATTACGATTTAGTTTTAAACTGTTATGGATTATCCTTGGTGGACTAATGGGGCAAGTGGTGGATTTGAGCATACAAATTATTACACAAATTCTTATTATGACTCTTATGCAGGTGAATCTCCATGTGAGTACATCTATGGTTCTTGTGGACATTTTCACTTGAATGAGCAATGTCCCTATGTCTCAACCTTAGATTAAAGGGAGGATGACTTTGCTAAGGGCTCTCAAGCTAATTTGTATGATTATTCTTTCAGCCTTGAATGGAATCATGAGCAACCATTATCTTGGGATGCTAATTATTATTTTCCTTCATATGCATCACATCCTTATATATCATCCAATACTCATGCAGATGAAATTACCTCTATTGATGACGAGGAGTTTACAACAAAGGATTTTCTCCAATGTCTTCTAGATAGTCAAAATGAATTCTTGAGAAGTTTTTAGAAGAAAAACATAATGATCATACTCAAGATGTAGCATTGCAAATTGATGAAATGATTTCAAATCTTGAGTCTTTGAATCGAAAAGGAAGTTTTAATGATATATCAAAAGGCTCTCCTATAGAAGATGAGATATCAAATGAATAATTGACTATGGGGAGTGACAAAGTATCCCTACTAGATTGTGATAATACTAGTGGTGGTTGTGAGTTCGAAATTAATAGAGGAGAGAACAATACTGAGTGTTAACAAGCCATGTCGTGGGGGCTATCAAATAAAACTAGACTAACTATGCACTATAGTGATGCTAACCTAGGTCGATCTCTTCGAGGAGCCGATTATTTAGTCCCTAGCTAACTAAGTATTAATTAACAAATTATCCAAAGAGTGTAATGAAATTAATTAACTATTCTAAACTAAGCTAAGCTAATATACTTTTTATGATTTTCCAATTTTAGTGATGGAGTGGATTATGCAATGGAAGAAGCAAACTTCCTTGATGAGTGACTTAGCTAACCTTCCTAGTTCCACTCTCAATGAGTTTAATTGCCTATCTAAGCCAAAGGACTAGCAAAGATACCTTCCCCTAGCCAACTTCAATAACTCCCTAAATTCACCTAGACCCTAGGTTCCTTTAGTTAATTAGAGATGTCTTAAATGACTTAGCTTATATTAGACTTGCAATAGGCCCTCTCACTCTCAACCAAACCTAGACACCTAGTCATTTAATCCAGAGCTCAAGAACATGGAGAATTAATCACAATAGGCAATCAACAATCCATTAAGTGGAATCCAATACAAGTAACAGAATCCAGATTACACATACCAGTAATAATCTTCAATATATACATTAATCATAGTCCTAGACACCTAGCTAACTACGATCAAAGTGCATAAAGAGCAAAAATTGAAAATAGAAACAATTAAACTCCCCTGTCAGTATCAATAACTCAGATAAGCTTTATTAATCATCAAGGAGTGGAAAGAATCATGTTCTCATGACTGGAGAATAGCTACACCGAGCCTTAGGCTCTCCCTTGGCCATTGAACAGTGAAGTGCGATCAAAGATGGGGTGAAATCACAAATCAGATGTGCAGATGATAGTGGAGGAAAATTGATACGGAAACCGATGGAGAGATGAGCGATGAAAGGAGGTAGAGGTGGAGGTGGATGAAGATGATGATGGTTGGTGATGGAAATGGAAGAATGGTGCGGTTGAAGACGAAGGAAAATGGAGGCTGGTGTGCGTGTGTTGGCTTGCTGAAAAAGGAGAAGAGAAGCCCTTAAAATCTGATTTCAGAGGACAAGGGCGCTGATTTCCGGATTTTAGGACCAAACTGTCATTTCTGAAATTCAGGTACTAAACTGCCATTTGTGGAATTCGGGGACTGAACTAAAATTTCCAAAATTCGTCTGCTTGACCAAAATACCCTGAAATAAAATTCAAACTATTGTAATACCATATATTTGGACAATCATGATAATAATGACATTTTTACCCTTTTTATCAACTAATTCATGCAATCACTTTTAATCCCAATTAGTTATAATAAATGCATTTTTGGCAAGAGTAACATGATAAAATCTCCAAATAAAGTATTGAAAAATATGATAAAATAGGGATTCATCAAGTTTCTAGAAGAGGTTTCGATTGTGGAACGTAATCCATGTGAGTTTGATGATGGGGTTAGTGTGGAGATCCCAAGAATTGTTATAGATGATCCTCCTATTGAAGTTTGACTTTTATTGGTGAGAGTCACGTGGATTTTGTTGGGTGTTTTAAATTCTTAGAAGCTTCTGGATTTGATTGTCTACATATACATGTTGTCTCTTCTTTAAATTTAATGAATGCTTGCATCCTGAAATTGCCCAATGATTGATGAAGTACATGTAATTAATATGAATGAGCACCTTTTTTGTTTTAAACCTTGTTGCATGAAAATAAATAAAGACAAGGTGGTCATGGTGTTTGATACTTATGATTAGGTGCTTGTTTTGCAAAGTCTGGCTAACGGCTATAAACTTAGTGCTTCTTGGGGGCAACTCAAGGTTTTGGTAATTTTTTTTTCTTTTTCTAGATTTGCTTTTATGTTCGCATTGCAACCCCTGATGACATGTGCCACCTTGGCAACAATGATAAGGAGAAATTGAGAGTGCAAAGAAAGAACAAATGGGACAGTATTCTTCTACTCTACTCTGATTTGTTGTTGAATTTCCATGTGATAGACATTGATCATGATTGTTATTTAGCATGTAGTACTTATTGCTAAATTGATACAAATCTAAACCCTTAGGAACTTATATCACACCTGCACCTAAATATAATTAAATAGTTTCATTCTTCCTCACTCATACTATTGCATGTTGTATGTTCACATTGAGGACAATGTGAAATTTAAGTGTGGGGGAGGTGTAACGCCCCAAATTTTTGATTAAGGCCTAATGATAATTATTGAGGATAATTATCGGATTAAAGTGAAATTAATGTATATTGGTGACAATATTAATTTATATGTCATAATTGATGGAAAATTTAAAGGATGAAATTATTGGCTCTAAGTTGGTGATTAATGGGGAAATTAATTACTAACGAAAAGAAAAGTGAGAAGTGTGATTAAATGGCTAATGGAAGGATTAGAGAGGTTAATTAGTGACTAAGTGTGGGAGAGCCAATGATAAGTGGACAAGGGCACATAGAAAAGTCAAATGGAATTTTAAATGTTTTTCTCTCTCCTCTTCCCTCTTTCTTTCGGCTGACATGGGGATGGGAGGGCAAAGAATGATCATTTCCTCCTTCTTCCTCCACACTCCATCTCTCATCTCTCTCTCTTCTCTCCTCATTTTCGTCAGCCATTGAAGGCCAAAGGGAAGGAAGAAAAGCTTCAAAAAGGTAAGGGAAATGTCTCCAAATGCTCAAACTTCCGTCTCTAATATTGATCCTTGAATGAAGAGCTTCATTTTGATGGTTGTAATGTGTTCATTGGTGTTAGTTTGTGACCTCAAGAGATTGTGAAAGTTGTAGAATCAAGAAATCTCTTTGGCAAAGTGAAAGAGGTGAGTGTTAACTCCCTTTTGATATATATATTGTGGTTGTTGGTTGAGCATTGATTTTTCTGGAATTTTCTGCCCTATTTTCGAAAATTAGGGTCTTAGTGAGTTTGTCATGTTGTGATCATGGAAATGGTATATTGTGATGTCTTTTGGACAAATGGATTGGTTTGAATCATTAAAAGTAAAATTTGGGAACTTTGTGTTGGTTTTGGTGTATTGGTCAAAACAGGGCATGTGGTTAGATTGTGAATTTGGTCATTTTGAGGTTACCATTGTGTTCCTTGTGTAAAATTGTATGGGAATATGTGTGGTTAATGATTTTGGAGTCATTTGACACTTTGGTAGAAAAGTTGGAAAATGCTGTCAATGTGAACTCTGTCTGGGCAGTTTATTTGTGTGGACTTTTTGAATAACCAAATGCTTTCATAAAATTGTGAAAATTTTCAGTTGTAAAGTTAACATCCCAAGCTTCAAAATGGACATATATTCTGTGTCATTGTATTTAGTATTCTGGGAGATATGGTTGTCCAAAGTTTGGGGATGGAAACAGAACTCTGTTCTGGAGTAGTGTTGAGTTTTGGGTGATTCTGTATTTTTGTGATGATTTGAAGTCATGAGCCATATGTTTCCTTGAAAGAGGACTGAAATAACTTTCATTTGGCTTTGGAATCACTCCGTTTCGATTTTTCTACAATTAGATATGATTTTTCGAAGTTCAGCCAAGAATCAGGAAATTGCTTGGCCGCGGCCCAAACCTTTTTGCCTTGATTCTGGCCACGGCCCATGGGTGGCTGGCCATGGCCAGCGACCTTCTGACCATATTTTGGCAGCGGCCCAAGGAAGGGCTGGCCGCGACCAACCCCTGTGTTCCAGCACTTTGAGTTTTTGAAAAGAGATCTTCAACCTATTGTTTCCCAACCTTCTAGGGGTTTTATTAGAGGCATTTATAGCTTCTTAAGGGTCATTATTGATAACCAAATCTAAGTGTTGAAGAGTTAATTGAGTATTGGAATAGAGAATAATGTTTCGTCCTTAATTATGACTTTAGGATTTGATATTTGCCCGAAGCGTAGAAGGCCTGTACCTGCTCAAGAACAGAAAGACCAAGGTAGTGACACTTTATCCTATATCATTTGTATTGTATTGCTTGTTTGCATTAGTCATTGAATACAATGAAAGTGAAGGGGACGTGGCGAAAGCCCAGACTCGAATACAGATAAAGTGAAGGAGACGTGGTGGAAGCCTGACCTCGTATATAGTGAAGGGAACGTGGCGAAAGCCCGGTCTCGAATATTGATTGCTGCATTGTGATATATGTGACTTGCTTTGTATATATGCATCATATAAATAAACTGTTGCTACTGGCATTCTCTAGAATCTCATTCTTTCCAAATAACATTTTTAGACAGGGCAAGTGGATCGAAAAGTAAGCAAGTGGCAAAGGACGATTAGGACTGCCAGCGGTAGTCTTAGCTATATATTTTGGTTTTATGTTGAACTGGTTATCATTTTGGATAAATGTATACATATTGAATAGAATTGTAGTGGTATAGTTTTGTTTAATCCCCGATATGGATACTGAGATGGGCAATGATGCCCTGTATAAACCTTTGGATTAATGTTATTATCCCGGGTGAACGTTGGGAATTGTGCTTACTCTGATATTGTATATGTAACGTAACAGACCAAACAGGCCATTTGTTTTAATGAATGAAATGAATGGGGATCCATTTGTACAGGTGTTTTAAAAAGTTTTTAATTGTCTCGGATTTCTTATTCGATAATTAAATGTGCTTAAATGCTAATCCCGGCCTGATTCTTGAAGGGGGTTACAGGAGGTACTATTAATTGTGTATAACTTGCACAACTTGTCCTTAAGTTTTTATTTATTCTTGAGCATAAACAAAATTTTTGTTTTTTGGAAATGTGTGAACAACAATTTTGTTTACTCTTAAAAGTTGAGATTTTGATTATGAACATTATAAGGTTGGTTTTATTTGAACTTGAAATGATTGAATCTGATTAGAACTCGGTTTTGTGTTCTTGAATGTTAGTAAATAGGCAAAGATTTGGCTGAGGTGATTCACTTTAGGACATCAAATATAACATGTGAAGAATTTGAGCCTATATATTTATTTTTCCAATCATATAAGATGAGCATTAATCATATTGAATCTCTTTAAGAGGTTCACAAGTGACAAGGAATAAGTATTCCTAAGTTCACTGATCCGAGTAGGAGAATTGAGACCATTTTCACAACGAAAGAGGTAAGAGGTAAGTTACAAGAGAATTAGCTCACTCATATATAGGAAAGGAATCCTATGAAATCCATATAGGAGCAAATTGTCATCTAGCGAATGACCATAAGGGGATCGATTCCCTAATGGATTAAATGCTCTCTTCATCATTTAGAAGGTGATGACAACTACTGATAAGTGTCTGAAAGACACTGGAAGGACCTGCTAAGAAGAATTGAAAAGTGTTATGCAGGAGGATATGGATTCTTTTTTTTTTGTTGGAACTAGCCAAGTATATGTTTTAGTCAATTTGCAGCCTAGCCAAGAGGTGATTAGGAAGAAGTAGGTTCCCAAATCTATTGAGGGCATATAAAACCTAAAACACTTAGTGGCTAAGGGGTACCGCAATGGAAGGTTGTCCGTTGTGCGTTTTAACTTTGAACTTTGGCTATGACAACAAGCTTAGTCTTGAAATTACATCAAGATGATCTAAAGATTTCTTTCCAATTTGGAATTTTAGAAATTGGATGATGAACTCTACATGAAGCAGCTTAAGGGCTTCGTAGAAACAATCACCCAGATAGTAGTATATGAGGTTTCACAAGGTGAAAGCCTCACCAACTTCGAGATAATCGAAGAACACTACATGAGTGCCAAACAGTCCAGTGATGATTCTTTGTGAAGTCATCCCTTGTCAAATGATATATGTCTAGCTGAAACAAGTGTCAAGGGAGTTAAAGGAATAAAGGATCAAAGAATCCTTAAATTCTGAGTTGAAAAATCTTGGGTTGAATAGATAATATCTTGAATGACAAGGTAAACAGAGATTGCACAAGGAAGAAACAGTATTTTCCACCTAAGATATGTATAAGTGTGATCCTTAGGCATCTTAGGATGCCAAACTGCAAACCCATGGACACCCCTGAAGTCAAGGGCACAAACCTAGAGAGGTTGCATGTCCTATGAGGAATCCAACATAGAAAAAGGGATAGAGTCCCATAGTAAGACTATGGTTGGTGATGTGCATAATTGTGTATATAAGACCAAAATGCTTTTGGTCAGACTTGGAAGCTATTTTTGGTCCTGTTGTGAAATGAATTATGAGAATAACCATGGATTAAATTGTCAAGGAAACAACTTTCCTTTGAAAGGATACTCCAATACAAGACCTAGGCAAATGGTGATGGAGTAAGGAAATATACATAGTATTTTTCTTGTTATCTATGGAAATAGAACACAGAGCGTGTTCTACCATCATTCAAAGTGCCATATGGCTAAAGTAATTCCTATGAGAGATTGGGAATGAATGGTAGATAGAAGCATCCAAACAATAGCATCTTATGATGAGGATCCTAAGTATCACAGCAAGCCAAAACATACTTTTTGATATATCCCTAGGAGAGATATGCTTTCAAAGAGGGAAAGCGATAGTTCAATGACCTTCTACTAACAGAATGTTGGTAAATCCCCTTACTGAGCCCATAGCTTGATATTCATTGAGTTAGTGAAATTTTTGGGGCACGAATAAAATATAAGGTCGTGAACTTCTTTTATATGAAGATAAAAGAAATAGTATGTATATGAGTAAATACATATAAGGAATACAATTTTGTATGTCGTACAAGTCCGAAGAGGTTGGTTCACTCACACGAACAACCGTCTTCCCATGTTTTGCAGGGGGCATGAGAGGGTACGACGGGCAAATGATCGCCATAAGATGGTTAAGAAGAATGTTTGCGTTTGAGTCACCTCAGTTAGACTGAGATGAGATCTATATGTGTACATATATACATAAAATGGATCGGAGCTTGAATATAGACTTGTAGCCAGGCAAAGAACTCTTTTTCACAAATGAGATTGTAAAAGAGATATTGTGAAAAAGAAAGTTTTGGTTCGAATGTTGAGTACATTTCGGAACTGATATCTGTACGGTGAAAGAGAAAGGAATCGACGTACAGCACAAACCGTTCACCATGGCATGCAATTCATACTACATGTGCTTGAGAGTTAGACTACAACATGGGATGTAGGTAAAAGATCCCTAGTTCACTACAGTATGAGTCACAGGAAGGAAGAATCCTTCCACGATGCCCTTAAGACTTAGGCGGTATCATGAAAGCTTGCTTTGATGATAGCTACTTTAGCTAAACCTCTATGATCACACTCAATTCAGTCAAACGAGTGAAAACTAGGAAAGCGACCAAGTTAAGATGGATTAATATTTAGTCAAAAAGCAAGATTTACTCCTAGATACATAAGATGAGCTAGTGTATATGGTCGACCCCTTACTAGCTCTATGTGTAGCATGTAAGTTCGGATACTATGTGCATGGAAGGCAATCTGAGTTAATTAACGTATTAACTCGAGAGGGATTAGATATGCCATGAGTAATATGTACGGGATAATCTGGGGCATATGAGGCAATAAATATATAGCTTACAAATATAAAGGGTGTCCTTGGATGCTGATCCGGTATGAGGGATTTCTAGTATAACAAGCACCAAATCTTGAAGACATTTTTTCCCACCCAGTCACTGCAGACACCAAGTATGAAATAAGAAAGAGTAACGAACGCACGATGGGAGGCCCATCAAGTGCGAGTGGGAGATGTTGGACTTTGGGTCCAAGTCCGCCCTTGATGAGCCGGACTATTTGATTAGGATATAAGTAGCCTAATCAAATAAGAATAAAATTAGCATTAATTGCATATTGGGGAATAATTCAGTAATAATTATGGATTTGTTAATTGAGGAACAAGTCACCATAATTAGGAAATTAATTGAGAATCAATTAATTTAATTACTGTCTTGGAGGGCAAGAAAGAGTGCACACGTTTCCTAATTAGTGGCCACCCTAAACCACTATAAATAGGAGGTGCCTCCTTCAGTTATTCTTCGCCCCTACTATTGAGTTTGCTAGCAATCTCTTCTCTCCTACCATCTTTCTGGTTCTGGTGATCTGCTTTGCAAATCACAATTAGGCTATAGTAGTCTAATAATTTTGTGGGCACTATTTTGGAGCATTGGAGCTTTGACCCAGATCCAAACATGGATTCGTCCCAGTACACCAGTCATCTCTCCCTACCTCCTTATATTTTTTCCTTCACTTTCTTTCCCCTGCAATTCAAATTTCAATAAAAAATTATTGATGGAAGAGAAATCCTTCTAGCTATTAGCGACAATGCTTTCTTACTATTCTTCTAGTTTAAAGTAATTTATTTGACTGATAGCTGGAAATGTAGAAATTATAAATTTCATGTCATATCTATTCTAATAACGTTTTTAGCAAGATTTTCCCCTAAAGCATTGAGTAGTTGATTGGAAGTAAATACTTGGGGAAGTTTTTTGATTTATAACAGTTTTCAATTTCCATAAAAATATAGATTAAGGAGACATCCTTTTCATATCAGTTAATTCAGGGAAAACCTCATTTATACTTTAATTACAATAGTTGAAATGTCTGCTAAATTGCAATCAAAGAAAGAGAAAAGGATATGTGATCAACATCAGTTGGCATTGATGGAAACTCAGAAAAAATTTGTTCTTGTTTAAAACACTGATAAAAGCTTTATGTTTAAATAATAAAAAAACATAGAAATCCTTCAAATTATAAGCACTTACAAGGAATGTAATTAACTTTTCACTTTCCCAATTTTCCTGTAGATTCTGAATGTGACAGTTCAAACCAGAGGGAGATGGTTATTTGTGGTCCCTCTATGACGGACGGTGAAGGCAAAGTTTGCATCTAAGCTATAGACTAAATTTGGGATTTAGGGCATGGGTATTTGGGTCTTTAGATAATTAGAGGTTATTTATTAAATAAGATTAATGAAATCATTCTCTCCAACTATTACTTCACACCAAACATATTTTTAAAGCATCAATCCCAATCCCAATTAATGAAATTCAGTGCCACGTACCAAACAGGGCCTATGAGTTCAAGGTCATATATAACCTTTTTAAGTGTATTTGAAAGCATACGTTATATCTTAAATAAATATAATTTAAATTTACAATAAAATAGCAAAATTATATTCATTATAATATCTCATGAAAACTCAAGACAATGACAAGCTTACAATAATACAAATAAGATATTTTGTTTATAATGCTCCCTATAGTCCTTAATATAAGACATACTTGAGAAGTTAATCTTTGTCAATTTTTTCCTAATTTACCCCTATTCATGCTCCCTCAACAATAATCAAGAAGGAGAAGGATTGAGGGGATTAAGCAAGATAACTAGGATATTTTAGAAAAAACTTGTCATATTAACTAACTTAACAAACTTCGTTAATCTATTTAAATGAGGTAAACATGTCTTATATTAATTAAGGACTGGAGGGGGTAATAATATAAATTAAGAAAAATATAAATAGGTTAGGCCTATAGGCTTTGCCTATTTATTTAAATAAGTTTGAGACTGATATATTTATTAAATAGGTTAGATTAGACTTAAAGTAGACTAGGCCTTAGGCCCGAGGATAAGGGCCTAACCTATTTCTACATCTACTTGTGATCGAAATCCATTGACAGTGTGAGAAGTTCTTTGGTAAATAATCATACATATATTATAAATGTTCTTTGAACTATGAGAATAATATTCATCCTACCAACATTTCATTAATTTTTTTCAAAAAAAGATCTTCATTGTTTGATCCTAGAATTTAGCGGGAATTTTTGTTGAATTAGCAAGAGGCCAAGTCAGGGTAATTTTTAATTAAGGTATTTCAGCAAGTATATTCCATTAGAAATAAGACTTAACATTTGAATGAAAACGAAGGAACCAATTAAGTTATGATAGTTGACAAGAAGTCGTTTAAATAAAAAAAACAAGTCGTAATAATTAAATTTCAAAGGATTCATGGATCCGTATCTGCCATCGTCAGTTAAGTTTTAAAACAAGGAAGTTTCCATGTCTGCCGACTTAGAATAGAAAATTTCAAACTTAAGATAATTGATGGGATCTATGGTTCGAAAAGCATTTCTAATATATGTAGGGATTATTTACCAATGAACGTCTCGCACTGTCAATGGTGGTTGTAGAGTATGAGACCAATACTTATTAATTAATTGAATAAACTTTTATTGGTTAAGGAATTTGTACGTATTTTAGAACTACTCACACACAAATTCTGTCTGAAACCCTAACATTGCCGCCCGGCGGTTTTAGGTTTTAATGGGTTTTCGTTGAATTAATTGCCAAGAGGCTTCCAGTCAATATAATTTTTAGTAAATTCAGAAAGCACATCATTAGAAATAAAACGTGGCAAACCAACGTTTGGAAGAAAACGTATATAACAATTAATTAAGCTATCACATAGTTAAGAATGAATAAACATAAATATGCAAGATTTTTAAGCCCATAATTAAAATAACTTAATTAAGGCATACTGAAAATTCACTACAGACATTCAAATTTCGAAAATGTGAGGAAATGAGAATTTTTTAGGGGGAAACGCACATAAACCCCCTCCCCCAAAGCAAACTCCCCTAACTATTAATTAACAAATTAACCAAAGAGTGTAATGAAATTAATTAACTATTCCAAACTAAGCTAAGCTACTTTTCATAGGTTTTTTTAAGTTTAATGAATGAAATGGAGTGATGTAAAATGTGAATATGAACTTCCTTGATGAGTGAATCCACTAGCTTTCCTTGTTCTAATTTAATTGAGTTGAATTCCTTTGTTAAATACTTAGGCTTGTGAGAAGAGACCTTCTCCAAACAATTCCTCTAATTAGCTAAACCCACCTAGAAACCTAGCTTGAGTTTAGTTCATTATATTCATTTTATTTGGCACTTATTAACATGCATTAAATCTTGTAGGAGGTATTCTCTACTCAAACTGACAATTGCTAGAGACCTAGCCGGCCAAATAAAAGTTTCAAACACATGAGTGATAGAACATGGCTAACAGTAGGCTAACAATTCATTCTACCACATCATTAAAGTACAAAGGCTAATACAAATTTCCGTCACAACATGCAACAACCAAAAACACTACTCAATAAAAGCACAGATCATAATTCCTGTACACCCAAGTTTAACAATCTATAATCATACTAAGTGAAACTAAAATTAAGGGAGAAGAAACTCCCTAGAAGTACAAAGAACTCCATCTAGCTTCATCAATCACCAAGGATTGGCGAATCAGCTACTCATGACTACAAGAACAACTTCGCTAAAGCTTAAAGAATGCTTGGCCATGTCAGCGATAAAGAGGATAGAGTGGAGAAGAAGAATGATGGAAGCCGTCAGTTTTGGAATGGTCGGTGGTGGAGGTGGAAAATCCGAAGGTGGTTGAAGCTGAAAGAGATGGAGGTGTTGTGCTTGTGTATCAGCTTGTTGAATAATGAGAAGAGAAGCCCTTAAAAATATGATTCGAATGGCCAAAAATGCTGATTTCCCGATTTTAGGGCTAAACTATCATTTCCGAAATTCAGGTACTAAACAGACAATATCTCTGGGTACTAAAATGTCATTTCTGGATTTTGAGGACTGAACTAAAATTTCCAAAATTCATCTGCTTGACCAAAATACCCTAAAATGAAATTCAAACCATTGTAATACCATGTATCTAGATATATGACTTTTTTTTACCCATTTTATCAATTGATTCAAGCAATCACTTTTAATCCCAATTAATCACAATAAATGCGTTTTAAGCACAATAATCACGACAAAATCCCTATATAAGATAAGAAAATATATTAAAAAATAGGGATTTGTAAATATGACTTGCAGTCAGACCTTTCATCTCCTTCCTTCGATGATGAGAATGAGGATGAGGAAGGGTAGGAGGATAAGGAGTATCTTAAGGAGGATGAGGACAGTAGTAGTGATGATAACTAAACATCGTCACACTATTTTCCTACCTGCCATCATCATCCTCCTCTTCCGCATTCTCATCATTGGATCAGAGGGAGATGAAGTGTAAAAAATAACTTAATAATTTATGGTTATTAATTAAAAACCGTAAAGTATTCATGCCAACATATTTAACAATTCTAACTTATTAAGAATCGTAAAGTATTCTTGTCAACATACTTAAAGGTTCTAACTTAATAAATGTTAATTAAAGTTTTCAAAAACCTTTCCTCTTTCCCCTGCTGACTATGGGTGCCTCCTTGTTATCATCCGATGATTGTCATCATGAGAATGAACCAAGTGCCCTTTCGTTAGGCCTTACTTATTCAACTTCCAACGTATGCAATAATGGCTTTTTCACGTCCCTTCCAGATGTACATTATTTAAACTCCACATTTTTCATCTATTTTTCCTACATTTTTTCCATCACCCTCCACCTCCTCCTCCTCCTCCTCCTCAACCTACAGCTCCTGCTTTTGCTCCCTAACATTTGTTTCCACCACCTCCTCCTCCATCCTCCACATCTTCTGCTTCCTCAACTGGAGGTGATGTTGCAGCATGCACAACAGACTAACCATGTTGTGAGGAGTCTTTCTGGATATCTCTCTAGTATGAACCGAAAGGCCAATCTCTTACTTGATGAGTATGGGATTGGGCATGGTCCTAACAATGATCCTGGCCAATCCTTTGATGAAGAGTAGCCTGGTGATCTCATTAGTTCATCAGGCTACTCGCCACTGTTCTTTTTTTTTTTATCATTTTGACTTTTTAAATATTTTGTAAAAAAATAAGAATATATCCAACGGTTCTTAGAAAGATACCATCATGAAATAAAATAAATCATAGTTCTTATACTGTTCAATCTTAGTGACTGTAATGAAAGAACAACTGTCAGTAACACTTACAAACTTCTCATAGCCAACATCTTCACTAAACTTATGGACAAATGCAAGAGAACTGTTGGCTCATCATCTAGGGACAAACCAAAAGAAGAACTCCCTCCACCAACAAGCATGGAAGGGCTTGTCCTCGCAACCTACGAGCTCCATCATATGGTCCAGGTTTACCTGTAAGAGCAAGGATGCATGGACCAGTGCTTGCAGAAACTTACCACTATCGTTCGCTCTTTGAATGAGATGGTGGACAAGTTACTGGAGAAGGAAGAATCTTATGAAGCATCAGATTCTTAAAACAACTCCATAACATTTTATTTTTAGTTTGTTTATAAACTTTGTCTTTTTTTTTATTTTGTTTGTGAAAAAAGGTGGTTGCATAATCAACCATCAAATTTTTTTTTTTTTTTTTAAAGTGAAATTCGTAATGGTTATTAAGTAAAACCAATCACTTTTTAGAATACCATGCAAAAAAAGTGGAATACATAACGGTAATTAACAAAGAACCGTAATAAATGTAAACAAATAAATAACAGTTCTTTTGGGCGAACCGTGATGTAAAGTCTTAGGCACGATATCCCAAAAAACCTACCATTCCTCTTTTATTTAATCATCTGAAACAAAATACACTTGACACTTAGCCTATTCAAACGAAACCCACCAACATCATAACCCTACGACTCTTGTTGTCCTTTCCGGCCGTCGAGAGTCATTTTCAGTTGAATCCCACCATTATGGTTGTTATTATTTTTAGAATTTGATGAAGAAATGGGAGGCATGGGGGAGGAATTTATAGGGGGTTTCAGGTGGGAAATTGATATATTTTAGTTAGGGTTTTGCATGCAATTTGGACGCGGGAAATTTTAAAATAACGACTTTTAAATATATGGCGTGGATGACCAAGAAACTATAGATTTTGGGTCTTTGGCAGCATTATGTTAAATAAACTACAGCATAAATTTATGTGGTTAACAAGATTATTCTACAATTTGTGAATGTGAATACATACATACAAAAAAGAATAATTACAGAGGCCAAGTTGCTTCAATTTTATGATTTCAAGTGTATCATTGCATCGCCTTAGAATTTATGGTGACAGCTGTCTGAAAAAAAATTTGAAGGACTAATTTAAACTGTCACCGATTTTTTTTATATGTTTTGAACGCTATTTTTTGTTTGATTATGAGAAGTGCCTTTTTTTTTTTTTTTGTGGGTTGTGGGGTTTGCAGTAGAGAGTGTGTGCCCCCCCCCCCCCCAAAAAAAATCTCATTTCCTCACATATTCGAAATATGAACGTCTGTAGAGAATTTTTAGTATACCTTGATTAAGTTATTTTAATAAGGGCCTTAAAAGTCTTGCATATGCAATAAATTAATTCATTCTCAACTAGGCGATAAATTAATTAATTGTTAAATCCCTTTTCATCCAAACGTTGATTGTTACGTATAATTTCTAATGACGTGCTTTCTGAATTTACTAAAAATTATATTGACTTGGAGCCTCTTGGCAATTCAATGAAAACCCATTGAAACCTCTTCTCTCTCCAAGATAGAAACTTCTCTCTTCATGGTGGAAAAGCCAAAAGTACGAAATTTTGGCTTATGGTTTAAAGTAGCTTTTTTTTTTTTTTCCAAAAATCCAATTGAAAAGAAGCTGATCCAAACATAAAAAAATAATAATAAAAGCTAAAAAGTGGCTTTAGCCTATTGGGATACACCTTCGGGACTCCAAACATGATCCCAAACACACCCTATATGTGATTAGTTCTGAAATACGAATTCCTTTACCAATAAAAGTTTATTCAGTTAATTAATAACTATTTGTCTCACGCTCTACAACCACCATTGAAAGTGTGAGAAGTTCATTGATATAATCCATACATATATTAGAAATGCTATTTGAACCATGAGAACAATATTCATCGTAGGAAACTTTCATTATCCATATTGCATAAGCTTTTATATTCAAACAGAAAAATCCTCACACTTTGTTCTCCTTCAGATGTTAAGAATTTACATCACTACCCACAAAAAAAAAAAAAAATCAGATTATTACTAAAAGATTAATGGTAAAAATTTCATCACTAAATTTACTAATGGATTAAGGACAAAAAATTTTCATCATTAATTTTCCTCATAAAGTTTTGCATGCAAATGAAAGTTTGGGATAAGCACCCAATTAGGACCATCTAAATTTAATTTATGTAGTCCAGATTTAATTTTTTTTGCTTTTAATTTTTTTTAAAAAATTATTGTAAAAAATTGATGTGGGTAAGAAAATCAATTTTAAACTGCGAACATATATACACAAAAAGAATAATTACGAAGGGCAACAATGCTTTAATTTACAATTTCAGGAAAACATTGCATGACACTGGAATTTAAGGTGACTAGTGATTTTGGAAAAGTATTTCAAGGACAAACTTATATCTTAAAGCAAAATAAAACTATATTAACTTGACGCCTCCTGGCAATTCTACAAAAACTGATTAAACCACCTAAAAGCATCGGCAATGATAGGGTTTAATGTAGTGTATATATGTATATATATTATATTTAATTGTATTTTACTAAATTTCTTTTTGATTATTATATTTTACTAAATTTAACATTTGAATACGGATTGAATGAGATATTCTATTAAGATTTTTTATAATTAAATAATTAAAATACATCCCTTTAGTGGTCCTCCTGGCAATTCTACAGAAAATGATTAAACCACCTAAAAGCATCGGCAATGATAGGGTTTAATGTTGTGTATATATGTATATATATTATATTTAATTGTATTTTACTAAATTTCTTTTT
The DNA here is from genome assembly GCA_963210345.1 of Inga oerstediana. NCBI lineage: Eukaryota > Viridiplantae > Streptophyta > Magnoliopsida > Fabales > Fabaceae > Inga > Inga oerstediana. Next base: position 62,531,381 of record OY723400.1, read on the forward strand.
GATAATTATATTTTACTAAATTTAACATTTGAATACGGATTGAATGAGATATTCTATTAACATTTTTGATAATTAAATTATTAAAATATATCCCTTCAGTGGTCCTCACGTCAATTTTTTTTTCCTTAAACAATCCAGTTTGAAACACTTGTCATACACTAAGCGGCTCTTCTCCCAATTTAATCATATTTAATGTTCGTCACGTTGTAACTTGTAAGTGAACAGCCCATTCCACTAGACTAAATCCCGTTGGTGTCCTCAAGTCTAGTTTAGGTAGGGTTAACTTTGTCACATGTAATAAATTAATTTAATAATATACTATGGCTAATTGTAAAATAAAGGCAGATAATTGAGTGAATGTCGCACAAAGAATTTAAGCTATTTTAGCTAAACTGTTGGAAGAATTTAAGCTAAACACACGAAGAATGTGCTGGAAAAAGCTTATAGTTGATAAGCTATTTTAAATAGCTTATCCAAAAAGCTAAAACTAAGGTCTGGTTTTTTCTTTGAACAATTAATTTATGTGTCCTTAAAGTTTTTTCTAATTTTTATGTAGGTCCGAATAGTTTTTCCCCTTTTTATTGGATACTTACAGCTTTCTCAATTATATGGGTTATTATTCTCTATGCTCGTAATTTATACATTTATAAGAGAAACAACATTAGTCCAGCACTAACCCAGAATACACCTAAATTACCTTTGCCACATGGATGTAAATAAAATCAAAATTAGTCAAATTATATATTATATATAGATTTTTAAGGAGACGATTGTTAGTCCAAGTTTTAATTTTTATGTTAATAAATAAATTTTATTTATGATCCTCTTTTAAATGAAATTGTTCATTTACAATATCAATAAATAATAAACATTATACTTTTTCTTTTTTGAATTTTACCCTTCTCAAGTATTCAAGACATAGTTCTTAACTATCATGCAACACTGTGATTGATACCTCCTGAATTTACTAATACTGATGCCTAGTTGGTCAACAATAAATAAATTAATCAATAGAACTACCTAACACACTTCCTATAATTGTAAATTTTTTAATTTAGTCATCAAGGTTTTTCATTAATAAAATGATGTTTTAACTAATAACCTTGTAGCCTAATGGCATGTAATTGTCCCTTATAAATAAAAAGTTGGCAATTGCATCCTTGTGGGCTCAAATTTGCTTGTAAATTGTCATTGGTGTCCACCTCTTCAATAAAAAAAAAATGATATTTATATCGCTTGGATCAACTGTCTGTGAGTTGTTCCAGCTTGACCAGCCGTCTTTTGTTTGAAACACACAAACTCCACCTCCCAAAAAGTAAACTCCCCTAACCCACAAACAAAAAAAGGCACTTCTCATAATTAAACACAAATTAAGTATTAGAAAAACATATTTTTTGAAAAACTTTGGTTACAGTTTAAATTTTTCTTTGAAATATTTTTCGAGACAGTTGTCACCTTAAATTATAAGGTGATGCAATAAACACTTGAAATCATAAAATTGAAGCAACATTGGCCTCTGTAATTATTCTTTTTTGTGAGTACATATTCACGTTCACAAAGTTTTAAATAATTTTGTTGACCATATCAATTTAAGCTGTGGTTTATTTAATATAATGCTGCCAATGACCCAAAATCTATAGTTTATTGGTCATCCACGCAATACAGTTAAAAGTTAAAAGTCGTTAATTTAAAGTTGCTCAAATCAAGTTGCATGCAAAACTAACTAAAGTATACCAATGTCCCACCTGAAAACCCCTATAAATTCCACTCTCACACCTCTCACTTTTTCATCAAACACCAAAAGTCATAATAACCAAAACAATGGAGTTCTCATCCAATAAGCTTCCATTTTTTCTGCTCTTCTTCTTTTTCTTAACCATCTCAGCCTATGCTCAAGACTCCCCACAAGACTATGTGGATGTCCATAACGCAGCAAGAGGAAACGTGGGCGTTCCACCCATAGTTTGGGATGCAACAGTGGCTGAGTATGCCCAGAACTATGCCAACCTACGCAAAGCTGACTGCCAGCTCACTCCCTCCAACGGCAAATATGGTGAGACCCTCCAAACCGCAGCCGGGGAAATGAGCGGGGCGGATGCTGTGAAGACATGGGTGGCTCAGAAGACGTACTATGACTACAACACCAACACATGCATCGGTGGGGAATGCCGGTTATATACTCAGGTGGTTTGGAGGAACTCGATTCATCTTGGGTGTGCTAAAGTGAGATGTAACAATGGAGGAACTTTCATCATCTGCAACTATGATCCTAGTGGTAACATACCAGGACAAAGACCTTACTGATTGAGGATATCAAACTCATGAATGGTGCGATCTTTAGTTTCAATGTCCTTTTAATTAAGAATCTGAGTGAAGAAAGCAGTTTATAACTGTTTGTTTGGATAAGTAAGAATAAATAAATGGATAAGAGTCATGTATTATATATTAATATCATAAAGCTTTGTTGTGGGTGTGATTTAAGGATAAATAAAACGTGTTAGTGTGTGTATTGTGTAAGTATATTATTTTCTGAACTGTTTATTTCAGTGGAAAGATGAGATACTTGTGTTGTTTGTGATGAATTCTAGATTGTTAATTCAGTGTTTAAGGAAGCTAAATAAATTACTTAATTATAACATATGTGATATGATTTTGTGTAAATAATTTTGTATAACATTATATTATATATCAGTTTATAAGTTAGACAAATTAGTTAAAAAAAAGGTGTCCTCTTGTTTGGATTTGTAAGAATCAAACTAGCTAGAATATGGGAAATGAATAAATAAATGGATATCGGACTAGAGTATTTTGCATTAATATCATAATGTAATCTCGTGTTGTGGTGTGATGAATATTAAGAATAAATAGAACGTATTTGTGTGTGTATCAAAGTAATCATGTCAGCAATGTTTTCCGTGTTCTTGCTTGTTTAGTAGGTATATTACATTTTTTTTTTGGACATTGATTTCACACTACTATAGATTTGGGCATATATAACGCTTAAAAAATAATGGTTGCAACGAATAAATGTCATGTATGTCGAAACGGTGGTCATGCAAGAATATATAACGCTAAAACATAACATTTAAATATATGCACCACCATGTATTAAGAGGATCTTACAAAAACACAAAATAAATGGTTGTGGTTAATAACCGTTATTTATTTAGTGACAAATATGATGGATCTTGCAAAACAACCATCTACAAACGATTCGTCTTCCAACATTATATCAAAAAAAGCAAATACATAATGGTTATAATAATTAATGGTAAAGTAAGATTATGAATTTGAGATAATATCTAATAATATCTCAGATTTATACTTTTAAGATAAATATAATATGTTAACATATTAGTCTAATATATAATATCTATTAATATCTTAAGGAAGCTAGAACAATGGACTTCTGAAAAAAATTTATTTGACAATACTTCACAGTTCTTCATAAAGAACCATCATGCATTCTTTAAGAATACTTAACAATTATCAATGAAAAGCGCCATATATAAGATGGCCGGATTCTAAAAAAATTAGTTTACAATACTTGAAGGTTTTACACAAAGAACCATTATTCTTTATTACTTAACGGTTAAAAATGATAACCGTCATATATAAGAAGGCGGGATTCTAAAAAATGTCAAATATAAGGAGGCGATATTCTATAAAAAAAGTTACTTGACAATACATTACAGTTCTTCACAAAAAACCGTAAGTATTATTTAATATAAAAACGAAACTAATATTTCATGGTTTTCATATATATACAACCGTGAAATATGTATGCATATACCTCACGATTGTTTGGAATTGTAAGAAAAATATAACTAAAAGGAGATTTGGCGTACCAGGGTGAATCCATGTTCGGATTCGGGTCAAAGCTCAAATGCTCCATACTTATACCCACACCATTATTAGACTACTAGAGCCTAATTGTGATTTGCACAGCAGATCACCAGAACCAAAAAGATGGTAGGAGAGAAGAGAATTGCCAGAAAACTCAATGGCGGGGTGAATTGCAATTGAGGAGGTATACCCTATTTATAGTGGTTTATGGAGGCCACGAATTAGGAAACGTGTGCACTCCTTCTTGCCCTCCAAGACAGCAATTAATTGATTCTCAATTAATTCCCTAATTATGGTGATTTGTTCCTTAATTAACAAATCCATAATTATTACTGAATTATTCCCCAATCTGCATTTAATGCTGATTTTATTCTTATTTGATTAGGCTACTTATTTCCTAATCAAATAGTCCGGCCCATCAAGGGCGGACTTGGACCCAAAGTCCAACATCTCCCACTCGCACTTGATGGGCCTCCCATCGTGCGTGCATTACTCTTTCTTGTTTCATACTTGGTGTCTGCCGTGATTGCGTGGGCAAAAACGTGTTTAAGATTTGGTGCTTGTGATACTAGAAATCCCTCATATCGGATCAGCATCCAAGGACACCCTTTATATATAACCGTAAGCTATATGTTCATTGTCTCATATGCCCCAGATTCTCCCATACATATTACTCATGGCATATCTATTCCCTCTCGAGTTAATATGTTGATTAATTTAGATTACCTTCCACGCACATAGTATCCGCACTTATTAGCTACACATAGAGCTAGTAGGGGTCGACCACAGATACTAGCACATCTTATGTATCTAGGAGTAAATCTTCCATTTTGACTAATCATCAGTCCATCTTGACTTGGTCGCTTTCCTAGTTTTCACTCGTATGACTGAATAGAGTGTGATCATGGAGCTTCAGCTAAAGTAGCTGTCACCAAACCAAGCTTTCATGATGTCGCATAAGTCTTAAGGGCATCGTGGAAGGATTCTTCCTTCCTGGGACTCACACTGTGGTGAACTAGGGATCTTTAACCCACATCCCGTGTTGTAGTTTAAGTCTCAAGCACATGCAGTATGAACTGCTTGCTACGGTGAATGGTTTGTGGTGTATGTCGATTTCTTTCTCTTTCACCGTACATACATTAGTTCCAAAATGTACTCAACATTCAAACCAGAACTTTCTTTTTCACAATATCTCTTTTACAATCTCATTTGTGAAAAAGAGTTCTTTGCCTGGCTACAGGTCTATATTCATGCTTCGATCCATTTTCTGTGTATATGTACACATGGATCTCATCTCAGTCTAATTGAGGCGAATCAAACGCAAAGGTTCTTCTCAACCATCTCATGATGATCATTTGCTCGTCTTACCTTCCCATACCCCTGCAAAACATGGGAAGACGGTTGTTCATGTGAGTGAACCAACCTCTTTTGACCTCTACGACATACAAAATTGTATACCTTATATGTATTTACTCATAACATACATACCATTTCTTTTATCTTCATATAAAAGAAGTTCACAACCTTATATTTTATTTGTGCCCTAAGATTTTCACTAACTCACTCAATGAATATCAAGCTATGAGCTCAGTAAGGGGACCTACCAATGTTTCGTCAGCAGAAGGTCATTGAACTGTCGCTTTCCCTCTTTGAAAGCATATGTCTCATAGAGATATATCAAAAGTATGTTTCACCTTGCTGTGATACTTAAGATCCTCATCATAAGATGATATTGTTTGGATCCTTCTATCCACCATTCATTCCCAATCACTCATGGGAACTTCTCTAGCCATATGGCACCTTGAATGATGGTAGTACATACTCTATATTCTATTTCCATGGAAAAGAAAAATACATCATATTTTTCTTTACTCCATTTCCTAGGCCTTGTATTGGAGGAAAAGTTGTTGTCTTGACAACTTATTCCATGGTTATTCTATTTCATAGCATGACCAAAAATAGCTTCCAAGTCTGACCAAAAACATTTGGTCTTATGTGTAACCCCCCTTCCGTAATTATATCCGAAATACATGATTAAAATGAAATAGAGACCAATAAGAAGCAAAAACATTTATAAACCCATCTACCAGACGGGATTTTAACAGATAACTTTCGAAATCTAATTAACCTGATCTCATATTCAATTTCGAATACAATTACATCACGCGGAATATCACATTTATACAAATATCAGAGTGTACAACAATATCGTCCAAGCAACTTCCGGGTTCATACCTTTACATAGAATTCATAGGGCACATTCGCCCTTTACAATGCCTCAAACGAGGATTACACAAGTCTCATCTCCATACATAATCAAATATACATCCATATATACACATCCAAATCCAAATATGAATATCCAAATATACATCCCAACTATGATAACCAACTACCAAAATCTATAACCTGAAGTAGTCCTATCGCCTTTGCCTGTTTGCTCCAACCTCGATCCACCTTCCCTGTCTAAAATGTTGGTAGGGGAGGGTGAGATTTGAGAGAATCTCAGTAGGAAACAGATACCTATATGCATGTATGATATGTGTTTAATGCATGACATGCTTGCAATACATAACTCATGTTCACACAATGACATATCTGCGTGCTCAATGTTTCAACAACATACTCATGGCCATAGCATAACTAGAAACAGAGCTACAATCATTCATACATGTTTCACATAATCCAGCAAAGCAATACATGCATCAATACACAAACACAAATATCAAAGCATGCAAGAGAGGTAAGTTCCCTACACTTATTCTTTCCACATATGCTCTAGCATCGGCTACTCACGATCCAAGCAAATATCCTACCCTATAACCAAATCAAGGACATAGGGTCAATCTCAATTCCAAATCCTTACTTCCATATCACTTAAGATTGGTTGTCATTTGAGTCCCTTAAGTGTCTAATAATAAGCTTAACAAAAGCTTGAAAGGATTGGGACGTACTAGGTTGGAAATCACTTTTCAAAATCAACAAGTACTGAAAATGGGGGTTGGCTGCAGCCAAGAACCCTCTGGCTGCAGCCAAAACGTGCACAGAAGGTTTTTGGCTGCAGCCAAGAATTTCTGGCTGCGGCCAAAACGTGCACAGAAACTTTTGCGCTGCAGCCAGGATTTTCTGCTGCAGCCAAGGCAACTTAGGAAATTCATAACTAATTCCAAAAAAAATTGAAATGAGGTGATTCCAAAGCAAAATGAAATCTATTTAAGTCCTCTTCCTAGGAAAAATATGAGCCATTACTGGAAATCACCACAAAAATACAGAATTCCCCAAAATCCACTACTGCTCCAGAATCAAACCCAGTTTCGACCTCAAACTTTGGGCAAACATAAATCCCAGTTCACAAAACGAAATGACACAATTTATATGTCAATTTTGAAGCTTGGGATGTGAACTTCAAGACTGGAAAGTTTCATAATTTTCTAACATCATTTTCCCATTCAAAACGGCAACACAAGTAGACTGTCCAGAACAGAGTTTCAAAAGACAGAATTCCAGTTTTTGCAATTTGGCTTCCAATGGTTCCATTTTCATACCAAACATCATTCCCACACAAATTTTCACAAGGAATCCATTGGAAACACCAAAACAACCAAATTCACATTATATTAACATGTTTTACCAACATTCACAACATGTCATCACAAATCACAACACAAATACCACATTGCCATTCTTTTCATTCCAAGTTCTCAAACCAATTCCAATGACACCAAAACACACTATGGCATCAATTTAACCACAATTCACCATTTTCAACACAAAACACATGAAAATTCATGCATTTCACAATTCTACCAAAATCAGGGTAAAAATTCACAAATCACAATACTTAACCAAAAGTCACAAAACTTAGATCAAAAGGCTTCAAATACTCACCTCTTCCTCTTTCCCAAACCAATTCTTTGATTCTTCATCTTTCCAAATTTCCTCAAGCCATCAAACACCTCCAATCAAGAATCTAAAACCATAGAGATAAAGCTCTCATCACTATGAACAACATTAAAGAAGGTGATTAGAACATTAGAGGCCAACAAACAAGCTAAATCTCACCTTGATTCTTTCTCTTTCCTCCTCCACTTTAGGCGTTCATGGAAGCTAAGGAGAGAGATGAAGAAGATGAAGAGGGTCAGATTTTTGGCCATCATTTGACCATTTGGACGTCCAAATAATGGAGGAGAGGAGAGAGGGAAGAGTTGACAAATTGACCAAGATCCAATGGTCTAAATTGTAACACTTGTCACACCCTTATTCCATCTCTATGAGTTCACATGGGATTCCACCTACTTAATCTCTACAAAAATAAATCTCAACCATTGATCTTGAAGTTACCAATGAGTTCCCTCTTCGGTAACTGACCAATTGGTCGGTAACTTTACCATTTTGCCCCTGATTACGGCAATTCCTCTTGAATCACCACCAAACACACCATATCATTCCTTTTCTTCCACAATGCGCCCTCCCCTCTATTATAAGTCAATTTAGATGTTAATCCATAATTGAACTTAAATACAGGGTTTCGGCGCTGCTTACAACACATACGAATCACATCGGGTGCCAAATCACACCATAATCTCCAAAAGGGTTTATTTATCACTAACCACATCCTCTTTTGGAGTCATTATCCATTAATCGCAATTTGGGATCCTGCTAAACCAGGGCTTAGCAGTCCACTAATCTCAGACTTATTCTCTAGCCTCAAGTCTCAGAATTCGGGGTATTACATTATGTACACCAATGTGTACATTCATATTACCAACTATAGTCTCACATGGGACTCTATCCACCTTTCTTATATTGGATTCCTCATAGGACATGTAACCTCTTTAGGTTTATGCCCTTGACTTCAGGGGTGTCCATGGGTTTACAGTTTGATATCCTAAGATGTCTAAGGATTACACTTGTACATGTCTTAGGTGGAAAAGACTGTATCTTTCTTGTGCAACTCCGTTTATCTTGTCATTCAAGATATTTGTTCAACCCATGATTTTCTCAACTCAGAATTTAAGGATTCTCTGATCCTTTATTCCTTTGACTCCCTTGAAACTTGTTTCATATGTCATTTGACAAAGGATGACTTCACAAAGAATCATCACTAGACCGTTTGGGACTTGTGTAGTGTTCTTCGATTATTTTGAAGTTGGTGAGGGTTTCACCTTATGAAAAACTCATATACTACTATTTTGGGTTATTGTTTCTACGAAGCCCTTAAGCTGCTTCATGTAGAGTTCATCATCCAATTTCCAAAATTCCAAATTGGAAGGAGGTCTTTACATCATCTTGATGCAATTTCAAGACTAAGCTTGTTGTCATGGCCAAAGTTTAGAGTTAAAACACACAACGGACAACCTTCAATTGTATTACCCCTTAGCCACCAAGTATTTTAGGTTCTATATGCCCCCAACAGATTTAAGAATCTACTTGTTCTCAATCGCCTTTTGGCTAGGCTATAAATTGCCTAAACACGTATTTGGCTTAAAAAGATTCCAAATCCTCCTGCATGACACTTTACAATTCGTCTTAGCAGGTCCTTCTAGTGTCTTGCAGACACTTATAGGTAGTTATCATCACCTTTTAAATGATAGAGAGAGCATTCAATCCATTAGGGAATCTATCCCTTATAGTCATTCGCTAGATGACAATTTGCTCCGAGGTGGATTTCATAGGATTCTTTTCCTATGTATGAGTGAGGTAATTCTCTCGTAACTTACCTCTTCATTGTGAAAATGGTCTCAATCCTCCCACTCAGATCAGTGAACTTGGTTATTCCTTGTCACTTGTGAACCTCTTAGAGAGATTTATTGTGATTAATGCTCATTTCCTGCTGGGAAATTTGGGTTTTATGAATGTTGTATCCCATGATTTTCTCTCAGTCACTGAACCGCCATCATTTTCACTAATGAAGACGTGTCATGTCAAATTCTCATGTCATCTCACAAAAAGATACCTTGTATACCTTGGCCCTAATCTTCCTTACTCATAGAAAGAATTATGAATATAAAGTTGATGACCCTTATGGTCTTAATGAGCTTGGCTCTAGTCTAAGGCCCATCCACGATTCATAGGGTAAGGTCGTGACTGACATAGAGGGCATTTAATTAAGTGTGAATATAATAGTTGTAGGTCTACCTACCAACATATGGCTGATAGCCTTATTGATGCCATTATGTTCACAACCAAATCAAGGAGAGGTCTATCTCTCCATTTCAACAACTCTATTATGTTAAAGGGTTATAGGTATTGATAGTTTCCTAACAATGTCTTTCTTGTACACAAAACTGCTTGAACTAATCACATGGGTGTCCTAAACCCTTGTTAGTTTGAAAGGTCTTATTCTTTCAGTTTACTAATTCCTGACTAGTTCAGCCATTATCTAACAGCTTTACACTTGCCTAGAATCAAGTAAATGTTACTGTATTTCATGTAAATGTCTATGACGTTAACGAAACACTAAGTTTTGTGTTTGGCCCTCACGTTCATTAGTTCACTAATGTCATATTTTGCCAATTGTAGTGGATATTCTAAAAAAAATATTTCTTTGTCTTTCTTGCCAGGTAGAATGAGTTCTCAGCTTATTCATAAGGGTATTAACCCTTTAGCACACATTTAGTAAATACTCTTTTGCTAGTTTGATCATTCCCTTTGATCAATGTGTACATGTGGCAAGAAATGGAATCTTTTATCCCTAGAAAGAAACATCAAAATCCAATGAAGGGTTTGAGAATCATAGTCCCATCGATCCTTAACTAAAGAGATAGCAAAGATGTGATTTGTCAGTTACAACTGCATGGAGTGAATCAGGGTGGTTTATCAGTGCAGAGTTAATGTGCAAGTTCCAATCCCTTGATTCTATCTCTTTGTTGCTTTGCATTTGACATGAAGCTATATGCTTCCTGAAACATCCACAACTCATGTGGATTACTACTTTTACAACCCTTAAGGATTATCAATATAGCTTTTCATCTTTGTAGAAACCATTTGACCTCCTCTAAATCAAGTTTACCTTATAAGTTTCTAGCCCTTGGGCTTAGAGGATGAATCCTCCCACTCTTTAGCTAACCTTCCTAGTTCCACTCTCAATGAGTTTAATTGCCTATCTAAGCCGAAGGACTAGCAAAGACACCTTCCCCTAGCCAACACTAATAACTCCCTAAATTCACCTAGACCCTAGGTTCCTTTAGTTAATTAGAGATGTCTTAAATGACTTAGCTTATATTAGGCTTGCAATAGGCCCTCTCACTCTCAACCAAACCTAGACACCTAGTCGTTTAATCAAGAGCTCAAGAACATGGAGAATTAATCACAATAGGCAATCAAAACTCCATTAAGCGGAATCCAATACAAGTAATAGAATCTAGATTACGCATACCAGTAATAATCATCAATATATACATTAATCATAGTCCTAGACACCTAGCTAACTACGATCAAAGTGCATAAAGAATAAAAAATGAAAATAGAAACAATTAAGCTCCCCTGTCAGTATCAATAACTCAGATAAGCTTCATTAATCATTAAGGAGTGGAGAGAATCACGTTCTCATGACTGGAGAACAGCTACACCGAGCTTTAGGCTCTCCCTTTGCCATCGAACAGTGACACAAGATCAAAGATGGGGTGAAAGCACAAATCAGATGTGCAGATGACAGTGGAGGAAAACTGATATGGAAACCGATGGAGAGATGAGTTATGAAAGGAGGTAGAGGTGGATATGGATGAAGATGATGATGGTTGGTGATGGAAATGGAAGAATGGTACGGTTGAAGCAGAAGGAAAATGGAGGCAGGTGTGCGTGTGTTGGCTTACTGAAAAAGGAGAAGAGAAGCCCTTAAAATCTGATGTCAGAGGACAAAGGCACTGATTTCCAGATTTTAGGACCAAACTGTGATTTCTGAAATTCAGGTACTAAACTGTCATTTCTGGAATTCAGGGACGGAACTAAAATTTCCAAAATTCGTATGCTTGACCAAAATACCCTGAAATAAAATTCAAACTATTGTAATACCATGTATTTGGACAATCATAAAAATAATGACATTTTTACCCTTTTTATCAACTAATTCATGCAATCACTTTTAATCCCAATTAGTTATAATAAATGCATTTTTGGTAAAAGTAACATGATAAAATCTCCAAATAACGTATTGAAAAATATGATAAAACAGGTATTCATCAAGTTTCTAGAAGAGGTTCCGATTGTGGAATGTAATCCATGTGAGTTTGATGATGAGGTTAGTGTGGAGATCCCAAAGAGTTGTTATAGATGATCCTTCTATTGAAGTTTGACTTTTATTGGTGAGAGTCAAGTGGATTTTGTTGGGTGTTCTAAATTGTTAGAAGCTTCAGCATTTGATTGTTTGCATATACGTGTCTTCTTTAAATTTAATGAATGCTTGTATCCTGAAATTGCCGATGATTGATGAAGTACATGTAATTAATGTGAATGGGGACCTTTTTGTTTTAAAACCTTGTTGCATGAAAATAAATAAAGATAAGGTGGTCATGGTGTTTGATACTTATGATTAGGTGCTTGTTTTGCAAAGTCTGGTTGATGACTATAAACTTCTTGGGGGGCAACTCAAGGTTTTGGTAATTTTTTTTTCTTTTTCTAGATTTTCTTTGATGTTCACCTTGCAACCCCTGATGACATGTGCCACCTTGGCAACAATGATAAGGAGAAATTGAGAGTGCAAAGCGAGAACAAATGGGACATTATTCTTCTACTTTACTCTGAATTGTTGTTGAATTTCCATGGGATAGATATTGATCATGAATGTTATTTAGCATGTAGTACTTATTGCTAAATTGATAGAAATATGAACCCTTAGGAACTTATATCACACATGCACCTAAATATAATTAAATAGTTTCATTCTTCCTCACTCTTACTATTGCATGTTGTATGTTCACATTGAGGACAATGTGAAATTTAAGTGTGGGGGAGGTACTATTAATTGTGTATAACTTGCACCACTTGTCCTTAAGTTTTTAATTATTCTTAAGCATAAACAAAATTTTTGTGTTTTGGAAATGTGTGAACAACAATTTTGTTTACTCTTAAAAGTTGAGATTTTGATTATGAACATTATAAGGTTGGTTTGATTTGAACTTGAAATGATTGAATCTGATTAGAAATCGGTTTTATGTCCTTGAATGTTAGTAAATAGGAAAAGATTTGGCTGAGGTGATTCACTTTAGGACGTCAAATAACATGTGAAGAATTTGAGCCTATATATTTATTTTTCCAAGAGAGAATACATTTATTGTGAGTTCATCTCTAGAACTTGTCTTGAATCTCTTTTGAAGCTAAAAAATTTCCTTTGTATACATAAATATGATTTAGGCATTCATTTTTAGTCTTTACTTTAGTTAGTGCTAATTTAAGTAAAAAAATAAAGGGGATTGAAAGGAAAAAAAAGGGAGAAAAGGAATAACAACAACAACAACTTTACTGATTTCTCTAGATTTGACTTAGTAACCGGGGGCACTTCATCACCAATGTTGGCACTTGCGTTAAACGGTTAAGTCAAAGAGGGTTATAAGTTGGGCTAAAAGCTTCTTGAGGTGCCATTGGAGTAATTGAGTAACCGGTGCTGCATCACCCATGTGCAGGGTCTGTCAAAAGGGGACCTCCAATGGCTAAAAATAAATAACTAAAACAAAATAAATTTAAATAAAATGTTCATTCCTCATAAAATTTCCCTTCATTCTTCATGTTTTTTATTGAACTGCTTGACTCTAACTGAAGTTTTATCCATTATCAAGTCCTTTTGATTTATATATGCATTGGGATAATAAAGTGGATATTGAGATGATAAACAAGCCTATGGTAGATGAGTTGCTATAAGTAGAATTGAGTGAAACACAAGCCCTTAATTATATTAAGAGATAAGTGCAAACAGTGGCCTTGTAAAGGACATTCTATTGTGTTTTATCTTTTGCCAAGTTATTTTCCTTTCTACTTGCAATCTTAGAATGTGGAAAAGAATTCTATGAAGGTCTAATTTTGAGAGTCTAAATTGGTTCTACTTTTATAATGTTTTCTTTAAAATATTGCTTCCAATATTTTCTTTGGTAGTTTACAAATTACTCACCAAAGGATTGGCCATGATCATTGTTTGGATAATGGCCAATCTCATACTCATCAAGTATGAGATTGGCCTTCCGGTTCAAACTGGAGAGGTATCTAGAAAGCCTCCTTACGGCATGATCACTTTGCTATGCATACCGCAACATTGCCTCTATTTGAGGAAGCATAGGATGCAGAGGTAGAGGAGGAGGTGGCGGAGGTAGATGTTACGAAGGAGAATCAGGAGGTGTAGGTTGAGGAGGAGGTGGAGGATGACAATGAGAGTTTTCTGGCATGTCTTCTACATGGTGTTTCATCTTAGCGATTGAGCTGGGGAACAAAGAGGAGGACGATGAAAAACATGGGCAAAATAGATGAAAATGTGGAGTTTAAATAATTCACATCTGGAAGGGACGTGAAAAAATCATTATTGCACATGTTGGAAGTTGAACAGGTAGGGTATAATGAAAGGGTACTTTGTTCATTCTCATGATGACGATCATCAGATTATAACGAGGAGGCACCCTTAGTTAGCAAGAGGAAGAGGAAAGGTTTTCAAAAGCTTTAATTAATTTTTATTAAGTTAGAACATTTACGTATGTTGACAAGAATACTTTATGATTCTTAATAAGTTAGAATCGTTAAGTATTTTATAGTTCTTAATTAACAACCATGAATTTTTAAGTTGTTTTTTTACACTTCATCTCCCTCCGATCCGATAGTGAGAATGAGGATGAGGATGAGGATGGAGGCAAGGAAGAGGAGGATGATGACAATGATGATGATGATGGCAGGTAGGAAAATAATGATGATGTTCAATCATCACCACTATTACCGTCCTCATCCTCCATATCTTACTCCTCTTCCTCCTCCCCTTCCTCATCCTCATCATTGGAGGGGGTAGATGAAGGGTCTGATTGTAAGTCATATTCAACATCATTATGATAAAGCATATGGTTCTAAAAGAAATGTGTGATGTTATATTTTTTAAGGGTTGGAAGATGAATCGTTTGTAAGTACACCATCATGTATTACTAGGAGGAATTTGCGAAAATGCAAAAATATTTGTTGTAGTTAATAACTGTCATTTATTTAGTGACAAAAGTAAAGGTGCTTTTGAAAAAACTGTCATGTAATACTTACAAATGATTCATCTTCCAACCCGTATATCAATGAAGACAAACCATAACGCTCTTTAGAAACAACCATCATCTAACACTCCACCACCACCTAAGTCATCACTTATAATCCTTTGTAATATGTTAGACCTTCATAAATCATAAGTCTTAACCCTTTATATTATGTTAAACCTTTATTTAAACTCACATATTCCTTGTGATTTTTACTACTTTTCTTTATCGGCCTCCTCCTTCTTCTTCATGTTATGTTTCTAGGGAGCTCCTTCGCTGCTCCCACTCCCTCCTCTACCACCACCACCACCTCCTCTGCCTCCTCTTGAAATAGTGGCAAGCCTTGATTGCAACATAAGGTGCAATAGCTAAATAGGAAGTTGAACCACATACTTCATCACAATGATGTTGAATATGTGACAAGCCATATCGTGGGGGTTATCAAATAAAACTATAATAACTATGCAATATAGTGATGCTAACCTAGCTCGATCTCTTTGAGGAGCCAATTATTTAGTCCCTAGCTAACTAAGTATTAATTAACAAATTAACCAAAGAGTGCAATGAAATTAATTAACTATTCCAAACTAAGCTAAGCTACTTTTTATAGGTTTTTTTAAGTTTAATGAATGAAATAGAGTGATGTGAAATGTGTATATGAACTTCCTTGATGAGTGAATCCACTAGCTTTCCTTGTTCCAATTTAATTGAGTTTAATTCCTTAGTTAAGTATTTAGGCTTGTGAGAAGAGACCTTCTCCAAATAATTCCTCTAATTAGCTAAACCCACCTAGAAACCTAGCTTGAGTTTAGTTCATTAAATTCATTTTAGTTGGCACTTAACATGTATTAAATCTTGTAGGAGGCATTCTCTACTCAAACTGACAATTGCTAGAGATCTAGCTAGCCAAATAAGAGTTTCAAACAAATGAGTGATAGAACATGGCTAACAGTAGGCTAACAATTTGTTCTACCTCATAATTAAAGTACAAAATCTAATACAAATTTCAGTATCAACATGCAACAACCGTAAACACTACTCAATACAATCATAGATCATAATGCCTATACACCCAAGTTTAACAATCTATAATCATACTAAGTGAAACTAAAATTAAGGGAGAAGAAACTCCCTAGAAGCACAAAGAACTCCATCTAGCTTAATCAATCACCAAGGATTAGTGAATCAGCCACTTGTTACATTTATAGATGATCAATTAAATAGTGTAAGTGTACATTGTCGTAATCAAGTAATATAGAAGTGAGTAGAGTATCGTTCCCACGAGGATTGATCACTAAGTACCAAAATGGGTAATTTTAGTTCTATTTAGTCAATCGATTAGTTGGTGATTGAGAGTACAAAATAAAAGATGATTAAATATGAGTGCAAATGATATGAAAGCAACTATGAGAAAAAGCCCTAGGGATTAGATTTCACTTAACAAATTCTGGATTGAATCACGTATCTATTCTAGCCCAATTTATTCCATATGATTGATAGTCGAGTTTCCCTAATTTAATTACTAGCCTCTTCCAAGGTTAAGCAATTCTATAATTAATTGCTAATCCAATATATTCCTATATGAATTTAAGCAGTTAATTATGCATTAAGATTTATGGAACTCAGTAAGACTACACAACTCATATGAATATATTCATATTTCCTATGCAAGTTATGGTTTTAATTATATGATCTATACACATGCATCTCCTTCCGATCTCAACATGCATATTGAAATCATTCAAAAGATGGCCAATCAAATGAAAGAATTAAGAACAATAATAAAAACACAATCATGAAGGAGAAATTAAAACTAGATTTAATAAGTTACGATTCAACCCATCATTAATAAGCTACGTCATCACCCTAAGAAAATAGAAATTTAGCACATGATGAAATTAAAGACAAAAATAAAATAAATTGAGAACTTCATAAATATTGCAATAAACTTAATTATTAAATAAAAATACAACCACAAGATGCATAGAAAAATCTAGCCTTCCATGTAGGAGGCATGCAAAAATGTAATACAATCCTAAGCCTTCCAAGATGAAGGCATACAAAATGTAATACAATCCTAAGCCTTCCAAAATATAGGTATGCAAAATGTAATACAATCCTAAGCCTTCCAAAATGGAGGCATGAAAAATATAATACAATGTATAAAATTAAATATAAAAAATGAAACAAAGTATTCAGAATTCTCAAACAAAGGATTGAAAATTGTCAGAGGAATAACTCCATGCCCTCAGCCTCTGCGCCTGATGCTCCGATATATAGGCACTGAGCGAACAACGTCATGTCATTTTTTTTCCTTGATGCTATAGTATCCTGTCGGCAGACGTATGCTTTTTCTATGGATGAATAGTAACTTTATGTGAATAGTGAACAGTACCCGCTGTAACCCCTTGCCTTAAAAACCGTAATTATAATTCAAAATTCATAATCAAAATTAAATAGAAACCATGAATTACCAAAAGTCATTTACAATCCCTTCCTTACGGGAGGATTTTCACAAAATATTTCAAAAATTTTTCCCTATCCTGGTCTCAAGTACAAATATCGAATATAATTACCTGTGTAGCTAGTCACATTCAAACATATCAAAATGTATAATAAAGTCACGTTAAGTCTCGGGATTCATTCATTAAGGGTTTAAAGTTTCCCATGTAGAGGATTACAATTCCATTCCAAAATAGTATTTACATCCCCAAAAATAATATACAGTAATCCCCAAATCCAAATAGATAACAAACAACCCAAAAGTAATATCCCTACAAGGTCCTAACCACTCCTCGTCGTCCGTTTCTCCTTAGAGCCACTTGCCCTGTCTAAAGGTTAGTCAATGGAAAGAATGAGATTTAGGAGAATCCCAGTAGTAACAAATCACTCATACAATATTTAAATACATAGCATGTAAGATCATGTTTAGCAGCAACACAATGATGCATGGCTCATACCACAAATGATAATACTCACGGATGTATACAAAATGCAACAACTTTCACTGTAATCTCTATGCTCAATGCGACAGCTTACGCTGTAATCACTATGCTCAAAGCATCACAAAGTATGACAGCATACATATAATGTTCTATACACAATATAAGAGAAAGAGTCACTACCTTGTTCTTTCCTGACATCCTTTGGCACCGTTGGCTCACGATGATAGCAAATGTCAAATCCTATCAACCAAGATCAAGAACGGCCGATTAATTTCCTACTTCAATTCTCACTTTCAAGACAATTAAGTTGGTTATCATATGGACTCTTTTAGGTGGCTACTAAAAGCTTAAATATAAGCCTAAAGGGTTGGGGAAAGATTGCATGAAAGACCCTCCTCGGAAGCTCAAAGTGCAAATTTCCAATAGTTGGCCGCAGCCAGCTCAATTGGGGTCCTTGCCAACGGATGCATAGAAACTTTTAGGCAACAGCTAACACATGGTCAAAAGGTTTTGGGTTGTGGCCAGCCATATGGGCCGCGAGCAACCTGTGACCTTGACTCCTGGCTGATTTCCAAACACTTATAATTTTATGCACATAAATCAGATTGAGTTAATCTTTATATGGATGGAAAGCTTGCAATGTGTACTACAATCTTAGAAAATTTCACAACATTTAGACACTATTTGCTATGTCAAAATACCATCCAAAGTTGGCCACTTGCACAGCATTTCAGACTTAGCCAAACTCCAGAATTCCAGTTTTCACACAATGATCTCCAATGGTTCCAATTTCATAGCAAACACCATTCTTACACAATTTTGCACAAGGAATCCATTGAAGCCATCAAAACAACCAAATTCCATTCACATTTGACATGTTCCACCACAAACACAACATGTCACACTAAAACTCACTCAAGTAACCACATTGCAATCCATTCCAAACCAAAATTCTAAACCAATTTCAAATGTACAAGGACATAATTTGACACCAATTCTCCTATTAACAACTGGCCAATTCATACATTTCAAAGTTAATCCAAAATCAGGGCAAAATTCAAAATTCCCAAAACTAAACCAATGACCAAGATGATTATACCAAAATGTTTCAAATACTCACCTTTACTTCTTTCCAAAGCTACTTCTTGAATTCCACTACTTCCAAATTTTCACAAGTTCTCAAACTCCATTATTCCAAAATTTGAAACCATAGGAATGGAGATCTTGACACCATAAACAATATTAATGAAGGTGAATTGAGCACTTAGGGACAAAATGTCACCTAAACTTTAGACTTCTTCTTTCTCTTTCCTTTCTTGGTTGAACAAAAATGGAGGCAAGATGAGAGAGAAAGATGAGATGGTGAGGTTAATGAAAGATATGATAAGATTTTTCCTTGGCACGATTTCTTTAGCCGACCTAAGCAAGAGAAAGGGAGAGAGAAAGAGTTTGAAATGTTGACTCAATCCCATGGTCCACATTTTGCCATATGTAACCATCCTATCTCCTCTATCATGAACTCACATATGTACATTCACACACAATTCCACCCCTTGTTCATTCAATCCTAGCCATTGATCCTCAATTACCTATGAGCTTTCTCTTCGGTAACTACCAACTGGCCGGTAACTTTTGTTTTTGCCCTTGATTATGGCAATTCTATCAAAATCACTTCTAAACTCATTCATACCATTCCATTAACATCACTATGTGTCCTCCCCTATATTTCAACCCATTTAGACATTAATCCATACTTAGGCATAAATATAGGGCTTAGGCATTGATTAAAACACAATCATATTTAATTCAGCTATAATTACATCACTTCTAGCATAATTAGCCCTTAATCCCAAATTAGCTTATTACAATTCTCCCCCCGTAAAATAAATTTCGTCCTAGAAATTTGTTAGACAACTTGAGCCATAAACTCCGGATTTCGTCTACGTATATCGGCTTCTGCTTCCCAGGTCACTTCTTTTTGTGTCATTCCACTCCAAATCACTTTCACATATGGAATGCTTCAGTGCCTGAGCTGTCATTCTTCATGATCAATGATCTGTTTTGGCTCCACCGCATATGTAAAGTTTTCTTGCAACTCGACTTCTTTATACTCCACAATATGGGATGGATCTGGTTGATATTTCTTTAGTTGGCAAATGTGAAACATATTGTGGAGCCTACTTAAGTTCGAGGGTAGGGCTACTCAATAAGCAACAGGCCCAATCCTCTCAAGAATTTCAAAAGGACCTGTGTATCTCAGGCTCAGCTTCTTCCACTAGATAGCTCTCCCGAGTCCCGTAACTAGTGATACCCTCAGAAAAATATGATCACTAACCTCAAACTTTAGAGGCCTTCTCCTCTTGTCAGCGTAGCTTTTCTATCGAATATGTGCTGCAAGAAGCCTTTTTCGGATTATTCGAATTTACGCTGAGGTTTGATCAATAAGCTCTGGCTCATAAAGCTTCCTCTGAGATAACTCATTCCAGCACAAGGTGATTGGCACTTTCTCCCGTACAATACTTCATACGGTGCCATCTGAATGTTCGTATGATAGCTATTGTTGTAGGCAAACTCGGCAAGTGGAAGAAAGTGATCCCAATTCCCTTTAAAGTCGAGGATACAAGCTTGTAACATATCCTCCAACATATGAATAGTCCTCTCTGACTGTCAATATGTCTGAGGATGATAGGCTATGCTAAATCTCAATTTAGTACCTAATGCCTCATGCAATACCCTCCAGAATCTCGAGGTGAATCGGGGATCTCGGTTGAAAATGATATTCTTCGGTGTGCCATAAAGCTTCACAATCTCACAAATGTAAATTTCTTGTAGCTTGTCCAGAGAGTAACTAGCATTGATCAGCATAAAGTGTGGTGACTTCATTAACCAGTCTACAATTACCCAGATCGCATCATAGTTCATGATCGTTAACCAGTCCACAATTACCCAGATCGCATCATAGTTCATCATCACAATTACCCAGGTCCATGGTCACACTTTCCCATTTCCATTCCAGAATCTCAGGACTCTGCAACAAACCTGGAGGTCTCTGGTGCTCGATCTTTACCCTCTGGCATGCAAGACACCCTGCCACATATTTTGTTACATCCCTCTTCAATCCCGGCCACTAATACACAGACTTCAGATTATGATACATCTTGGTCATACCAAGATAAAGAGTATACCGACTCTTATGCGCCTCATCCAAAATCTTCTACCTCAAATCCGGCTTAAGTAGAACACAAATTCTCTTTTGATAGTGAACTAGACCACTAGGTGACAAATCATAGCCCTGAGCTTCTCCCCGTTCGATTCTAGCCAGATTACGCTGTATCCAGCCATCTTGCCTCTGAGCCTCTTCAATCTCAGCTTCAAGTCACTTTCCCGTTGGGAAACAATATAGTTGGTACAGATAATCTGGTTGGACAAATTCAAGTCATGAAAATCTTCTATCAATTTTCCCTCTTGTATTATCATTGCTGCCACCAGCACCGTATTTCGACTAAGAGCATCTGCGACTACATTTGCCTTACCCGGATGATATTTGATTTCCAGGTTGTAGTCCTTAAGCAACTCTATCCAACGATACTGTCTCATATTAAATTCTTTCAGTCATATAAATACTTGAGACTCTTGTGGTTACAGTACAATTCTACCATCACACTATACAAATAATGCCACCAGATTTTCAAAGTAAACACAATTGCCACAAGCACCAGATCATATGTGGGATAGTTCATTTCATGAGGTTTGAGTTATCGAGAGGCATAGGCCACCTCACGTCCTTACTGTATAAGGATACACCCAAATCCCTGCTTACTCGTATCACTATACACAACGTAGGTCAAGCTGGGATCAGGTATAATCAACACAGGTGCCGTAGTCAACCTCTTTTTAAGTTCCACAAAGCAATTTTCATAATGTTCATCCCATACAAATGGCTGATCTTTTCTCATGAGCTTGGTCATTGGCAAGGCAATACGTGAGAAATTCTAAATGAATCTCCGGTAGTAACCAGTAAGACCCAGAAAACTATGTATCTCAGCAACAGTTTCTGGCCTCTTATAGTCCAATACTGCTTCCACCTTACTGGGATCCACAAAGACCCCTTCTCACGAGATAACATGGCATAGAAATTTTACTTCCGGTAGCCAAAACTCACAGTTACTCAGTTTGAGATAGAGTTGCTTCTCACGCAATGTATTCAACATGATTCTCAAATGATACTCATGCTCCTCCATACTCTTCGAGTATATTAGAATATCATTGATGAACACAACAACAAATTGATCCAGATATTGTCGAAAGACACGGTTCATGTAATCCATGAATTGGTTAACCTAAATGGCATTACTAAGAACTCATAATAACCATACCTGGTCCAAAAAGTAGTCTTTGGAACATCTTCTGCTTTCACTCACAGCTGATGATACTGATTGAACTATATTTTTAGATAATAATTTATAATTAAATTGGGATTTTTAATGTATTTCCTGGGACATTATCGCATTATTAAGCACTAATTTTAGTTAGGGACAGTTGTTTTAAATTAATTGCAATGATGGGCAAAATGGTCATAATTTATTAATTATTTTTTTGTACAATTGTCTCTTGAACTTTTAATGCTACATGGTGTTTAATATTGTATTGTAGGTGGTTTGGAAGAAAATTAGAGATTTTGAAGGTCAAATTAATATTTTAAAGATTGGGGAAAATCACAGAAAGGGCCCACATATTTTTATGGAAATTATAGTTAATGAAGAAAAGGGGACTAGGAAAATTAGAGAAAACGGCCCAAAATATTTGAAATTCGTAGTTGAGCCCAGAAATATTTTTTGAAATATGCAATTGAGTCCCTTAAAGAACTTTCCAAATCCTCACTTTAGTCCCTGGTCAAAACTTGCGTTTTGACCAGGGCTAACTTTCTGCAGAAAAGGGATCCAAAACAGAGACGGTAGAAGAGAGCCCAGACCCGATTCTGAGAGGCTGGGAATGGAGAGAGCAAGCTGAGTGATATATAGAGGGAACAATGCCATGCAAGGATCTATACGAATCACTTCCTCCTTCATCTTTCCTTGGTCGCCGGCGATCCTCCTCTCTCCAACAACCATCACCGGTGACCCTACTGCATCTCATCACCGCTGGCATTTCTTCTTCAACTCTGAGAAGCAGAGCACAGAGACGGGGCAGACAGTGAGCACCATAGCCTCAAACCTGAGAGACGCGTACCAGAACCGCTAGTACCTTCCATCAGTAGCCAGCCAGAGAAGTAATCATGGAGAGTTTCAGCTTGTGATGATCTTTAGTTCTACCGTACACCACCACCACCCATTACCTCTGGTGACATTTTGCAAATTCCGGCGAGTTTTCAAAGTCTGAGCTGTGGTTATTTTAAAGCAATAGGAGGCTAATCTTTGTCTCTCGGCAGTGGGGTTTGTGCTTGAGCTTAATGGACTATAAAGGGGAGTTTTGCTATATTCCATTAGTCTATAATTATATATTTGGATCGCCTAGTTTTAGGAATTTATATATATATAATTCTAGAACTGAGATTGATGTTAATTTTCTCTGTTGGTTTGATATTTATAGTTGAAATTGGATTTTGTAGTGTGAAGATTATGTGTGTTTTGAATTTCTTTGTGGTTGCAATGAGATTATGTTAATTAGCGTGTTATTGTCTAGTTAATATGGTTGATTTGTATCGTTGAGGGGTTGTTTAACACTCAAATTCAAGAAGACTCAATGTTGCATTATTCCAATTTCAATTGCACATTAAGTGGTTTTTAACAATATCTCAAGAGGTAGTAGTTAGCTATGTTCATATGAGCTATTATAAATTGGGAATATTGGACTCAAGTGTTATCTTGGGGTTTTTCTTAAGACTTAATGAGTTTTAATTCCTATAATCTTTTTGAGTAAGGTTTGTCACTTGTTCACTACCGAGAGCATCCATTATACATATCTTCACTTTCAATTTAACATTTCTCATTATTTTCAAAAATATAAAAAGGATTAGAAATAGTTTTATTTTCATGAATATTGATTTAGTGAAAACCAATTTCAAAAACCCCTTTTCTAACCATGTTTATAGCACTTAGTTTTCCTAGAGAATCAAAATCAAAGGCTCCTTGATAAGAGAATGATCCAGAGTTGTTTGTACTATATTGCATTTAATTTGTGGTAAATTGTGATTTGACCCCGAGGCGGCTAAGGTTGTGTAAAATCAGATACCCCAACCTTAGATTAATCTTTGAAAACACACATGAACTAGATAGTTGATCTAAAAGGTCACCAATTCTGGGAAGAGGGTATTTGTTCTTGACGGTAATCTTATTCAGTTCTCTATAGTCAACACACAAACGAAGACTCCCGTCTTTCTTTTTAAGAAACAAAAATGGAGCTCCCCATGGCGACACACTGGGTCTAATAAACCCCTTGCTCAATCAAATTTTCAATATGCTTTTCAAGCTCCACCATTTCATTTGGGGCCATACGATATGGGGCCTTTAATATAGAACCAGCTCCAGGCATAATGTTGATTAGGAACTGAACTTCCCTTTCAGGAGGTAATCCGCTAAGATCATCTGGAAATACCTCAGGGAATTCATTTACCATGGGTATACTACTCAAAGTTTCTCTGGTCTCCCCTTACACGAAGAAGAATACCATATACCCCTGGCAACCCTTCTTCAAACACTTCTCAGCTTCAGCTTTTGAAAGGAAATTCAAACTAACAGTTGGATTTTCAACACTTTTAGAAGCAGGATACACTATTCTCTTGTTCCCACAATCTAATAACACATTATTTGTCGTTAACCAATCAAAACCTAGAATGACTTCCAATTGGTAAAGCAGCAGATAAATCAAATCGATAACAAATTCATGCCCCTCCACAGTTAGCATGCAGTTCAAACAAACTTCGGTGGTCAATGCTTTAACATCAATCAGTGTTGACACAATCCAATCAAATGGCAATTGATGCACATGCAATCCCAGGCGCCTCATGCAATCATAAGCAATGAAAGAGTGACTTGCACCCGAGTCAAACTACGCTTGTAATGAATAGTCCTTAAGAATGACTTTACCTCGTATCAAATTAGGGGATTTTCGGGCCTCCTCGTGGGTCATAGGAAATACTCAGCCCTGAGTCAGCGATCTTTGCTCTAGTTGGGGCTGTTTGCATTTGTAGCAATATGGCCAATTTGCTTACAATTAAAACATATCACCCGACCCTCATAAGTCTTGCCATGATGTGGTTGGTTACAACGAGGACAGATCGAAAATGTAAAAGGAG
The DNA here is from genome assembly GCA_963210345.1 of Inga oerstediana. Classification (NCBI taxonomy): domain Eukaryota; kingdom Viridiplantae; phylum Streptophyta; class Magnoliopsida; order Fabales; family Fabaceae; genus Inga; species Inga oerstediana. The sequence goes on from OY723400.1 coordinate 62,556,673, forward strand.
TTCTCGGTTGATCATGACTCCCAAAATGGTAGGGCTTTTTACCACTGCCCTTTGATGGAGAGAATCCTTGGCCTTTCCGCTTCTATGAATCATTACCCTTACTGGGTTCACTATGACTACCAACAGCCTTAGACGGATACAACTCTCTCAAGTTATTTTTTGTGATTCGACACTCTTCAACTGCCTTGTTTAACTTAGTGAACAGATGAGTGACTAATCTCTTTTTCATCTCCCACCTTTAGCCACATATGAGCATATCTGAACTCCACTCTTTATCGTCCAAATGCCGAAGATAAGAAGAATTCCTGGATAAGATGGGACAAGTAGTCATCAAAGGTCTCCGTGTCCCCTTGTTTGATGTTTAGGAATTATTTTTCCTTCTTGAGCTGCACTGATTTGGGAAAATATTTCTCATTAAATTCTTGCTGGAAAAATTCCCAAGTCAACAGCACATTTCTGCTACGCAAAGTGAGGGAGACATTCCTCTACCAACGATCTACATCCCCTTCTAACATGTAAACTACCAGGAATGCCTTCACCTCAGATGGTCATCCCAAAACCTTAAAGATTTTCTCAAGCCGATTCAACCACTCCTCGGCTGCCTGAGGATCAAATCTACCTCTGAACATTGGAGGCAGATGCTTGCAGAATCTTGAGACCCAAAACTGAAGATCCCTTTCCTCCTAACTGGCACTCCATGTGATTCTTGATTCGGAACAGTATGAGGTGGGGATTCTAGCGTTCTTGCTGACCCTTCAGCAGTTTCTTCGTGACGAGTCTCTTCTTATGTCTCCTCCTTAGTAGACGGACCCTGATCTTCTCTATGTTTGCCTCTTTCAATTATGAGCTCTTCTCTCAGCTCAGTGATCATGTCCCGCTGATCTTTTATTAGTCCCATGAACTCTCACATAGGATATGGTGGATTATCATTGACTACCTCTACCTCTGGGTCTACTTGTTGGACTCTGAGATGACCCTTTATTTTCTTCATTCTACAAATTATTTTCTTGCTGACCCTTCAGCAGTTTCTTCGTGACGAGTCTCTTCTTATGTCTCCTCCTTAGTAGACGGACCCTGATCTTCTCTATGTTTGCCTCTTTCAATTATGAGCTCTTCTCTCAGCTCAGTGATCATGTCCCGCTGATCTTTTATTAGTCCCATGAACTCTCACATAGGATATGGTGGATTATCATTGACTACCTCTACCTCTGGGTCTACTTGTTGGACTCTGAGATGACCCTTTATTTTCTTCATTCTACAAATTATTCACTTCATCAATTTCATAATTAATGTATACACATTATCCACATTCTCATATATATCCACAATCATAAAGCATAGATGTGTATACTATCACCAATCATAACTATCTTCTATCACAAAGGCAAAGAACTAAGGGAGCTATCCTAGCAAATTCTACCCTTATTAAGAACCACATCTCTGATACCAATAATGTAACCCCCTACCTTAAAAACCATAATTGTATTTCAAAATTCATAATTAAAATGAAATAGAGATCAATAATTACCAAAAGTCATTTACAATCCCTTCCTGGTCTCAAGTTCCAATATCGAATATAATTACCTATGTAGCTAATCAAATTCAAACAAATCAGAGTGTATAATAAAGTCCCGGTAACTCCCGGGATTCATTCACTAAGGGTTTAAAGTTTCACATATAGAGGATTACAATTCTGTTCCAAAATAGTATTTACATCCCTAAAAATAATATACAGTAATCCCCAAATCCAAATAGATAACCAACAACCCAATAGTAATATCCCTACATGGTCTTAGTCGCTCCTTGTCGTCCGTTTCTCCTTGGAGCCATTTGCCCTGTCTAAAGGTTAGTCAATGGAAAGAATGAGATTCAGGAGAATCCCAGTAGTAACAAATCACTCATACAATATATAAACACATAGGATGTAAGATCATGTTTAGTAGCAACACAATGATGCATGGCTCACACCACGCACAATAGCACTCACGGATGTATACACAATGCGACAGCTTTCCCATAATCTCTATGCTCAATGCGACAGCTTACGCTATAATCACTATGATCAAAGCATCACAAAGCATGACAACATACATACAATGTTCTATACACAGTACAAGAGAAAGAGTCACTACCTTGTTCTTTCCTGACGTCCTTTGGCACCGTTGGCTCACGAGGATAGCAAATGTCAAATCTTATCAACCAAGATCAAGAACAGTGGATTAATTTCCTACTCTAATTCTCACTTTCAATAAAAGATTGAACAGAAGACCCTCCACGGAAGCTCAAAGTGCAAATTTCCAATGGTTGGCCGCGACCAGCTCAACCGTGGGCTGAGGCTAACGGATGTACAGAAACTTTTGGGCAATGGCCAGCTACTTTGGGCAGTGGCCAAGAGTAGGTCAGTAGGTTTTGGGCTACAGCCAGCCCCTTATGGGCCGCGGCCAACATATGGTCAGAAGGTTTTGGGTCACGGCCAGCCATATGGGCCACAGCCAACCTGTGATCCTGACTCCTGGTTGATTTCCAAACACTCATAACTTTGTGCACATAACTCATAATGACTCAATCTTTATATGGATGGAAAGCTTGCAATATGTACTACAATCTTGAAAAATGTCACAACATTTAGACACTATTTGCTTTGTCAAAATACCATGCAAAGTTGGCCACTTGCATAGCATTTCAGACTTAGCCAAACTCCAGAATTCCAGTTTTTACACAATGATCTCCAATGGTTCCAATTTCACACCAAACACCATTCTTACACAATTTTGCACAAGGAATCCATTGAAGCCATCAAAACAACCAAATTCCATTCACATTTGACATGTTCCACCACAAACACAACATGTCACACTAAAACTCACTCAAGTCACCACATTGCAATCCATTCCAAACCAAAATTCTAAACCAATTTCAAATGTACAAGGACATAATTTGACACCAATTCTCCCACCAACAACTAGCCAATTCATACATTTCAAAGTTAATCCAAAATCAGGGCAAAATTTGAAATTCCCAAAACCAAACCAATGACCACAATGATTATACCAAAATGTTTCAAATACTCACCTTTACTTCTTTCCAAAGCTACTTCTTGAATTCCACCACTTCCAAATTTTCACAAGTTCTCAAACTCCACTATTCAAAAATCTGAAACTATAGGAATGGAGATCTTGACACCATGAACAATATTAATGAAGGTGAATTGAGCACTTAGGGTCAAAATGTCACCTAAACTTCAGACTTCTTCTTTCTCTTTCCTTTCTTGGTTGAACGAAAATGGAGGCAAGATGAGAGAGAGATGAGATGGTGAGGTTAATGAAGATATGATAAGATTTTTCCTTAGCATGAGGCCTTTAGCCGACCTAAGCAAGAGAAAGGGAGAGAGAAAGAGTTTGAAATGTTGACTCAATCCCATGGTCCACATTTTGCCATGTGTCACCATCCTATCTCCTCTTACATGAACTCATATATGTACATTCACACACAATTCCACCCCTTGCTCATTCAATCCTAGCCATTGATCCTCAATTACCTATGAGCTTTCTCTTCGGTAACTACCAATTGGCCGGTAACTTCTGTTTTTGCCCTTGATTATGGCAATTATATCAAAATCACTTCTAAACTCATTCATACCATTCCATTAACATCACTATGCACCCTCCCCTATATTTCAACCCATTTAGACATTAATCCATACTTAAGCATAAATATATGGCTTAGGCATTGATTAAAACACATTCACATTGAATTCAGCGATAATTACATCACTTATAGCATAATTAGCCCTTAATCCCAAATTGGATCATTATACCCGCAGCTATTGTAACTATCGGCAGAATGCTACAGTGATTTTGCTCAGTGTTTTGTCACCTGCTACAGTTCTTCCATCCTCTACAGTAATCTCTGTTTGCTACAGTAACAGTCTGCTATAGTGTTTCTGTTGTGAATAGTGAACATGAATAGTGCCACTACTACAGTGCCCTATCATTTTTCCTAGTTGTGCCTCTTTGTCTTGTTTCAATCCTGTGGGTTTGTTTTTAGGTCTCCTTTCTTCTCTTTCCTCCTTAACATGGTATACGTGGCTATCAAAAGAAAAGCAAGGAAATATTTATTAATTACACCCAAATTAATTACATTAAGCTCAAATATTGTCCACAAAATAATCATATAAGGGAAAATAAATATGCAAATATTTTTCATATCAAATTCCCCCACACTTACCTCTTGGACGTCCTCAGACAAGGAGTGGCTAATAAGTGCTTATAACAAAATCTGAAGTGTCAAGTCATAAGTAAGAACACAATTGAAAAATAAAGAAATCATAGTATTCATGAATCAATGAAAATAGAAATTGGTAACTTTAATTGAAAATGAATAAACCGAGTTCGTAATTGTAACTCATTCTCCCAATCTCTCAAGTGTTTAAGGATAAGTGTTTCGCTTAAATTCAACCAAAAAAATTGGACTACCATAGGCTTGCTAAAAATATCAATCTCCACTACCTAATTCACATGCATAATTCAAATCAAAAGGACTTATTAAGGGTTATAATGGGGTTAAGGTAAAACGAATGCAAAACATAGTATGAAAGGCTAAACAAATAGAGCAATTAAAAAATGGGCTATTTATAAATAAATTTATTTCATCACAATAACCCACAATTCAAATACTTAATATCTTTCTTCTTCTTCTTCTTCTTTTTTGAATTGCAACTGTAAAGTTGATGATAGATACACTCCCACACTTTGTCAAAAACCCATTTCACAAGAATTTCAAATGCTCCACTAATCTTCTGAATAAGGTAAAAGCACTTGATATATCATTAAAGCACATCTTAATGGGTTGGTGGGAACAAAGAAACAATCAATTAGGCTCAAAGGGGCTTATCAACGATATAATTGCAAGGTTATCTATTTGGCTCTGGCTAAAGAAAATGAGTGCCTTTATCATTTTTGAATGTGCATGTGAGATGTAATTTCAACCAGATTGAAAGCAAGTTCTAGAGTGATAACTTAATAGGTGAATATCACACATAAGAGAAATAATCATTATAAGCTCAGAAGCTCAAGGTCAGGGGTTCTTAAACTCAGTTCATTCAATCTCAAAATTCATCACCAATCACAACATTCAGTTGTTCATTCATGCTCTAAAATCTCTAAATTCAATTGATCCATACTTAAAACTTATATACTTCTTATAATCATTACAAAGCACTTGAACAAGATGATTTTTTTTAGAAAAAAACAAAAACATGAAACCAATAAAATACGTCTCAGGAGTTAAGAATAACTCCTTACTCTTCTATTTGTTCACACCCCATTCATCTAATGGTTTTCACTAATTAACTCATTAGTTCTTTTTTTTTCAATTCTTCCCCCAACCTAAATCAGAAATTGTCCTCAATTTCTTCAATAGCTTAGAGAATTTGTTTCTAAAACACAAACACACAATAAACCAAAATGCTAAAAGTAAAACCAAAAGATTAAGGAGAGTTACAATCGAAGAGTGGTATTTGGATTCTGCTTCTGACTACTTTATGAAGATTGCCCATTTATTTGCTTGACTAATAGATATGTGTGAGGTTCATAGGTTTGCGATTCATCAAGAAGCTGATAAGCAATTGGTGCAGAAATTATAGAGTGATGAGTCGCTTGGGGTATGAATCCTGTTTCCACAGCATGATCAAAAGAAGATAACAAATTATCATAAAAACCATTAACATTTAACAATCCTAATGGCCTTTTTGTGAAAGTTTAACTTAGCCCAATATACAACACTAGAAATGCCATCTAACATCTCCAAACCACCAGGTAGAGCAATGAAAGCTTCAGCATGGTAAAACATTAGTTATTCGTTCAGGCAAGCTCGAAACTTGTAACTTTTGTCCTAAGGAAGAAGTGTGATCTTCCAATTCCTTCACCCTTACACTTAAACATTTTTTTTAATTCATGGATGCAGAAATAGCCACACTTTCTTTTAGGCCATTGATACCTTCTCCGTATATAAAGTTGATCCTTCTGGCAGCTAACGCGATTCCAAGTTCTTTTGATGCAGTTACAAACTCTCCATTCTTGCCTGAATTAGTTTCACCAAAAATGCAGATAGTTGTAAATCTACATTTTTGAATGATACCCTTTTTCTCTTTCTTTCTCTCAAACCATTTGAGTTTACAAGTAGAAGAATGCATATTTATAAGTCAAGAATGCATATTTAGAAATGAAAGAGTATATATTTATATTACTAAAACAACAACAACAAAATCATACAAATCACGTATTTTTTCAAATAAATTTGAAAATTTTTCTGACACAGATGACCGGTGGGCCATTACGTTAAGAAATAGAGGAAAGAAAGTCAAAAGTTACTGAAAAGAAAAGACAAAATAGACAAAAGCTACGGAAAAGATAAGATAGATAAAATAAAAGCATGATTATGTATAGTAGTTGTGATTTTGGCTCACATCTTCCTTTGGTTTTACGTCCAGTAACGGCTTAAACACTTTATATGAATTGAGGATTTGCTTCCCATCCAGTTTTTTTATAAAATGGCAAACATGGTCTTTTAATGTTAGATTCCCAAGACAATAGTACTCTTTTCTCTGTTGAATATATCCGCTAAATCTAGAAGAATACAATGAACATCACCACTCAGATGCATCTCAAGAGTTTGAATGATGTCATCCAGTGACTCCTTACTCAGTCCATCCTTTATAAATTTAATTTTATCTTCTCGATTTATAGAAACCATACCTTTACTCCTACAACATTAATAACAATTCCACCTTGCACATTTATGGCAGACATTCATCCTTTTAACTCTTCTCTTTTTAGAGTAAGAACTTATTCCCATTCCTGGCAAAGGTTTAAAAAATGATTTATGAATCTCACCTGCTAAACGTACCTTAGCTTCAATGATCCAGTGTACGTCCACAGAAAGGCCGAAACGCTTGAATATCTTCATTTTTTCAAGTTGACAGTTATAGATCTTCCTGAGCACATCTTTGGGAAGAATGGGGAACCTGTTCTTAAGCTTTACAAGAGATTCCTCCATGGTAACTTAAAATAAAAATGATGAAAACTAAAATCTCAACGTAGTGCAATGTGTAACCCCTTCCGTAATTGTTATTTGAAATACGTGATTAAAATGAAATAGAGACCAATAATAATCAAAACTCATTTAATATCCCATATTCACGATAGGGTTTTCTTAACTACCTTTCGAAATCTAATTCACCTGGTCTCATATTCACAACTCGATACAATTACTTCACGGAAATAAATCACATTCATATATATCAGAGTGTACAACATAATTCCTGGCAAATCCAGGATTCATACCCTTACTAAGGGTTTACAAAGGCCCATTAAGGGGATTACACAATATCCTTCCAAATACACATCCAAATATACATCCCAAATACATATCCGAAATATATACCGTTATCCCAACTACAATGATAACCAACTATCAAAATTACAACTTGAGGAAGTCCTTGCCACCTTGGGTTACTTGCTCCAGGTTCAATCCACCTACCTTATATAAAATGTTGGTAGGAAGGGTAAGATTCAAGAGAATCTCAGTAGAAAAACAGTACCAATATGCATGCAAGATAAGTGTTTAATGCATGACATGCTTGCATTACAGAAACTCATGCTCACACAATGACATATCTCCGTGCTCAATGTTTCAAGCAACATACTTATGGCCATAGCATAAATAGAAACAGAGCTTCAATCAATCATATATGTTTCACATAATCAAGCAAAGTAATAACAAGCATCAGTACACCAAAACAATTATCAAATACATGTAGGAGAGGTAAGTTCCCTACCCTTTCTTTCCACGTGTGCTCCAGCACCGGCTACTCATGATCAGAACGAAAACCAAACCCTATAAACCAAATCAAGGATATAGGGTTAATCTCTAATCCAAATCCTTACTTTTATATCACTTAAAGCTAGTTGTCATATGAGTCCCTTAAGTGTCTAATAATAAGCTCAACAAAAGCTTGAAAGGATTGGGAAGTATTAGGTTGGAAATCACTTTTCAAAATCACCAAGTAACAAAAATAGGGCTTGTTGTAGCCAAGAATCCTCTGGCTACGGCCAAAAACAGCACAAAAGGTTTTTGGCTGCAGCCAAGATTTTCTGGCTACGGCCAAAACATGCACAGAATGTTTTGTGCTGCAGCCAAGGAAACTTTAGAAATTCATAACTAATTCCAGAAAAATCAAAATGAGGTGATCCCAAAGCCCATTGAAATCTATTTAAGTCCTATTTACTGGAAAAATATGGACCATTACCGGAAATGATCACAAAAATACAGAATTACTCGAAATCCCCTTGTTGTTCCAGATTTGCACCAGTTTTAACGTCAAACTTTGGAAAACCATAACTCCTATTTCACAAAATGAAATGACACAAATTATATGTCCATTTTAAAGCTTGGATTGTGAAATTTAAGACTAGAAAGTTTCAGAATTTGTAGACACCATTTGTTCATTCAAAACTTTCATGAATCGTGACTACCTAGAACAGAGTTCACACTTGACAGCATTCCAATTTTCTACCAAAATGTCCAATAGCTCCAAAATCAACAATCAAACCTATTCTCACACATTTTTCCATAAGGAATCCATTGGAAACACCAAAAAAACCAAATTCACATTCCATTGACATGTTTCACTAATAATCATAACATGTCAACATAATTCACAATTCAAGCTCTACATTGCAATTGCTTTCCATTTCAAATTCCAAACACATTTGAATGATATCAAAACACATTATGACACCATTTTAACCATAATACACCATTCAATTCATCTAATCCAAAATCACATGAAATCAGGGAAAAATTCAAAATTCACAAAGCTTAACCAATGATCACAAAACTTAGGTCAAAATGCATCAAATACTCACCTCTTCCTCTTCCCAAAGCCAATTCCTTGATTCCTCCACTTTCCAAATTCTTCAAGCTCTCAAAACACCTTCTTTCACAAATCTAAAACCATAACAATGAAGCTCTCATCACTATGAACAACATTAAAGAAGGGTATTTAAGCATTAGAGGACCACAAACCAACCAAAACTCATCTTTTTCCTTTATCTTTCATCTTCCTTGCTAGACGAAAGTGGAAGACAAGAGAGAGAGTGGAGAGGATGAAGAAGGATAAGTTTTTTGGCCCCAATTAGAGCACTTGGCCGTCCTTAATGAAGAGGGGAGAGAGATGAGTGTTTGAAATATTGACCAAGATCAAGGGCTTGGTGTTAATAAATCTAAGTTAGACCGAGTCTAAGGGGTGGCCCTTAGAGTTATTTTGAAACTAGTGTAACCCCTAACTTAATAGCCAAAATTATAGTTCGAGACTATATCATTTAGTTAAAACAGAGACCAGCAGACAATTTAAAAACTTTTTCAAAACTTGTTCAGTGCAGTCTCACATTCATATTTCGAACATAATTGACCTACGCAGTTCGGTTTCATTCATATACATCAGAGTGTAATAAAAATTCCCGACAACGTTTGGGTTTCATTCACTTAATGAAGGGTTTATAAGGCACATTGCCTATTTTCAGTTTCCCATATAAGGGAATTACACAACTCTATTTAATATATACAACATGTACAACTAATCCCTAACAAAATATGACAACCAACTACCAAAATTTAAACATGTTTCACAATGACATATTTTACAACAGCATATTCATAAAGGTATATGCATAACGGCATATCCATACCGGCATGTTTTTTAACAGTATGTTTCACACGGCATGTTTCACACGACATATTTCACAACTTAATGATAAGACATGCATAGAATGTATCATACATAATATAAGAGAAAGGTCACTACCTTGTTCTTTCCTCTCGTGCTCTAGCACCGATCTATCACATGCAGTGAAAATATCAAATCCTATAAACCATAATCAAGGACGAAGAGTTATTCTCTAATCCAATGCTCAACTCCAAAACACTTAGGGTTGGTTATCATTTGAAACCTTTAGGTGGCTACTAGAAGCCCAAGCAGGCGCCTAAAGGGTTGGGAAAAATTTGACCAAAGACCCCCTTTTGAAAGTTGAAAATGTTGTTTTTAAGGGGTTGGCCGTGGCCAAGCCACCTACTGGCCATGGCCCATAGATGGTCAGAAAGTTTTGGGTTGTGGCCAGGATCCACTGGTCACGGCCAAAACATGGTCAGAAACATTTGGGCCATGGCCAACATCCTTGGGCCGCAGCCAAGAAAAGGTCAGAAGGTTTTGGGCCACTGCCAACAACTCCTAGGCTGCGGTAGAGAACTAGTCAAATACAAGTGGTCCACGGCACACATGATTAGCCACAGCCAGTGAATGGCCTGTTTCTTTGCTGATTTTCAAATGACCATAACTTCTAGCACAAACATCAAAATGACCTAAACTTTATACCATTGGAAAGCTTGCAATGTGAACTACAAGATTGGAAAATTTCACAACATTTTGACACCATTTACTATTTCAAAACCCTATACAAAATTGGTTACTTGCACAACATTTTATACTTGACCTTATTTCAGAATTTCCAGTTTTTCACCAAAGTGTCCAATGGTTCCCAAACTTCACAATGAAACCTAGTCCCACACAATTTTTCACAAGGAATCTGATAGCAACATCAAAACACTCAAAATCCCATCCCACCTATATGTTCTGTTTTGGGACAACATTAAAATACAAAACCTAAAGTTGCCAAATTTCACATTCAATCTTCCAAACCAATTCTATTGTCCAAAAGACACAGCAGCACACCATTCCCAACAAAACGCATCATGCAATTCATTCAATCCTCATATACACAAAATCAGGGCAAAAATCTAGACATTTTCAAAGGTCAACCAATAACCATATCATATATGTCAAAATGTAACTATCACTCACCTTTTTCACTTTCCAAGGCTTGTTTCTTAATTCTTCAACCTTCAAATTTTCTCAAGCACTCAAACACCTCCTCCTGAAAATCTAAAACCATAGAAATGAAGCCCTTAACAAGAGGAACAAGATTAAAGAAGAGAGTTTTAGCATTTGAGCCCAATTACTAGGCCAAAATGTAAGAAGTTACCTTGAAATTACTTCCTCTTTCCTCCTCTAATAATGGCTGCTGAAAATGAGAGCTTGGAGAGAAAAAGAAGATGATGAAATGATCTAATCCATCCCTCCCATGCCTATGACAGTCGACCAAGAGAGAGGGAGAGGGAAGAGAAAATATTTTAATATACTAATTTGACTTTTCACAAACTCTCTCTTTAACCAAGTCTTGCTACTTGTTAAAATCCTATGGTTTCTCACAAAAGTAATTCACCATTTAGTTATACCAACCAATCTCATTAGCCATTAGTCACCACTCTTACTATTTTTGTTGTAAATGAATTTTTTCTTCGGTAACTAACTAATTGGCTGACAAATTTTCCATTCATCCGATTTTGCCCCTGACTATGGCAATGCCTATTAAGTCATCATGTAATATCCTAAAAAGCGATTAAGGGCTAATGACTTCAAAAATGAATGTAATTATTGTTGAATAAACACTTTTGGAGAATGGGTGATGGGAATTTGGATGTTTTAATGATTCCAATGTCTTCCTTGTGGAAATTTATGTGGGGAGAGTGTTTATTGTGAAATTGGAACCATCGGGAACAATTGTGCAAAAGTTGGAAACTCTATCCATTGAAACTCTGTACAGGGCAGTCGATTTGTATGGACGTTTTAAATGTGCAAGTTGTGTCTAAAAATTCTGAAATTTTCCAGTCTCAAAATTCACATTCCAAGCTTCAAAATGGACATATAAGTTGTGCCATTTCAATTTGTGAGCTAAGAGTTATGATTTTCCAAAGCTTGGGATGGAAACTGGAATCTGTTTTGGAGCAGTATGGACTTTTGTGCAATTATGTATTTTTGAGGTTATTAAATGCAGTGATCCATATTTTTCCAATAAATAAGACTTAAATAGCTTTCCATTGGCTTTGGGATCACCCCATTTTGATTTTTCTAGAATTAGTTATGATTTTTCAAAGTTTGGGCAGAAATCTGCCAGAATTTTGTAAAAATCCGAAATTGATGGAAATTTAGTAAATAATTAGAAAATAATATTATATTATATTAAATCATCATCCACCTCCTCCATCAGCCCAAAACCGTGACATTCAGCTGCAATAAGAGAGAGAAGGTGTGAGAAATTCTAGAGAGAGAAGGAGAAGAGAACTTGTACGGTTTGTGGAGCACAAATTTGGGTGTTCTAAGGCTAGGGTTTTCAGCCACCTTGAGGAAAAGCTAGTGGGAGCTTGAGGTAACTTCCAAACTTTCGTATATTGCTTATTCTGGCTGCTGTGGGCAATTTAATCGGTGAAATTTTGCCGGATTACCATTGGTTTTAAAGTTTCGAAATGATATGGCTTAGGGGTTATGCTGCCCAAATTGGATCTTAATGTTAGTTGTAACCTAATGTAATGATTAATAAAGTTGTTAACAGTCGAAAGGAACACATTTACGGAGCCGAAACCGAAAAACACCGATTCTTTCCAAAGTATACCAAGATTTCGGCCAGGGCTAGATCTGAGGGTTAGAGTTGGATTTTCAATGATTTGATGGTTCCATTGAGTTTAGGAGCCAAAATTAGGTGGGGTTACAGTTGGTCACCTTTTCAGAAAAGGCCAAAAAAGCATAATTACGAAAATGCCCCTAAAACCCTTAAAGTGGGGCTGTCAAGGGTAATGTTGTAATTTGACATTGAATTTGATAATTTTGAGTATGGAAATGGATTCCTTGGGCGAAAATATGTCAGAATAGCCCATGTCAAAATTTCAGGAAAAGTACAGCCGGACCGGGTACGTCCGGGCTGGGTCCCAAGGGCATTTTCATAATAGGCTCATATAACCCCCAGAAACACTACGGAAGTGTTTAAATTGTATTTTGGAATTGTAGGACCAAGTTGTGAGCCCAGTGGTTAGCATGTTTTACGATGCAGACTAAAAGGTGGTCTTTGAGATAATACTCCCCAACCCTTTAGGCATGTGTCTAGGCTTCTAGTAGCCACCTAAAGAGTCCAAGTGATAACCAACTTTAAGTGTTCTGAAGGTGAGAATTTGGAATAGAGAATAACCTGTCGTCCTTGACTTTGGTTTATAGGGTTCGACATTTGTCCTAATAGCAACCAACCTGTGCCGGCGCATGTTAGGAAAGAACAAGGTAGTGACTCTTTTCCCTTATACTATATATGATACATGGTATGTTTTTTTGATCATTGTTTGTGTGTCTATCACCTGCGGCCCATCGGTGTTGACGGTGGGAGGATCGTACCTTCAGAACGGTGGAATCCGGGGGATGAGACTATGTGAAAGCCGTAAGGCTATTTGTGAAAGCCAAAAGGCTATTTGTGTAACCTTCACCCGCGGCCCATCGGTGTTGACGGTGGGAGGACCGTGCCTTCAGGGCGGTGGAATACGAGTGATGAGATTATGTGATTATGTGCATATGTGGCAGCCGGCATGCTGTGATGCTGCTTGATTTTCTTCCATGCTTTGTGATTACATGTGGTATGAGTGATTTGTTACAACTGGAATTCTTTTGAATCTCATTCTTTCCATTGACTAACATTCAGACAAGGCAAGTGGCTCTATGGGAAAGGAGACGACTAAGGGCGGATTGGGCTCCTTAGGGAGATTTATATTTTGGTGTTGGTTATAATGTTTTGTTGGGAGATCACCGTATATCTTATAAATGTTGTTTTGGAGACAGTGGTGTAATCCCCTAATGGGAATTTATAAACCCTTAGTTTATGTATGAAACCCGGGGGTTGCCGGGATTTTGTTGTACACTCTGCTATGTAAATGTGATGTAACTGCACAGGGTAATTATATTCGAGTTATTGAATTTAAGACCAGGGTAAGGCATAGATTTTGAAAATATTTGTGGAAACCCTTCCGTATGGAAGGGATTGTAAATGAGTTTGATTATTATTGGTCTCTATTTCATTTTAAAATACGTATTTTGAATCATAATTATAAAGGTGGTTACACATCACTTATCACATTTCTCATTCCATTACACCGTACCATGCGCCCTCTCCTTAATTTAATTCAATTTAGTTTTTAATACCACAATTGAGCTTAAATACAGAATTTGGGCACTGATAACTGGTCAATCAGACCACAGTTCACATTGTATTCTCTAAAAGTGTTTGCTTAACATTAATTACATTCACTTTTGAAGTTATTAGCCCTTAATCATATTTTTGGGGCATTACAACTAGCATGACTAAATCTCCCACATTTATTTTGAGTGAGGATTGCTTATGCCATTGTTGTGAGGGATTGCTTATCCATTGTTGATTTCCTTGTTTCTTTCATTTCATTAATTGCATCATCATTCCATTTCATTTTGTAAAGAAAAATCCCAAAAATAGTTTGTTTATAACAAGTTAATTTTAAATTTCATAAAGTAGTTCAAAAGATCAAATTTTCCCTTTCTATCATTTCGAGCCAATCATCACACTTAGTTTCTAGGTAATTAATAAAAGTCTCTTTGAGAGACTATCCGAGATTTCACCCTGTATTGCAATCCTTGGTTATTTTTGAAGAGGTTACCGAGGCACAAAGCCGACAACACCCTTCTTCAATTAGCCATGATCCTAACAATGATCGTGGTTAATCCTCTGATGATGAGTGGCCAGGTGATCTCTTTAGTTCATCTGGCTAATCACAACTATTCTTTTTTTTTTTGGTTTTATCATTTCGTATTTTTAAACATTTTGTAAGAAATAAGAATATATCCAACAATTCTTAGAAAGATACCATCATGAAATAAAATAAATAACATCTCTTACACAGTTCATTGTTAGTTATCGTCATGAAAGAACAACTGTCAGTAACACTTGTATGGAAGGGCTCATCCTAATGACCTATGAACATCTTCATTAAACTTATAGATAAACGTAAGAGAACTGCTGGCTCATCATCTCTGGACAAACCGAAAGAAGAACTCCTTCCACCAACAAGTATGGAAGGGCTCATCCTAATGACCTATGAGCTCCATCATATGGTACAGGTTTACCTGCAAGAGCAAGGATGCATGGATCAGTGTCTACAGAAACTTACCACTATCGTTCGCTCTTTGAATGAGAAGGTGGACAAGTTACTGGAGAAGGAAGAATCTTATGATGCATCAGGTTCTTAAAACACCTCTATAAATTTTTATTTTTACTTTATTTCTAAACTTTGTCATTTTTTTTTTTGTAAGAAAAGGTAGTTGCATAATCAACCACCAAATTTTTTGTTGTAAAATAAAGTGAAATTCATAATGCTTATTAAGTAAAACCAATCACTTATTAGAAAACCATGCAAAAAAAGTGGAATGCATAATTGTTATTAGGCTAAAGTATACCTTTAGTCCTTTATGTTTACTCCAAGGTTCAATTTGATCCTTTAAGTTTATAAAGTGTACTTTTAGTCCCTCAATCCTAACACCGTTAGTTTCATCTAACGGAAAATACTGACTATGCAATTAAATAAAATATGTTTAAATTCTAAAAATGTAAAAAGAAATTATTATATGTTTCAGCGAACTAATTAAAAAATATTAATTTCAACTCTCTTGGCGCTTCGATTTCTCTCCAGATAATTGAACAAAAGCTAGAGGAAGAAGTATCTTCCTGTTGGTGGCACCATCTTCAACCAGTTTCTCAACTTCAATAGGCTCCACCACTACATGATTGATCTCGCAAGCAAGTACAAGACCTATAGATTGCTCACACCTTTCCGGAACGAGATGTATTCCTCTGATCCAATCAATGTCATATACATTCTCAAAACCAATTTTGAGAATTTCGGAAAGGTTATTGTAACAAGGAATTCGCTTAAGGTTTTGCTTCTGGAATTATTAAATAGATGCAGATTCGTGTCTCTGATGCTAAAAGATTGAGCGGTTTGAATCATTAACTAGTTTCAGGATCTTAATCCAATTCCACGTGGCGAGAAAAATAACGGCTTAGAGTGGAAGGAGTGCTGATGATTGTCAGGAGAAGAGTAAGAAAATCGAAGAAACATTGGAGTGGAGAAGTCATTAATGGAGGAGGGTGAGCAGTGTCTATTGAAGGGAAGAAGATGGGGTAATTGTTCTGGTTATTATATTATTAATATTTTTTAATTAGTTCTTTGAAACATATAATAATTTCTTTTTACATTTTTAGAATTTAAACATATTTTATTTAATTGCATAGTCAGTATTTTCTGTTAGATGAAACTAACGGTGTTAGGGTTGAGGGACTAAAAGTACACTTTATAAACTTAAAGGATCAAATTGAACCTTGGAGTAAACATAAAGGACTAAAGGTATACTTTAGCCTTGTTATTAACAAAGAACTGTGATAAATGTAAATAAATAAATAATAGTTCTTTCGGGCGAACGTGGTGTAAAGTCTTAGGCACGATAACCCAAAAAAACCCCTACCATTCCTCTTCTATTTAATCATCTAAAACAGAATACACTTGACACTTAGTCTATTCGAATGAAACCCATAAGCATCTTAACCCTACTACTCTTATTGTCCTTTCCGGCCGTCGAGAGTCATTTCAATCGGATCCCACCATTATGGTTGTTATTAATTTTACAATTTGCTGAAGAAATGGGAGGCATTGGGGAGGAATTTATAGGGGGTTTCAGGTGGGAAATTGATATATTTTAGTTAGGGTTTTGAATGCAACTCGGATGCGGGAAATTTTAAAATAACGACTTTTAACTGTATGGCATGGATGACTAAGAAACTATAGATTTTGGTTCTTTGGCAGCATTTTGTTAAATAAACTACAGCTTAAATTTATGTGGTTAACAAGATTATTTAAAAATTTGTGAATGTGAATACATACATACAAAAAAGAATAATTACAGAGGTCAAGTACTTCAGTTTTATGATTTCAAGTGTATCATTGCATCACCTTAGAATTTAAGGTGACAACTGTCTAGAATATTATTTGAAGGACTAATTTAAACTGTAACCAATTTTTTTATATATGTTTTTTATACTTCTTTCTGTTTGATTATGAGAAGTGCCTATTTTTTTGTTTGTGGGTTCGGGGGGGTTTGCAGTCTAGTGTGTCGCCGGCCCCCCCCCCCCCCCCAAAATCTCATTTCCTCACATATTCGAAATATGAACGTCTGTAGAGAATTTTTACTCTACCTTGATTAAGTTAGTTTAATAAGGGCCTTGAAAGTCTTGCATATGTAATAAATTAATTCATTCTCAACTAGGCGATAAATTAATTAATTGTTAAATCCCTTTTCATCCAAACGTTGATTGTTACGTATTATTTTCTAATGATGTCCTTTCTGAATTTACTAAAAATTATATTGACTTGGAGCCTCTTGGCAATTCAATGAAAACCCATTGAAACTTCTTCTCTCCCCAAGATAGAAACCTCTTCTCTCTTCACGGTGGAAAAGCCAAAAGTAATAAATTTTGGCTTATGGTTTAAAGTAGGTTTTTTTTTTCAAAAATCCAATTGAAAAGAAGCTGATCCAAACATTTAAAAAATAAAAAGAAGAAGAAGCTAAAAAGTGGCAATTGAAAATGATCCAATTGAAAATGCACGTTTGGGACTCCAAACATGATCCCAAACACACCCATATATGTGATTAGTTCTGAAATACAAATTCCTTTACCAATAAAAGTTTATTCAGTTAATTAATAACTATTTGTCTCACACTCTACAACCACCATTGAAAGTGTGAGAAGTTCATTAATATAATCCATACATATATTAGAAATGCTATTTGAACCATGAGAACAATATTCATCGTAGGAAACTTTCATTATCCATATTGCATAAGCTTTTATATTCAAACAGAAATATCCTCACACTTTGTTATCCTTCAGATATTAAGAATTTACATCACTACCCAAAAAAAAGAAATCAGATTATTACCAAAGGATTATTGGTAAAAATTTCATCACTAAATTTACAAATGGATTAAGGACAAAAATTTTTCATCACTAATTTCCCTCATAAAGTTTTGCATGCAAATGAAAGTTTGGGAAGAGCACCCAATTAGGACCATCTAAATTTAATTTATGTAGTTCAGATTTAATTTTGTTTGATTTTAAATTTTTTTAAAACTATTGTAAAAAATTGATGTGGTTAAGAAAATCAATTTTAAACTGCGAACATATATACACAAAAAGAATAATTACGAAGGGCAACAATGCTTTAATTTACAATTTTAGGGTAAACATTGCATGACACTGGAATTAAAGGTGACTAGTGATTTTGGAAAATATTTCAAGGACAAACTTATATCTTAACCTAATTTGTTTTCTTAAAAATCATTATATTTTTTGAATACTTGTTTTTTTTATTTTAATTATGATTATGATAAAAATATGGTTTATTAACATTAACATATAGATGTATAGTTTTAATATGTACTGAATTTAAAATAGGGGTAAGGTGCATCAAGTACACTCACAAGTTTCTTTCTAGTTGTATCGACTACTCTAAACTAATCTATGGTGCAATTTCATCTGATCTTAACCATACGGTTGCCGCTGTTGTCATGACTTCCCATGGCATTGACTTTGCGATTTTTGTATACAAGTACGGTTAGCATAACTCACATCAAGCTTCTCAAGCTCACCGATCCTTCTTGGCCAATGTGGTTCATAATTAGTTTCTTATTGGGTTTTGTTCTTCTGACATCATGAAGGATCTGTTGGCAAAGAAACAAGAAAAGATGCAGAAAAGTAGAACAGATTTTGGGCAGAAGGTTGATTGGGAGAAGGGGAAAGCACTATAGGTTACTGAATGCAACTTGAAAAATACTTTAGGTTGTTTGATGAACACCTTAACCTTTTAACATAAAGATAATATCTAAAAAGGTTATTTTTTTAAAAAAATTTATTTTTATTTGAAAATCACTAGCTGAAAATTTTAAATCTGGACCGTTGAAATGGTATTTGAACCCTAAAGATCTTACCACAATGAAGAGCAATAATATGATGTTTCCGTCATCAGTATTTGATTAAAAAAATAAATCTTATGTTAGTGTACAATTTTGTTTAATCCTTTACTGCACTCTGGAGGGTTTTACTTTCAAATTATAATTCTTGACTATATACTTTAGAAATAGTTAATTAAGTGAAAACTGACAAATCCCTAATTTATTATATATTTTTACACTTTATTTGGGGATTTTTTCATATTAATTTTGTTTAAAATGCTTTAATTGTGCCTCATTGAGATTAAGAGTAAATATATTAAATTATGACTCAAAAGGGGCAAAATTGTCAAAATAATTGTAAATACTCTTAATCATTGATTTCTTGAGAGCATTTGATGTTGGTTAAATTGTTTTCAATTGAAAATACTTGAAAATTTAGATTAAATCTGAAAATGGCAATTTGGGTTCTTAATTTTAGAAATGATAGTTTAGTATCATGAAATTTCAAAATGCCAAATTAGTCTAGCCAAAACTCAGCGTTTTGGCAGCCCTTAGGTTAGCTCTTTCATCAGTTCTCAGATTTAATTGCAGAGTGCAAGCATGAAATAGAGATCACAGCCGCAACACATTACCTCCAGACCTTCCTCCTATAACCTCACAGCGCCTTCTTCCTCTCTCACCGGCGAGCTGCATCCCATCCTCACTACCAAAGAAACTAACTCAAACCAGAATAGAGTTGGGAGTCAGGGATCATGGGTGGCAGTGGCAAACCTTCAGACCTCACTGTCCACTTTTTCATCATCTCGACCTTCGCCTTCTCTCACCAGCGAGCATCATCTCCACTAGAGCCACGGAAGGAACCAAGAGCCATGGATAGAACAGAGTTGAGAATCGGGAATTTAGAGGGGGAGCTGCCATGAGATCATTACTATTTTCTTCACCATCTACAATCATCATCGTCAACTTTACCTTCTAAGCTCAAAAATCTAGAAAAACAACAGCATTAACCACCAGACGCAATCTGGAATTTCAGATTATCCACTAGGCCTTCCTTGATTTCACCAAGCACATTTTTCTGGTCAATTTCTCCATGGCTGTGCTTTTAAATCAGATGGTGATTTTGATTCTTGAGGCTAATTCTGCAGTGACTAGAGTATCATCCTCTTGAAGATGGAAGCTAAGGGCTTGAGTTCTAAGCACTAAAAGGGGAGTTTTATGTTTTAATCCATTTGTTTTGCTTTGTAATTATGATTTTCTGTTTTAGAGAATGTATTTATATTGCTAGAACTTTGTTTGAACCAATTTGTGATTTGAATTGGTTTATGTTGAACATTATGCTCATCAATATATGTGGTTACATATATGTTTCATTGTAATTCTCTTGATTCTCTCTATTCTTACATGGTATTGTTTGGATATTGAGTTGATTTTTGATTGCATTGGAACCAATTGAATTAACTAATTCATAATCACACACTAAGAGTGCTTAATAGCATCTTTGGAATAGGGATTCCTCTCTTTTGGTGGTAGACTCATTGGTTGATGGGAATTGGTATTTTAGGAAACTTAGTGATTTCATAAATTGCATACAAATTAGTTTTTTATAGTGTTTAAGAAGTGATTATTTTCTAGGTCTAGGAATAATCATGAATTAATGCACTAGACTCAATGGTGCTTGAGGTTTGGTATTTTAAGAGACTTTGGTTGCAATTGCTAGTGTTTAGTATTGATTTTTGGTTAGAAGGGTTAAGTCTTGCCCAGTGTGGAAGATTTAATTCATCTAACTCAAGGTAGCTCAAAGGATCTTTGGGTCATTTTTGACTAAGCTAGTAAATTGAACTCTCATTATCATTAGATGGACTATGATTGCCATTGCAAACTATTTTCAAGAGATTCACTTCATCCATTTCATTCACCTATCATTTTATATCCTAAAATATCAAAAACATTATCATTTAGGACTTTTATTATTTTGATATAGTTGTAGTTTCAAAAAATCAAAATTTCCCCTTTTTATTGTTTCATGTCAATCATTGTACTTAGTTTTAGGTAATTAATAAAAGGCTCTTTGAAAGAAGATTCGGAATTGCACTCTATATTGCAATTCTTGGTTTAATTTTGAAGAGGTTACCAAGGCACAAAGCTGACAACGCCTATTTTTAAGTGGTGCCATTGCCGGAGAGCCAAGTAATTAGTTCCCTAGTAACTAAGTGTCAATCTTTGATTGATTGGTACCTTGAGCCTTTAGGTTGCATTTTAATTAGTTTAAGTAGTTTTGCATGTTTTTCAAAGCATATTGCATCTTTCAATAGAAAATTTTGCAAAAATACCAACAAATATCTTGCTTTTCCTTCGTTTTTGCATTTGCATTCTTTCATTTTTCTTTCGTTTTTGCATTTACATTTTTAGGACATAGGATTCATTGGGATTTAATTGATTGTAATTTGAAAGGCTTTGTTAAATGAGGATCATAATTTTTGGTTTTACACTAATCTTCCTATGCTCTCAATTTTAGGGAATGATAAAACTTCAAGCTCTCAATTCTTGGATGAATCTTATGGCACTTGGAGACAAGAAGCATCTTCTAATCGCGCATATTCTCAAAAGCCTGATTTACTTCAACATGAATTGGATTCCCTCCGAGCAGACATAAATTACCAAGAAGGAGCCTCTGAATCTCAACATCCTTAGTATCTCCATCAATATTGTGAACCATGTTGTCCACAAATCCCTTATTTTGACCATGAACCCACTTTCCAACCACCTCAATCCCACTTCAACCGTACTTCTTAACCCTATCTATTCCATCAAGAATCACCCACTCTACTCTACCAAGAACTATCATCTCCATTTCATCTTCATCCATTTCCCCTACTTCCATGCCATGTAGAACTCCCTATGAACCACCTTCTCCATCATTCTATAAACGTCCACCACAATCCCTTACACCTCAACTTAGTGAACTTGATGCTTTTCTCACCTTGCCAAACATGAATGATAGAACTCATGCATTGAGAGGAATGTATGATGAGCTCAAGGTTGAACACTTTATGTTGTTCATGTTGAATGAGGCAAATGTGATTTCCAAGGAGGAGAAAGAGCGAATGGAGGAGATCGAAGGCTTTATTAAAGCATTTGCTGACCATGTGCTATGGATAAAGACTAGAGGAGAAGATGGAGCTTCATGGACTCATGACTCCAATAATAAGGGAACCAAAGAGCAAAAGCTAAATGCCACTTCAAAAGTAAAAGATTCCATAGCTCTAGTGCCTACTCCCACAAAAGATATAAAGAAAAAGCAAGTACATTTTCAATTACCAGAGGAGCCATTTCCAAATAATGGTACTATTCATGCTTTTCTTGAAGAGGTTGACGCTCCTCTTACTACTATTCTTGATATTGTGAGTGATGATGAGGTGGATGAAGAAATTATGATTGAATCCCCATAAATTTTTAATGTTGATGATGCTCACTGTGATATTTCTAATGTAGTTGTGTAGTTGATGATGTTACTTGCATGACCCATGCTTCTATGTGCAAAGAACATGTTCTTTTCCCTAGTTCTAGGAGTGATGAACACATTAAGCATGACATTGTGTAAAATGATGAATTATGCTTGGATGCTCAAATTGTGGTGAAGTGTGAACCTGGTATAGCTTAAATGGTTGTCTGAGTGATGCTTGCTTATATGATTCTTCCTCTCTTTCTAGTGTTAGCAAGCATGATGC
The DNA here is from genome assembly GCA_963210345.1 of Inga oerstediana. Taxonomy (NCBI): domain Eukaryota; kingdom Viridiplantae; phylum Streptophyta; class Magnoliopsida; order Fabales; family Fabaceae; genus Inga; species Inga oerstediana. The sequence continues at coordinate 62,579,365 of OY723400.1, forward strand.
GGATTTTTATGATGCTATTGAACTTGATGGAGAATACATTTTTCCCTCTTTTTTAGAATCTTTTGTTTGTTCATGTGAAAGGGAAATGACATGTGTTAATTGTTTGGAAATTGATAATTGGCTTTCTTCTTCACATGACCTTTGATTCTTCATCTAGTTCAATTGATAACATTAAAGTGCATGCTACCCTTGATAAAGGCCTTGAGAATTGTGCATCTTTTGATCCCTCTAGATTACATGGTTTAGGTAGTTCAATAAGGAAAGATTCAATGATTTTGATTGATAAAATTTTTAATGCAAATGAATCTTGGGAAAATCCCTGTAAAATACGCTGGAAATAGGGTATTCCCTATTTGGTACATTGAAAATCCAAATCCCTAATTAGTCTTGTTGTAGGAATCAGGGATTCTAAAATTCAGTGGAAAAGACTCAATTAGCCCTGAAAAAAATGCTGGCCGAAATGCATAAGAGTAGGAAAGAAAGGAAGGGAAAAAAAGCATGAGAGGAAAGGAAGGACAGTGGCGCGAGAAAGACGTAAGTTTCGGAACGGTTGAAAGCTGAAGACAAAGCGGAGGTAACCAACGGTAAGTAATTATTCTAGTGTAGAAATGATGTTGTATTGTGAATCTTCCATCTTCGTCTTCTGAGATTGTGAATAGTTGCGATGGATTTCTGGTTTTGGATGCTTGCTTTTATGGGTAAGGGGGTCGTTTGTTGAAGATGGATAAAGGTTGCAGCTTGAAGGTAATGGGAGATTCTTGATGGTTGTGCGGTGGATTTCATTGAGTTTGGCTGTAGGAATGGTGAAGATTGTGGGTTTTTTGTTGTGAACCATAATGGTTACTGCGAGCAGTGATAAACTTGAGGCATTTTGGTTGGGGGATGGTGTTGTTTTCAGTGAAGAAGGAGATGTGAAAAGATACCGTGTTATTGTTAATGGTACATGGAGGGTAATGCTGTGAGGGGTGTTGTTAATACTGAATGTGGAGATGTTAAATTGAATAGTGTTGTTATTAATAGTTCATGGAGGGTGATGATAGGGTGTGTTGTTAATAATAGAGATGGATAAGTTGAAATAAATTGTGATGTTAAATGAGAATACAGAGTTGTTAAAACATACTGTAAAATATAACGTGTTGCTGTTAATAGATATAGGGTGATGATATATGGCCGATGTTGTTAATGGTGAATATGACGGTGCTAAAACATAGGCGCTTGTTGTTAATTGCCCCTGTTTGATGATAAAATGAGCAGTTACTGTGTTTCATAAAGAATGGCTGACAAAATTACTTAACTATATAATGATAACTGGCTTTGTTTAATTAATTATCTGTTTTTGTTTTTTCTGCTTGTAGGCATGTACAATGACATGCAACAAAGGCTCAAAATCTGTGAAGGAACTATTTTGTTATTTCCATGCTGGAGGAAAATTTGTGTGGAATGATGAAGGTAAAATTACATATAATGGTGGTTATGTGAAGTTGAAGTGCCTGAAAGAGGTGATAACACTTAGAGATTTGAGGTTGATGATATCATCATGGCTTGGTATTGATTGCAACATGTGTGAGATGAAGTATACAGTGAGGTTTGATGAAAGCATACTAATAGATCTAAATTATGATGGTGAAGTTGAAAACCTTTTTGAATATAATGAAAGGAGCGGCCATGTGTATATAGAAGCAAAAGGAAATGATGATGTATGCCACATATCAGATGACCCGCAAACGTAAGTGCAAATTTTGTAGGGATGATAGTTGTTATTTGTGAAACTGTTGTAAGTTATTAAGTAACAAAAGTTGTTATTATAATTGATTGCAGGTATGTAAATTCCTTGGGAAACCAAGATGAAGCGTGGTACTGTGAAAGTGTTGCTTTGTGTACGACGGCTAAAATTGCTGGAGGATCTAATAAGCTACTTTGTGGAGTAGAGAGTGCACCTACACCTAGCCCAGAGTTGAACTGCACAAAATGGAGGGGGATAATTTCATGAGTGATGTAGACATTTGCACACGCGGATACTTTTAAGCAGGCTCTGTACAAGTACAGTATAGCACACAAGTTTGAGTTTGAATATGTGAGAAATAGCAAGCATAGCATTTCAGTAAAGTGTAGGAGTTTAGGTTGTCCTTGGAGGGTTGCAGCAAATGCTATCGGAAAGACAACTCCAATACTACGTGTGACGACATTCAAAGATGAATATTATCATAGTGCACAAGACAATCTTAAGGTGACCCATGGTAGAAGATCTAATTTGACATCTTCCATTATAGTTGATGAGGTGAGAAATCACATTGACAAACGTCCCAATGAAATAAGGAAGATGTTGCAGACAGAATATGGTGTCACCCTTACATACAAGCAAGCATACAAGGCGAAGGAAAAAGCGATGGAAGACATACAAGGTAGACCAGAACAATCTTATATGTTAATACCTTGGATTTGTAAGCGATTGAAGGAAATAGATGACAAAACTATTGTTGAGTGGGAAGCAAGTGGGAATAACATGTTTGAGAGAGTATTTATTGCATATGGGTGTTGTATTGAGGGATTCATGGCTGGTGCAAGACATGTGCTATACATTGATGGAACCCACTTATCCGGACCATACAAGGGAACAATGCTTTCAGCTTCTAGTTATGATGCGGACAATGAAATTTTGCCGTTTGCAATAGCAATTGTAAAGGGGGAGACATTAGAGGATTGGCCATGGTTCTTACAGAAGATTAAACAAATAGTTGGGTCAATCGAACTCATAATAGTGTCAGACCGTCACAATGCAATTAAAGCGTCAGTGTAAATAATTTTTGGTAGTGAACGGCATGCTTATTGTTATAGGCATGTGAAGGAGAATTTCTGTTCAAAATTGCTTAAATTAAATAGAGGCAAGAGGAAGCCAAGTGGCTGCTCAAAGGAAGATGCACTACGGTTGCTTGATAATGTTGCATATGCAAGGTTGGATGCAAATTTCGAGAAGGCAATTGATTACATGCACAAATCCTATAAAGAGATGGCTAATTGGTTGATTCACCATGGAGATATCGTTAAGTAGGCGCTGAGTAAGTTTCCGTTCCGAAGGTGGGATAAGATTACAACTAACATAGCCGAATCATTTAATGCGTGGCTGGTGAAGGAAAGAAAGCACAATGTCGCACTACTTATCCATGAATATCATGAGAAGGTTGCCAAGAAGATGTATGCATCGAGTATGGCAATGCTGAAATGGAAAAATGGTGTTGGGCCCAACATAGAGGCCATAGTGAAGGAAAATGTTTGTCATGCTGAACATATGTCACCAGTTAATTATGGAGGCGGTAGGATTTGTGTCCATACCAAATATGGATCCTTAAATGTTGATCTTCGTTTTTGTAGTTGTACCTGTAAAGTATGGCAAATGTCGGGGATCCCTTGTGCTTATGCTTGTGCAGCCATCAAGCATGTCCATGGCAATGTCTATGACTATGTGGAAGGATGCTACAAAATAACAGCCCAACAAATGATTTATAAGCGTTCCATGACTCCAGTTGTGACAATCGACAAGCCAGACCCAAACAACTATATGCTGGGTCATCTATTTGCTCAGACATTGTTGCTGCCACCTAGGACAACTAGACCTGCTGGAAGGCCAAGAACTAGTAGGCGTGAATCACAATTCCAGAATAAGAAGATTTACCATTGTACAAGATGCCATGAAGTGGGGCATACTATACGGAAATGTACAAATCCAAATCCAAACTGAAGTTGGTAAAAATTAGCTTTTGAAGTAAGCATTCTGCAGATATAAGGAGCTGCAATATTTTGAAGTAAACAAGTTGATACTAATAGAAATTTTCTGAACTTATCCTGCTCATAGTTAGCAAGTCTATTGAAGTAATATGTATAGTTCTTTTTTAGGGAAAGGGGTTGCTGCATATGTCTTCATTTTTTGGTTGTGACAAGGAAACATTAGGGTGAAGTGCAATGTTAATGTTCCCTTGTCATTAGTATCAAACATCCACTGTCACAACTTTAAGAGTATATCTTATATAGTTATGTAATTATGCAGCACATTATGATATAAGGTTAATGTAATTATGCCACATATAATCCTATTATGTTAATGTTATCATTGTGTTGTGTGACAAAGAATTTGGCCAAATTTCCCCTGTCCATATCTGTGCTACCCTGGACCTGTACTGTTGTAAATTTTTGAAGTTGTTTAACAAGATACGACAGTTGTTAATAATAGAAGCGTAGTTGTTAATACTGAAGTTGAAGTTGTTATTTCACCTCTTTTTTTTATAGGTCAAAGAAGATAAAAACGTTGTGAAAAATGAGAGTATAACAATGAACCTTCTGTTGTTAATGGTCCCCCACTTGTTGAACTCCAACGCTACCAATGTCATGTACTTTTCTGAACTCTTGAAGTTGTTTAACAAGATACGACAGTTGTTAATAATGGAATCGTAGTTGTTAATAGTGAAGATGAAGTTGTTATTTCAACTAATTTTTTCAGAGGTCAAAGAAGATAACAAAGTTGTGAAGAATGAGTGTGTAGTTGTTAAATATGAACCTTCCGCCGTTAAAGATACCCTACTTGTTGAACTCCAACGACAAGTACTTTTTTGACGTTATTAGTAGTTATTAGTAGTTAATAGTGAATTGAAGTTATTATTTCCCCTTTTTTTCAGAGGTCAATGAGGATAACAAAGGTGTGAAAAAAGTGCCTGTAGTTGTTAAAGAAGATACGAAAGTTGTCAAAGAAGATAAGAAAGTTGTCAAAAATGTGCACACATTTGCTAATGGTACCCCACTTTTTTCTATTCGAAGCTACCCTCAACATGCCCTTTTTTGAACTTTTTGAGTTGGTTTACAACAAGCGAAAGTTATTCAAAAAGAGAAGCACGTTACAGGCAACATGTATAGTGTTTCAATCTCCTAAGTTATCAAACAAGATAACCTAGTTGTTAAAAAATTACATATAGTTGATAATATAGAAACACTCCTTGTTAACCTGCATAAGTTGGCAAACAAGATCAAAAAGTTGTAAAACAAGAACTTGAAGTTGTTAAATATGAACTTCCTAACAGTGGGTTGTTACACATGTCTCATGGCATGTACACTCTTCTCCATTATAATCATGTACCCTGGGCAGTACGATAATATTGGAACTTATTGGGTCAAACGTTGATGTTTGATTGGCTGCCGGGATAGAAGCTCCATAGCATCGAGTCTTGATGAATTTTGATGGTGATTCACCAGCCACCATATAATGTCCCTCCTATATTGTTTGACTTGAGCCTGTACACAACCCAAACAGCAGTAGTTCAGTTTATTGTACTTTCGAAACCATACAAAAGTCAACATACATATGAACTATTGTGGATACCTCTGTGTAATCAAGTACCACAGATGGACTCCATTGGAACAACCAAATCAAGACGTGAACACCGCAATCAAGGCTACGAAATCCAGACAGCAGTCATATATGCAAAAAAATAAGGAAATGGATACAACAGTGATATTCACAAAATACAACAGTTAATTCTTACAGATTATTTTGCAGAGGTACTTGAGCACGAATGATGTCTATCTGTTGCTTCTTCCCATGTCGATTGTTACTGACGAAATCCACTATATCAATAAATCTGTCCCTCTACAAAAAAAACACAAATATTTGGGTTCAGTTGGGGAAATTGAATTGCTAATGAAATTTAAATCCACGATGTTAAAGCATAAAGTTCATTACACATGTCTCTGCTGCCAATGATTGAGGATATTCTAAGGCGCTATTTTTCTTCCTTTTCTTGGTGGTGTCAACAATGGGTTTCATTGAGTCTAGAATATAGAAATTCCGTGTTTTTGGATCCAAGCCTATACAAAACCAGTGATCTCGGACAAGTACAGGCCCTAACAGCAAATCACAATATGCAAGATTGTACCCTAATCGATCAGGCAATAATTGGCCCTTGTAATCTGAAGGTCTCCAATTCTTTCCTTTGCCAACGATTTGCATCTGCAACAAAATTTATATCAGTACCCAATAAGCTAACATATGAATACCCATAATTTATTTCTTGCTTACCATAAAGTCAGCATAAAAAATATGCCTCTTCACTAGTCCATGTAGTTTCAGATCTGCCATCAATGCCTTGCAAACAATGGACACCACCTGAAATGCACAAGTACGTAATGAAGATATCCCTATAAACTTAAAATACAAAGTCCTGAAGCCATGGTAATACTGACCCGATGTTAACCTTATGGATTCCACCTAAAGAATACAGCTCATCCCGAGTGACGTATTCATCTTGCAATGTAACCAATTCCCTGTAATAGTTTTTTATATAAATAGTCAATACAATGTTGCAAGAAAAATATTGCACGTCCTCTTCCTTACAAGTACAACATGAAACATACATAAATCACTCACTTTTGGCCATCAATGGGTCGAGGATATTGAGAAATTAGTGTGAAAAATATTTCCTTGTTATCAACCACCATCTTCTTTCGCGATATGGCCTTAGGCATGACAAAGGGGGACTCGATTTTCTTTTCTCTTCTAACCCTAGTTGATCTTCGTAACACATTATCCTTGGTAACCTCTTCCTCCTCTACAATGTTTGCTCCTTGTCTTTGACTATCTGAGTCACTTTCATGTGAGTGCCGCTCATTTTTTCCATTATTCTCTTCTTCTTCAACATTGACAACATCCTCTTGTTGGTCTGCTCCTTCTCTTCCAACCTTTTTATGTTCCCCTCTCATCACTTGAACCTTTATCAACTCCTCAGCAATTACACTCGTCAACCGTCTATACATATCTTTCAGGTCCTGAAGCAAAAAATTAAATCAAAACTTGTTACACACACATTTGTATTAATGCATACAAACATTTACAAATTAACAAATACCTGGTCCAAATGATCAATTCCAACGTTTCCCTCTACAGCAACATTCAATTTAGATGCCCTTGCTCCAAATATTATGCCCATGTTGGTGTCCCTCTCTAACTAAACCATGGTTTTTAATCGATCCTCAGTCCAGTAGTTAACAGCATCAACACACTCATGTTTCTCAGTTGGCATCATTGCAAAGTGCTCACCAAAAAATATCTACCAAACAAATAGCAAAACAATAACTTAAATACTTGCCACTTAAAGCGTACCATAACATAAGTAAATTTAAGTACATACCAACAAAAAGTATATGCATCCACCGACATTGGAGTTGCCCCTCTTGTTGTTTCTCACATCCCTTACATAGTCTTCCATCTCTTTCCACAAGTCCTTAATTATAAAGGTCGCCCAATCAAATTTCTGAAATCCTTTCATTGTCAAACTCATCACCTTCAGTAATCACTCACTAACCTTTGGGCTTGCAGTGGGAGCTAGAAAGGTTCCAAGTGTGTACAACATAAAAAGGAACTCAAAATTTTCATTGTCACTGCCGTTTACAATAGCCTCTACAATGTTACTGTATAGGCATTTTGAATATTCACTCTGTAACTTTGTATAAACTGGGTCATCATCATCCACCTTAGTCCTCATCACATCCCCACAGTGGGGAAGCCTAAGTAACTGCTTCACATCTAATGCAGAAATTTCACATGTCTTGCCCCTGATTCGGAATTTATGTGTTGCTGGATCATATGAGCGAAGCATTGACACAATCAGATCTTTTGGCAGTTTCTTGCAACCTCCAACCTCTAGCAGCTTGCTGAATCCTAATCTCTTCACCCTTTCCTTTAAACTTTAATCTTTATTTATGAAGTCAACTAATTGCTTGAATTGCCAAATTGAGCAACGAGTGATAAAAGCTACTTTCCTCTTTGCACTCTTCTTCTCTTGTCTTTCTTTCTTAAGTTTCTCAATGTATTTAGACTTCTCACAATATTCCTTCCTCTCTTGGTCACTCAATGCTCTCCATGCTTTTAGGACCTCATCATTGTGCACAACACATTTGTCAGATTTATGTGGCTTAAATTTCTTAAAAAACTCAATTCTAAACAACTGCAACCCATTGTTTAAGGTCTTACATGTATCCCCCTTATACAACACTTTCTTCCCTTGTTCGTCTAAGTTCTACCCTTTTTCCACCACCTTTTCCCCTTCTTTAACCACCATATGCCCTTCTTCACTTTTGTTCTGCCCCTCTTTAGCCCCCTCCTCCCCTTGTTCAACCACCATCTTCTTCTGCAAAATAGAGTTATACAAACTTCAACCTCTATAACTGATTGGTAAAAAAATATCCATGGTTTGGTTTTTTCAACCTCATAGTTGTGTCATTACTGTAGAGCCTGAACTTGTTATTTCCCCCCCATCTTGTTGTCCTCATAAGTTTCACTGGCCATGTTTTGGTTTTTCCAGTCATAAGTTGTTAAACAAGAATGGATTGGTGTTATTTCTTAACGTTGTGTTGTATCTATAGAATCTTAAGTTGTTAATTAGCCCTCCAACTTGTGAGTGTCAGAAGTTTCCCTACCATTCCTTGGTTTTTCAAATCAGCAGACAGCAGTTGTTAAACATGAATGAAAGGTTGTTATTTTTAAACATGTAGATGTTACTGTAGAAACTTAAGTTAGTGCTCCTCCCCTTACTTGTTAGTCTCCCAAGTTCCACTGGCCATGTTTTCATTTTCCACATCAGTCGTTGTTAAACAAGGATAATCAGTTGTTATTTTCTTACATGGTATTGTTATTGTTGAAACCTTAGTTGTTAATGGCCCCCCAACTTCGTACTCTCGCAACTACCCCTGGGCATGTCTTTCTCAATGTTAAAAAACACTTGTTAAATTTATGCCACAGTTGTTATTTTTTAACTAGGTGTAGTTACTGTACAACAAACGAAGAGTCAAACACTTACCATTCCCACTTCCCTCTCCATATACACATCAGACAAAGACACATATCAAGAATTTGATAGAAAACCCAGGATATTACAATCCCTTCATCCACTACATACAGGATGTTCTCAATGCGGGAAAAGGGCAATATACCACAGGAAACAAGTTCATCACATTATTGTTCACCAATTGAAACCAGTACCACCAGAGACAATCACAAACAGTCAAAGGCAACACATGACAGCAAATAAGCACGTCTTCATATTGCATTTTCCAATTATTATATGAACAGAAAATTTAAAAAAAATGCCAACTTACCGCCATCGACCGTCTCCACGCACCCCACAACTCTCGACGACGCTCGAACTCCATACAACGCCGCCACAAGCCTCTCACAGAACCTACCGCTCTCAACTCTGAAAACCACCGCAGAACGTCACCGAACCACCGCTCTCAACTCCGAAAATCGCAGCCAAAAACCACCGAAGAACCTCCCGTTCCTGGTCGACAGCGCCCCCCATCGAAGAACCTGCCGTTCGCTTGCCGACAACCCCCCATCGTCTCTCCCCCCACTGTCAGTGACCGAACTCCGCCACCGACCGTGACCAGAAATTCCCTCGTCCCCTTCGCCTTCAGTGTTTTTGCCCCCTTCACTCTGCCCTACCACACGGTCCACAAGATCAAAATGCTCAAGGTTATTTAGAACTGAAACTTAAATCATTTATGACTCCCCATATGCCTTCTTTTCTTTCCCGCCCATGCACCTCGTCAGTCTTTTCTCCAGGGCTAGTTGAGTCTTTTCTACTGAATTTTAAAATCCCTGATTCCTACAATAAGACTAATCAGGGATTTGGGTTTTCAATGTACCAAATAGGGAATACCCTATTTCCAGCGTATTTTATAGGGATTTTCCCATGAATCTTTCCATTTAGTTCTTTCTTGCGATTTACCACCTAATATAGAAAATGCAAATACTTGTTTTGAAATTTTAGGTGGTGATAGCTTGATCAATTCTCTTTCTTTTTCTATTCTTTTAACTCCTAACTCTTGTGATTGCAAAAGTGATGTAATACACTCCAATACTAAGTTGAATTCCACATTTTCACTATTGTAAACATAAGAGAATTTTGAAAATGTGACTACTTATTCAGTTCCTACTTAAGGGAACCAAATTGAATTTCTTGGTTGTGAAGTTTACTTGAAGAAGCTTGTCCATGCAATGCCTATGTTTTATTTTAGATCTCTCCATATATTTGTTTTTGGACTAGATACTGCTATTGGTCTGGTGTTTCTTGTACAGGAACCTTCACTACCACAAGGGTATATTCTAGGAGAAGTGGTTACAAAAAGGAAATGCATGTTTCTCATATGGGATGAGAACTTCTCCTACAAGAGTCTACGAAGATTTAAGCCTCAGGTTGTCTCTTTCCTCATTGTTTTTCTTTTTCTAGGAAGTAAATAAAAGCTCCATGTTCATATACCATTTTCACTTTGCACTTAATCTTTGCTACATTTTGAACTTCATTGTTAGACTCACTTCACTTGTTTCTTTCTTCTTCTCATTATAGTGATTGTTGACGTGTTGTTCTTCAATCTTGAATTGGACTTCACAACTTACCACTTCACCAAGCACTACTATAAAAAAGCAAAGCTATGGCGCTTATAATTAATTAGCTGTGGCGCTAAAGAAGTGCTACATATCTGGACGCCACTAAAAGAAACTATGGCACTGGGAAGCGCCACAACATTTTAAATTTTTTTCATAAAAAATACCCTCCTGTGGCACTTGGTGGAGGAAGTGCCACAAGATGGGGTCTCTTGTGGCGCTTGCTTGACCAAGCACCACAAGAGATAGGACCTATTGTGGCCCTTGCGTCAGCAAGCGCCACAGAGGTACCTTCCTGTAGCACTTGCTCAAGCAAGCGCCACAGGAGGGTCCTCCTTTTTTTTCTTTTCTTTTTCTTTTTCTTTTTTCCCTTTTCTTTTTTTTGGGTACTTACTGTGGCCTTTATTTAAAGAAGCACCACAGAAACTCTTTCTTTTTTGTATTTTTTGTTCATATCTTTCATAATTGTACAGTATTGCACACTGCATGGTCTAAAAACATTTTGTATCTATATCCACAGTACAACTGAATGAAGAAAAGAAAACAACAATGATAGATAACTTCAAAATGATACAAACAGATGATTAATTAGTTAAAGTAGTACATAAAATAATTATACAATATATTGTACGTGAATGAATTATACAACAAATTCAACTTGAATACATGCATGCATGACACAATAATTGCCAAGAAACAGCACAACAAAAGCCAGCAACTAGTGATGAATTAAATATTATAGCTACCCAGAGATTTTCCTAAACACATATTCACACCATTCCTCAATCACTTTATTAAGCTACTGGTTAGTCAAAGTGTCACAATGTTAATCTTCATAATACTACACATATATACAATCAGCCACACATTAAAATGAATTAAAATCAACTAAATGAAATTATCAGGAACTAATTAAATTTAATTAAAACACAATATGAAGTGCAACTAAATGACTTACTTTTTAAGGAATAAATGGCTGATCATGCGTAATTACATCCTTAATAAATTTCATGATGTAAAACCCACAATCATTGTCTTTGGGTTGGAAAGGGCATTGCAAAATATAATGCAATATTTAACTCTTTTTATGAATAAAAATTTTTTACTAACAAAGTTTGAGTAAATTCATATATCAGTATCAGTATTTTCTTCCAAGGATAGCTAAAGTGAGGGTCAGCAGCTTTAGAATAGCTTAAAGAGATAGAGGCGCGATACGCAGTCAATGTGCTAACAAAAAAAAATAGAAATTGATGACTTTTGGTTATTCAATCACATATGCAAATATTTACACATACGGACGTACGCTTACCTATTGAACAATAGTAACATATCAAAACAGTTTTGTGGAAGACCATCTTTTAGAGGATCCACATAGTAAATGCGAGGGCCTGAAGGTTCTACTGGATTGATAACTATCAATATCCAATGGTGCCTAAAGTATTTTAAAAAAATTAGTTTTAACAATCATGGTGCGATAAAAGTTAAACAATAAAACACAAATTATACCACTAATAACTTACCCTACATTGTATGGTACTAAAAATAGCGTAGTTGGTGTCGCTCTCTTTCTAAAGTAATATTTTAGATTACTAGATTGCACATTTATATCTACTTTAACCCTATGGTAGCCAACAAAAAAAGGGTTGACAAATATGAATTGGATCATGTTTGTATCCATTAAGATCTCATTGTACAAATGCCTTGTATAAAACAAATAGTATCATGAATATCAAAGGAAAAGGAACAAGAAATATCAATAACAGTAAAAATCAAAAGAAAAGGAACAAGAAATATTGATCAAGTACCTTATCCAGATGTTGATAGCTGAAGCACTAACCCAATCACGAGTACATATATTGTGCACGACCTCGGCAGTAACATAATCAACTAGACAGCCAACATTGTAGATATGTCTTTCATGACGTATTTCATGTCCTCCTGTAATGATCAATTGTGGAATAATCGAAAATAATTGAGCGCGATATGAGGTTGGTCTTTTTTTCTCTGTTGGCTAGCTGATGCTTTTCACATATAGGGCATGCATCATATCCTTTGACGCTGTATTACGACAAATTACCATAAGCAGGGAAATCATTAACTATGCCAAACAACATGGCTTTCAAAGTGAAACTTTCTTCCATGTACCCATCATACACACTGACGCCTTCCTCCCAAAGTATATTCAAGTCATCAATTAAAGGAGCCAAGTATACATCTATATCATTCCTAGGTTGCCTTGGCCCTGAAATTAACATGGACAACATCATAAACTTACGTTTCATGATCAAGTGTGGAGGAAGGTTATAAATCATCAATATCACTAGGCACGTGCTATGTGTACTACTCTGAACACCGTGCGGATTAATTCCATCAGTTGACAGTGCAAGACGAAGGTTCCTTGCTTCATCTACAAAGTCAGGGTACTCATGATCAATTTTTTTCCATTGAGGAGCATCTGCAGGGTGCCTAAGCTTCGTATCTTTAATTCTTTCATCTGCATGCTATGTCAACTACTTAGCAATCTCTCTATTACTATACAGTTACTTGAATCTTGGAATAATGGGAAAATACCATAGGACCTTCAAAGGACTTTTTCCTTTCTTCTTTCGATATTGAGATGCGTTGCATTAGGGCACTTCTCCAATGTTGCATACTGATTTCGAAATAATATGCAATCGTTAGGACATGCATGTATCTTCTCATATCCTATACCGGTTGTAGAGCAAAGAATTCGCTTTGCCTCGTATGTCTTGGTAAGAAGTACATTTTCTTCTAGAAGTATATCTTGCAACAGTTCAAGCATTGCGGTGAAACCCGAATCACTCAATCCGTAGCTAGCTTTAAAGTTGAAAAACTTCAACATTGCTAGCAATCTTGTGTATTTAGTACTACCAACATATAATGGTTTCTCTGCATCACCTTTCAACTTCTCAAATTCGTTAGGGAAGTTATGAACACCCCTTCAACCACATTTAGCATTTCTTCAAGATCATCATCTTCATCAAACATGCTTTGATCAAATTCATCCGAAGCACCACTCGTGATATGCACCCAATCACTACATGCATCGTTCACCTCACCATGCCTTGTCCATCGTATATATGTTTGATCAATACCGTAACACACTAAATGATCTAGCAAATCAAGTGGACTAATCCGCTTTCCAGAACAACATGATAAGTAAGGACACAAGATTTTGTCAGGATCTTTTGTGTGCTCAACTACAAATGTAATAAAATCTTTCACCCCATCTATATATTCCCTTGAACACCGATTAAATGACATCTATTTACGATCCATCTATGCCTTCAATCTATTTTAAAAAAAATACGTGGTTAGTTGTATGACTATTGCATTTACTAATTACTTTTATATTCTCTTACCAATTTTAAAATAAATTCCCAACATGAAATCTTCAAAATTGAAGCATTCTAAGTCTTAAAACCTATGTTTTAATTGAAAGAAACCATATTTTCCACAACATATCATAGGTAAATTATAAAACATTACAAGTCAACAAATAAAATACAAGTGTTAAGAATATATAAATAACTAATAATTGGAATACCTACAAATTATAACTAAATATTTTTAAATTCATCAACTAAAATTACATTTGTAAGCTCAAAATTTAAAAAACATACCGTAAATAGAAGCCTCAATAGACTGATGAGATGAAACTACAAACACAAATTAAACATAAAAAAATAAATAAAATATTAGTGGTTGTAAGTTATTTTTTTAAAAACCCATGTTGATGGGTGAGGCTTATTATTTCACTGAGTAAAAATTTGGGTCAGAGAGTGTAATATATAATCAACATATATATATACACGTTCATGTGATAAAATCACAAATCATTTTCAGCCAACAACCATTTGATGGTCATTAAGATCTTAATTGTACGGTTTAAACTTTCAGTACGTGGGACATCTTTGTGGGCAAATAATCATATTTTGAATACGTAAGAACCAACCATTTTCAGTCAAAATCACAAATGGTGTGTTTTTAATTCATTATTTTCCTAGGCAAATACTTTTCACGAGACATGCTCCACTTTTGGTTTTTCTTTTCTTTTCCTTAGAAATATTATTTTTTTGGATAACTTCTTTTGAAATATTATATATATTCTCCACTTTTTAAACACAGAGAGTAACATCCTTTGAATGATTGGAAAACTAGGCTTCACTAGCTCCTTAAGTTTGGTGCTAAATACTTTAAAAATTAATCTTATTGAAGATGCATGAGTAAAAATATCAATAAAATCAATTGAAAACAAGCTAAGTTTTATACAATATAACTTAAAATTGATTAAAAACAAATTTGGAAAATTATAGAGAAGTCCAAGTAATAGGTCTCATTTTCATGTCAACACATGGCATTTGCATGTCGTTTAATTGGCATTTTGAAAATGATAAGATCATCACGCACATTCACACAGTGCACAAGCTTAAATGATCATCACACAAATATTGGGCTGCTTTCTAGGTTATTACTAAATCTAAATAATATTTTTATTATTATCCTTCTTTTTTATAAAATTTAAATTTAGATTTGGAGTTTAGCTTATAATGAGATAACTTTCCGTTTTTTTTCTTTATAATGTAACTTAAATTTTAAATTCATTATGTATTATGATTAGAACATAGATATCAATTTGAAATAAAAAATTACAGAAATTATATGCCAATTAAAAGAAGAAGAAGAAGAAGCACGTTGAACTTACAAGCTTAATTGATCAGTGCAGTGAGTGGGGGACCACATTGCCTGTTGGTGACGCAATCTTGAGTGAGGAGGAGAAGGAAGTTTGAGCAGTTGGGACCAATTGGAGTAGGGACCAAAAGTGGAAGACAATACAAATTAAAGAAAAGGGAACAATTGGGACAGGAGTGGGGATGGAGTTGGAACAAAACAAAGTAGATTCGATGATGAAGACGTGTGCGCGTGTGGGTATGTTTTTAAGTATGGAGATGACAGGAAATGGAGGGAGAGGGGCGACGGTCGTCCATTGGATGCAAGAAGCTGTAGTGTAGATGAAAAGGGAAAGTGAGATAGGAGGGAATAATAAAAGTGGGAAGAGTCAAAATAAAAAAGAAGGAGGGGAAAAAAGATAAGGGTGGGGGCGGGGACAATTGTGATTGGTGGGAAGTGGATATTGTAATCCACTAAAAAGATCAAAATTATTTTTATATATAATCTGATGGCAAGTGTGGCACCTGCCAAAATGCAGGTGCCACAGTAGAAACCAGCTGTGGCACCTAGTTGCCCAAGTGCCACAGCTGGTGGTCAAAAAACAAATTTTTTATATACAACCAGCTGGTCACGTGGTGGCCAACTGGTCAAAAAAATATTTTTCTTTTATATACAACCAGTTGGTCACGTGGTGGCCAGCTGGTAAAATTTTTTTTTTTATATACAACCTGCTGGTCATGTGGTGGCTAGATGGTCAAAACTTTTTTTTTTTATTATAAGGGGCCACCTGTTGCGCTTGCCAAGGCACATGCCATAGGTGGCCCACACCAATTGTGGCGCCTAGTAAACCTAGGCGCCATAGCTGGTAAGGTGGTCCCAAGTGTAGACTTGGGCCACCCAGCTGTGGCCCTGATACACCAAACGCCACAGTTGGTACCTAAATTTAAAAAAACATAAAATAGAAAAGGAAAAAAAAAGGCAGTTGTGGCACTTCTTTAAAGAAGGGCCACAAAATGTGCGCCACCTTTCGCCCCTTTTGTAGTAGTGAAGAAACAAGTCAAGTTAGTTTCTATCTGTTATTTACAATGAGGACAATGTAAAGATTAAGTGTGGGAAGGGATTGCTCTAGTCATAATATGTGTAGCGACAATATTTTGCACTACTACAAAAAACCAAATCTGTGGCGCTTATAATTACATTAGCTGTGGCGCTTGCGAAATGCCACCTATCTTAACGCCACTTAAAAAAGCTGTGGCGCTTAGAAGCGCCACAGATTTTAAAAATTTTTTTTTTTTTAAAATTACTTCCTGTGGCGCCTGGCTGGCCAGGCGCCACAGAAAGCTTACTTCCTGTGGCGCCTGGCCGGCCAGGCGCCACAGCTGGTTCACCTACTGTGGCGCCTGGCCGGCCAGGCGCCACAGCTGGTTGGGCCTGCTGTGGCGCCTGGCCGGCCAGGCGCCACAGAAGGCCTAGACCTCCTGTGGCGCCTGGCCAGCCAGGCGCCACAGGAGGTCCTTTTTTTTTTTTTTTTTTTCGTTGTACCTCCAGCCAGGCGCCACAGTAGGTTTTTCTTTTTTTTTTTTTAAATTTTTCGTTCTGGTTTATTTAGCATATTTTTTGGGTTTTTCGTATTGGTTTTTTTTTAGCATATTTTTTCCTCATGCATATATAATATTTGTCTGCAAGGTTTAATAAGAACAATAATAGATAACTTTAAAATGATACCAACAAATGATTGATTAGCTAAAGTATAGTAGTAATGAAAATTGTTAAATACAATATACTGTAAACCTAGCTGAATGAAATATAATACAACAAATTCAACTTGAACAAACATGCATGATACAACAATTATATTGGCAATTAGAAACAACACAAAAAAAACCAGCTAGTGAATTTAATAGTAAATATAGCTACCTAGGGATTTGCCTAAACACATATTCACACCATTCCTCGATCACTTCATTAACCTGATGGTCTGTCAAAGCGTCACAACGTTGATCTTCATAATACTACAGATATATACAATCAGACACAAGTTAGAACGAATTCAAATCAGTAAAACATAATTGTCAGGCACTAATTCAATTTCATTACAACATAATATGAAGTGCAACTAAATGACTTACTTTTTGAGGAATAAATGGTTGATCATGCATAATAACATCCTTCATAAATTTCATGATATAGTACCCACAATCATTGTCATTAGGTTGGAAAGGGCACTGCAATAATTAAATGCAATATTTAACACTGTTCATGAATAAAAATTGTTTACTAACAAAGTCTAAGTAAATTAAAGTCAAATATCAATACCTGTATCTTCTTCCAAGGATAGCTAAGGCTAGGGTCAGTAACTTTAGAATAGTTTAACCCGACAGACGACCGATATGCAGTCAATGCGCTAATAAAAGAAACAGAAAGTGATTACTTTTGGTTATTCAATCATGTTCGCAAATATTTATTTATAGGCACGTATACCTACCTACTGATCAATAGCAACATATCAAAACGGTCTTGTGGAAGACCATTTTTCAGGGGATCCACATAATAAATGTGAGGGCCTGAAGGTTCCGCTGGATTGATAACGATCAATATCCAATGGCGCCTAAAATATATTTTAAAAATATTTTTTGAACAATCATGTTACGATAGAAGTTAAACAATAAAAAGAAAAATTGTACCAATAATAACTTACCCCGCATTATACGGCACTAAAAATAATGTATTTGCTGTCGCTTTCTTGCTAAAGTAATCTTTCAGCCCATTAGACTGCGCAGTCACATCTATTTTACCCTCATGATTACCAACGAGAAAAGGGTTGACAAATGCGAATTGGACCCTCTGTGTATCCATTAAAACGTCCTGGTCCAAATGCCTGGTATAAAATATACAGTGTCATGAGAAACAAAAGAAATGGAACGAGATATATTAATAACAGTGATAAACGATGATAGTGAAGTACCTTATCCAGATGTTGATACCCGAAGCACTAACCCAATCACGAGCACATATTTCCTGCACGACCTCGGCAGTAATATAATCAACTAGACCACCAACATTGTAGATATGTCTTGGAATACGTAATGCCACTACTCCCTCACCGATCAATTGTGGTGCAATCAATATTAATTGATCGAGATATGAGGTATGTCTTCTTCTGCTCTGTTGGCTGGCCGATGCTTTTGACTTGGGTTGTGTTGTCGAAGACTTTGAAATCTTACCCTGCGCAAATCAGAAAATTAAATCACAGTTCGAGATGAAAGTTCGAAGGAAAAGTGCAGGGAATTTTGAATGAACGACCTTTCCACATGGCTCGATAAGACCTATTGGCCAAGCAACATAGCCACCTACAACATCCGCCACCTTATTTTGCTCATCTTGAGACGGGATCGGTAAGAGGGCGTCTTCGTTCGTGCAGACGTCAACCCTAACCCGGAGTGTGTTATCGGGCAACGGTGAATTGTGCAGTATGTCCTCACCAGTGTTGTAGGCAACACCTACTGCAACCGCGTGCTTGGATGCTTGCTCGACATATAGCTTGCATTGAAATTCCCCCTACAGAAAACAGAGTTAATATGTTAAATTCGCTTAATTATAATTTAACATAAAGTTAAGTAGAAAAAAAATTAATTACCGAAGGAAAAGGGACTTTAGGCACGGAATTGCAGCTATCTCTGAAACTTGGGCTATCACAGAACGGAACATTTGGTATTGGCCTACCCTGGACCAACTGTTGTATTTGCGTTGTTAACAACGCATTATGTTCTTGCAGCAAACGCATTTGTTCGGTGAATTGTTCTTCTCGTTGTTCCTTGTAGCGCATTTGTTGTTGAAGTTCTTGCATTTGATGCTTAAAGCTAGACATCTCATCACGTAGGTGAGAAACATCACTTCTACTCGAGCGCTTCTGACGTCCGAAGTATGCTGATGGGGTGACTGCAAAACCAGTACCCCGAACACGACCATCATACTCGGGTACTGGTAACGCTCTGCTCAATAAATCGTCCCGACCAACATAGGTCGCCAACGCAGGATCCTCCTGTGTCATTTGTCGCTTTACCAAAAAGAATTACAATGAAAATTAGTTATTATAAATGGAGTTCATTTAAGTAAAGCCAATTATTTATTGAACGCATGATATAATTGAATACTTACACAATATTCGGCTACTCTTCTTGCTTCCTCACTACGAATTTCACCTTTCTTATTTGTGACACCCTTGACCCACAGCTCATGTCGTGGAACCTGTGTACTATCTGAGCCTGATTCTTGTATCTGCACATCGAAGTTAGTCGAAGTTAAATGATATTCATATAATTTTTATTATGAATGAAATAATCATCAGTTCGTACAATTTGTTTTTGTAAAGTTCCGTATGAAACAGGTCCTTGTGTGTATCGGTATGGCATGTTGGTCGCGTTGGCTCGATTCTTCTCGCTCAACTCCTAGATAGATCAAAATGATTCATATAAATATATAAATGTTACTTACAAATACGTACATTACACGTAATAGGGAAAAATAAAAAAATCCCCTTACCAGGAAATCAGGAGTTGTATGTGTTTTGATAAACTCATCCCACATTGCTTGAGTGATGATTCCTTCGTACAATGGATAAGGCGGTGTAGTAATGATATCATCATTATCATCCCTCAAGAAATATTTGACGAGATCAGAACGAAACTTTCGCAAAATTTTTCCGGCTTTTCTCATTACGAAGTTCTTCCGATCATCATCAATAATAAAAACACTCTGTAAACAAGTCAAAAAACATATATCATATGTAAGATTGAAATGAAGTGAAACAAAGCTCAACTCCTAAATATATAATTAAGGTGTTACCTGTATTTCAGCCCAGATCCCATCCTCATAACTTTTCTTTACCATTTTCCAATTTTGAACTGTAATAGGGACTCTGTCTCGAACCGTAGTCCCGATGAAGTTATTTAACGAGGTACTGTTCTCCCCAACCGGGTTTCCAAGTTCATTCCACTCTACTTGTAACTTGATCCCGTTACTTCTCAGTCTGATCAACCTCGCCATAACTGTCCTGCCACGTCTGACGTTCACCTCAAATCTCTGTCTACCAATGTGCCTGGGAACGTCATCAATGTCATCAGGTACGGGACTGGGCACGTCATCAATGTCATGATGTGGTGAGTCCATACTCCTGCAAGTGAAATAAACCAAATCAAAACATCAGTACACAATGGTCTTGTATGTCAACGAAAGCAAATTACTTTGAAATTTATAAAAACATACGTACAAGTAAATGAGTCAAGGCAATCATTATCTTTTCCTTTTTCTTGTTTGATTTAAAATTTTATTCTTCAGAATTCGTGTTGGATTGAGAATTGTGTTCCTCTTGACCCAAGTTCCCTCTTTATGATCATGTCTCACGTATAGGGGTCCATCTCCATCTTCATCTTCATCTGCATCTCCATCTATATCAATCTCTGCTGACCACAAATCCTCAAACGAAGGATCATCATTATTGATGTTCAAATATTCATTACTTTCAAAATCAACTTCTGCTTGACGATTCTTGTTGGATGGAAGTACAATAGACCAATTCTTCTTAGCAGGATCAGGAATGTAAAATGCTTGTTCTGCCTGTGCTGCTAAAATAAAAGGATCATCTTCATACCAAACCTTAGAAAGGTCCACTTGCACAAAGCCTAAGTCATCTATCCGCAATCCACTGTTGTTGTTAACCCACTGACATTTGAAGACAGGGACCCTGAATATAGAGTAATCTAACTCCCATATGCGTTCAATGACACCAAAGTATGACATTGATGCATAGATAGGGTGTGTATCTTTAGCACTGGATCTATGCCAAGAATCAGCAACAAGTGTTACCCCACTATTCTGCATCGTGCTCTGTTTATCATGGTCTTGTGTATAAAATGTGTAACCGTTGATTGCATAACCATTGTAAGATAATACATGTAAGCTCGGTCCCTTCGACAGGCACTTCAATTTTTCGGAAACTGAATAAGGATTCCTCTCCATCTCATCGTTAATACGATTTTTCAACCAGCCTGCAAATTGTTTATTGTGTTCTGTTGTTAATAAATTTTCATTCCCATCACCATGTACCAATCGGAGAGCATCCTTGTGTTCTTCTACATACGGTTCGACCTCATCAGTGTTATGTAGGACATACAAGTGGGCTTGATCCCGTTCAGTCACTGATATCGTTATTACATCACTCCCCGTTGTTCCTTTCCCTGATCTTCGGCCATCATGACGGGACTTGGGGATCCCTACAGGGTCAACATTTGATAGAAAATCAGCACAGAAGTCACTTGCTTCTTCAACCATGTAACTTTCAGCGATACAACCCTCTGGACGGTATCTATTTTTCACATACCCCTTTAATATTTTCATGAATCGTTCATTTGGGTACATCCATCTCAAGTACACTGGACCGCACAATTGAGTTTCTTTGACCAAGTGTACAGTTAGATGTACCATAATGTCAAAAAAAGAAGGCGGAAAATACATTTCAAGTTCACACAGAGTACACACAATCAGCCTTTGCAAATCTTGTAACCTGGTTGAATCAACCACTTTACTGCAGATCAACTTGAAAAACACGCAAAGTTTCGTGATAGTGTTCCTTAATTTTTTGGGAAGAATGGATCGTATACCAACCGGTAGGAAATTTTGCATGAGCACATGACAATCATGAGATTTAAGGTTCTTTAACTTCAACTCTTTTACCGATACAAGGTTCTTTATATTTGAAGAATAGCCCTCGGGGACTTTAATTCCTTGCAGAAACTCACAAAACAATTTCTTCTCTTTCCTCGACAGAGTGTATGCCGCTGGCGGTAGATAGGTACGAAACCCTTGCTCAATCGGTGCCAACTCTTCTCTAATTCCCAAGTTCACTAAATCCAACCTCGAATTGACATTGTCCTTGCTTTTTCCTTGGATATTAAGCAACGTGCCAATTAGACTATCACAGATATTTTTTTCTATGTGCATCACATCAAGAAAATGCCTCACATATAAAGACTTCCAATATGGAAGTTCAAAGAAAATAGACTTTTTCTTCCAACCGCTTGTCTCGATTTGTTTCGCAAAAGGTTTGCCAAAATTGTTCTCCAAGTCTTTTACCTTGGAATACACCTGGGAACCGGTCAACATCTTCGGCGGGCTACCTTCTTCTGCATCACCATTGAAAGGCTTTTTCCACTTCCTCCAACGATGTTGTGATGGTAAGAATCTTCGATGCCCCATGTAAACATTTTTCTTACAATGATGAAGTCGCATTGAATGAGTGTCATCTTCACATATAGGGCATGCACCATATCCTTTGACGCTGTATCCTGACAAATTTCCATAAGCAGGGAAATCATTAATTGTGCCAAACAACATGGCTTTCAAAGTGAAACTTTCTTCCATGTACCCGTCATACACACTAACGCCTTCATCCCAAAGCAGCTTCAAGTCATCAATTAAAGGAGCCAAGTATACATCTATATCATTCCCAGGTTGCCTTGGCCCAGAAATTAACATGGACAACATCATAAACTTGCGTTTCATGATTAAGTGTGGAGGAAGGTTATAAATTATCAATATCACCGGCCACGTGCTATGTGTGCTACTCTGAACACCGTGCGGATTAATTCCATCAGTTGACAGTGCAAGGCGAAGGTTCCTGACTTCATCAGCAAAGTCAGGGTACTCATGATCAATTTTTTTCCATTGAGGAGCGTCTGCAGGGTGCCTAAGCTTCGTGTCTTTAATCCTTTCATCTGCATGCCATGTCAACTGCTTAGCAGTCTCTGCATTACTATACAGTCGCCTGAATCTCGGAACAATGGGAAAATACCATAGCACCTTCAAAGGACTTTTTCCTTTCTTCTTCCTATATCGAGATGCGTTGCATTTAGGGCACTTCTCTAACGTTGCATACTGATTTCGAAATAATACGCAATCGTTAGGACACGCATGTATCTTCTCATATCCCATACCGGTTGTAGAGCAAAGAATTCGCTTTGCCTCGTATGTCTTGGTAGGAAGTACATTTTCTTCTGGAAGCATATCTTGCAACAGTTCAAGCAATGCGGTGAAACCCGAATCACTCAATCCGTAGCGAGCTTTAAAGTTATACAACTTCAACACTGCTAGCAATCTTGTGTATTTAGTACTTCCGACATATAATGGTTTCTCAGCATCACCTTTCAACTTCTCAAATTTGTTAGGGCAGTTATGAAGCACCCCTTCAACCATATTTACCATTTCTTCAAGACCATCATCTTCATCAAACATGCTTTGATCAAATTCATCCGAGGCACCACCCGTGGTATGCACCCGATCACTATATGCATCGTTGGTCTCACCATGCCTTGTCCATCGTATATATGTTTGATCAATACCATAACACACTAGATGATCTAGCAAATCAAGTTGACTAATCCGCTTTCCAAAATAACAGGATAAGCAAGGACATAAGATTTTGCCAGGATCTTTTGTGTGCTCAGTTGCAAATCTAATAAAATCCTTCACCCCATCTATATATTCCCTTGAACATCGATTAGATGACATCCATTTACGATCCATCTATGGGCTTCAATCTATTTTTTTAAAAAAGTACGTGGTTAGATGTTGTATGACTATTGCATTTACTAATTACTTTTATATTCTCTTACCAATTTTAATTTATAATAACATACACCACATGAATCTTTATAATTGAAGCTTTCTAAGTCTTAAACTGAATGTTTAAATTGTCAAATAATTCATTAATTATTCCCAGGCATAATAATAATTTTTTACAACTTATAACAAAAGAAACCATATTTGCCACAATATATCATAGTTAAATTAGAAAACATTACAAGTCGATAAATAAAATACAAGTGTTAAGAATATATAAAGAATTATTTTGCTTATGCAATTAATCAATAACAATCATTAGAACACCTACAAATTATAACTATTAAATTTAACTAAAATCACATTTGTAAGCTCAAAATTTAAAAAACATACCGTAAATAGAAGCTTCAATAGACTGATGAACTGAAACTACAAACACAAATTAAACATAAACAAATCAATAAGATATTTGAGGTTCTAAGTTATTTTTTTAAATAATAATATGTGTAATAAACATCAAAATATAATAAAATCAAAAAATATGATTCAGAAAAAAAAATAAAGAAAATAAAATAAAATGGAAAAATAAAGCATAATCCCAACATTAATTAACAATATTTTTCTATCAATTTCTCTTAAAACATCTAAGAATCTTAAATTTTTTAATTTTGGAATATCACATACGGGTTTGTTTGCAATTAACCTAAACTTCATAATCACTTAGTACCTACAATGTAAATCCCTAATTTCTCTCAACAGTTATTGTATATTTCTACAGGCACACACAACTCTTCTTGTTACGTTCCTCATCCCCATTTGTTTTATTCCCTTAAGTTCCTACTCATACACATGTAGGCTTTTTAGGGTTTATCTTTTCAAGGGCCAAAATCCAAATATTCAAATCTATTTCTACCTGTAATAGTCCCCGATAGTCCTAGCTAGCTATGATAAGATGAGACAGGTTTTTTTCATATTTTTTAAGTCTTTAGTCTTAGTTAGTAAATCACTGGCCAAAAAAAAAAAAAAGTTAGTAAATCAATTTTTTTAAAATGAAAAGTTGGATTTTCACCGAAAATATTTACTATATATAGTGTTTTTATGGTGATACTTATTTATTATATAGATCTAATTACATGTATCACATGCAATCTATAAATTTTATATACTTTTTAGTAATCACAAATAATTTTTTTATGATCCTATATTTCAAATATCCTTTCTACTTTTAATATATAATTTTGATATATTTATTTCTAAAAATTCATAAAAATCATATATTTTTCAAACATTATACATCTAAATCTATTTTTAAAGTGTATATATCATACAATCAAATATTTTAATTTATTAAATATCTTTTCTAAAAAAATTGAAACTTTAAAATCATATTGCACTAACTTTTATTCCAACTTTAATTTATAAATTATTATTTGTATAATTTTTTTTTTTTTGTATATGCCAATTAGTTTATGTTTGTATTTTTTTGTATAACTTAAAAATAAACCCTTATATATATATATCTATCTATCTATATATCATTCAAAAACGCAAATTAAAGGCATTGACTAACATCATTGAAAGGAAGAGGGCAATTGGACAGAATAGTGGCGTAATGAATGATTAACGGAATATATATGTACACACACGCCTACAAACAACAAACACATTTGTATATTATATATATATATATATATAGGTGTTGTACATGTAAAGAGCAAAGAAACAAAACTAGAGATGGTCCCACAAAAAAAAAACTCTGCCGACAGAGAGAGAGAGCGCATAATATATACTATTTCTAAATTGAATTGGTTTATGTACATGGGCATGCGTGTCATAACAGGGAAAAAAAACCATAGCAAGCATGGCATAAAAAAAAACACCAGAACAACCTGAAAAAAAAATAATAATAAAAACAAAACACAAGTTGAACTTACAGGTTGATTAGTGCAGTGGAGTGGGGGACCACGTAATTGCCGTTGGTGACGCAATCTTCAACGAGGGAAGGAAGAAATTTGAGCGCTAGCTACCAAATGGAGTGGGGACCAAAAGAGTTGAAGACAACGGAATAATACGGAAAGAAGTGGGCTTGGCAGTTGGAAAAATACAATAACGTGTGCGCGTGTGGATGTAGTTTTAAGATATGAAGATGAGAAAATGGAGGGACGGGGTGCACGCACAGAACAAATGGAAAGTGATAGAGGGAATAATTAAAGATAGAGAGAAAGAGATGGAGGGGAGGGTTTTCACGCGGTAAATGAAAGATTGGGGGGGGGGGCGGGAAAACAAAATGGGATAAGGGGGGGGGGGGGCGGGTAGGGATATCATTGGAGGGGAAGGGATAAGATATCCAAATTATTTTTTTTTTATTTTTTTAAAAAAGGTTAGGGGTGGCGCCTTTCTGGCCAGGCGCCACCCCTGAAATTTTTTTTTTTTTTTATTAAATAAAAGGGTCATTGGAACGCAATTCTGACAAAAAAAAAAAAAATTTTTTTAAAAATATCAGGGGTGGCGCCTGGCCAGGTAGGCGCCACCCCTCACAAATATTTTTTTTTTAAAAAAAATATCAGGGGTGGCGCCTGGCCAGGTAGGCGCCACCCCTGACTAATTTTTTTTTTTTTTTAAAAAAAAAGGGTCAGGGCCTAGGGGTGCGCCAATTCTGACAACAAAATGTTTTTTTTTTTTTATAAAATGTTATGGGTGGCGCCTGCCTGGCCAGGCGCCACCCCTAACAAATTTTTTTTGTTTTTTTCAAAAAGGGGTCAGGTGTAGGCCATTCCTGACCAAATTTTTTTTTTTTTTTAAAAAAGGATCAGGGGTGGCGCCTGGCTGGTTAGGCGCCACCCCTGACAAACAAATTTTTTTTACACATGGGTGGCGCCTGACCAGCCAGGCGCCACAGCTTAGCATAAGCTAGTGTGGCGCCTGGCGTGCCAGGCGCCACAGCTGCTCCACCTTGTTATGTGTGGCGCCTGGCTAGGGCAGGCGCCACACTTGAGCATACCAGCTGTGGCACCTACCCTTCCAGGCGCCACAGCTGGTTAAAAAAAAAAACATATAATGTAAAACAAATAATAAATGAGCAGCTGTGGCACTTCATTAAGGAAGTGCCACAAAATGTGCGCCACCTTTCAACCATTTTGTAGTAGTGTTGGTTCATGAAATTTGAGAAAAAATTGAAAAGATTTTGAACTTGAGAATTGAATTTGTGAACTGCTTAATGGACCCCTATTTACACTTTCCTAATGCAACGTCTTGGTATGTTTTTATGAAAATTTAAATGCATGATGATTGCGAAAGAAAAGCATTTCCAAGTATGATTGCATTAAGCTTGAGTAATCCCATTGCTTGATCAATTGAGTGATTGGAGTGTCTTTAATGCAATTTTATTAATTTGGATGCCTAGCTTGATTTTAGGAAGTTGATATGGTAGAGAAAAGCCTTGTTGGAAGATTCTCAAGCTTTGATTCTATTTTCTCATTGTGTGTGTATTCACCTATTCTCTAGTTAATCTTTAGAACTTGTCTAGGTTCTTTTTAAAATCTACATTAAGGCCTTGGATTTATAGTATAATAGGGGCATTCATTTCCAAACCCATTGACCCAAACACAAACCATTAATCATTTACCTTTGTTTACCCTCTTGAGCCCTTCGCTTTGGTTTCTATTTCATTATACAAATGCTATGTCTACATCATTTATCAAGTTCTTACAAGCACTAGGATATATATAAAAAAAGATACTATTGTATATGCGAAAAGAAAAGTTCCATGTGAATAGTTAAAAAATGGGAGAGAAAATAGAAAAAAAATAAGAAGAAAAAAGAGAAAGAAAGAAAGAAAGAAAAGGAAAAAAAGGGTAAAAGAAAAAGAAAAAAAATATTCAAAGACAAAGAAACAAATAATAAAATATGTGAATTAATTTTAGTTGTGCAGTGCCAAGTGATCTATCAAAGTATTTGGTACAAGCATAGTGTTTTGTTACATTTTTCATTCCATTTAGCATTTTCAACATTACAACCCTAAGAAGCCCCCTTGACTGTGGATTCACTGTAAAACTAGTGACAGAGATAGTAGAATATTTACAAGCCTATGGTAGATGTTAGAATAGTTGAATTGAGTGAATTCCCTATAATTTGAGAGATGAGAGAAACTTATTCCCTTGGGAGCTCTATCATATCTATCTCTCTTGGTTTTGTTATTTGTTTAAGTTAATTTCTTTGCATCAAAATTTCCATGAGCTTTAATTGATTAGGCATTGTGGTTATTCAATCTTTATGTAATTGTATTCTAGAATTACTTGATAATTACAACATTGGGCACATTTTTGGAAATATTAGTTTTATTTTGCCCAAGAGTGCAAAAGATTAAATGTGGGGTGATTGATAAATCCCTAATTTTATTATATATTTTTACACTTTATTTGGGGATTTTGTCATATTAATTGAGTTTAAAATACTTTAATTGTGCTTAATTGAGATTAAGAGTAAATATATTAAATTATGATTCAAAAGGGTAAAATTGTCAAAAATAATTGTAATTACTCTTAATCATTGATTTCTTTAGAGCATTTGATGTTGGTTAAATTGTTTCCAATTGAAAATACTTGAAAATTTAGATTAAATCTGAAAATGGCAATTTGGGGTTTGAGTTTTGGAAATAACAGTTTAGTATCACGAAATTTCAAAATGCGAAATTAGTCTAGCAAGAACTCAGCGTTTTGTCAGCCCTTGGGTTAGCTCTTTCATTAGTTTTGAGACTTAATTGCAGAGAGCAGGGACAAAACAGAAATCACAGCCGCAACACACTACCCCCAGACCTTCCTCCTCTGACCTCTCAGCACCTTCTTCCTCTCTCACCAGCGGCATCATTCACCACCATAGCCGCCGGCGAGCTGCATCCCATCCTCACCACGACAGAAACTGACTCAAACCAGAACATACAGATCTGGGAGTCAGTGATCGTGGGTGGCAGCGGCGGAACTTCAGACCTCATTGTCCACTTTTTCATCATCTCAACCTTCGCCTTCTCTCACCAGCGAGCATCATCTCAACTAGAGCCATGGAAGGAACCAAGAGCCACGGATAGAACAGAGGTGAGAATCGGGAATTTAGAGGGGGAGCTGCCACGAGATCATTACTATTTTGTTCACCATCTACAATCATCAGCGTCAACTTCACCTTCTAAGCTCAAAAATCTAGGAAAACGACAGCATTAACCTCCAGACGCAATCTGGAATTTCAGATTATCCACTAGTCCTTCCTTGATTTCATCTATCTCATTTTTCTGGTCAATTTCTCTATGGCTGTGCTTTTGAATCAGAAGGTGATTTTGATTCTTGAGGCTAATTCCTTAAACTGCAGTGACTAGAGTATCATTCCCTTGAAGATGGAAGCTAAGGGCTTGAGTTCTAAGCACTAAAAGGGGAGTTTTATGTTTTAATCCATTTGTTTAGTTTTGTAATTATGATTTTCTGTTTTAGAGAATGCATTTATATTGCTAGAACTTTATTACTTGATTAAGTACTTTGTTTGAACCAATTCATGATTTGAATTAGTTTAAGTTGAACATTATCCTCATTAATATACGTGGTTACATATATGTATTTCATTATAATTCTCTTGATTCTCTCTATTCTTACATGATATTGTTTGGATATTGAGTTGATTTTTGATTGTATTGCAACCAATTGCATTAACTAATTCATAATCACACACTAAGAGTGCTTAATAGCATCTCTATAGTAGGGATTCCTCTTTTTTGGTGCTAGACTCATTGGTTGATGGGATTTGGTAGTTTAGAAAACATAATGATTTCATAAATTGCATACAAAGTATTTTTTAATAGTGTTTTAAGAAGTGAATATTTTCTAGATCTAAGAATAATCATTGATTAATGCACTAGACTCAATTTTGCTTGAGGTTTGTTATTTTAAGAAACTTTGGTTGCAATTGCTAGTGTTTAGTATTGGTTTCGGTTAGAGGGGTTAAGTCTTGCCCGGTGTGGGAGATTTAATTCACCTAACTCAAGCTAGCTCAAAGGGTCTTTTAGGCATTATTGTCTAATCTAGTAAATTGAACTCCCATTATCATTAGATGAACTATAATTGCCCTTGCAAACTATTTTCAAGAGATTCACTTCATCCATTTCATTGACCTATTACTTTATATCCAAAAATACCACAAACATTATAATTTAGGACTTTTATTATTTTCATACAGTTGTAGTTTTGAAAAATCAAAATTTCCCCTTTTTATTGTTTCATGTCAATTATTTCATTTAGTTTCTAGGTAATTAATAAAAGGCTCTTCGAGAGACGATCCGAGATTTCACTCTATATTATAATCCTTGGTTTAATTTTGAAGAGGTTACTAAGGCACAAAGCTGAAAACGCCTATCTTCAAAAAAAAATTAAATTAAATTTTATTTTTTTCCATATATGAAGTCTTGCACGTGTAAATCGTTTGAGAGTTGAAAATGACAATTCTTTCTGATCCATGTGATATCTTAATTGTTATGTTCATTTTCATCCAAACGTTAATTGCGTTTTATTTCAGATTATATGCTTGCTGAATTTACCTTGACTAAAAGTTATATATACTTGAGCAAAATAAAACTATATTAACTTGACGCCTCTTGGCAATTCTACGAAAACCCATTAAACCACCTAAAAGCATCGGCAATGATAGGGTTTAATGTTGTGTATATATGTATATATATTATATTTAATTGTATTTTAATAAAATTTTTTTGATAATTATATTTTACTAAATTTAAGATTTGAATAAGGATTGAATGAGATATTCTATTAAGATTTTTTATAATTAAATAATTAAAATATATCCCTTTAGTGGTCCTCAAGTTAATTTTTTTTATTTGCAAAAATCCAATTCGAAACACTGTCATACACTAAGCGGCTCTTCTTCCAATTTAATTATATTTAATGTTCGTCATGTTGAAACTTGTAAGTGAACAGCCCATTCCACTATACTAAATCCCGTTGGTGACCTTAAGTCTAGGTTAGGCTGCGTTAACTTAGTCACATGTAATAAATTAATTTAATAATATATTATGGCTAATTGTAAAATAAAGGCAGGTAATTGAGTGAATGTCGCATGAAGAATTTAAGCCATTTAAGCTAAACATACGAAGAATGTGCTGGAAGAAGCTTATAGTTGATAAGCTATTTTAAATAGCTTACCCAAAAAGCTAAAAATAGGGTCTGGTTTTTTTTTTTAAACAATTAATTTGTGTGTCCTTATAGTTTTTTATACTTTTTAAGTAGGTCCCAATAGTTTTTCCCCTTTTTATTGGATACTTACAGCTTTCTCAATTATATGGGTTATTATTCTCTATACTCATAATTTATAAATTTATAAGAGAAACAACATCAGTCCAGCACTCACCCAGTCCAGCACTCACCCAGCATATACCTAAGTTACTTTTGCCGCATGGATGTAAATAAAATCAAAATTAGTCAAATTATTTATTATATATAGATTATTAAGGAGACAATTGTTAGTCCAAGTTTTAATTTTTATGTTAATAAATAAATTTTATTTATGATCCTCTTTTAAATTTAATTGTTCATTTACAATATCAATAAATAGTAAACATTATATTTTTCCTTTTTAGAATTTTACCCTTCTCAAGTATTCAAGACATAATTCTTAACTATCATGCATTACACTGTCATTGATACCTCTTGAATTTACTAATACTGCCTAGTTGTTAACAACAACCAAACTTCTGGTCAACAATAAATAAATGGGGCAATTACAATGAAATCCCATACAAGAGAAAAAATGAAGAAATGGTCCCTGAAGTTGTCAGTGTAAGCTCCTCGAATTGTTAATGGACGCTCCTCGACTTGTCATTAACAACTTCAGGGACCATTTTTTCATTTTTTTCTCTTGTGTGGGACTTCATTGTAATTGTCCCTAAATAAATTAATCAATAGAACTACTTAACACACTTCCTATAATTGTAAATTTTTTAATTTAGTCATCAAGGTTTTTCGTTAATAAAATGATGTTTTAACCAATACCCTTATAGCCTAATGGCATGCACGTTTCCTTTATAAATAAAAAGTTGGCAATTGCATCCTTGTTGGTTCAAATTTGATTGTTAATTGCCACTGGTGTCCGCCTCTTTAATAAAAAAAAATGATATTTAGAGCGCTTGGATCAACTGTTTGTGAGTTGTTCCAGCTTAACCAGTCATCTTTTATTTGAAACACACAACCCCCCCCCACCCCCAAAGTAAACTCCCCTAACCCACAAACAAAAAAAGGCACTTCTCATAATTAAACAAAAATAAGTATTAGAAAAACATATTTTTTAAAGAAATTTGGTTACAGTTTAAAATTGTCTTTGAAATATTTTTCTAGACAGTTGTCACCTTAAATTATAAAGTGGTGCAATAAACACTTGAAATCATAAAATTGAAGCAACTTGGCCTCTGTAATTATTCTTTTCTGTGAGTACGTTTTCACATTCACAAAGTTTTAAATAATTTTGTTGACCATATCAATTTAAGCTGTAGCTTATTTAATATAATGCTGCCAATGACCCAAAATCTATAGTTTCTTGATCATACACACAATACAGTTAAAAGTTAAAAAACGTGGGCGTTCCACCCATAGTTTGGGATGCAACAGTAGCTGAGTATGCCCAGAACTATGCCAACCTACACAAAGCTGACTGCCAGCTAACTCCCTCCAACGGCAAATATGGTGAGACCCTCCAAACCGCAGCCGGGGACATGAGTGGGGCGGATGCTGTGAAGACATGGGTGGCTCAGAAGACGTACTATGACTACAACACCAACACATGCATCGGAGGGGAATGCCGGTTATATACTCAGGTGGTTTGGAGGAACTCGATTCATCTTGGGTGTGCTAAGGTGAGGTGTAACAATGGATGAACTTTCATCACCTGCAACTATGATCCTACTGGTAATATACAAGGACAAAGACCTTACTGATTGAGGATGTCAAACTCATGAATGGTGTGATCTTTGGTTTCAATGTCCTTTTAATTAAGAATCTGAGTGAAAAAAGCAGTTTACAACTGTTTGTTTGGATAAGTAAGAATAAATAAATGGATAAGAGTCATGTATTATATATTAATATGATAAATCATTGTTGTGTGGTGTGATTTAAGGATAAATAAAACGTGTTAGTGTGTGTATCGTGTAAGTATATTATTTTCTGAACTGTTGATTTCAGTGGAAAGATCAGATACTTGTGTTGTTTGTGTGATGAATTCTAGACTGTTAATTTAGTGAATAAGGAAGCTAAATAAATTACTTAATTATAACATATGCGACATGATTTTGTTAAAATACTTCTGTATAACATTATATTATATATCAGTTTATAAGTTAGATAAATTAGTTTAAAAAAAGTGTCCTCTTGTTTGGATTTGTAAGAATGAAACTAGCTAGAATATGGGAACTGAATAAATAAATGGATATCAAGAATAAATAAAAAGTATTTGTGTGTGTATCAAAGTAATCATATCAGCAATGTTTTCCGTGTTCTTGCATGTTGAGTATGTATATTACATTTTTTTTTTGGACATTGATTTCACACTACTATAGGTTTGGGCATATATAACGCTAAAAAATTAATGGTTGCAGTGAATAAATGTCATGTATGTCGAGACAGCGGTCATGCAAGAATATATAACACTAAAATATAACATTTAAATATACACAGCACTATGTATTGAGAGGATCTTACAAAAACACAAAACAAATGGTTGTGATTAATAACCGTATTTATGTAGTGATAAATATGATGGATCTTACGAAACAATCATCTACAAACGATTCATCTTCTAACATTATATCAGTAAAAGCAAATACATAGCGGTTATAATAATTAATGGTAAAGTATGATTATGAATTTGAGATATTATTAGATATTATATCTAATAATATCTTAGATTTATACTTTTAAGATAAATATAATATGTTAACATATTAGGTTAATATATAATATCTATTAATATCTTAAGGAGGCTAGAACAATGGACTTCTGAAAAAAAAAATTATTTGACAATACTTGACAGTTCTTTATAAAGAACCATCTTGTATTCTTTAAGAATACTTAATGGTTATAAATGGAAACCGTCATATATAAGAAGATGGGATTCTAGAAAAATTTTATTTTACAATACTTGAAGGTTCTTCACAAAGAACAGTTATTCTTTATTACTTAACTATTAAAAATGATAATCGTTATATATAAGAAGGCGGGAATTTGAAAAATGTCAAATACAAGGAGGCGAGATTCTATAAAAAAAAGTTACTTGACAATACATTATAGTTCTTCATCAAAAACTGTTAAGTATTATTTAACATAAAAATGTGGGATTGTGGAAAAAAATTATTTGACAATATATTATGGCTCTTTAAAAAGAATCGTTAAGTACCATGTAATATAAAAATAATTATTTGACAATACATTATAGTTCTTCACAAAGAACAGTTAAGTAATCTAACAATATATTAATATATTTTTTATTGATATATTAAGAAAAATACATTACAGTTCTTCACAAAGGACTGTTAAGTATTCTTTCATCTAAAAATGTGGGATTATTAAAAAAAAATTAGTTGATGCAGCTCTTCCAACTCCTTCTTAAACATTTTTGAACTTCCCTAGTGAGCTCATACTCTTTTTTCCATGGGTTTTGCTCTACCGCTATGGGTTCCGTCCTCTACCACTAATATGAATCTGTACTCTGCAGCTCCTTCCTCTTGTGATCTTTCCTAGGGTAAGCTTTCATTTCTTTTTTCAATTAACATTTTTAGTTTCAATTTACTTTTATATATAATGAGAGCTCACTAGTTGAGGCTCTAAGGTTACTAGATTATCTAGGAAGAAGAATTGCAGAAAAAAAAAGCAATATCTAATTTTGATTATGGTCATTAATTTGAAGATACAAATGGAGAAAAAACACCGGATATTGTGTTTTTGTGAAGAAGACAATGTTGGTTCTTGGTCTATTGGGGTTTGTGTTTTCTTCCAATCTGACCAGCGATTATTATTTGTAAGTTCCCCTTTTCTGTTTCTAGTTGATTTGTTCATTTGGATGTCAATTTCTGCTGTTCTGGGAAAAATTTTGGCATTTTTCACTTCGTTTGTGACTGAATATAGGCTTAGGATTTTTCCGAAAGTGAACTTGTGTTGTGTGAGATATTATTGAGTGATATATAGACTTATTGGAGGGCAACATTAATGAGTGCATTTGTAACGTAGTGGAGAAAGTTGGTCCCAGGAAGGAACAGGGACAGAGAGGAAGAGAGAGAAGTGGGAGGGAATATATATATATATTGTCCCCTGAGTTGCTTCCAAAATGAATAATAGTCCAAACCTGGATAGTTGGCCGCATATGGTGCGTATCCTTGGGATCTTTTGGCGGGTAAAATTGTGATGTTTCTCTACCTTTGAATCTGCAACGTGTGTTTGAGATTAGTGTCAACTCATTAGTTCATTATATGTATGGCCAGAATGATGTTATATATATAGTTAGATTGTTAGTTTCCAAACCTAATGACTTTTTAATGCTTTGAGAATGAATAGATTGAAGTGGTGTGGTGAATAGTTAGACATTATGAGTAACATGATAATTTCTTGGATAGCAGAATATTATTTAGTGTTGATGCCGTTTCTTTATGCATTGCACTGTACTTACTTATTTTTGCACTACTTTCTGTGATTCTTGTGAGAATTCATGAGGCTCTTTTCAATGTTTGTTGGGCATGGTGTGGTCCACACCCTAAATTATTCAAATATAATTCTATAAACCATTTTAATACGTCTCTCATTTAATCACCAATCATCCTCTAATTTTATATTTTTCCAAATACTTGCTTGATTACTTCATTCTCATACTCGTAATAACACTGTTGATCCCCCCCCCCCCTCACCCTCTCTCCCATAGATAAATGAATAATTTCCCTCACCTTGGTATGTTTATTTGATATAAGGGATTTGGAGGGGAGGAAAAAAATTTTTGAATTAGATTTTAAAAAATTAGAGAAGTAGGATTACAAACTTTAATATAAAGAATATGTAAAATAAAAGAGTAAAAAAACTTAATTCAAAACTTTATACCCCATTTCTCTTATTTTAATTATAATTCAGCTGACTTATACACTGTAAGTTATGTCCCCATAAGCTTTAATTTTTCCTTTTAAATTTTCTAAACAAGAATGTGTGTTTTGTTTTGATCACATAGAAATTAAATTGGTATTCTCTTAGTGATGCAATATGGGTGAATTAATAAGTGTTATTTGCAGGTAAATGTGTGAATTAAAAGGTAAAAGATTGTTGGCGTATATTTTCTAATTTTCAGACAATCAACAACGTCACTTCAACAATGCCTTTGCAATTCATAAAAGGTGTAGTAGTTTAAAGTTAATATTATAACATTTTGGGTAATAACTCTCTCATCAACCTGCAGGGCTCACTACTGCCATCGTTGTCCCTTGGGTTGCCGGCCTACTAAATCCTTGCCTCAGTAGAATCTTCTTCCAAATTCCTCAATACAAGCACAGTGTCCTTGGAAGCTAAATATTATCTGGTAAGTTCTGTTATTGCTTGTTGATGAAATTTTTGAAACTTGAGGATATCATGGTGCTACTATTTGTTGTAAGCGTGATAAATTTGAATTACTGAACTTTGAAATTGGTAGTTGAACTGTTAGTTTGCATAGTGTGTTTCATATCACTGTTCTAAACTTGAGTGTTTGTGAAAATGGATTAGGTGGTAATAAAATGGATCACAATTGGATGCATGCTTTGAGAATTAGTGAAGAATATGAGAATGGGGTGGAAAAGTTTATTGAATTTGCTAAAATGAATGCGCCTAGTAAAAATGGGAAGTATTTTTGTCCAAGTATCAACTGTTTAAATGAGAGTCTACGAGATGTTGATGATATAAGGGATCACTTACTTTGTGATGGAATAAATCTTCAGTACACAAGGTGGATATAGCTTGATGAGGAAGTAACCGCTTCTGTGTCACATGAGAAGGAAGTTTTGGAGGTTGGAGATGACAATAGACTGGAGAAAATGATTCATGATGTTGAGGTAGAATGTTTTGCACAATCGCCTGTATATGATAGCGTACGGAGTGATGCAGAGACACCTTTGTAGCCTAGATGTACTAAGTATACATGCTTGTTAGGTATTTTGCACTTGGTCAACTTAAAGGCAACTTGTGGGTGGATCGATAGTAGTTTCACATTGTTACTTGAATTGTTGTGTGATATGTTTCCAGAGGATAATGTACTTCCAAATCGTATATATGAGTCCAAGAAAATATTATCTACGATGGGTATGGAATATAAAAAGATACATGCTTCCCCTAATGACTTTATATTGTACATAAATGAGAATGAAGGATTAAGTGAGTGTCTAAAATGTAAAACTTCCAGATACAAAGTGAAGAAAGGTACTAGGTGTGGTGATGAGACAATTAAAAAGAAACCTTTAAAGGTTTTGTGGTATCTTCCAATCATATTGCAGTTCAAACGAATGTTTGCTAATGTGAAAGAAGCAAAGAAGTTGAGATGGCATTATGATGACAGAGTTTGTGATGGAAAATACCTTTGGCACCTGGTTGACTCTCCACAATGGAATAAATTAGATGAAATGTGTCCTGAATTTGGTAGCGAGCCTAGAAACCTTCGGCTTGGTCTTTGAACAGACGAAATCAATCCCTATGATACTTTTAGCAGTTCACATAGTGCATGGCCAGTTTTGCTAGTAATTTACAACTTACCTCCCTGGTTGTGTATGAAATGCAAGTATATGATGTTTTCTATAATGATTTTGGGACCAAAACAACCAGGGAACGATATCGATGTCTACTTAGCACCTTTGATAGAGGACTTAAAAAAGTTGTGGTAGGATGGCGTAGATGTATTTGATGCATATAAGCAACAGTTGTTTAAGCTACGTGCAATGATTTTCACCACGATTAACGACTTCCCTGCACACGGGAACTTGTTAGGTTATAGTGTCAGGGGTCATAAAGCATGTCCGATATGTAAAGCAAGCACACACTTTTATCAACTCAAGCACGGTAGAAAAGCGATCTACCTTGGTCATAGACTATTTCTTCCTCGGTTCCACCCGTACCATAGGCTAAAGAAGGCATTTAACGGTTTGCCGGATAATGGAATGGCTCTGAAGCTATTAACTGGAGATGAAGTTTATAGTTAGGTGGAGAGAATCAATATCACTTTTGGTAAAAATCAAAAGACTACGGGTGAGAAGAACATATGGAAGAAGAGGTCAATCTTCTTTAATATTTCATATTGGTGTTGTCTTGGTGTGAGACATAGTATTGATGTAATGCATGTGGAAAAAAATGTATGTGATAGCCTTGTTGGTACGCTTTTGCACATAGCAGGGAAAACTAAAGATGGAATTAGTACGAGACTAGACTTGATTGAAATGGGAATAAGAGAATGATTGCATCCATAACTAAGAGATGATGGTAAGAGAGCGTATATGGAACTAGTAGCACATACATTGTTGTTACGAGTGTGAATGATCAATTAAATAGTGCAAGTGTACACTGTCGTAATCAAGTAATATAGAAGTGAGTAGAGTATCATTCCCATGAGGATTAATCACTATGTACCAAAATGGGTAATTTTAATTTTACTTAGTCGATCGATAAATTGGTGATTAAGAGTACAAATAAAAGAAAATAATTAAATATGAGTACAGATGATATGAAAACAAATATGAGAAAAAGTCCTAGGGATTATATTTCACTTAACAAATTCCAGATTGAATCACTTATCTATTCTAGCCCAATTTATTCCACATGATTGATAGTCGAGTTTCCCTAATTTAATTACTAGCGTCTTCCAAGGTCAAGCAATTCTATAATTAATTGCTAATCCAATATAGTCCTATATGAATTTAAGCAATTAATTATGCATTAAGATTTATGGAACTCAATAAGACTACACAACTCATATGAATATATTCCTATTTCATATGCAAGTCATGGTTTTAATTATAGGATCTACACACATGCATCTCCTTCCGGTCTCAACATGCATATTGTAATCATTCAAAAGGTGGCCAATCAAATGAAAGTATTAAGAACAATAATTAAAACTCAATCATGAAGGAGAAATTAAAACTAGATTTAATAAGTTAAGATTCAATCCGTCATTAGTAAGCTACGTCATCAACCTAGGAAAATGAAAATTTAGCGTATGATAAAATTAAAAACAAAATCAAAATAAATTGACATCATATAAAGCTAGAATGAAATCTTCATAAATACGACATAAACTTGAATATTAAATTCTCAAACATAAATATACAACCAAAAAGATACATGAAAAACTGGAGAAATCTAGCCGTCCATTTAGGAGTTAAAACCTTCCATGTATGCAGCATGCAAAAAGTAATACAATACTAAGCCTTCCATGTAGGAGGCATGCAGAAAATAATATAATACTAAGCCTTCCATGTAGGAGGCATGTAAAAAGTAATACAATACATAAAATTAAAAATAAAATATAACACAATTTATTCTGAACTGTTAGAGAAAATATCTCTCCCTATCAGAGAAGTATCTCCTTATCAAAGAAAATATCTCCACGCCTCCTCTGAATCTGCGCCTAATGCTTTGTATTTATAGGCAGCGTCGTGTCACTTTTTCCTTGATGCTACATCGTTTTGCCAATTTTTTCCACGATGCTACAGTAGTGAACAGTATCCTATTGGCGGATTTATGCGTTTTTTCCGTGTTGCTATAGTCACCTCCGTCCGCTTCAGTAACGTCCTGCTACAATTATTCCGTCATGAATAGTGACCGATGCTACAGTACTGACCTTTATATATTTAAACATCATTTTTTAAATACTATTTATTTTACACCCACACTTAGCTCTTGGATGTCCTCGGACAAGGAATGACTAATAAGTGCTTCCAACAAAATCAGAAGTGTCAAGTCATAAGCAAGAACACAATTGTAAAATAAAGAGATCATAGTATTCATGAATAAACAAAAATATAAATTGGTAACTTTGTTTGAAAATGAATAAACCAAGTTTGTAAGTGTAACTCATTCTCTCAATCTCTCAAGTGTTTAAGGAAAAGTGTTTCGCTTAAATTCAACAAAAAAAATTGCACTACCATAGGCTTGCTAAAAAACTCAATCTCCACAACCTAATTCACATGCATAATTCAAATCAAAACGACTTATTAAGGGTTGTAATGGGGTTAAGGTAAAAGGAATGTAAAACATGATACGAAAGGCTATATTTAAGAAATTTAATAGAACAATTGAAAAATGGGCTACTTATAAATTTATCTCATCATAACAACCCACAATTCAAATATTTTTTTTTTCTTTTTTTCTTTTTTTCTTTTTTTTCTTTTCTTTTTCTTTTTTTTTTGAATTGCAACTGTAAAGTTGATGATATATACACCTCCACACTTTGTCAATAGCCCATTTCACAAGAATTCACTACTACAAAAATAGAGATTAGTGGCGCACCTTTTGTGGCACTTCTTTAAAGAAGTGCCACAGCTTCTTTTTAGATTTTTTAAATTTTTATTTTTTTTAAAAAAAATACTTTAGGTGGAAGCAGGAAGTGCCACAGCTGCTATGTATTTTGTGTGGCACTTGCCTTAGGAAGCGCCACACAAAGTAATTTTTTTTAAATTATTCTCTCTCCTGCAATCTAGTTCTATCACATTTATCCTCTTAATCTCCACTCCTCATCTAACACGTGCCATCACTCTTTATCCTCCTAGTCCCCATATTTTTTCCTTCTCTTCTTTTTGTCATTCATCACCGTCTCTACTTCGATCGCTACTTCCTCCTTATTCCTTTGTCACTCATCACCTTTATGAGGATTTTCTTTTGAAAAACTTGTTGTCTGCCAAATTTTTACATCTATAAATAGCAGATCTTCAATCTCTTTCCCTTCCCTGGATCTTATGAAGATGGTGACACTTCCTTCCTTCACACACGCACACACTCTCTCTCTTTTCACTTGTTTCTTCTTCCATTATTTTTATATTAAGCTTCGAATTTTAGATCTGAGTCGTCCAACTTAGCATTAGCCACGAAGTAGTAAGTTTATTTGGTCTAATTGCTATTTTAGCTGCATTATATCACATCTATAGCTTACCAGTTTATTTTGAATAATAGTTTCTTACTATTATGTTGCATATGTTTCTGCAGGAGAAGAAATCTTTGGTTTTTTATGACGGAGGGAATGCTGTTCGTATTGTTTTATCAATTGCTATGTTGGTAAAGAACCTTCATATTTACTTTCAAATTTCCTACTTTTAATTGTTTTAATTTTCTTTGATGAAGAATGCTTTTGAAATTTCTTTTCTCATTTTATTCCTGAAAAAATTATTCTCATTTTTATATGCTAAAAAATAAATGAGATAAAATTAAATGTTATTATATATAAGTTATATTTATTTAGTAGTTATAATTATTAATATTGATGATTTGCATGAGTAAAATAATTATTTATTTTAACACTTATATTTTACTTAGTAGTGATTTTGTTAATTACTTATTTAGTAATTTTTTTTAATTTTGTTGTGGATATGAAAATGCGTTTAAAGTGTATTATCAACT
The DNA here is from genome assembly GCA_963210345.1 of Inga oerstediana. Classification (NCBI taxonomy): domain Eukaryota; kingdom Viridiplantae; phylum Streptophyta; class Magnoliopsida; order Fabales; family Fabaceae; genus Inga; species Inga oerstediana. The sequence goes on from OY723400.1 coordinate 62,620,741, forward strand.
ATAATTATGAGGTTCTTTTGATAAAAAAAAATAATTATAGGGTTTTAAAAGAAAAATACGAAAATAATTTTTTTTTAAAAACAAATACCTAGGGTGGCGCTTGCTTGAACAAGTGCCACAGGAAGTGACTTCCTGTGGCACTTGTTCAAGCAAGCGCCACCCTAGGTATTTTTTTTAAAAAATAATTATTGACTTCCTGTGGCACTTTTTTAAGGAAGCGCCACAGGAAGTGTTTTTTTAAAAAAAAAAATATTTATGCTGTGGCGCTTCCAAGCGCCACAGCTTTTTTTAGTGGCGTCTTGATATGTAGCACTTACTAAGCGCCACAGCTAATTCAAATATAAGCACCACAGCTTTATTTTTTTGTAGTAGTGATTTCAAATGCTCCACTAATCTTCCGAATAAGGTAAAGGCACTTGATATATCATTAAAGCACATGTTAATGGGTTGAGAACAAAGAAATAGTCAATTAGGCTCAAAGGGGCTTATCAACGATATAATTGTAAGGTTGGCTATTTGGCTCTAGCTAAAGAAATTGAATGCCTTTATCATATTTGAAGGTGCAAGTGAGATGTAATTTCAACCAGATTTAAACAAGTTCTAGAGTGACAACTTAATAGGTGAATATCACACACAAGAGAAATAATCATTATAGGCTCAGAAGCTCACGGCTAGGGGTTTTTAAACTCAGTTCATTCAATTTCAAAATTCATCACCAATTTCAACAATTAGTTGTTCATTCATGCTATAAAATCTCTAAATTCAATTGATCCATCCTTAAAACTTATATACTTCTTAAAATCATTACAAAGCACCTGAACAAGATGTTTTTTTTACTTTTACTCATTTTTTTTGAAAAAGATAAAAAAATTGCAACCAATAAAATGCAATTAATGAAATGCGTCTCAGGAGTTAAGAATAACTCCTTACTCTGCCATTTTTTTCCACATCCCATGCATCTAATGATTTTACTAACTGACAAAAGAAAAACAAAACAAAAAATTTCTCCTCCCCCAACCTAAATCAGACATTGTCCCTAATGTCTTCTAGAGCTCAAAGGAAGTGTTTTTTTTTAAAACATAAACACACAATAAAGTAAAACCAAAAGATTAAGGAAAGTTACAACTGAAGAGTGATATCTGGGTTTTGCTTCTGACTGCTATCTGAAGATTGCCTACCTGTTTGCTTGACGAGTAGATCTGGTTTAGGTTCATAGGTTTACAGTTGATCGAGCAGCTAATCAACAGTTGGTGCCGAAATTATGGAATGGAGAGTCGCTTGGGGTATGAATCCTGTTTCCACAACATGATCAAGAAAAGATAACAAATTATCATAAAAACCATTAACATTTAACAATCCTAATACCTTATTGTGATAGTTTAACTTGGCCCAATATGCAATGCTCGAAATGCCATCCAACGTCTCTAAACCACCGGGTAGAGCAATGAAAGCTTGAGTATGGTAGAACATTAGTCCCATTCGTTCAGGCAAGCTCGAAACCTTTAACTCTTGTCCTAAGGAAAAAATGTGATCTTCCAACTCCTTCACCCTTACACTTAAACCCTTGCTTCCATTCATGGATGCAGAAATGGGCACACTTCCCTTTAGGCCCTGGATGCCTCCCCAGTACAAAAAGTTGATTCTTCTGGCAGCTAATGCAATTCCTAGTTCATTTGCTGCTGTTATAAACTCTCCTTTCTTGCCCAAATCAATTTCACCAAAAATGCAAATAGATGTAAATCTACATTTTTGTGAAATACCCTTTTTCTCTTTCTTTCTCTCGGACCATGTATGCTTACTAGTGGAAGACTGCATATTTACAAGTGGGAGTGTATATGCTTACAAGTAGAAGAGTACATGTACATATAACACTAAAACAGCGACAACAAAATCACACATTTTTCAAAGAAGTTTGAAAAAATTTCGGACACAGATGACCGGTGGGCCATTGCGTGAATAAATTATACAAAAAGAGGAAAGAAAGTCAAAAGATAAAGTAGAGTAGACAAAAGCATGATTATGTACAGTAGTTGTGATTTTGGCTCACATCTTCCTCTGGTTTTACGTCCAGTAACGGCTTAAACGATTTCTATGAATCGAGGATTGGCTTCCCATCTAGTTTTCTTATAAATTGGCAAACAGGGTCCTTTTTCGTCAGATTCCCAAGACAGTAGCACCATTTTTCTTGGTTGAATACGTTCACTAAATCAAGAAGAATACGATAAACATCACCACTCGGATGCGTCTCAAGAGTTTGAATGATATCATCCAGGGACTCCTTACTCAGTCCATCCTTTATAAATTTAATTTTATCTTCTCGATTTATAGAAATCATACCTTTGCTTCTATAGCACTGATCACATGTCCACCTTGCACATTTATAGCAGACATTCATTCTTTTAGCTCTTCTCTTTTTAGAATAAGAATTTCTTCCCATTCCTGGCAAAGGTTTAACAATTGATTTATTAAACTCATATGCTAAACGTACCTTAGCCTCAATGATCCAGTGTATGTCCTCAGGAAGTCCCAAACTCTTGAATACTTTCATCCTTTCAAGTTGACAGCTATAGAGTTTCCTGAGCACATCTTTGGGAAGAGTGGCAAACCTGTTTTTAAGCTTTACAAGATATTCCTCCATGGTAACTTAAAAAGAAGCCGATGAAAACTAAAATATCAATGCAGTGCAGTGTGTTTCGGTGAGTAGGAAAGAAAAATGAGAGAGTAGGAAAGAAATTTTGGGGTTGCCTTCCAAATAGCCGCCCTTCTTTAACGTCTTTAGCTAGACAAAACCCAAACCATTTTTTTTCTTTTTTTTCTTTATATAATTTATATATATATGTATATATTTAAAAAAAATTACTAGATTGAGGACTTACCTATTGGTTCCTCAATTGTGATGACAGATTTCAAAGTGTTGAGTGCACCTTCATTGTATTCTTTGAGTCTTTGCCCATTCACTTTGAAATTTCGATCACCATCTTGAATCTCCACAGTTCCATATGGCCATACTTGAATTACAGTAAAAGGACCTGACCACCTCGATCTTAGCTTTCCTACAAAGAGCTTTATCCTTGAGTTGTATAAAAGCACTTTTTGTCCCAATGTAAACTCTCTTCTCAAAATTCTTCTATCATGCCACATTTTTGTCTTCTCCTTGTATAACTTGGCACTTTCATAAGCTTATTGTCTGAATTCTTCAAGCTCATTGAGTTGGAGAAGCCTTTTCTCACCAGCTGCCTTTAAGTCAAAATTTAATGCTTTTATTGCCTAATATGCTTTGTGCTCCATTTCTACTGAAGATGGCATGCTTTTCTGTAGACCAATTGATGCTTCAGGCTGGTTAGGGTTCTTCACATACCCTTTTAGGATTTTCATAGTTCTTTCAATTGGGCACATCCATCATAAATAGATAGGGCCACACAACTTGATCTCCCTGACTAGATGAACAATTAGATGTACCATGATGTCAAAAAAAGAAGGAAGAAAAAGCTTCTCAAGCTAGCACAAGATCAGATATCCTTCATTTTCCAGTTCATCCAATTTTTCTGTCTCAATGACTTTACTACAAATAGCATTGAAGAAGAAACAAAGTCTAGTCAAAATACGTTGAAGATCATATTCGGTAATGCCTCGAATAGCTACTGGGAGTAGTTGTTGCATTAAGCATGCCAATCATGAGACTTTAGCCCCACTAACTTCAAGTCTTTCATCGACACAAGCTTCCTAACATTTGAAGAATACCCTGAAGGAACTTTGATGCCATGTAAACACTGACAAAAGCTTCTTTTCTCATCTTTAGACAAAGTATGAGTAGCTGGAGGACAAAAAGTTCTCTTACCATATGGCTTTGGATGCAAGTCTTCTCGTATCCCTATTTCTTGCAAATCTAATCTTGCCTTCACACAATCCTTAGAACTACCTTGTATATTAAGCAGTGTCCCAACAATACTATCACAAACATTTTTCACCACATGCATGAAATCAATACAGTGTCTTACATCAAGCTTCGGCCAATATGGAAGATTGAAGAAGACAGACCTTTTTTTCCATTTAATTTTCTCAGTACTTTTCTTTGTAGTCTTACCAAAGATAACATTCATATTTTTCACCTTTTCATAAACTTGCTCCCCAGTCAATGCCTTCAGAGCATCTTCAAACTCTTGTCCACCAAAAAAAGCTTTCTTTAATCTGCGATACGGGTGGCCTCGTCTAAGAAATCTCCTATGGCCAAGATAAACTGTCTTTCTTCCATGTTGAAGTTGATGGTAGCATGTTCCTTCTTCATAAATCGGACATGCTTTATGGCCTTTAATACTATAGGCTGACAAGTTTCCATATTCAGGGAAGTCATTTATAGTACAAAAGATCATGGCTTACATTTTAAAAACCTCCTTCTTGTTCGCGTCAAAAACATCAACACCTTAATCCCACAACTCTTTCAAGTCTTCGATCAAGGGCTCCAGGTAAACATCTATATCATTTCCGGGTTGTTTTGGTCCCGAAATCAACATAGATAACATGATGTACTTTCGTTTCATGCATAACAGAGGAGATAAGTTGTAAATTACCAACAGAATAGGCCATGAACTATGTATACTGCTCAGGCTACCAAAAGGATTCATGCCATCCGTGCTAAGCCCAAGCCTAAGGTTCCTAGGCTCTTCACCGAAGGTAGGAAATAATTGATTGATTTTCTTCCATTGAGAAGAATCAGCCAGATGTCGAAGCTTTCCATCAGATATCCTCTCATCCACATGCCATCTCAAATTTCTTGCATCGTTTTCATTAGCAAACAAGCGCTTGAACCTTGGTATGATTGGAAGGTACCACAATACTTTTCTAGGAGCGTTATTTGATTTGTACCTCGGGGTTTCACATATGGGACACTGTTGTTCCTCTTCATGCTCTTTTCTATACAATATACAATCATTAGGGCATGCATGGATCTTTTTATATTTCATCCCTAGTGGACACAATATTTTCTTAGCATCATAGTATCGAGAAGGCAACACATTATCATCTGGAAGCATGTCCTTAAAAGCCTCAAGCATTTCTGAAAAACTCTTGTCGCTCCATCCATGGCGTGCTTTCAAGCTTACCAATTTCAATACTTCTTTGAACAATTGGTACTTTTTACACCCCGGGTACAACGGCGTCTCAGCATCACTACACATATTACCATATGCATGTAATTGCTCAAAACTCTCTTCTCCTACATCACGAATAATATCCTCTATTCGATCATCTGTATCCGTGTCATTATCATCAAAGTTCACTCCCCCTGTTGAGATGAACTTGGCATTTCTAATTCTTCACCATGCCATACCCACACTGTATAACTCTTACAGAATCCTTCACAAATTAAATGTGTATATATATCTGCAGTACTTAGTCGCTTCTCATTCAAACATACTACACATGGGCAATAAAACTTTCCACTACTATCATTGGCATGTCTACTAGCGAAGTCTAAAAAACCCCTCACCCCATTATCATATTCAACACTCGTCCGTTTAGCATCTATCCAACTATGATCCATATATATCTTAACACTTCTAGCACCCTATATCCAACAACAAAAGGATAGACAAAAAAACAACAACAATAGAGTTTTAGATATTTCAACGAAATTAATAGGCACCATTTGAAACTAGTATTGTTTTAACAAACCAATAACACTGACAATAATCAAACAACAAGAACTTTAATTTTTTCTAGATTACGTTTAAGTGCTCAAATTAAAGCAACAACAAGAACTTTTCATTGAACATTATTAAATATAAAACAACATACAACTAAATAACAGATCGATCGAACACTAACCTGAATGAAGACCAAGGAGTGAGCTTCAACCCAAAGTCACGGTGGTGTCGACTGAGATTAAAATGAAGTCCCCAAATTCACGGACTGACAAAGGGAAGTCAAATCAGAGGAGAATGGTCACTGCACTGTGGAGATTAGAGGTTGCAGAGGAGAAAACTGATGATAATCAAAGAACATCAACGACAAACATAGCAACGAAAGCGGTAATGATGGAGGAGACTTGAGCAAATGAGGGACGGGACCCCATGGATGAGTTCAGAACAAGCACGGACAGAGGTCACAGAGAAATGGCAAAGAGAGAAGAAAGGGTTCACAGAGTGCGCGATCTGGGCGAGGGAGGAAAAATAAGTGTGAAAAATCTTACCTTTAAGACTGGTTTTTATTAAAAACTGGTCTTAAAAGAGGAAAAATTCACATTTAAGACCAATTTTTTTACAAACCGGTCTTAAATGTAACACATTTAAGACCGGTTGTTCACACAACCGGTCTTAAAAAGTTATCCAATTTTGAATTTAAATTTTTTAACATTTATGACCGGTTTAATTATTTAAACCGGTCTTAAATGTTAAAAAGTTTAGACCGGTTTTAATACAAAACCGATCTTAAATATTTAACATTTAAGACTGGTTTATATTTAAACCGGTCTTAAATGTTAAAAAAATTTTAAATGCGTACAATTTTAAGACTTTAAGACGGGTTTTTTTTGTAACCAGTCTAAATAAATTTTTTAAGACTGGTTTTTTAAGAACCGGTCTAAGAAGTTCAATATAATTACAAAACTGTCACCACGCAAATTTTTAAGACCTTATCCGCCAAAACCGGTCTAAATGTGGTGGTCTAAAAAGGGTTTTTTCCAGTAGTGAATTGATTGTCCGTCGCACATGAAGGAAGCTGTGGATGTCATAGATGAAGATAGAATGGATAGAATGATTCACGATGTTGAGGTAGAATCCTTTGCGCAGTCGCATGAATATGACAACCTACGGAGTGATGCAGAGACACCGTTATACCCAAGGAGTAAATACACATGGCTGATAGGAACATTACTTTTGGTGAACTTAAAAGCAACTTATGGGTGGACCGATAGTAGTTTCACATTGCTGCTTGAACTGTTGTGTGATATGTTTCCAGGTGATAATGTACTTCCAAATCGTATGTATGAGGCTAAGAAAATCCTATCTATGATGGGTATGGAGTATAAAAAGATACACGCTTGCCCTAATGACTGCGTACTATATAGAAAGGAGTATGAAGGTCTGAGTGAGTGCCCTAAGTGTCAAACAGCATGATACAAAGTGAGGAAAGATGGTGGTTGTGGCGATGGGACAACTAAAAGGCAACCTGTAAAGGTTCTGTGGTATCTTCCAATAATACCGCGCTTTAAGCTTTTGTTTTGCACTACAGAAAAAGTGAAGAAGTTGAGATGGCATTCGGATGATAGAATATCCGACAGAAAATATCTTCGGCACCCAACTGACTCTCCATAGTGGAAGAAAATAGATAAAATGTTCCCTGAATTTGGCAGCGAGCCGAGAAACCTTTGGCTTGGGCTTTGTACATATGGCATCAATCCGTATGGAACTTTTAATAGCACACACAGTGCATGGCCAGTACTCCTTGTAATATACAACTTGCCTCCCTGGCTTTATATGAATTGCAAGTATGTGATGCTTTCTATGATGATTTCTGGACCAAAACAGCCAGGAAACGATATCGATGTCTACTTGGCGCCTTTGATTGAGGACTTGAAGAAGTTGTGGGAGAAAGGCGTAAATGCGTTTGATGCATATAAGAATGAGTCCTTCAAGCTACGTGCAATGATTTTCACCACGATAAATGAGTTCCCTGCATATGGAAACCTCTCAGGGTACAGTGTGAAGGGGCATAAAGTATGTCTGAACTATGAAGCAGACACTCACTTCCACCAACTTAAACATGGAAGAAAAAGGTCTACCTTAGTCACAGGAGGTTCCTTCCTAGGTTCCACCCATATTGTAGGTTAAGAAAGCATTTTAACGGCTTGCCGGATCATATAATGGCTCTAAAGGCATTAACTAGAGAGGAAGTTTACAGTCGGGTTGAATGTATCGATGTCTTACTCGGTAAGAATTAGAAGACTGCGGGTGAGAAGAACATATGGAAGAAGAGATCAATTTTCTTTGATCTTCCATATTGGCGTAGTCTTGACGTGAGACACAGTATTGATGTAAGGCATGTGGAGAAAAATGTTTGTAATAGACTTGTCATTACGCTTTTGCACATTCCAGGGAAGACCAAGGATGGGATTAGTGTGAGACTAGACCTTGTTGATATGGGAATAAGAGAACGGTTACATCCACAGCTAAGAGATGATGGTAGGAGGGTATATATGGAGCCAGCAGCGCATACACTATCAAAAGCGGAGAAATGAAGTTTGTGTAGGTGTTTGCATGAAATTAAGGTACCACAAGGATATTCTTCGAATGTGAGAAGGTGTATGTCAATGGATGATTTGAAGTTAGTGGGAATGAAGTCCCATGATTATCATGTGTTGATGCAACAACTGTTACCAGTAGCTATTAGAGGCATTATAAAAGATGAAGTTCGAAGCACTGTGACAAGATTGTGTGTTTTCTTTAATGCTTTCTGTAACAAAGTCATTGACACTGAAAAGCTGGATGAACTGGAAGCTGAGGGTTATATCATATTGTCCCAATTAGAGATGCACTTTCCTCCTTCATTTTTGATATAATGGTGCATTTGATAGTTCATTTGGTAAGGGAGGTAAAGCTCTACGGTCTAGTTTACCTGAGGTGGATGTACCCTTTCAAGCGATACATGAAGATCTTAATAAATAATTGCCTTGCCTTCTAACTTCTTGTTAATCTGTATATGTTGTGATAGTTATCACTGGAGTTTGTGTGTTTTCTGTCCTCGGTCCCACGTTGTTTATTGGTTTGATTCCTTAAGTAGAAGACCAGACAAAGAAAATAAAAGCGTCTTCAACACGTAAGTTATTTTTTTGTATTTCATTATGAATTATTCTAATTTATGTTGATTTTCATTTTAATGATAGGGCATGAACGACGTATCGAGCTCTTGGCGGGCCACGCGATCGTAAAGGAGGCAAAGAACTGAGATGGTTGTTTCCAAACGTACTTAGTTTCAAATCAAGTTCTTTTCATTGATGGTCGTTTTAGATATGCCTTTATTGATTTTAACCATTTGCTTTTGATTTATAGTGCCCTTGACAACCTGGCGGTTGGGAATGTGGATACTATGTCTTACTTTATATGTTTAACATCATTCAAAGTGGCATTACGACAGATTTTGAACAAGTAATCGCTTCTTCATTCTCAGAGGATAATATTCTTAGTGTTGTAATTCAATGGAAATTCATTCACTTGATTCATTATTTCATCTAAGCTTATTTTCTAATTTACAGATTTTTGACAATGAAGATGCCTACTCATATGAAGACATAACTATGATCAGAGTTTGGCTGGACATCTTCTTCAACGTATGCCAGAGTAAAGTCTTTAGTAGTTTCTGTAGGACATACATTTGTGGTAGTTCTATATATTATACATATAATTAGTGTTGTTGTTGTTGGATATAGATTGGATTTAGTCTTGGTTATTGTACAATCTGGGGACTTGGATATAGTCTTTTTAGTGCAATAACAGACTTGGATATAGATTGTTATGTAGTTTGTGTGGTTTGTTAGTTAGTTAGTTTGCTACTCCTTAAAATTATTGCATGTAGTAGAGCCTTGGGTTGATCACTGTGTTTCAAGTTGTTGTTTCCATTCTGCTGAACTGCTGTTATTTTATTCTATTGTTGGAATCCTATTTCTACAGTTTGCATTTTCCAGACAATGTAATATATAAAAAGGCCATTTTAAACAAAACTTTCAACGTCCTTAAATAAAAAGGAACGTGGTAGAGTGGGTGGCGACACTTTAGACATCCCCTGTAGGGATAGGGGACGTCTAAAGTGACCTTTAGACGTCCCCAGTTTGTTCTGGGGACGTCTAAAGACCTTAGACGTCCCCAGTTTGTTCTGGGGACGTCTAAAGACCTTAGACGTTCCCAGTTTGGATAGGGGACGTCTAAAGCTCCACTTTAGATGTCCTTTGTAGGGAATGGAGACGTATATAGGTGCACTTTAGACGTCCCCAGTCCATATAGGGGACATCTAAATTGCACCTCAGACTTTAGATGTCCCCGGTATGAAGTGGGGACGTCTAATTTTTAGACCTGTTCTATAAATAACTATCATAAAACATTTTTTTAAGACTGGTTCTTTAACCAGTCTTAAAAATAGCAGACTTTTAAGACTGGCTGCATCAAGACTGTATCTAGAACCGGTCTAAAATATCATTTTTAACCGGTCTTAAAAGTGATTTTTCCACTAGTGTTACTGTCTTTGTTCATTTTTATAAGATAGAATTGTTGGGTATGTCTTATTCCTTTTTATAAGATAGATTTAGCGGGTGTCTCAAATGTATTTTTGTAAACCCACCATTTTACTCTCACTTAGTTACAAAAATTACTCATTTCTTCTATCAAACTCCATATGTTAAATTCTTAAATTAGACTAGTAGAGCAATATTTTAAAATTCGAACCAAACATCAAACTGGAGGGGTTAGCTGGTCTTGTTTTTCATGATACAACCAAATTAGACCATAAAAACTCTTTTTAGTCTACTACTACAAAAATAGGGATTGATGACGTACCTTAGGTGGCACTTCTTTACAGCTTCTTCTAATTTTTTTTTTAAAAATACACCTTAGGTGGTGCTTCCTCAAGGAAGTGCCATAGCTGTTTGGTGTCCTTAGGTGGTGTGTCCTTCAGGAAGGGCCACTTAGGGTGTTTTTTTTAAAAAAAAAGAAGCAGCAGCTATGGTGCTTGCTCAAAGAAATGCCACAGCTGCTACGTACTTTGTGTGGCACTTGGCTTAGCAAGTGTCACACAAAGTAATATCACTACTACAAAAAATATGAGCAATGGCGCTTAATTTAGAGAACACTATGGCGTTTAAGATGCGTCATAGCTTCCAGCGCCATTAAAACAAGCTACGACGCTTCTTGAATATATGGAAGCGTCATAGCTTGAGTATTTAATTTTTTTTTAAATATAAAGCTATGGCACTTGTCCAGAGAAGGGCCATACGAGGTCCACCTCCTACAGCCCTTCTTTGAACAAGTGCTGGTGGGTGGAAGTATCTCCAAGGGCGCTTCCCCTAGGAAGCGCTGTTGGAGGTACATTTTTTTAAACCGCCTATACGTATCCAATCTCAGCAATTTACATTTTACAAATCCACAGTAGCAAAAACCCAAGCCAAAATCACACCAAATCAGGATGAAATAACTCGAATCAAAATAATTAATTCTTAAAATCAGTACTAACGTAATTTAATTACAACATAACAAATAATATACAACTAATTTTAAGTTCCTATGTATATAGAATGTAGGCAAGAAATAATTTTAATTTACAACTAATTCATAAACAACCAAGATGAATAGACAAGAAACAACCTATGTATGTACCTAAATATTAGCTAATTCCCTAACGATATATTCACACCATTGTTCAATGATTTCATCTATTTGTTGGTCAATCAATTGGTCAAAACGTTGATTTCATAATACTATATAAAAAGCATGCATAGAATGAATTAAAATCACTAAAAATCAATTAATTGAGACACTTGTCAATTAAAGTTAAAACACAGTAACTGCAAGTAAAAGAACTTACTTGCGTAGGAATAGAAATGTGATCATGAGTTACATCTTTCATAAATTTCATAATGTAATAACCGCAGTTATTATTGTTTGGTTGGAATGGGCATTGATAATACAATGAAATAGTTAAGTAAATATTTGAAGAAAACTTTTTGAATAACAAAATTGGAGAAATTAAACTCATATATATCAGTACCGCAATCTTCCTCCAGGGATAGCTACTGGCTGGGTCTTTGCATGTAGAATAGCTCAATCCAATATTGCTTCAGTAAGCGGTCAATGCACTAACAAAACAAGTAGTGACTGATTAATTTTTGTAATTCAATAATGACAAATATTTACACATACTTACTTATTTATTACAATCTTTAAATCAGGCCGGTTGTTTGGATAACCGATCTCTATAGGATCCAAATAGTAAATCCTGAGGACTCCAGGAACCGCTGAACGAACAACAATCAAATTAAAATCCAGTGTCCCCTAAAATATTTTGAAGATTTTACTTCGACAATCATGTTATAGTAAAAGTGGAAGAATAAAAAAAACACATACATTAAAATACTGTCGTAAATAACTTACACAGATTGTATGGAACAATAAAGAGCATCTTCAGGGTAGCTCTTCGCATGAAGATGTCCTTAATTTTGATAGATAGTGCTTCCATATCTAATCTCCCTGTATGCTGGCGGCTAAGGATGTCTGGGCTGACAAATACGAATCTATTCACCCTTTCCATGTGCAGTAACAGAACCTGGTACAAGTGCCTTTATTGAAAATAAACAATGTCATTAAAACCTAAAAAAATTAATGATTAATAATAATAATAGCAGTGATAGACGTTGATAATAAAGTACCTAATCCATATGTTGACGGCCATTGCACTAAGCCAATCGTGACTAAGCACTTTGTTCAGCACACTACTATTGACATGATCATCTATAACTGCATGATAGATGTTGATATCGAAGTGTATTGACTGACCTCCTTGGTTGATCAAAGCTAGTGCCATTGATACCAATTGTTGGTGATATGAGGACATTGTCGCGAACACGACCATCATACTTAGGAATTCCAAGCACTCTGTTGAGCAAATCATTGCGACCAACATAATGCATCAAGTCTGGCTACTCCTACGTCATTGAGCACTATCACATAAAGAATTACAACAATATTAATTATTATAAAATAGAATAAGTTAAGTAAAGCTAAATTTTTATTGTATGTATAATCTACTTCTTCCATAATATTCGGCAACTTTTCTGGCTTGTCCGCTAGGAATTTTGCCATTTTTGTTCGTGCAGTCGGCCAGCCACAAATCATGCCGAGGTATATGTGTGAAATCATCAGAATGTCATTCTAGTAGCTACATATCAAAGTTAGTTGTAGTTAAAAATTAGTCACGGATATTATATTAATATGAAATAATGATTAGTTCTTACTAATTGTTTCTCCAACAGTACATACGAGACCAATCCTTTTATATACCAGTATGGTATTTTGGAGGCATTTTTATGATTTCGCTCACTTCTTTCCTATTTAGATCTAAATGATTCATATCAATAAATATTAATTACTATTACATTACAAGTACGTAAGGGCTAATATTATATTACCATAAATTGTGGAGTAGTATGTGAGGCCAAAAATTGATCTCACTACTTTTGAGTTATAAGTCCATCATACATCTCCAGTGATGTATGATTGATAATATCATTGTTGTCCCGCAAATAGAATTTGACAAGAGCAGAGCAAAAATTTCTCAAAAGTCTGCCGCATTTTCACAACACAAATTTCTCTTTATCTTCTGCTATTATGAAGTAAGACTGGAAGAAAAACCACATATAATTTGTTAGATTGTAATTTCATGATACAAAACAACCAGAATAATAAAGTAAATAATGTTTACCTTGACTGAATCAAAGAGCATATCACTATAATCTTTCTTCACGTGGTGCCAATCTAAAGCTATAATGGGGCTCTTTCTCTAACCGATGTCCCAATGTAATTATAAAGGAGTTGGTATTCAGTCCAACTATATTTCCCTTATCATTCCACAGAAGCTCTAACCTAATGCCCTTACTCTTTAGTTTGATAAGTTTGGATATTACACTTCTACCCCGGGCTACCTTGGCCTCAAATGCTGCCTGATCAACATGTTCAATGGGAACAATATCATCTACGGTGTGAGGATCCATTTTCCTATAAGTTAAATAAACCAAACAAAATATCAGAGCATGCACTTGACAATCATGGCAATGAAAGTAAATTATGTTGAAATATATGAATGCATGTAATAAAACATACAAGGAAAACAATCAAGGCACTCATTATCATCTTTTCCTCTTTTTGTTTGACTTAAAAACCAAGTCCCCTCTTTATGATCATGTCTCATGTATAAGGGTTCATCTTCATTTTCATCTTCATCTATATCAATATATTTTGACAACAACATCTCAAAGGAGAGATCATCCTTAGGAATATTCAAATATTCATTACTTTTATTATCAACTTGTTCTTGATGATTCTTGTTTGATGGAAGTACAATGGACTAGTTCTTCTTCGAAGGATCCGGAATGAAAAAAACTTGTTGTGCCTATGGTGCTAAAATGAAAGGATCATCTTCATACCAAACTTTAGAAAGATCCACTTGAACAAACCCTAAATCATCCATCTGTAATCCACTATTGTTGTTAATCCACTTACACCTGAATACAGGGACCCCTCAACATAGTGTAATCTAACTCCCATATTCGATCAATTACACTAAAGTATGACATTATTGTGTAGATAAGGTGTACGTCTTTGGCATTGGATTTGTGCCACGAATCAGCAACAAGTGTTACCCCACTATTCTGCATCATGCTCCTTGTATCATGTTCTTGTGTGTAGAATGTGTAACTGTTGATTGCATAACCATTGTAAGACAATACATTTAAACTTGGTCTATTTGATAGCCATCTTAAGTATTCAGAAACTAAATAAGGATTCCTCTCCTCCTCATTATTAATACACCTTTTTAACCAAGTTGGAAAATGGTGGTTGTGCTCTTTTGTTATCAAATTTTCATTCCTCTCACCATGTACTAATCGAGGAGCATCCTTATGTTCTTTAACATATAGTTTAACCTCATCAGTGTTATGTAGCACATACAAGTGAGCTTGCTGTTACTAGTTTAAATAGTTTATGAAATAGTGCAAGTGTACACTATCGTAAACAAGTAATACAAAAGTGAGTAAAGTATCATTCCCTCAAGGATTGATCACTAAATACCAAAATGAGTAATTTTAACTCTATTTAGTCGATCGATTAGTTGGTGATTGAGATTACAAAATTAAAAATGATTAAATATGAATGCAAATGATATGAAACAACTATGAGAAAAAGTCATAGGGATTAGATTTCACTTAACAAATTCCATATTGAATCACCTATCTATTCTATTCCAATTTATTCCACATGATTGATAGCCGAGTTTCCCTTATGTAATTACTAGCCTCTTCCAAGGTCAAGCAATTCTATAATTAATTGCTAATCCAATACATTCCTATATGAATTCAAGCAATTAATCATGCAAGTTATGGTTTTAATTATGGAACTTATTAAGACCATACAACTCATATGAATATATCCCTATTTCATATGCAAGTTATGGTTTTAATTATAGGATCAACACACATGCATCTCCTTTCGGTCTCAACATGCATATTGAAATCATTCAAAAGATAACCAATCAATCAAAAGCATTAAGAATAATAATTAAAACTCAATCATGAAGGAAAAACTAAAACTAGATTTAATAAGTTAACATTCAATCCATCATTAATAAGCTACATCATCACCCTAGGAAAATGGAAAAAATTTAGCTCATAACAAAATTAAAAACAAAACCAAAATAAATTGAAAACTTCATAAACATTGTATAAGACTTGAATATTAAATTCTAAAATATAAATATACAACAATTTGATGCATGAAAATGGAGAAAATCTAGCCATCCCTTTAGGAGGTAAAACCTTCCATGTATGTGGCAGCCTATACCATCCATAAAGGAGGACTATCTAAGCCTTCCATGTAGGAGGCATGTAAGAAGCAATTACAATGCATGAAATTAACTCTAAAATGATGTATGTGGAGAGGAGAGGAAAGTAATGGATATGAAATGGTATATGGCAAATTTGAGGGACAGGATGGCTATATATAGGGAAAAATGGAGTAGGTGAAATGGAAGATGAAGTAGTAGGTAAAATGGAAGATGAAGTGGTAGATGAAGTAGTATCTGAAATGGAAGACAAAGTGGTAGATGAAATTGAGTTGGTGAAATGGTCGATGGAATTGTTGGTGGAATTTCACATTTTGATCTTCATGAAAGTTGTAGCTCTGGATCTTAGCTTGAAGACACAAGTAGAAACTCCTCATTTCAATATTTGCAGCTCCAGTTATGGTCAAGTTAGTAGGCAAAGGTCAAACTTAAACAAATTCACATCCTCAACTTCTAAGCAAAATTTCACAACTCTTGGAAATAGAACTAGGTTTTGGTATAAACATAAAAGCTGTGGAGCTCTTTCTTAGCTTTTTATCCAATAAAGAATGTCATAATCCAACATCTAGAGCTCTAGATATTGACTGAAAACTGGAAGAAGGTCTGATTTAGTATTTTCCAAGAAATTTTATTTTATGCCAAAATCATTATTTATTTATTTATTTATCAATTACATCCGAATTCATTAAATTGAGCTCAAATATCATCCACAAAATCATCATATAAGGAAAAATAAATATACAAATATTTTACTTATCACTTGCTCCTATTCAGTCACTGATATCCTGATTACATCATTCCTACTTGTTCCTTTCCCTAATCTTTACCCTTCATGACAAGACTTTGGGTTCCTTACAGGGTCAACATTTGATAGAAAATTAGCACAGAAGTCACTTGCTTCTTCAACCATAATGTCAAAAAATGAAAATGGAAAATACATTTCAAGTTCACACAGAGTACAAACAATCAGCCTTTGCAAATCTTATAACTTTGTTGAATAAACCACTTTACTACAAATCCATTTGAAGATCAAGCAAAGTTGAGTTATGGAATTACTTACTTTTTTGGGTAAGATTAGATGTATACCAACTGGTACAAAATTCTGCATAAGCACATGACAATCATGAGATTTAAGGTTCTTTATCTTCAACTCTTTTACTAATACAAGATTCTTTATATTTAAAGAATAGCCTTCTGGAACTTTGATTCCTTCGAGAAATTTGCAAAATAACTTCGCCTCCTTCCTCGACAGAGTGTAAGCCACTGGAGGTAGATAAGTGTGGCGCCCTTGGTCAACCAGAGCCAACTTTTCTCTAATTCCCAAGTTAACCAAATCCAACCTAGCATTCACACTATCCTTGCTTTTCCTTTGCATGTTGAACAATATGCCAATTAGACTATCACTAACTTTTTTTTCTGTCCATCGCATCAAGAAAATGTCTCACATATAAGGAATTCCAATATGGAAGTTCAAAGGAAATAAACTTCTTCTTCCAGCCCTTGACCTAACTTGTTTTGCAAAAGGCTTGCCAAAATTGTTATCCAAATATTTGACCTTCTCAAAAACCTGAGCACCAGTCAACATCTTTAGTGGGCTACCTTCTTCTGACTCACCATTGAAAGCCAAAAAGGTCCTCCAACAATATTTTGATGGTAAGAATCTTCGATGTCCCATGTAGACATTTTTCTTATACTGATCTAGTCGCACTGAATGAGTGTCATCTTCACATATAAGGCACGCACAATATCCTTTGATGCTATATTTGGACAAATTACCATAAGCAGGGAAATTATTGATTATTCCATACAACATGGCTTTCAAAGTGAAACTTTCTTCCCTGTACCCATCATATACATTGATGCCTTCCTCCCAAAGCAGCTTCAAGTATTCAATTAAAGGATCCAAGTATACATCTATTTCATTCCTAGGTTGCCTTAGTCCAGAAATTAACATGGATAACATCATAAACTTACATTTCATGATCAAGTATGGGGGAAAGTTATAAATCGTCAATATCACCAGCCACGTACTGTGTGTACTACTCTGAACCCCATAGGGATTGATTCCATCAGTTGATATTGCAAGACATAGGTTCTTTGCTTCATTCGAGAAGTCAAGGTGGTCATGATCAATTTATTTCCATTCAGGGGCATCTATACGGTGCCTAAGGTTCATGTCTTCAACCCTTTTATCTGTATACCACATCAACAGCTTAGCAATCTCCGTATTATTGTATAGTCACTTTAATCTTGGAATAATGGGAAAATACCATACGACCTTCAACGGACCTTTTCCTTTCTTCTTTTTATATTGAGATGCATTGCATTTAAGGTACTTCTCTAACGTTGCATATTGATTCTTAAATAATATGCAATTGTTAGGGCCTGCATGTATCTTCTCATAACCCATGCCAATTGTAGAAAAAAGTATTCATTTTGCCTCATATGTCTTGGTAGGAAGTACATTTTCTACTGAGAGCATATCTTGCACAAGTTCAAGCAGTGCAGTGAAACCTGAATAACTCAATCCATATCTTGATTTAAAGTTGTAAACTTTCAACATTACTAGCAATCTTGTGTATTTAGTACTATCGACATATAATGGTTTCTTAGCATCACCTTTCAACTTCTCAAATTCTTGAGGAAAGTTATTAAGCACCCCTTCGACCGCATTTAGCATTTCTTCAAGACCATCATCCTCATCATCACATATACTTGGGTCAAACTTATTAGAAGAAATGATCATGGTATGTACTCCATTAGTACATTTATCATCCATCTCAATGTGTTGGAAATTGTGCTCTAAAGGCCAATCATTGTACTTTGAATATTATTATTTAATGAATTTCTCTATTCTATTATCATATTATTTGCATGTTAATTGTGATAATTGTATCCTTGGATAAATCATAAAGATTGTCCTAAATGTCCTTGGTCGGTCATCTATGAGAGAGCATAGATGAAGTAAGACCAGTTAACTTCGATGAGGTATAGAGGTAAGAATCAAAGTCTTAGGCACTTGTAAAAGTACAATGTGCTGGGCCGACCCGCTATGAGAAAGCTACATGGATCAAGTCATAAGCTTCTCTCATGTATAACTACATCATACAGTACTACAAAAAACACAAGCTGTGACACTTAATTTAATGAATACTATGGCGCTTGAGAAGTGCCATAGCTTCCAGTGCCGTTAAAACAAGCTACTGTCTTCTTGAATATATGGAAGTGCCATAGGTTGATTATTATTTTTTAAAAATATCACTTCTTATGGCGCTTCTCTAAGGAAGTGCTGCAGGAAGTGAAATGACTTCCTAGGGTGCTTACCTAGGGAAGCGCCATAGGAAGTCTTTTATTTAAAAAAAGAATTATGACTTCCTACAACACTTCCCTAGAGAAGCACCATAGGAAGTATTTTATTTAAAAAATAATAATTTTTCTTAATTATTTTATTTTCCTGATGAAAATCTTTATTTACAATCCATAATACAATCAACAACTAAATGAAATAATATAGCACGTATCTTTTGCAATATTACGTCTTCATGTATCAAGCATAAAAGAGCTCCAACATTTAAGTTGCTTAAACTTGAGCCATGCATGTTATTGCTACGGAGGATTAAACTAAGAATTATTATTTTTGTAAGCTCCAAAATTAAAAAACTTACAATGTATAAGAAGTTCAAGAAGATAGAGTTGATACTTCAAATAAATACCTGAAAAGAAATTATGAGCATACATAAAAGATTCATGATAGATTTTAACTAAAAGAAAATGTGAACCAAATATTGAAAAAAGGTAAATACTTACAGGCTAGGGAGCTTCTGAAGGAGGCCGAGACAAGAAAAAACAACACATGGGAGAGAAAGCTTTCTACAGCAATGAAGTTTTGGGAAATGGGGGAGTCTGAGAGAAAACGGGAAGATGAAAATGAAAATAAAATCAGCGGGGGTCATGGAAATTAAATTACAAGGTGGGAGAAGCTACGACACTTTTTATCAAAAACTGATGGCCAATTTTTAAAAAAAGTAGATAGAAGCTACGACGCTTTTTCTCAAAGCGCCAAAGCATCTCAATTTAAGAAAAATGATGGCCAATTTATTTTTTTTAAAAAAGTCTTACACGTTGGCCGGCACTTGCAATGCTCACCTTGGCAGAAGTATTGGCCGACGCTTGTCACAAAAGCACCGGCCAAGGTCTTAGGCCTTGGCCGGCACTTTCGTGACAAGTGTCGGCCAATACTTTGGCATTGGCTGGCGCTTGGATGACAAGCACCAGCTAAAGGCCACCTTGGCTGGCGTTTGCATGTCCTTTTTTTTGAAATATTTTTTTATCTCGCTCCATGATATGATGGTTGAGTCTGAAGTTGCTCATCTCCCCCATTCCAGCTTGCATATCCTCAGGTATATAATGTGTGGCTGAGAACCCCTTTCTATGGAAATCATTGAGGAATGAAAGATTCTTATCAACCTAAATATAAGAACATTAGTAAAAATGGATTATAAAAACAAAAATAGAATTTAAACATAATAATATAAATTGATCCAAAGTCCAAAATTCATCATAGTATAAAGAGAGATGTGAGGGCTTTTGATGCAAACAGAAACTGCAATACAAAGAAAGTTGTTAACAAGCAGCTAGGTAAAGGATTTTATTATTTTTGAAGTAGGAGAAAATAAAATTAATCAAGTGAATAATCAGCAAACTTCATAATGAAATAATATTTTTTGAGAAATAAGACAAATATAGTGGATAATTAATTCTTAACAAGATCCTTTTCAACTTACTACTACAAGAGATTCTGAGCAATAATGCATTATAGTAAATGTCATGCTTCAAACTTATACGACACTTTATTCTTAAGCACCGGATAAGGTTTTTTTCACATTAAAAAAAGTGCTAAAAAATTATACTAGCTACGATGCTTTCTTGACAAGCGCTGTGGCTTTGGCTTTCATTTCTTTTAAAAAAATAAATGTTTTGTATGGCGCTTGTTTAAGAAAGTACCGCATAAACCAAGTACTAAGCTCCAACACTTATATTAGGAAGCGCAATAGATTCTAAATCTACTTTTTTGAAAAAAAAACTATTACCTCTTTTGTGAAAAAGGGGTACTGTTAAATCCCTCTTTTGTATTAGTGACAATGCCCTTAAACATGATATCATAATGGATTCCTACATTAGAGGCACTAAGCTTTGACCTAGTAAAAAGTTACTTTTGACCTGGTGATGATAAAGGTTATAGTCGAGCTTGGTGGTTTTCATGCAGAGGAATATGATTAGTCAAGGTAGAATTTGTCCCTCACATTAATAGAGAGATATTATTGGGCCCCTCGATGAGTGAGTATGAGAAATGTATGGCCATCCTACGATGGAAAGGAGTTTCCACTTTTATTGTCAAACTATTCAGGAATCAGGAAAGTAATGGTTAGGAACAGGAGGATGCATTATCTATGCCTCATCCTTGACTAAAATATCATGTGACAAAAGGGGCATGACAGGTTGCATCGTATTAATGATCCTCATATGAATTAGGTAGTTGTAATGTCTTGCTAGAGGCCGCTTATGACTTATGGGTTAGTACAGTTATTGGCCCACTACGAACTTCGTATGGGCCTACAGGGTGGCTCACAAGAATAGCCCAACACGAGCTATAATGTCTAGGTTCATTGAATTTAAGATGTCACTACTACAAAAAGGATAAAAGGTGGCGCACATTTTGTGGCACTTCTTTAAACAAGTGCCACAGCTTCCCTTTTTTTATTTTTTACTTGTATAATTTTTTTTTTGGTACCAGCTATGGCGCCTAATAGGTTAGGCGCCACAAATGGGGAGGCCTAGTGTGGCGCCTGCCTACACAGGCGCCACAACTGACGCCACGCAAGCAGCTGTGGCGCCTAACCCACCAGGCGCCACAGCTGCATCAAAGATCAGCTGTGGCGCCTAGGCATTAGGCGCCACCCATGATATATTATATATCAGCTGTGGCGCCTAATGCCTAGGCGCCACAGCTGATGCCCATTTCTAAAAAAAAAAAAAATTAGAAGGAAAAATTTCAAATTTCAAATGGATAGTATATATCTCTTAATTATTTCATTTCCCGCGTAGTAGTCCCTTGTCCGTCTCCCATTCCTTTTCTTTTTGACTACTACTCCACTTTAATTATTCAACTACTCTCTCATCCATTAAATTACTTTCCCTTTCTCATCTTCTTAGTCGATCCGTCGGCCCCCTCCCTCCATTTCCTATAATCTTCACACTAAAAACCAAACCCACACTCTCACTCGTCACTCAAGCTAGCATCACCAACGTGGTCTCCCACTCCCTGCGCTGGTCAATTAATAGATTTGTAAGAAGAAGACTGTTTCATTCTAGCTTGCTTTGTTTAATTTTTTTTAGTCAAGATAAACCGTAATATAACGTTTGCCTTTTTGTTCCTAATTTAATAGAAAAGAGTGAAAACCTAGCTTGTTTCGTTTGCCTTTTTGCTTTGTTTAAATTTTTTTGCCGACAAGCTTGCGTTTTTTAGTAATATTTTAATTTACTTAATTAGTTGTTGATGTACTGTGTTCACATATCAAGTTCTTGTATTGTGATATTTTTTATGTTAGCTTTGGAGAGTATTAATGTAAGAACATTATTGTTGGGGAACTTGAATTTTAAATGTGAAATATATATATATATATAATAGGTTGAAATATAAAATAGAAAGATTGACAATTTGTGGAGATGATAAACACGAAAGCCACTCATTTTATATAAAGCTTCACAATCAGGAAGCATAAAAAAGGACCACAGGAAAAAAAAGAAGAAGAAGAAAAAAGAAAAAAAAAAAAAAAGGACCCTCCTGTGGCGCTTGCTTGAGAAAGCGCCACAGTAGGACCCCCCTCCTGTGGCGCTTGCTCAAGCAAGCGCCACAGGAGGCCCCCCTCTTGTGGCACTTCCTCAAACAAGCGCCACACGAGGGTATTTTTAAAAAAAAAAAAATTTAAAATGTTGTGGCGCTTCTAAGCGCCACAACTTTTTTTAGTGGCGTCCAGATATGTGGCACTTCTCTAGCGCCACAGTTAATGTAATTATAAGCGCCACATCTTTACTTTTTTGTAGTAGTGTATGTCTAAGATTCATTGAATACTATTTAATCTAGGGTGGACAAATTTTATATTTATTATATATATGTATATGATATAAAATTGGTGGAAAGATAATAAAATTATGTATATATATGTATTTTTGAAATATATATATATATGTATATGTACATATATATTATATGATAATATTATTTTATTGTGTTAGTTTTAAATTCAGGTTTATCAGATAAATTAAATTTAATAACTAACATGATAGAGATATAATATCTCAGATTTAATTTATAAAGATAAATTAAATCTAATTCCATAGGCTCTTTATTCAGGTTAAATAAATAGGTTAATTAAAACTGTTGGAAAAATTTAATTAAATAGAATTTATTTAAATAGCTCATCAAAACAATTAAGTGTTAATTGATTTCAAAATTAATTAAGATTAAATTTGAAAATCTAAGATAGCCCTATCAGTTATAAAATACGAATGGGCAGCATAATTAGGGCACGGATGAGAAACTGAGGAGCTGCAAGGAAACTCTAGGGAGATGGGAGACATTAGAGTTGCTAGCACGCAGTCCGTGTTGAGGTCGTATTCGTGTGGATACCAGTAGAGGGAGCCGATCGGAGGTGTTGGTTCCTAGAAATCAAAAATCCTAAATTAGAAAATGTATGATTCTTTCTAACTAGGTTTAAATGCCGTTGATATATCCGCAATTGGGATTGGTAAAATTTTTAAATTCTTCCTTTGTGTCAGCTAATTCCAACACACCATGCCTTTCTATCGTGTATATGATTGATCAATTCCATGACACACTAAATGATCTAGCAAATCAAGTGGACTAATCCGCTTTCCGTAACAACAAGATAAGCAAGGACATAAGATTTTGTTATGATCATTTATATGCTCGTTTGCAAAACTAATGAACCCTTTTACCCCATCTATATATTCCCTGGAGCATTGATCAAATGACATCCATTTTTTATCCATCTTTAGCTTAAACATATTTTTAAAAGTAGTTAGTTGTTGCCTCTTGCAGTTACTAATTACTTTTATCTTTTGCCATTTATTTTTAAAAAAAATTTGGCAACATAATGTCATCAAATTTAAAGTTTTTCAAGTATTAAACACTATTAAAGTCACAAATAATCAACCAATTAATTCTCGTAGCATGAATCATACTTATTTTTCACAACTCACAACAAAAATAAATCAAAAGAATATTATATAGTTCAATGATATTTAACACTCTGACTAGTTCAATACTTCTTTAATTTAATGATGGGAGGACACATAAGAAATCTCAAGCAATCAACTATTCTAAATTGATGATAAATCTTTAGGTACCCAAATTGAAAAAGGTGCATGAAAATGTACAACTTAAGGTTCTGTCAAAAAAATATACTTAAACACTTACAAGCTAGAAACTTCTGTAAGAGGCCGAGATAGAGGAAAAAAATAGCAAGGTGACCAAGCTTTAAGATGGCTAAAGCTTTAAATAAATATCTAAAAAAATCATGAGCACACATAATATTTACAACAGATTTTACCAAAAAGAAGAAGAAGAAGAAGAAGAAGAAGCAAAAGAAGAAAACGTACCTGAAAAAACTTAGGAGCTAGGAAACTTCTTGTATAAGGCTGAAACAAAACAATGGACATGTGGGTGACCAAGCTTTGTACTGTAATGGAAGTACGATGACAAAATTTTTTTGAAGAAATGCGCACGCAGAGATAAGAAAAAACAAAAGGAGGGGACCAACGAAGCTTCTAATACTAGCCGTCAAAGAGAGGAGGGCATGGAGATAATGGATAAGGAAAGGTAGAGTTGGTACCAATTAGATCTGGAAAATGGAGTAAGGGAGGATGCGCGAGAAAGACGATGATAATGGCGGGGGTGGAAAATTTGGCAGGGTGGAAAATTTGTATACCTTGTATGGTGCTTTTACCTTAAGCGACATAGAAGGTATATAAAAGCTATGACGCTTGGTGTCCAAGCGCCATAGCATCCCTTCAGTACATAAAAAAGATAAATTAATTAATTAAATGGTGAAGGGAGCTATGACACTTGCTATACAAGCGCCATTGCATCCAAAATACTTACTTTAATCTAGCTTAGATGCCTTATTATTATTAGCCTTTAAACGTAATCTTAATTGATATAAAGTAAGACAAATAAATAGTGATTACCATTATTATTATTGTTATTATTAATTCAAACAAATAAAAAATAAGACTAGAAAGTATAGTATATATTATTGTCTCCATTCTTCACATGAAATCTAAGTGAAGAAATGAATGGTGATAGTGAAACTACCAACTTCTTAGCTTGTAATTAAACCAAAAAAATTAGATAAGTTAAAATACAAAAAATATAATCTAAATTCTCCCTATTGAGGAATTAAAGCATTGGCAAATTAAATAGAAGTAAAGATACTAAGACAATTAATGCCAAAACCATATAAACTAAATAAGAAAGGAAGGATACTAGCAAATAAATAAGGAAAGAAGGTGCTGAAGCTTACCTTAATTAACGGGGTGCCTTAGCTAATAATAAGCTTGCATGTCCTTAGCATATGAAGGAGGAATTAAGGTGATGATCGAATCTCAATCGCCTTCTATAATCTCTCTGCTATGGTGGTAGTAGATCTTAACTTTCACTCTCAGTCTCTATGCATATGGTGTCTGATCTCTCGCTCTCTCCTTAGTCTAGATAATATATAGAGAAGTAAGAGAACTTTTAGGCCCCAGTGGCCTTACAAGCCTGCCAAGGCTGCCTTGGTAGGCTGTCTGCAAGTGCCTTGGCCAATGCTTGCCCCACCAAGCACCGCCCAAGGGAGTAAGGCTAGCATCGGTGCTTGCCCAAGCAAGCACCAACTAAGGCCTTCACATTGCCACAGTGGCCTTGGCAAAACGCCAAGGCTGACTATGGCCATGTGCCTACTAAGGCCAAGCACACCAATACGGGAATAACATGCATGCATGAAACGACATTCAATTCGTCCATGAAGCAAGCAACATAAGAAACATACTAAAGTAGAGATTAGGTATGTGTTATATGAGAGAAGAATTTAGGGGGCGAAATGTGAGGACACAATGAGATATTCAGTAAGAAACCATATGGAAAAAGGATGAACAAAGAACTATATGCTCTCTATTGCTCAAGAAGGAATTTACAGAGCCAATAACTTGTGGCTTCACAAATAAAAAAAATTCTAATAAATAAATCCTGCTTTGTAGTTAAAAAATATTTCCTAAAAATAACCCAACTATGGTGCTTTCTTAAGAAAGCGTCATAGCTAGGACTTTCATTTTTCCTTTTTTTCTTATGAATGTTTTTTGTGACGCTTGCTAAGGAGAGTGCCATACAAGCCAAATACAAGCTATGACACTTATTATAGGAAGTGTCGTAGCTTCTTAACTTGTTTTTTTAAACAATTATCTATGGCGCTTCTTTAAAGAAGCGTCATAAGTGGGGCGCTACTAAATCCTTATTTTGTAGTAGTGTATTTTTTTTTCAAACCCTTCTCTCTCTCGCGATCTGTTTCCATCACCTTTATCCTCTTAGTCTCTACTCTTTGTCCAACACGTGTCATCACTCCTTATCCTCATAGTTCCCACATTTCCTCCTTCTCATCTTTTTGTCACTTATCACCGTCCCCACTTCGATTTGCACTTCCCCCTCATTACTTTATTCCATCACTTCTCACATTTCCTCCTCCCACTCTTTTTATTTTTGGCACTCCCTCTTCATTTCTTTTATCCCTTTGTTGCACCAAACTGACCCCACTCCTCCTCCCTTTTGGTCCTATTTTATCCTCCTTATAGTTTCATTTTGTCCTGTAAGTTGTACCTACTCATTTTTCCTTTTTTTTATATTTTAAAGCTATATACAACACATTGTCTCCTTAACCACATTTTTTTAAGAGTCTATGCAACTTTGTCTTTGTAACACCCCAAATTTTATATTCACAAAAAATATATCATAGTTATTTGAGAAATTCAATAAAATGTTGAATATTTAAAGCCAAAGGAATTAAATATTGAAAATTGAAATATGAATAGTTTTTTTAGTGAAATATCCTATGAGGCAGTGAGTTTGTCATGTGGTTTTGGAAGAACAAATGATGAGAAAAAATTATGAAATTTTATAGGGTGAAAATAGACATCACAAGCTTTAATTTAATAGGCACATGAATCATTTGAAGCTATATGCAAAAAGATATGAATTTTTAAAGTTATTCCTAAAAATCTAGAAAGTCTCTAGAGCAGCGGTCAAAGAAATAAACTCTTGGAATGATATGCTTCTAGCTGGCTAAAGTCCATATTTTTCCTTGAAACTAGACTCAATAAGGATTCCATAGCCTTTGAAATCACTCCAAAATGATGTCTACAAAATTAGTTATGATTTTTCAAAGTTAGGGTAGAAAATATGCTAGAATTGGCATTATTCTGAAAATTGAAAATAAAATGTGTTAGAAATTGATTAATGGAATGAAAGATGCCTATGAGGAGAGGATTAAATTATAGTGGATTTGTATGAGCACATGTCAAATTGCATTAAAATAATGCTACATGGATAGAGTAATTTTGGTTAATGATGAAACGGTACACTACCTTGAGTGTGAAGTTTGATTAGTTGGACTACTTGAGTGCAAGGTTGAGTGCATGGTTAAGTGCATGATTGGAGAAAACTCATTTCATTACTTGAATGCATGGTTGAGTGCATGGTTGGTTTAGTTGGAAGAGGCAATTTGGTTAGTGGAGCATGTGAGAGGGGACGGTTTTGAGCCAACCAAATGGAGAGAAAAATTAGTTCCATGCTAAGGGAAGATAAATGGAGCCATGACAAATCCCAATTTTAATTATATATTTTTATACTTTAATTAGGGTTTTTTCATAATAATTGAGCCTAAATTGCCTTTCTTGAGATAAATTGAGATTAAGAGTAAATGGATTAAATTTGGAGTAAAAAGGGTACAATTGTCAATTAAATTATAATTACTCTTACTCATTTATTTTTCTGAGATTATTTGATATTGGTTAAATTGTTTTCAATTGAAAATACTTGAAAAATTGGATTAAATCTGAAAATGGCAGTTTGGGATTCAAAATTTGGAAATAACAGTTTGGTACCATGAATTTGTAAAATGACAGTTTAATACCACTGAAACTACAACATTTTGCATAAAAGTTTTAGGCCTGATTCACACTAGGATAGAACAGATAAGAATAGAACTAGAGACGCGTGAGAGGAGCATAGCGCCGAAACACAGACCTTCACATTTTCATCTTCGTCTTCAATGTTCACCTTCTTCCTCTCTCACCGGTGGCACCATTCACCACCACAGCCATGGGATCAGAACAGAGCAAGGAGAGAGGCGAAGAGAATGCTGCAAGACTGAGCAGAGGAGATGCAGCAACTAGACTTGGGAAACTTCGTCTTCCTCCACCATCGTTCTCCATTTCGACACTTCACTTCACCATTGCTCTCATTACCTTTACATCTCTCTCCATTGCTGAAAGCTGTCAAAGATTAGAACAGAGTAGCCGCAGAATCTCTTGGACCTTCAAGCCTCCATCAATCGAATCACCATATTCATCTTCAATCTCATTTATCTTGTGGTGTTCCATAGCTGGACGTTCAATTGAGATTTTGATTTTGATTCTTGGTGCTATTTTGATGAGTGGCAGTAGCTAATTTCATAATCCCTTATAGCAAAGGCAATGGCATGAACTTGGAGTTTCAATAAGGAAGTTTTTGCTCTTCCATTTCTCTAATTCTGCATTGTAATTGTGATTCCTAGGTCTTAAGATGAATTTTATAATATTGAATTGATTTATGTTGAAGTATTTAGAGAATTGGATGTGGCTTGGACCTTTGTTAGATACTTGACATTATGCTTAATTATCATTTCTTTGTGCTGGTTAGTCATTGAATTGATGATTTTGTGAATATTTTGTGCTAATTTCAAGGTGGCTTGGTTAGTGGATCAAGGGTGTCTTGTGTTTACATTGGTTAATTGAGTGTGAATTTATTAATTGTATTTAGCATTGGGTTTTAACATCATTAATCTTGATTTTTCATATGGGTGGCCATCATTAAATTAAGATTAATGAGAAAATCAAGCAGTAATACGAGGTGGCTCGATTATTGGATCAAAAGCTAAATATGATTTTTAAGTTCATTTAATTGCTAGAATGCTTAATCAACCTAATTTAGAGAGATTAATATGCAAGGTGACTTGGTATTGATCAATCTATATTAGGCCTAGTCTAAGGGGTGGCCCTTGGAGCTATTTTGGAACTAGCATGATAAATCTCCCATAATCATTTTAAGTGAGGATTGCTTGCGTTATTGCCACGAGGGGTAGTTTATTCCATTGTTGATTCCTTTACTTCTCTTATTTTATTAATTCTATCATCATTTCATTTCATATTTTCAAAAAAAAATCCCAAAAAGAAATAGTTTAGAACAGTTTAATTCTTAATTGTAAAAAGTAGTTGATAGTTAAAAAGACCAAGTTTTTCCATTTTTAATCATTTCATGTCAATCATTGCACTTAGTTCCTAGGTAATTAATAAAAAGATCTTCAAGAGACGATCTGGGATTGCACCCTATATTGCAATCCTTGGTTTAATTTTGAAGAAGTTTACCAAGGCACAAAGCCGACAAAACCTTATTCTTTAAGCCATCATGGCATAAACTTAAAAGAGGAGAGGATTCTGACGAGTGTCACAATAATAACCCTTGATGAAATCAAATGATGTAGGATGAAGGGAGAAATTTTATGAAGGCTCTTGCTTCCTCTTTCCTTCATACATTTTGGCTAACACAAGAGGAAAGAAGAGAGAGAGAGAGAGAGAGAGCTTGAAGAGTCTTGAAGTTCTAGAGTGAAGGAGAGAAAGCTTAAGGTATGTAGTGATCTCTTATGTTGTTTTCTTGTAATCTTGCTTAGAAAACCTTCTCTAAACCTTTCTCTTCATGGAATCCATGATATTGAAGACACATTTTGATCTCAAGGAGAGAGAGAGAGAGGTGGACGCCTAGAGAGAGAAAATCCAAAACTCAAGAGGTAACTTCAAAAATCTTAGATCTATACAAGTATGAAGTTTTTGTTGGTTAATATTGTTAGATTTGGTGATTTTTATCAAGTTTGTAAATTTGGAAAAGTCCTAATCCTAAGGGGTTATGGTGCCCAAATTTCTTTAAATCATGGTTACGATGTGCTTAAATGAGTTAATAAAGGATTAGAAGTAGAAAAGTACAAGTTTTGGAAGCTAAAACACAGAGCATTTTTCCATTTTTTTGCCTAAGTTTCAGCCAAAACCAGAGCAGGGGGATGGAGCTGGATTTTCATGAAATAAATGGTTCCATTGGATTCAGTGGGCAAAAATAGGTGGGGTTACAGTTGGTCACTTTTTCGGAAAAGGCCAAAAAAGTATAATTATGAAAACACCCCTAAAACCCTAAATCGGGGCTGTTAAGGGTATTTTCATAATTGGACATTGAATTTGGTGATTCTAAGCTCAAAAATGGATTCCTTGGGCATAAATAAGTTAGGATAGCCCTAGTCAAAATTTTGGGAAAATGTTCCATCGGGTCGGGTACTGTAAGGCTGCGGCTGGGTCCAGGGCATTTTGGTAAAATTTCACCATAGACTAATATAACAAAAAAAACACTATGGAAGATTTAAAAATGATACTTAGATAGGTTATGACCTATTTCTTATACAATTAATATTTTAGGACCAAGTCGGAAGCCGGAAGTGACACGTTTTACGGGGCATATTAAAAAGGGACTGAAAGAACTTTAAGGTAAGAACATTATCCTTCATATATCATGCCATAGTTATATGATTATGTGGATGCCATTGTTTACAAATGTGCTTCATTAATTAATATGATTGAGCGAAAACTAGTTTCATATGAAATGAGACCCCCAACACAAACTATAGACACCAAAATATCATTAAAAGGAGTTTAGATGAGATAGATATGATTTGTTGAAGTTGACACATAAATCCCCATCATATTCTAGGCATCTTTGGTATTTTAGACTTAACTCTCAAACTACACATCAGATTGAGATGAAACTAGTGCCATATGAAAGTAGACTTAAAAAAAGAGCTTTTAATGGATAGGTAATTTGTCATGTTTAGAGTTATATACTATGATTTATGCCTTCTAGAAGTTGATGCTTGTGAATTGAGATAATATCTAGTACAGTTGAGCTCTTTGGATCATAACTTGCAATATACAATGAGTTTTGAACTGATTCTTGTTGTATTAGAATATAGACGATGAGAGCTTTCCAATGACATATAATGTTGTGCCACATTTAGAATCAAAATCGAGAGATCCCTCGAGTGATGTGTAATGACCCAAAATATGAATATGGGCTCATGACTCCAAAAGTGGATGTAATGAACATTAGTCAAACACTTTTGGAAAATAAGTGTGAGTATTGACCCAAATAACCCGAATTAGCAGCAGAAAGTGCCCAAACCCAGTATTTAAGCTCAATCATGGTGATAAGGCTTAAATTGAAATAAAATGAAGGGGAGGGCATATGACATGTGAAATGGAATCAAAAGTTGTGTTAAGTGGTAACCTAGCGGGAATTGTCGTACTCAGGGGCAAAACTAGAAGAAAGAAATTTATCGGCCAATTAATTAGCAACTGAAGAAGAAACTGACCAATAGCTAAAAGAGTAAGAGGTGTGATTAAATGGCTAATGAAAGTGGTGAGAATAATCCTATAGTTGCATTCCATTGATTGGAGTTATAAGATCATGACACTTGGCAACACATATGACCATTGGATGAGGAGTCAAAGTTTTAACTCAAAATTTTCCCTCTCTCTCTTTCAAGTCAGTTAAAGGGCATGGAGGGAGTTGAAAACTGATTATTCGTCATCATCTCTTTCTCTCTCCAGCTCTCAAGGATACTTAAGCAAATGAAGGAAGAAAGAGAAGGAAATTTTGTAAAGGTGAGCCATTTTGACCTTGAAGATGACTCCTATTGCTTAAAACCTCTTTTCTAAACTTGTTCCTCTTAATGAAAGCTTTATTTCTATGGTTTTAGATTTTCAAGAAGAGGTGTTTTGTGAATTCAAGAAAAGCTAGTGGTTAGAGAATCAAAGAACAAGTTAGTGAAAGAAAAAGAGGTAAGTAAAAGCAACTCTTTGATGTGTGTATTGTGATGTTTGGTTGTTGAGTGTGTTGGCTTGTGTGATTTTCCTTAATTTCCTATGTGATAGGGTTTAAAAGTGTTCATGGAGTTTTGTTGATGGTAATGGTGTCATGTGATGACCATTGAATGTTTGGAATTGATGTGGAGAATTGAATGTGAAGTTTCGCACTTATGTGTTTTTGTGTTGAGTTTGTGTCAAAATAGAACATGAGAATGGAATGAGAATGTGATTTGTTTGATGTTTCCATTGGATTCTATGTGAAAATCTATATAAGGAGTAGCTCGGTTGTAAATCCTGGACCTTTGAAGACATTGGTTGAAAATTGGTGAAAATTAAAAATTCTGTCAAGTGTAAACTCTGTGCAGGGCAGTCGACTTGCATGGTAGTTTTGAGTAAGTAAATAGTGTCCACATATTCTGAAACTTTCTAGTCTAATAGTGGACATGCCAAGCTTTAACTTGATATAATATGGCTTTCATTTTTATGTGTGTGCTGGAAGTTGTGTATTTCTAAAGTTTGAGGTTGAAACTGGAAGTTAATCTAGAGTAATAGGGAATTTCGTGTAATTCAATATTTTTGTGATTATAAATGGCAGTGGTTCATATTTTTCCTATATAGAGGACTTAAATATCGTTCCATAAAACTTGGGATCACCTTGTTTCAATTTTTGTAGAATTAGTTATGATTTTTGGAAGTTCAGCCAAGAAATAGGATTTTCTTGGCCTTGGCCAGAAGGGTCTTAGCCGCTACCCAAATGTTTTTGACCTACTTTTGGCTGCGGTCAAAGCATTCTTTGGTCGCGGTCAACCCCCAATTTCAGCATTTTGACTTTTTGAAAGGTGGTTCTTGGTCTAGCTCTTCCTAATCCTTTAGGCATTTGTTTGAGCTTCCAGAAGCTACCTAAAAGACCTAAATGATAATCAACCCTAAGTGTTTTGGAGTTGAGAATTGGAATAGTGAATAACTCATTGTCATTAATTATGATTTGTAGGACTTGACATCCACCCTGAGCTTATGAAATGGTGCCTGAGCGCGAATGGAAAGAATAAGGTAGTGACTCTTTCTCTTATATCATATGTAATGCTTGCATGTTTGTGTTTATTATTGAATTGTGATGAACGTGAATGCTTCTATTATGCCATTGTGAAATTGTGATGAACGTGTATCGACTCAAAAGTCCCAGTAGAATGTACGAGTGAGGGTACGTCAGCCCAAGAGTCCTGATAAAATGTACAGGTGAGAGTAGGCCGGCCAAAAGTCTTGGTAGAATGTACGGGTGAGTTCGTTACTTGTGTATGCCGTTGTGAACATAGTGAAAGCTGTCGTAATGTTGTGAAAGTAAATACAGCGAGAGCTGTTGTTGTATATGCCATTGTGTACAAAGCGAAAGCTGTCATAATGCCGTGAAAGTGAATATCGCGAAAGCTATTATTGTATATGCCGTTATAAATACAGCGAAAGTTGTTGTGACATTTGTTCAACACCATTGTAGAATCTGCCAAGAATGTTATTGTGTTATTGCTTTATGATATTGCTTACATGCATTACTTATTATATATCATATGATTGAAATTGTTACTAGTGAGATTCTTTTGAATCTCACCCTTTACACTACTAACCTACAGCTAAGGCAGGTGGATCAAAGGAGAAGCTAGTATACAAGGATGATTAGAGTTCATGGCTAAGAGATTAGTTTTGTGTTGGTTATCAAATGTTGGGATAATTGTATATGTAGATGTAGACTGATGCAGTAGGTTGCTATAATTGTCTGTAATCACTGTTTGAAATTGGGCAAATATGCCCTGTAGGTTCTTATAGTTAAAGGTTGAATCCCGAGAGTGTTGGAAATTGTGCCCTAAGGGCCAATCATTGTACTTTGAATATTATTATTTTAATAACATTTCTCCATTCTCTTATCATATTATTTTCATGTTAACTGTGATAATTGTATCCTTGGATAATTCATGAAGATTGTCCTAAAATGTCCCTGGTCGGTCATCTTTGCAGGAGCACAGATGAAACAAGACCAGTTTGACTTTGATAAGATATGGAGATACGAATCAAAGTCTTAGGCACTTATAAGAGTAAAAGGTGCTGGACTGACCTACTATGAGAAAGCTACATGGATCAAGTCATAAGCTTTTCTCATGTATAATCACGTCACAATGCCCTTAGACCTGAGGTCATCATGGATTCCTACATAAGAGTTGCTAAGCTTTGAACTAGTCAAAAGTCAATTTTGACCGGTGATGATAAAGGCTATGATCGGGCTTGGTAGTTTTTCATGCACAGGAATATGAATGATCAAGATGAGATTTGTCCCTCATATTAGTAGAGAGATATTACTGGGCCCCTCGATGAGTGAGTCTGAGAAATGTATGGCCATACTACAATGGAAAGGAGTTCCATTTCTATTGTCAAACCACTCAGGAATCGAGAAAGTAATAGTCAGGAACAAGAGGATGACATTATCCATGCCTTATCCTTGATCAATGTATCGTGTGATAAAAGGGAAGTGACATGGTTGTATGACAGGTTGCATCGTGATAACGAACCTCATATAAATTGGGTAGTCGCAATGTCTTGATAGAAGCCGCTTGCAACTTTTGGGTTAGTACAGTTATTGGCCTACTGCCAACTTCATATGGGCCTACGGGGTCGCACACAAGAATGGCCCAATACAAGATAATGTTTAATTTAGGGTAGATGAATTTTATATTTATATATATATAATATAAAATTCGTTAATAATATTATATAGATATATATTTTCGAAATATATATCTTATATATATTATATATATGTATATATATATTATATGATATTATTATATTTTGTTAGTTTTAAATTTAATTTATTAAGATATATTAAATTTAATAACTAATATGATAAAGATATAGTATCTCAGATTTAATTTATGAAGATAAATTAAATCTAATGGCTCTTTATTTGGATTAAATAAATAGGTTAAAATTAAAACTGTTGGACATATTTAATTTAAACTGAATTTATTTAATTAGCTCATCAAGATAATTAATTATTGATCAATTTCAAAATTAATGATGATTAATTTTGAAATTTGAATATAGCCCTCATAGGTTATAAACTTGATAGAGCAGATGTACTCATACACGCATGAGAATTCAGGGCTGTAAGGGAAACCCTAGGAGACATTGGAGGTGCTAGCACGCAGTCTCTGTTGGAGAGCATTCGTGAGGATACAGGTAGAGGGAGTGGACCTGAGGTGTTGGTGTTGGAAATTGTGCCAAAAAGGCCAATCATTGTACTTTGAATATTATTAATTTAATGAAATTTCTCCATTCTGTTATCATATTATTTACATGTTAACTATGATAATTGTATTCTAGGATAAATCTTAAAGATTATCCTAACATGTCCCTGGTTGGTCATCTATGCGGAGCAAAGATGAAATAAGACCAGTACGACTTTGATAAGATATGGAGATACAAATCAAAGTCCTAGGCACTTGTAAGATTAAAAGGTGCTGGACTGACCCACTATGAGAAAGCTACATGGATCAAGTCATAAGCTTTTCTCATGTATAACCACGTCACAATGCCCTTAGACCTGAGGTCATCATGGATTCCTACATAAGAGTTGCTAAGCTTTGAACTAGTCAAAAGTCAATTTTGACCGGGTGATGATAAAGACCACGATCTGGCTTGGTGGTTTTTCATATAGAGGAATATGAATGATCAAGATGGAATTTGTCCCTCACATTAGTAGAGAGATATTACTGGGCCCCTCGATGAGTGAGTCTGAGAAATATATGGCCATACTACGATGGAAAGGAGTTTCCATTTCCATTATCAGGCTACTTAGGAATCGAGAAAGTAATGGTCAGGAACAAGAGGATGACATTATCCATGCCTCATCCTTGACCGATATATCGTGTGACAAAAGGGACATGACATGGTTATATGACAGGTTGCATCATGTTAACAATCCTTATATGAATTGGGTAGTCGTAATGTCTTGCTAGAGGCCGATTGCGACTTATGGGTTAATACAATTATTGACCCACTGCCAACTTCATATGGGCCTACAGGGTCGCACACAAAAATGGCCTAACAAGAGATAATATTTAATTTAGGGTGGACGAATTCTATATTTATATATATATATATATGTAATATAAAAATTCGTTAATAATATTATATAGATATGCATTTTCGAAATACATATGTATATATATACATATATATATTATATTATTATATTGTGTTTGTTTTAAATTTAATTTATTAAGATATAATAAATTTAATAACTAACATGATAAAGATATAGTATCTCAGATTTAATTTATAAAGATAAATTAAATCTAATGGCTTTTTATTTGGATTAAATAAATTAGTTAAATTAAAACTGTTAAACAGATTTAATTTAAACTGAATTTATTTAATTAGCTTGTCAAGATAATTAATTGTTAATTAATTTCAAAATTAATAAGGATTAATTTTGAAATTTAAATATAGCCCTCAGAGGCTATAAACTTGATAGAGCTAGACTCATACACACATGAGAATTTAGAGCCGTAAGGGAAACCCTAGGAGACATTGGAGGCTCTAGCACGCACTCTCTGTTGGAAAGCATTCATGTGGATACCGGTAGAGGGAGCGAACCTAACATGTTGGCTCCTAGATATCATGAAAACCCTAAGTTGAAAATGTACAAATCTTTCTAACTCGATTTAAACATCGTTGATAGATCCTCGATTAGGATCGGTAAAATTTTAAAATTCTTCCACTGTGCCTGCCAATCCTAACAGTGGCATCAAAGCCAGGTCAATTGTGCGTTTAAATTGAGTTTTTGATTTTGATACATGTGATATATGGGATATGCACGTATGTTTATAAGAAACATCTGAACATGTAGGTGATTAGTTAAAACAAAGCGGAACTATTTTAAAAGATGAGATCTTGAAATTCTCCTGATTTTCGTTTTTGTTTAAATTGAATCTTGAAATTGTTTTTGTTTTTGTTTCTGAACATGTATATCGTGAAACATATATGTGATTTTCGTTTTCGGATAGCATGAAATTAGGTAAGGTACCTAAGATCATAGTTGGCGCTGCTGATTACACAATTTTAGTTTGGGATTAGATCTGAAACTGGATTTATGGTTTCGTTTTTGAACAAATTAGATCTTGTTCGTATGAAACCCTAGGCTTGCATGAAATCAGGTAGGATACTTGAGATCATAGTTGGTGGCAATCCAATCGGGTCAAAGTTTGGATATCTATTCGGTATTAGGGATCCGTAACTATGGGGAAGACAATACGGATCAGAAATGTTCTGGGCCATTGTTGTATTTTGAAACTAGGCTGAAATCCCTTTAGAACTGGACTGAAACAAATATTTTAAAAATTGAGTCCGAAATTTTTAAAATTTAAAAATTTTCTAATATCTCTTTTAAAAGGAATGTGCCT
Source organism: Inga oerstediana (assembly GCA_963210345.1). Taxonomy (NCBI): domain Eukaryota; kingdom Viridiplantae; phylum Streptophyta; class Magnoliopsida; order Fabales; family Fabaceae; genus Inga; species Inga oerstediana. The sequence goes on from OY723400.1 coordinate 62,658,057, forward strand.
TTTTTAAAAGCTCCAGGGGCGCTACCCCTTGACCCCACTCGCTAACCAGCTAGCGGGACCACCATGGCTACCTCTGTGTAGTAATATAATCTGATCACGACATTTATTGCTTTTCATATTGTATGAATTCTTGTTGTGGTTTATTACTTATACTTGTTTGGGTATGGTGAACAACATGGCTTTAGAATTTTACAAAGGGTTGTAATATTTAAATACGGCATGCATGTTGTGCCTTCATCTAAATACTCTCAATGTACATTCTCTCCTCATCTCACTCCCCTCGAATGTTTAAACAAGGTTTCTCTCAATGTATTTCTTTTCTTATTTAGAGAATTCCTCTCATTGGCTTGGGAGGATTTTAGGTCAGGTAAGCCATGTTGTACGTTTAAATTATGCTTTTGATTAGATCATTGCATGAATACTTTTGCGTTTATATGTATGAGATATGACCATGATTGCATTCATATAAGCAAGACTAATTAATTGAGCCCTCTGAATCAAATCTTAAGTTATAATGCCATCAATTAATGAATAGTTGTCAAAACATAGATTGCTCAATTGTGGAAACCACCAAAGTAGATGCATTTGAGTTATCTTGATGAGATGAGCTTGAGTAATGGTGCTGCTCATAATATTCATTATTGTTTTGACAAAATTGAGATTAACAAAATGGTTTTGAATCTCAAGGCATTAGATGGGGTTAAACATGCCGGATCATATAATGATTAAATCCCATAAAGATCTAAGAGTTACATGTGATGTAATTGGTAAATAGGTTACCTACCTAAATAACTTGCATTTAAGCGTCTTGCCAAAGCGGACTTAAGTTTAAACCAAATATGGATCTTAGCCTACTAATTATTATATTGAGGGTTGTTAATTTAGTAGGAGATTACTAACTAACTTTGCATATTTTAATTGTAGAATCATGTCGACTAGTAATACTGCTACACTATCGTTGCAATCGGTCCTTGAGAAGGACAAACTCAATGGGACAAACTTTCTTGACTGGTTCAAGAACTTGAGAATTGTTCTCAAGCAGGAAAGAAAGGCTTATGTCCTAGATCAACCCATTCCTAAGGAGCCTACAGCCAATGCTCCAAGAGCTCAGAAAGATGATTACACAAAGCATAAGGATAACTCTGTGGATTTAGGTTGCCTGATGCTTACCACTATGGTTCCAGAGCTCCAAAGAGATCTGGAACTTATGGAGGCTCATGAGATGATTGTCCATCTCAAGGAAATGTTCCAACAACAGGCAAGGCAAGAAAGGTATGAGACCACAAGGGCCTTACATTCCTGTAAGATAGCTGAAGGTGCATCAGTTATTACTCATGTATTAAAGATGAAAGGCTATATTGATCACCTTGAGAGGCTTGAATTTCCCATGAGCCAGGAGTTAGCTACGGATTTGATCCTGAACTTACTTCTGGAGAGTTATGACCAATTTGTCAAACATAAACAACATGGAGAAGACAATTTTTGAGTTGTATGGGATGCTCAAAACTGCTGAGTAAAGTATTAAGAAAAAACCCAGTATAGTTTTGATGGTTAAAAAAGGAAAGGGTATGAAAAAGAAAGGGAAGGGTAATGGCTCAGGTGGTAAGACCAAAGAGTCAAACAAGCCCAAAACCAAGCCTGCACCCAAGAAGGCAAAGCCTCCAAAGGAAGGAGTATGGTACTTCTACAATGAACCCGGTCATTAGAAAAGGAATTGCAAACTTTACCTGAAAGATTTGAAAAAGAACAAGAAGGATAGTGGGGCTATCGCTTCAGGTATTTATGTTATAGACATTCATTTTTCTACTTCCTCTACATGGGTATTAGATATTGCATGTGGTTCTCACATTTGTACAAATGTGTAGGGTCTAAAGGACAGTAGAAAGCTGAAGAAGGGCGAGGTAGACCTATAAGTTGGAGACAGAGCAAGAGTTGCTGCTTTAGTCGTAGGTACTTATGAATTAGTTCTACCCAGTGGGCTTTTGTTAATTTTTAACAATTGCTATTATGTTCCTACTTTGAGTAGTAACATTGTCTCTCTTTCTTATTTGGATAAGGAAGGTTATACTTCCATTACTATGAATGGTAAATGTTCTATTTATCGTAATGACATTTTCTATGTTGATGGTGATTTGCATGTTGGTTATTATATATTAATTTTGGAACATCCTAATAATGGGAATATCTATAACGTAACTACTAAAAGGATAAAATCAAATGTTTGAATCCGACCTACCTATGGCATTGTTGTCTTGGCCATATAAATGAGAAACGTATTTCCAAACTCCATCAAGATGGATTTCTTAACTCATTTGATTTTGAATCATATGATACATGCAAATCTTGCTTATAAGGAAAGATGGCAAAGGCACTTTTTACTGGGCATAGTGAGAGGGCCACTGAATTATTGGGCCTCATACATATAGATGTATATAGACCATTAAATATAGTTGCCAGAGGAGGTTATGTCTACTTCATTACATTTATAATTACATTTATAAATGACTTTAGTAGATATGGCTATATCTATTTAATGAAACATAAATCTGAATCTTTTGAAATGTTCAAAATATTTCAAAATGAAGTACAAAATCAACTTGGGAAAACAATTAAAGCACTTTGATCTGATCGAGGTGGTGAATATTTGAGCCAAGAATTCATTGTCCATCTTAGGAGTTGTGGGATAATCTCACAATTAACTCCTCCAGGAACACCACAATGGAATGACATTTCTGAATGGATGAATCGAACATTGTTAGATATGGTTCGATCTATGATAAGTCAAACAAATCTTCCACCGTTCTTTTGGAGACATGCCCTTAAGACAGCTGTGTTCACACTAAATCGTGTTCCATCTAAGGCAATTGAAAAGACACTATATGAGATATGGACTGGATAGAAACCAAGTTTATATTTTCTTAAGATCTGGGGATGTGAGGTCTATGTTAAACAACAAGCCTCTGATAAATTAGCACCCAGATCATCAAAGTTCCTTTTCGTGGGATATCCTAAAGAAACGAAAGGATACTAGGTTTACAATCCCACCGATAACAAAGTGTTTGTTATTCAAAATGGTAAGTTTCTAGAAAGAAAGTTTATCTCTAAAACAACCAGTGGGAGCAAGGTACATCTCGAAGAAGTTTGAGAGTTACAAGATAGTATAGAACCACAGATGGATATTAAAGAAGACTCACAACAAGTTGCTGAGCCTCCTCAAGTAACACAAGGTCCACGAAGATTTGATAGGACACGGCATCAGCCTTAGAGATATGGATTTTTGATTACTGAAGGCCATGAAGTGTTGCTCATTGAGCAAAATGAGCCAACCACCTATCGAGAAGGCATAGTGGGACCAAACTCTGAGAAATGGCTAAATGCCATGAAGTCTGAAATGCAATCCATGTACGACAATCAGGTATGGACCTTAGTCGATCGACCTGAAGGTGTAAAAGCCATCTGGTGCAAATGGGTTTTTCAGGAGAAAACTGGCATAGATGGCAATGTAAATGTCTTCAAGGCACGACTGGTTACAAAAGGATTCACTCAAACTCATGATGTAGGCTATGATGAAACCTTTTCCCCAGTTATAATGACCAAATCAATCAGAATCCTTCTTGTCATTACAACATATTATGACTATGAAATATGGTAGGTGGACGTCAAAACAACCTTTCTTAATGAAAAGCTGCTTGAGGATGTGTACATGACACAACCTGAAGGTTTTGTGCATCCAGAGGACTCAGGTAAAGTTTGCAAGCTTCAAATATCCATTTATGGATTGAAGCAAACATCTTAGAGCTGGAATCGTCATTTTGATGAAGTAGTCAAAGAGTTTGGATTTATTCAAAACATTGATGAACCTTATGTTTACAAGAAGGTTAATGGGAGCATAGTTGTATTTCTAGTGCTTTATGTAGATGACATCCTACTCATTGAGAACGACATTCCTACCTTGCAGAGTGTCAAATCTTGGTTAGGAAAGTCCTTTTCAATGAAAGACTTAGGTGAAGCCATCTACATCCTAGGGATTAGGATCTATAGGGATAGATCTAAAAGACCAATAGGCCTAAGTCAGAGCACATATATAGACAAGATACTGCATAGGTTCAGTATGCAGGATTCAAAAAGGGGTTACATGCCCATGTCTCATGGCATCTATCTTAGCAAGGATCTATGTCCTAGCACACCTGATCAATGAGATCGCATGAGTAAGGTTCCATATGCCTCGGCCATTGGATTCATCATATATGCCATGTTATGTACTCGACCGGATGTCTCGTTTACCTTAAGTATGACTAGAAGATATCAACAAGAACCTGGTGAGGGTCATTGGACTGCGGTCAAGAATATCCTAAAGTACTTAAGAAGGACTAAGGACTTATATTTGGTCTATGGTTGATTGGATTATGAGCTCTGTGTAACCGATTACACATATGCAAGTTTCCAAACTAACCAAGATGACCTTAAATCACAATCTGGATATGTATTCCTCCTGAATAGTGGAGCAGTAAGCTAGAAGAGCTCCAAGCATAGCACTATAGCAGATTCTGCAATAGAAGTTGAGTATATAGCAGCATCAGATACAGCTAAAGAAGCTGTTTGGATTAGGAAGTTTATTACTGAACTAGAGGTGGTACCTACCATCTTAAATCCAATAGATTTGTTCTGTGACAATAGCAGTGCTATTGCACAAGCTAAGGAGCCTAGGTCACATCAAAGGACTAAGCATATACTCAGGCGATTTCATCTTATTAGAGAAAGCAATGATAGAGGTGATATAAAGATATGTAAAGTAGCAGGAGAAGATAATGTTACTGATCCTCTTACTAAGCCACTTATACAGGCAAAGCATGAGCGTCATGTTAGGGCAATGGGAATTAGGCAAATTAATGATTGTACCTAGGGCAAGTGGGAGGATGTTGGAAATTCTACCCTAAGGGTCAATCATTGTACTTTGAACATTATTATTTTTATAAAAGTTCTCTATTCTGTTATCATATTATTTGCATGTTACTGTGATAATTGGATCCTTAGATAATTCATGAAGATTGTCCTAAAATGTCCCTGGTCAATCATCTATGCGGGAGCACAGATTAAACAAGACTAGTTTAACTTTGATAAGATATGGAGATACGAGTCAAAGTCTTAGGCACTTGTAAGAGTACAAGGTGCTGGACTGACCCACTATGAGAAAGCTATATGGATCAAGTCATAAGCTTTTCTCATGTATAACAACGTTACATTGCCCTTAGACCTGAGGCCATCATGGATTCTTACATGAGAGTTGCTAAGCTTTGAACTAGTCAAAAGTCACTTTTGACTGGGTGATGATAAAGGCTACGATCGGGCTTGGTGGTTTTTCATGCAGAGGAATATGAATGATCAAGATGGAGTTTATCCCTCACATTAGTAGAGAAATATTACTAGGCCCCTCGATGAGTGAGTCTGAGAAATGTATGGCCATACTACAATGGAAAAGAGTTTCCATTTCTATTGTCAGGCCACTTAGGAATTGAGAAAGTAATGGTCAGGAACAAGAGGATGACATTATCCATGTCTTATCCTTGATCGATGTATCACGTGATAAAAGGGACGTGACATAGTTGTATGACACATTACATCGTGATAACGATCCTCATTTGAATTAGGTAGTTGTAATGTCTTGCTAGAGGCCGCTTCTAACTTTTGGGTTAGTACAGTTATTGGCCTACTACCAACTTCATATGGGCCTACGGGGTCGCACACAAGAATGGCCCAACACGAGATAATGTTTAATTTAGGGTGGACGAATTTTATATTTATATATATATAATATAAAATTCGTTAATAATATTATATAGATATATATTTTTGAAATATATATCTTATATACATTATATGATATTATTATATTTTGTTAGTTTTAAATTTAATTTATTAAGATATATCAAATTTAATAAGTAACATGATAAAGATATAGTATCTCAGATTTAATTTATGAAGATAAATTAAATCTAATGGCTCTTTATTTGGATTAAATAAATAGGTTAAAATTAAAACTGTTGGACATATTTAATTTAAACTGAATTTATTTAATTAGTTCATCAAGATAATTAATTACTGATCAATTTCAAAATTAATGATGATTAATTTTGAAATTTGAATATAGCCCTCATAGGTTATAAACTTGATAGAGCAGATGTACTCATACGCGTATGAGAATTCAGAGCCGCAAGGGAAACCCTATGAGACAGTGGAGAAGCTAGCACGTAGTCTCTGTTGGAGAGCATTCGTGTGGATACCGGTAGAGGGAGCGGACCTCAGGTGTTGGCTCCTAGAGATCGTGAAAACCCTAAGTTGAAAAGGTTCGAATCTTTCTAACTCGATTTAAACGCCGTTGATAGATTCTCGATTAGGATCGGTAAAATTTTAAAATTCTTCCGTTATGCCTATCATTCCTAACAGAGAGTCCTCAGGAATTTTGTTGAGTACTTTGATATGAATGAATGGAACGGTACTGAGTAGGCCAAATAGTTTTTAGAATGTGGGCATGAGACTTGATTAAAAACATTGTGAAAAGTTTTGAAAAACCCTCTTTACCATAGGCGTAAGTCCTATCTTGAAGTTAGGATTAAGAATGAGTTTTAGATTGTTCTTTGGTATTTCTCTTGCTTTATGACATGTTTTTAAAACCATATTATAGGCTGTGAAGGTAGGGGGTTACATTGTGGTATCAGAGCTGAAGTTCCTAGCAATGGTAGTTTTGTTAGGATAGTTGTGATAGGGCCCTTTTATAATATGGGTAGTTAACTCATGGCTATTGTTTTATACACATAAATGTTCCGATTATTAGTGGGTATGTGAGTTTTAAGGAACATGTGTATACACTTCTATGGTATTGATATTGTGAATAATTTATGTTAGAGTTAAGAGAACACAATGGTTCGACAAAGATTAGATGTAAAGAACCAGAGGTGGAAAAGATAATCCACAACCCACCTGATCCCATACGGTAGATGATGGGTATATAAGTATATTGATGGGGTAGTGGGATATGATCCAGGAAATGAGAAATGAGCTTCAAGAGGTGACAGGAAAACAGAATGAGGATAGAGTTCAATCGACATAGAAAGAGATTAATCTTGAAGAAACAGCAGAAGGGTCGATTCGACCTCAGAAGTCATAACCACATGCTGAGCCAAACCAAGAGTCATATGGGTGCAAACCCAGAATAATAGAGATCTATAGTTCTGGGCATCTAAGTTCTATAAGCACATGCCTTCGATGTTCAGCCGTAAATTTGACCTACCCAAGCAGCTGAAGATTGGCTAGTCCAAAAGAGAAGATTTTTTAGGTGCTAGAATGCCTGACCAAGGTGAGGGCACGACTGGTCATTTACAAACTAGTAGGAGATGCAGACATGTGGTGGTGGAACATTGCATTGACATTGTGGACCTATAATGTGTCATTGACCTGGGAGTTGTTCTTAGAGAAATTTAATGGCAAGTACTTTCCTAAGTTAGTAAGGTTCGAGAAGGAGTCAGAGTTCCTGTTGATAGAGTAGGGGGTAAAGAGACATTTGGTGATTACTTATCTCAATCCATCTGACTAGTCGTTACTCCTTGTACCTGCAATGCATGGATGATGCAGAGTGGAGCTCTGATATATGATTCAAGGATTGAGGCATGAATTGAGGAAATGGTTGACCTTTAAAAGGTTCACTGAATTCAACAGAGCTGTAGAGGAGTGCCAAATCATAGAGAACAATCTGAGGGATATGTACCCAGCCAAGGGTGGCAGTAGTCGTAGTGAGCCTAGTAAGGGGAACACTTCCCAAAAGCAGAAGGGGCTAGAATCCTCATCGAAGGGCAGTAACAAGAAATCCTTTCAACCTGAGGATCATGAGCACCAAAGTCTTTCAATGACATGGTTATGTCCTCGTTATGGCGGGGCGCATAGTGGCTGAACATGTTGGGGTGCTAGTCTTCATTGTTATAACTGTGTAAAGTACCTGGATTATGTGTGTATAAATTGCTAGTTGCCTTAGTTGTGACAAAGTTGATGACTGTCAAAGCTATGACTGCTGTTGCCTGTGTGAATTGTGTGATAACCGTTGAAGGCCATGAGTCCATAGTTGACTTGTTGTGATTGCCACTCTACCAATTGGAAGTCATACTGGGTTTTGTTTGGTTGATAGCGAGTAGCACACCCATTGTATTTATGGATTTGATGAATCGTACTATCCAAAAGTACATGAGTATCATCTAAGCATAGTTCTCAATAGAACAACGAGTAGCTATGGAATATGGTACCATGGTTGAGATGGAAAATCAAGTATACAAGTGGCTTTCAAATTCTCCGCTAGGTAGAGTACCCCCGATAAGGGTAGTAAAGTTTGTGAATATGCCTGGAGTTGAAATAGGCAAAGAGCAGGCGTAGAGGAACATAGATCGTGGGTACTGTCAGGTGTAGTGAGAGGTTCCTATGGGACTCCTATGAGATCAACCTGACAATATTAAAGTACACGTGAAGAGATAGACGTCAGAGTGTGCAGTGAAAGCATAGTGAATGTGATGTCAACTTTATTGTGTATTGTGATGCAGACTATAATGTGTAATGTGATGTGAATAAGCAGGGGTTGGGATGTACCCTATCCAGCTTGACCTACGTTGTGTATCGTGATGTGAATAAGCTGGGATTTAAGTATGGCCATATGCAGTAGGGTAAAGTTAGTTCAACTGATGGCGAATTTGACTACATACTCGGGGGTTCTCACTAGATGTGTGAGGGCACTTATCCTGACATGGCCAGCATGGCTAGTCACCAGGTTGCACCACTGTTGACCTTAGGCCTAGAGGCGGTGCGTAAAATTAGAGTCTGCTTTGAGTCTGCGATGAATCTGTGGTACTTTGAGTTGTTCCCTTAGGAGCAGTCCAATTTGTGCAAGATGGTGGCCTATGCCTCTCAACAGCTAAAGTCTCATAAAATGAATTATCCTACCAATTATCTAGAGCTTGCGGCGATTGTGTATTGTGGCAATTGTGTTCTTGTGGCAATTTTGTTTGTGTTAAAGATATGGTTATATGACCTCTATGAGGTAACAGTAAAACTGTATTGCGTCCTCGAGAGTATCAAGTGTTTGTGTAATTAGAAAGAATCGAATGTGAGATAGTGCAGGTGGATGGAGTTGCTTAAAGCTTACAACCTGGAGATTGAGTATCAACCAAGTAAATTTGATGTCATCATGGATATGTTTAGTCGGAAGGTAGTGCAAATTGTTGCAGTGATGATAAAGGATTTTCGGAATTTTTAACTTTCTAAAAGAAAATTGTATGTGCTAGTCATAGTGTTCCCCAAGGGGAAAGGGACCTTATGTCTGAGATTGAAAAGGCTCAAAGCCAGGATGAACAAGTACTGTCCATCTAAACCATAATCGAGTAAGGCAAAGACCTCTAGAGTTTAAAGTTAGAGATTACATGTTCTTAAAAGCGTCTCATGTCACAAGAATTGGTAGAGGGATCAAGCGAAAGAAGTTGAGCCACTATATATTGGTCTGTTTGAGATTCTTACGAGAATCGAACCTATAGGTACTATTTGTGTAGGTGGTCTAGAAGGGATTGTCCCAGCGAGAAGCAATTTGAAAAATGGAAGTCGTCATGAAGAGGTGTCCGAGATTTATGTCTGTTGTGTAACAAATTTTGAGGACAAAATTTACTGTACAGGGAGAGAATTGTAATGACCCAAAATGTGAATATGGGCTCATGACTCTAAAAATGGACGTAATGAACGTTAGTCAAACACTTTTAGAGAATACAGTATGAGTATTGACCCGAATTAGCAGCAGAAAGTGCCAAAACCCAATATTTAAGCTCAATCATGGTTTCAAAGCTTAAATTGAATTAAAATAAAAGGGACGGCACATGACATGTGAAATGGAATCAAAAGATGTGTTAAGTGGTAATCCAGTGGGAATTCCCGTAGTCAGGGGTAAAACTGGAAGAAAGAAATTTATAGGCCAATTAGTCAGCAACTGAAGAGGAAACTGACTAATAGCTAAAATAGTAAGAGGTGTGATTAAATGGCTAATGGAAGTGGTGAGAATAATCCTATGGTTGCATGCCCTTAATTGGAGTTATAAGATTATGACACTTGGTAACACAATGGACCATTGGATGAGGAGTTAAAGTTTCAACTCAAACTTTCCCTTTCTCTCTCTTCCAAGATAGTTAAAGGGCATGCAGGGAGTTGAAAGCTGATCATTCATAATCATCTCTCTCTCTTTCTAGCTATCATAGACGCCTAGCCAAATGAGGAGGAAAGAGAAGGAAATTTTGTAAAAGTAAGCTATTTTGACCTTAAAGATAACTCCTATTGCTCAAAATCTCTTCTCTAAACTTGTTCCTCTTGATGAAAGCTTCATTTTTATGGTTTTAGATTTTCAAGAAGAGGTGTTTTGTGAATTCATGAAAAGCTAGTGTTGGAGAATCAAAGAACAAGCATGAAAGAGGAAGAGGTGAGCAAAAGCAACTCTTTGATGTGTGTATTGTGATGTTTGGTTGAGTGTATTGGCTTGTGTGATTTTCCCTGATTTCCTATGTGATAGGGTTTTAAAGTGTTTATGGAGTTTTGTTGATGGTAGTGGTGTCATGTGATGACCATTGAATGTTTGGAATTGATGCGGAGAATTGAATGTGAAGTTTGGCACATGTGTGTTTTTGTGTTGAGTTTGTGTCAAAATAGAGCATGATAATGGAATGAGAATTTGATTGTTTTGATATTTCCATTGGATTCTATGCGAAGATTTGTGTAGGGAGTGGCCCACTCGTGAATCTTGGACTTTGGAGACATTGGTTGAAAATTGGTGAAAATTGGAAATTTTATCAAGTGTAAACTCTATGCAGGGCAGTCGGTTTGCATGGTAGTTTTGAATGAGTAAATGGTGTCTAAAAATTATGAAACTTTCTAGTCTAATAGTAGACATACCAATCTTTAATTTGATATAATATGGCTTTCATTTTGATGTGTGTGCTGGAAGTTGTGTATTTCTAAAGTTTGAGGTTGAAACTGGAAGCTAATATGGAGCAATAGGGAATTCATGTAATTATTTATTTTTGTGGTTATAAATGGTAGTGGTTCATATTTTTCATGTATAGAGGACTTAAATAGCTTTCCATAGAACTTAGGATCACCTCGTTTCGATTTTTGTACAATTAGTTATGATTTTTGGTAGCTCAACCAAGAAACAAGATTTTCTTGGCAGTAACCCAAATGTTTCTGACCTGTTTTTGTCAATGCCCAACCCCCAATTTCAGCATTTTGACCTTTTGAAAGGTGCTTTTGGGTCTAGCTCTTCTCAATCCATTAGGCATTTGTTTCTGACCTGTTTTTGTCAATGCCCAACCCCCAATTTCAGCATTTTGACCTTTTGAAAGGTGCTTTTGGGTCTAGCTCTTCTCAATCCATTAGGCATTTGTTTGAGCTTCTAAAAGCTACCCAATGGACCCAAATGATAACCAACCCTTAGTGTTTTGAAGTTGAGAATTGGAATAATGAATAACTCATCGTCCTTGATTATGATTTGTCCGACTTGATGACATCCGCGCTGAGCATGTGAAATGGTGACCAAGCACAAATGGAAAGAACAAAGTAATGGCTCTTTCTCTTATATCATGTGTAATGCTTGCATGTTTGTTCTTATCATTGAATTATGATGAACGTGAATGCTGCTATTATGCTGTTGTGAAATTGTGATCAGCGCGTATTGATCCAAAAGTCCCGGTAGAATGTATGGGTAAGGGTAGGTCAGCTCAAAAGTTCTAGTAAAATGTATTGGTGATGGTAGGTTGGCCAAAAGCCTTGGTAGAATGTACGGGTGAGGTCGTTACATGTGTATGCCATTTTGAACACAGTGAAAGCTGTAGTAATGCCGTGAAAGTGAATATGATAAGATCTGTTGTTTATATGCTGTTGTGAACACAGTGAAAGCTGTTGTAATGCCGTGAAAGTGAATATGGTGAAAGTTGTTGTTGTATATGCCATTGTGAATACAATGAAAGCTATCGTTTTGTGACATTCACCGCACATCAATGTGGTAGTTGAATATAGCGAAAGCTGTTGTGACATTCATCACGCATCATTGCGAAATCAGCCAAGAATGTTGTTGTGTTATTGCTTTGTGATAATTGCTTACATGCATAGTTTATTATATATCATATGTTTGAAATTTTTATTACTGAGATTTCTATAAATCTCACTCTTTCCACTATTAACTTATAGCTAAGGCGAGCGGTTCAAAAGAGAAGCTGGTATACAAAGACGGTTAGAATTCGTGGCTTAAAGTTTATGGCTAGGAGATTAGTTTTGTGTTGGTTATCAAATGTTAGGATAATTATATATGTAGATGTAGACTGATGTAGTAGGTTGCTATAATTGTCTGTAATCCCCATTTGAAAATGGGTGAATATGCCCTGTAGGTTCTTATAGTTAAAGGTTGAATCCCAAGAGTCATATGAAATTTCATTGAGTACTCTGATATGAATTAATGGAATGGTACTGAGCAGGCCAAATAGTTTTCAAATGTGGGCATGAGACTTGATTAAACAAATTGTGAACAGTTTTGAGAAACCCTCTTTACCACAAGCCCAAGTCTATCTTGAAGTTGGGATTGCAAATGAGTTTTAGATTTTTCTTTGGTTTCTCGCTTGCTTTATGACATGTTTTTGAACCATATTATCGGCTATTAAGGTAGGGGGTAACATGATGTCCTAAGATCACTCGAGTGATGAAGTTGGAAAATTGCTTCGATGCTCTACCACATTTTGAAGGGGCTCACTCTGCCAAAGATTTTTAAAGGAAACTTAGGAGAGAGTTTCAATATAATAATTAAATGAGAATAAAAATTTATATATAAAACGTGAACAATCAAAGAAATAAAGGTTTATCTAATCAATAGTGTTAGCTAGGGGATTGAATTTACCTTAGCAAGATAACTAAATACTACAATGGAAACACGCATATATAATACTAAATACTTAATAGTTGTAGCGAATAAGCATTATGTATGTCGAGATGGAGTTCACGCAAGAATATTGATTGAACCATACTTTTTTATAGGCTTTTTTATTATTAAATTAGGATTTTTAATGCATTTCCTAGGACATTATTTCATGATTAAGCACTAATTTGAGTTTGGGACATTTATATTGAATTAAGTGTAATTAAGGGCAAAATGGTCATAATTTGTTAATTAATCATATAAATGATTTCTTGATGCTACCTTGTACTTAATCTTGCATTATAAGTGTTTAAGAAGAAAATTGGAGATATTGGAAAATGTCAATTGGGGTCAGAATTAATATTTTTGAGAACTAGGGAAAATTGCAAAAACAAAAACATAATGATTGTAATTAGCAACCATAAATTATGATTCACAATCATGACGATTCTTACGAAACAACCGTCATGTAACACTTTCAAATGATTTGTCTTCCAACTTATCTATCAGAGAAATACTACAATAGAATAAAGATACTACTAGACCAAAGGACGTTTCTTTTTAAAAAAGAGAAGTAAAAAGCAAAGGTTGTGATATTTTTGTAAATATGGGAACGCAGTGTGAAATGTTAGGCATCCCAAATTTGAATTGGGACACTTAAAGTTCAGTTTAGGCTTCCCAAGTCAAATTTGGGACACTTAAAGTTCCTTCCTGGCGCCAAACCCAAATATTTGGTCGTGGGTTTAGGCGTCCCAAAAATATTTGGGTTGCCTAAAGTTCTTTCCTAGCACCTTTAGACATCCTAAAAGTATTTAGGACGCCTCAAGTAGAGACTTAGGCCTCCCAAATTTTTTGGGATGCCTAAAGGTCTTGGTTTATGTGTCCCAAAAGTATTTGGGACTCATAAAGTAGAGTTTAGGCGTCCCAAATTAGTTTTGGGAGGCCTAAACATATCTTTAAGCATCTCAAATTTGTTTTTGGGACCCATAAAGGCCTTATGTATGTCACACATACGTCTGACATGCCTTCCTTCTCTTTCGTCTTTATTCACTCACCCACTCATCATCACCGTCACTTTCTTCTTCTTCTCTCTTCACTCACCCCTCCTTCCATTGTCAACATACACCTCCACCATCTTCTTTCTTTCCTCCACTGTCCATCCTCGACCTTTGGCACCCCAACACCATCCACCTCTTTCCACCTTCGGCATACCAATATCATTGGCCTCCTTCCATTTTCATCGTCATCCTCCTTCCATCCTCACCGTGGGTCTAGTTTCCTTTGTCACACTAACATTGTCAGCCTTCTCCCTCCTTCCAAGTTGGTTAACTTTGTAGTATCCCTTTACGATTAATAGGAAAGATCTCAAGGAATTCATTAAGTTGGAGGATATAGATGTAAGATGGGTTAAATATGCAATTTGGTAAGTTTTTTTTTCATTTTTTCCTTCAATTAATTTAGTAGTTCTTTCATTTCACACATTCAATAATTTATTCATTATTTTAATTCTATTATAATTTCTTCCACCGTATAAGCATCGACATGGAAATGCATTATTTAATGGATTCTTATGTCCTGCAAATATGACAAGGGATACTAATACTTTGGAAGTAAGGATGAGCTATGAGGGCTACACAATGGAACAGACCAAATTTCGTTGTCATTTAGCACCAATTGTTCAACGGTACTTACTTTAATTTTGTCTATTTAAGATGTTTGATAAATAATTTCCCAGTCATCCAACTTCATTTTAATTTATATATGTTGTTAATTTGTTATAGTTCCCATTAGAGTTTGGTGCTCTCTATCCTCGCCTCAACACAATCTATTGGTTTGATTCCTTACATAAAAAGACAAACAAAGAAACAAAATCCATAGTCAACACATAAGTTATTTTGTTTGTATTTTATTGATTCTTGACTTAAATGAATAGTTCTAATTTCTGTTGATTTTCATTTTAATGATAGTATGACCTAGACATATAGTATCCTTGGTGGGTCACGCAAAGGTGAAGTTCTTAGAGACCCAAAGTGGTTTTATCCAAAAGTAATTAGAAAAGTAGTTTCAATTCAAGTTCTTTCATTGATGGTCATTTTAGATATGCCTTTACTGAATTTAACAACCATTTGGTTTTGATGTGTAGTGCCCTCGACAGCCTGGCAACACTAAATGTAGATATTATGTTATCCTTTTTTGTATAACATCATTTGGAGTAGAATTACAAGTGATTTTGAACAGGTAATCGCTTCATCATTCTCAAATGATAATATTTTTGGTGTTGTAATTGAATTGCTAATTAATTCATTCACTTAATTCATTTTATCTAAGCTTATTTTCTAATTTGTAGATTTTTTACGATGAAGATGCCTACCTATATGAAGACATTAATTTGATCAGAGACCTTTTGGTTAGACATCTTTTTCAACATATAGATAAGTAAAGTTTCTATTTATATTAGTAGTTGTGTAATAGATAAATTTTTGACACTTTGTGGTTGTTATTGTACATAATATTAGGTTGTATGAGTTGTTATTGTACATTAGGTTGTAGGAGTTAACAATTTAATTAGCTAATATTGGATGTTTCCTTACCATTTTGTAAGGGACATTGTGGTTTATGAATCATTCTTTGATCATGTTTCTATAGTCTTAATTTGGCGGGTAGTTAAGAATATAAATAATCATTTTTGTTAAAAAAATAAAACCTTTTAACGTCTATAAAGAAAAGGAGATGCCAAAAGTGTCTGCATTATCACTTTAGACGTCCTTTTCTTAAAAAAATGGACGTCTAAAGTATCTACACAACACTTTAGACGTCTCTCTTTTAAGAAAGGGATGTCTAAAGTCTCTACACAACACTGTAGACGTCCCTTTCTAAGTGTTGTGTAGAGACTTTAGACGTCCCTTTTCTGTACAAACTTTAGACTTCCCTTTTCAGAAAAGGGATGTCTGAAGACTATACTTTAGATATCATTTTCTTAAAAAGGGACGTCTAAAGTGTTTGTGTAGAGACTTTAGACGTTCCTTTATTTACGGATGTTATTGCCATAGTTTATTACATCACTTACATAGGTGTCCCCCTGTTTTCAGAAGTTAAAAGGGCTAAAAAACGGATGTTAAAATCATTTTTTGTAGTAGTGAAAACAAAAACATAACGATTATAATAATAACCGTAAAGTATGAATGATAAAAATAACGGTTTCTAGACTACTACAAAAAACCAAAGCTGTGGTGCTTATAATTAAGTAGCTGTAGTGCTAGAGAAGTGCTACATATCTGGATGCCACTAAAAGAAACTGTGGTGCTTGAAAGGGCCACAGCATTTTAATTTTTTTTTAAAGAATGCCCTCCTGTGGCGCTTGACGAGGCAAGTGCCACAGGAGGGGGTCTCCTATCGCTCTTGCCTCATCAAGCGCCACAGGAGGGTCCCTTTTTCTTCATTTCTTTTTTTCCTCTCTTTCTCTTCTTTTTTTCTTTTTTTTTTTGGGTACTTACTATGGCCCTTGTTTAAAGAAGCGCCACAAAAACTTTTTTTTGGGTACTTTTTTCATATCTCACATAATTACAGTATTGCACACTGTATGAACTAATAAACATTTTATATCTATATCCACAATACAATAGAATGAAGAAAAGCAAACAACAATGATAGATAACTTTAAAATGATACAAACAGATGATTAATTAGTTAAAGTGTACATAAAATAATTATACAATATATTATACGTGAATGAATTATACAATAAATTCAACTTGAATACATACATGCATGACACAACAATTGCCAAGAAACAACACAACAAAGGCCAGCAGCTAGTGATGAATTAAATAGTATAGCTACCTAGAGATTTTCCTAAACACATATTCACACCATTCCTCGATCACTTCATTAAGCTGATAGTCAGTCAACGTGTCACAACATTAATCTTCATAATACTACACATATATACAATCAGCCACAAATTAATATGAATTAAAATAAGCAAAATGTAATTATCAGGAATTAATTAAATTTAATTAAAACACAATATGAAGTGCAACTAAATGACTTACTTTTTGAGGAATAAATGCTTGATCATATGTAATTACATCTTTCATAAATTTCATTATGTGATACCCACAATCATTGTCATTGGGTTGGAAAGGGCACTGCAATAATATTATGCAATATTATATTTAACTCTATTTATGAATAAAAATTATTTACTAACAAAATTTTAGTTAATTAATATATCAGTATCAGTATCTTCTTCCAAGGATAGCTAAGGTGAGGGTCAGCAGCTTTAGAATAGCTTAAGGAAACAGAGGCCTGATACGCAGTCAAAGTGCTAACAAAGCAAATAGAAACTAACTACTTTTGGTTATTCAATCACATATGCAAATATTTACACATACGCACGTACGCTTACCTATTGAACAATAGTAACATATCAGAACGGTTTTGTGGAAGACCATCTCTTAAAGGATCCATATAGTAAATGCAAGGGCCTGAAGGTTCTGCTGGATTGATAACTATCAATATCCAATGGCGCTTAAAATATTTTAAAAAATTTGTTTCAACAATAATGGTATGATAAAAATTAAACAATAAAAACAAAAATTGTGCCACTAATAACTTACCTCGTATTGTATGGCACTAAAAGTAGCGTAGTTGGTGTCTCTCTCTTTCTAAAGTAATATTTTATATCATTATACTGTGCATTTATATCTATTTTACCCCCATGATAGCCAACAAAATAAGGGTTGACAAATACAAATTGGACCATGTTTGTATCCATTAAGATCTCATTGTATAAATGCCTGGTATAAAACAAACAGTGTCATGAAAAACAAAAGAAAAGGAACGAGAAATATTAATAATAGTGATAAATGATAATGGTCAAGTACCCTATCCAGATGTTGATAGCTAAAGCACTAACCCAATCACGAGTACATATGTCGTGCATGACCTCGGCAGTAACATAATCAACTAGACCACCAACATTGTAGATATGTCTTTTAAGACGTATTTCTCGTCCTCCTACACCGATCAATTGTGGTGCAATTGATACTAATTGATCGTGGTATGAGTTTGGTCTTCTTCTTCAATTGTGGTGCAATCGATACTAATTAATTACCAAAGGAAAAGGGACTTTATGTAATATCCTAGATGGTATTCAAGGATTAATAACTTCGAAGTGATGTAATTAATATTAATTGTGCACTTTTGAAGTATATATGGTGCATTGTGATAATCAGGGGCAAAATGGTAAATTTACCGACCGACTGGTTGGATACCATTAAGAACACTCCTTAGTAATCAAGATTAATGGCTAAGATTGAAAGACCAAGAGGTGGAATCTTGTGCATGCAAATGTATGTGAAATCATAGTAGGGAAAACAAGATGGTGCCAAGTGTCAAAATAAGGACCCTTGGATTAAAGTCAAACTTTCAAACAATTTTCTCTTCCCTCTCTCTCTTCCTAGTCGGTTTATATGTGTTTGTGTGGGGGAATGAAATCATCATCAATATCTCATTTTCTCTCTCATCCTCCTCCATTTTCACTGCACAAGCTAAGGAAAGAGAAAGAGAAAAGCTGGAGTTTTGGTAAGCTAATGCTCTTATATGCTCAAGTGCCTTTCATTAATGTTGTATAAGAGGTCAAGAGCTTTATTTTCATGTTTTTAGACTTTGAATTTGTAGTGTGTGGCAAATTGAGGGAATTTGAAAGTGGAGAAATCAAAGTTCTGATTCCAGCAAACATAAGAGGTGAGTTTTTGATGAAGTTTGATGTAAATGTAATGACTTTTGATTTAGTTTAGTAAATTCTGGGTTTTTGCCCTGATTTCTTGTGATGTTAGAAGATGTGAATTGGGTAGAGTTTGGTGGTGGAATAGATGCCAAATAATGTATAGGTGTCAATGGTTTTGGGTTGGATTTAAAAAGAGGAAGTTTGTTAAATTGTGGTTTTGGTGAATTTGTGGTCTAGAGATGAGATTTTGTTGTTTGAGTAGGAATTGGTTGTGTTGGGTTTACCAATGGGTTCTTGGTGTTAAAACAAGTAAGAAGGAGTTGTGGTATGAGTTCTAGAACCATTGGAGCTTGATTGGTTAATTCTGGGGAAAAAAACCATATCAGTTCTGCGTTTTGGCATCTGATACACATCACTCAAGTGAGGAAGGAACTCACTCGAGCACGATGTGAAATTCTGGGTAGTTGGTTCTTGGTGTTAAAACAAGTAAGAAGGAGTTGTGGTATGAGTTCTAGAACCATTGGAGCTTGATTGGTTAATTCTGGGGAAAAAAACCATATCAGTTCTGCGTTTTGGCATCTGATACACATCACTCAAGTGAGGAAGGAACTCACTCGAGCACGATGTGAAATTCTGGGTAGTTGGGAAGGTCTTCAGGCAGAAACCGCGAGCATGCTTCCTGACTTGCGAGTGCAATATGAACCTGCTCGAGTGAGCATGGGCGTGCTCGAGTGTACTTATGGTTGGAAGGATGGGTCACTCTCGGGTAGTCACTCGTTGGGTCTCACTTCCTTGGTGCTCGAGTGCACCTAAGGTCGCTGCTCGAGTAGAGCCTCTTGTGCTCGAGTGAGGGTGTGTGATATATCAGGGTTTACTCTCGGGCAAACACTTTCTGAGGTTCACTCGCTTGTGCTCGAGTGCTGGTGGGGGGTGTCACTCGAGTGAGACTCCTTTCACTCGAGTGAGCCAGCCCAAAATTCAGAAATTCTTCCAAGAAGGAGGATCTTCGGGGTAGTTTCTCCTAACCCTTTAGGCATATGTTTAGACCTAAAATAGTCACCTAAAGAGTTCAAATGATAACCAACTTAAAATATTAAAGAACTAAGAACTTGGAAAAGAGATTGACGGGTTGTCCCTAACTTGGTTTACAGGATTTGATATTTGCCGTCCTCGTGAGCCCGCAGTGCCAAGAAACGTCGGGAAAGGATCAGGTAGTAACTCTCTCTCTTATACTATGTGTAATGCTCTGTATGTGTGTGTTATCACTGTTCTGTGATGATTCTTTTATGCTGCTGCGGTTACAGCTGGTGATAGCTGTCGTTTACAGCGTAAGCTGTCGTTTACAGCGCAAGCTATTGTTTACAGAGTAAGCTGTAGTTTACAGCGCAAGCTGTCGTTTACAGAGTAAGCTGTCGTTATTGTGATTATAGCGTAAGCTGTCGTGATGGTGATTACAGCGTAAGCTGTCGTGATTATGATTACAGTGAGAGCTGTCGTATTATGTATACAGCCGTGAGTGCTGTCGTTTGTGGTGAAAACCATGTATCATTGAGATTGTTGCTGCTGTTGCTGTTTGTGATTTATATGCATGCTTTATGTTTATGCATTGTGTGAGTAGTTTGTTACTACTGAGATTCTCTCGAATCTCATTCTTTCCTATGACTAATATTTCAGACAGGGTGTGTGGCTCAAAAGAGAAGCGGCCAACCCGGAGCAATTAGGACCCTTAGGGATATATAGTGGAATTGGAAACGTTGGTTATCTATTTTGAACTCAGGATTACTGTATATTTTGAAATAGGAAGGTTGTATTCGATTTTGGTTGTGTAATCCCCTAGTGGATACTTATGAAACCTCAGTGTATATATATAGAACCCGGGAGTTACCGGGAATTTGGTTATACACTCTGATATGATTGAATGTATATTAACTGCACAGGTAATTATATTCGAACATTGAAATTGAGACCAGGATGGAAAAAGATTTTGAAAGATTTTGTGAAAATTTTACTGTGAGACAGAAAGTTCAAAGCAAGGTTAAAGCATCCAGTGGTCTCTAATCCGTTTAAAATATGTGTTATCGAAATATAATTACATGTTTAAAATTAGGGGGTTACACTTTAGGCATAGAAGTGCAACTATCTCTGACATTTAGACTATCACATAAGGGAACATTTTGTGTTCGCCTACACTACACTAACTGTTGTATTTGTGTTGTTAACAGCGCATTATGTTCTTGCATCAAACGCATTTGTTCTAAGAATTGTTCTTCTCGTTGTTCCTTATAGTGCATTTGTTCTTGAAGTTCTTGCATTTGATGCTTGAAACTAGTCATCTCGTCACGCAACTGGGAAACGTCACTTCTATTGGAGTGCTTCTAATGTTTGAAGTATGTCGATGGGGTGACAGCAAAACCAATACCCTGAACACCACCATCATCCTCTGGCACTCCTAGCGCTCTGCTCAACAAATCGTCCCAGCCAATATAGCTCGCCAACATAGGATCCTCTTGTGTCATTTGTCACTATTACAAAAAGAATTACAACAATATTAGTTATTATATAAATCAAGTTAACATAAGTAAAGCTAATTATTTATTGTACACATAATCTAATACTTACACAATATTCAGCTACTCTTCTTGCTTCCTCACTACAAATTTCACCTTTCTTATTTGTGACACTGGCTACCCACAGATCATGTCGTGAAACCTGTGTAATATCTGAACTTGATTCTTCTACTTGCATAGCAAATTTAGTTGAAGTTAAATGATTTTCATACAATTTATCTACAAATGAAATAATCATTAATTCGTACCAGTTTTCTTTCTAACTGTGCATATGAAATAGGTCCTTATGTGTACCAGTATGCCATGTTTGTAGCGTTAGCTCTATTTTTCTCACTCAACTCCTGTTAAGATCAAAATGATTTATATTAATATATAAATGTTAATTACAAATACGTACATTACAAATAACAGGGAAAGTCAAACAAATTATATTACCAGAAATTCCTGAGTTGTATGTGTTCTGATAAACTCATCCTACATTTCTTGAGTGATGATTCCTTCATACAATGGATAAGGCAGTGTATCAATGATATTGTCATCATCATCCCTCAAGTAGTATTCGACAAGATCAGAACAAAACTTTCTCATAACTTTGCTGGCTTTTCTTAGCATGAAGTTATTCCGATCATCATCAATAATAAAAGTACTCTGTAACATTAATAAAAACATATATAACATGTAAGATTGAATTTAAGTGAAACAAAGCAAACTGAATATAATATAATTAATGTGTTACCTGTACTTCAACCCAGTGTCATTCTCATAAGTTTTTCTTGCCATTTTCCAGTTTTGAACTGTAATAGGGACTCTGCCTTGAAATGTAGTCCCAATCAAGTTATTTAATGAGGTACCGTTCTCACCGAACGGGTTTCCCTTTTCATTCCACTCCAATTGTAACTTGATTCTCTTACTTCTCAATTTGATCAATCTCGCCATAACGATCCTGCCACGTCTTACATTCACCTCAAATCTTTGTCTACCAATGTTCTTAGTAACATCATCAGTTTCATTGTGTGGTGAGTCCATACTCTTGGAAGTGAAATAAACCAAAACAAAACATCAGTGTACAAAGTCAACCATGTCAACGAAAGCAAATTATTTTGAAATTTATAAAAACGTACATACAAGTAAAACAAGTCAAGGCACTCATTATCTTTTCCTTTTTCTAGTTTGATTTAAAATTTTATTCTTTAGAAGTCGTGTTAGATTGAGAAATGTGTTTCTCGTGACCCAAGTTCCCTCTTCATGATCATGTCTCACGTATACGGGTCTATCTCCATCTGCATCTGCATCTGCATCTATACCAATCTCTACTGACTACAAATTCTCAAACAAAGGATCATTATCATTGATGTTCAAATTTTTATTACTTTCAAAATCAACTTGTTCTTGATGATTCTTGTTGGATGGGAGTACAATAAACCAATTCTTTTTAGCAGGAACCAGAATAAAAAATGTTTGTTCAGCTTGTACTGCTAAAATAAAAGGATCATCTTCATACCAAACCTTATAAAGGTCCACTTGAACAAAGCCAAAGTCATCTATCCACAATCCATTGTTGTTGTTAACCCACTTACATTTGAAGACAGGGACCATAAACATAGAGTAATCTAACTCCCATATGCATTCAATGACACCAAAGTACGACATTGAGGCATAGATAGGGTGTATGTCTTTAGCACTGGATCAATGCCAAGAATCAGCAACAAGTATTACCCCAATATTCTATATTGTGCTATGTGAATCATGGTCTTGTGTATAGAATATGTAACCGTTGATTGCATAACCATTGTAAGATAATACATTTAAGCTCAGTCCCTTCGACAGCCACTTCAATTTTTCTAAAACTGAATTAGGATTCTGCTCCATCTCATCATTAATGCGATTTTTCAACCAGCCTAAAAAATTGTTTATTGTGTTCTTTTGTTAACAAATTTTCATTCCTATCACCATATACCAATCGAAGAGCATCCTTGTGGTCTTCTATATACAGTTCAACCTCATTAGTGTTATGTAGCACATACAAGTGGGCTTGCTCCCGTTCAGTCGCTGATATCATATTACATCCCTCCCAGTTGTTCCTTTCCCTGATCTTCGCCCATCATGATGGAACTTAGGGATCCCTACAGGGTCAACATTTGATAGAAAATCAGCACAGAAGTCACTTGCTTCTTCAACCATGTACCTTTCAGCTATACAACCCTCTGGGCGATATCTATTTTTCACATACCCTTTTAAAATTTTCATGAATCACTCATTCGGGTTCATCCATCTCAAGTACACTAGACCACACAATTGAATCTCTTTGACCAAGTGTTTGGTTAGATGTACCATAATGTCAAAAAAAGAAGGTGGAAAATACATTTCAAGTTCACCCAGAGTACACACAATTAGCCTTTGCAAATCTTATAACTTAGTTGAATCTACCACTTTACTGCAGATCAACTTGAAAAACAGGCAAAGTTTAGTGATAGTGTTTCTTAAATTTTTGGATAAAATGGATCATATACCAACCGATAGGAAATTTTGCTTGAGCACATGACAATCATGAGACTTGAGGTTCTTTAACTTCAACTCTTTCACTGATACAAGGTTCTTTATATTTGAAGAGTAGCCCTCTGGAACTTTAATTCCTTGTAGAAACTCACAAAATAATTTCTTCTCTTTCCTCGACATAGTGTATGCAGCTGGTGGTAGGTAGGTACGATGCCCTTGCTCAATCGGTGCCAACTCTTCTCTAATTCCCAAGTTCACCAAATCTAACCTCGAATTGACACTATCCTTGCTTTTTCCTTGGATATTGAGAAACGTGCCAATTAGACTATCATAGATTTGTTTTTCTATGTGCATCACATCAAGAAAATGTCTCACATATAAAGAATTCCAATATGGAAGTTCAAAGAAAATAGAGTTTTTCTTCCAACCACTTGTCTCGATTTGTTTTGCAAAAGGCTTGCCAAAATTGTTATCCAAGTCTTTTACCTTGGAATACACCTGAGCACCGGTCAACATCTTCGGTGGGCTACCTTCTTCTGAGTCACCATTGAAAGGCTTTTTCCACTTCCTTCAATGATGTTGTGATGTTAAGAATCTTTGATGCCCCATGTAAACATTTTTCTTACAATAATGAAGTCGCACTGAATGAGTGTCATCTTCACATATAGGGCATGCACTATATCCTTTGAAGCTGTATCACAACAAATTACCATAACCATGGAAATCATTAATTGTGCCAAACAACATGGCTTTCAAAGTGAAACTTTCTTTCATGTACCCATCATACACACTGACGCCTTCCTCTCAAAGTAGCTTCAAGTCATCAATTAAAGGAGCCAAGTATACATCTATATCATTCCCAGGTTTCCTTGGCCCAGAAATTAACATGGACAATATCATAAACTTGGTTTCATGATCAAGTGTGGAGGAAGGTTATAAATCATCAATATCACTGGCGACGTGCTATGTGTACTACTCTGAACACCATGCGGATTAATTCCATCAGTTGACAGTGCAAGGTGAAGGTTCCTTGCATCATCCGCAAAGTCAGGGTACTCATGATCAATTTTTTTCCATTGAGGAGCATCTGCAGGGTGCCTAAGCTTCGTGTCTTTAATCCTTTCATCTGCATGCAATGTCAACTGCTTAGCAATCTCTGTATTACTGTACAGTCACTTGAATCTCGGAATAATGGGAAAATACCATAGACCTTCAAAGGACTCTTTCCTTTCTTCTTCCTATATCGAGATGCGTTGCATTTAGGGCACTTCTCCAACGTTGCATACAGATTTCAAAATAATACACAATCGTTAGAACATGCATGTATCTTCTCATATCCCATGCCGATTCTATAGCAAAGAATTTGCTTTGCCTCGTATGTCTTGGTAGGAAGTACATTTTCTTCTGGAAGCATATCTTGCAATAGTTCAAGCAGTGCGGTGAAACCTGAATCACTGAATCCGTAGCGAGCTTTAAAGTTGTACAACTTCAACACTGCTAGCAATCTTGTGTATTTAGTACTACCGGCATATAATGGTTTCTCTGCATCACCTTTCAACTTCTCAAATTCGTTGGGGCAGTTATGATGCACCCCTTCAACCACATTTAGCATTTCTTCAAGACCATCATCTTCATCAAACATGCTTTGATCAAATTCATCCGAAGCACCACTCATGGTATGCACCCGATCACTACATGCATCGTTCGTCTCACCATGCCTTGTCCATCGTATATATGTTTGATCAATACCGTAACACACTAAATGATCTAGTAAATCAAGTGGACTAATCCGCTTTCCAAAACAACAAGATAAGCAAGGACACAAGATTTTATTAGGATCTTTTGTGTGCTCTATCACAAATGTAATAAAATCTTTCACCCCATCTATATATTCCCTTGAACACCGATTAGATGACATCCATTTACAATCCATCTATGCCTTCAATCTATTTTAAAGAAAGTACGAGGTTAGTTGTATGACTATTGCATTTACTAATTACTTTTATATTCTCTTACCAATTTTAAAATTAATTCCCAACATGAAATCTTCAAAATTGAAGCTGGCAACATCCCAAACCATGGTTTGCGCAACCCGAGACAAAATTCCTCTCACACACTTACCTCGTAAGTCGTAAAAGATATTAAAAAAAAGATAATCCAAACACTTTTATTGACAAATAATCCATTCATTATTCCTAGGCATTCTAATAATTTTTTACAACTCATAACGAAAAAAACCATATTTGCCACAACATATCATAGGTAAATTAGAAAACATTATAAGTCAACAAATAAAATACAAGTGTTAAGAATATATAAATAATTATTTTACTTTTGCAACTAATCCATAACAAACATTAGAACACCTACAAATTATAACTAACTATTATTAAATTCAACTAAAATCACATTTGTAAGCTCAAAATTTAAAAAACATACTGTAAATAGAAGTTTCAATAGACTGATGAGCTGAAACTATAAACACAAATTAAACATAAAAAAAGTCAATAAAATATTAGTGGTTGTAAGTTATTTTTTTAAATAATAATAATATGTACAAAACATCAATGTATAACAAAATAAAATATGATTAGCTTAAATCAAAAAATATGATTCAGAAAGAAAAAGAAAGAAAATAAAATAAAACAAAAAAGAAAGCATATATAATCCCAACATTAATTAAATTAATTTCAGCTCAATGTTGAGAATATAAAAAAAAAAAAAAAAAAATTGACTAGCTACATTGCCAATTATTCTTGGGTAGTCATAAATATGATGCATGCATACATACCTACATACATACATACATTAAACCCAACTACTATTGGTTTAATTTTTTTTAATTATTTGTTAGTGTTGGTTTAATTTTAATCAAAAGTCCAGGATTGATTAGGTTTGGCCAAACCCATCTTGATTGGTGAGGCTTATTATTTCACTGAGTAAAAATTTGGGTGAGAGAGTGTAATATATAATCAACATATATATATACACGTGTGTGTGATAAAAAAATAAGCAGAAGAACCTGAAAAAAAAGTAGTTCAAATGCCTATAATGAATCACAAAGCAAAAACACAATTCAAATAAAATAGAACTAAATTAGGAATATAAAAAAATTAGAAAATAATCATTACTAAATTATATTTTTTTATTAATGGATCCAAACTAAATCCCCTAGTATTTATTATCAAACTAAATCCACTAGTATTTAATATTTTCTTGCAAAAAAATCTAAAATAATCATCAATAAATTATTTTTATTGACTAACACGGATATAAAATAAATAAATTATAAAATATTCATCAATAAATTATATTTATTGATTAGTGGATCCAAACTAAATTTCCTAATATTTATAATGTGTTTTGGCAAGATTTATATAGAGATAAAACAAAATTCAATTATAATGGAATATAAAAATAAAATGGTGTTATTTAATGAAATTAATGGAGTTAATTACTTAAAAACAAAATGGAATTTAACGATGTTACTATGAGTATTAAAGAATAATATATAGATATAGATATTTTCTAAAAATATTATTAAAATATTTAATTTAATGCGGTTTAATGAATGGGAGATAAAATAAAAAGAAAAACTAAAAAAAATCAGAAATAATTGAAGTATAAAAATATTTTCTCTATTAAAAATAAAAAAATGATTAATTTTTTTGGAAATACAAAAATTATAATCAAAATTAATTATAAAAATAAAAATATATAAGAAATTACACTAAAGGAATTTATGGAAAAATATGAGAGAAAAAAAAAGTATCATACCGATTGAAATATCAACACTAATAAGGATAATCACATTCACACAAGTGCACAAGCTTAAAGGATCATCACACAAATATTGGGCTTTCTAGGGTTATTACTAAATCTAAATAATATTTTTATTATTATCCTTCTTTTTTATAAAATTTAAATTATATTCCTTTAAGAGTTTGTAGGAATATATTAGAAATAGGATATATAGATATCTTAATGAGATAACTTTACTTTTTTTTTTTTTTTTTGAGTGAAAGGTATTATATTAACCAAAAGGAATATGTACAACGTTGTGAAACTAAACAGCAGCTACGTTGGCCCAAAAAAAAAAACCGCAGCTATGTTAAACTTTATAGTATATATGCCTTTGAAAGTTGAAAAACTTCTATTCGTGTGTATTGCGTGCTAGCTAGAATTCTAATATGGGATACCATGCTATCTGCTGAGTACTTTACTTTTCTTTCCTTATAATGTAACTTTACTTTTAAATTCATTATATATTACAGTTAGAACATAGATATTGATTTGAAATAAAAAATTACAGAAATTATATGCCAATTAAAAAAAGAAAAAATAAAAAACACATTGAACTTACAGTTTAATTGATCAGTGCAGTGGAGTGGGGGACTACCTTGTCCGTTGGTGACACAATCTTCAGCGAGGAGGAGGAGAAAATTTGAGCAGTTGGGACCAACTAGAGTGAGGACCAAAAGTGGAAGATAGTACAAATAAAAGGGAACAATTGAGACAGGAGTGGGGATGATAGTTGGAACAAAACAAAGAAGTAGATTTGATGATGAAGATGTGTGAACATGTGGGTGTGTTTTTAAGTGTGAAGATGACAGGAAATGGAGGGTTGGGGGGCAATGGTCGTCCAACAAGAAGATGAGAAAGAGAAAGTGAGAGAGGAAGGGAATAATTAAAGTGGGATGGAGTCAAAATAAACGAGAGGGAGCGGGGTCACTACGCGGGAAGTAAGAAAAAGATAAGGGTGAGGGCGGGGGGAGTTGTGATTGGTAGGGAACGGATAGTGTAATCCACATTGAAGGTAAAAAAAAAAAAATTTCTGAAGGTCAAGTGTGGCACCTAAAAAACTGCAGGCGCCACAGTAGGGGAAGACCAGCTGTGGCGCCTGGGCAATCCAAGCTCCAAAGCTGGGCCGGACTGGCCAAGTGTGGTGCCTACCTTGGCAGGGACCACACTTGGCCCCACCAGCTGTGGCACCTGGAGGCCTTGGCACCACAGCTGGTACCCAAAATTAAAAAAAAATTAAAATATAAAAAAAAGGAAGTTGTACGGCAATTCTTTAAAGAAGGGCAACAAAAGGTGCGCCACTTTTCAGCCTTTTTGTAGTAGTGCTATATAATAACGCATTGATTTAACCGTGTCTTTACGCCTTAGGGTTAAATACAAAATATTTTTAATCCAAGAATTGCAGTACAATGCAACACTCGGGTCGTATCACTTGAGGAGCCTTTATTGAACTACCTAAATAAACTAATTATCATGCAAATGCAATTAAAACAAGGGGAAAATGATTTTTTTTGTTTTTGAATTTAATAATTAAAAGAAATATGCAATTTAATTAAATGCTAACTATTGTTTTTAGTCTTTTTATAAAAATGGAGAATGGATGAATGGAATGGTATGAAGTGGAAAATATGAATGATGGGTGCTCTTGGTAATGAAAAAGTTGCAATCCTCGCTCAAAAAGATTATGGGAGTTAAGAATTCATTAAGTCTTAAGAGCAACCTCAAAATAACACTTGGGTCCAATAATTCCAATTAATAGTAGCTCCTACAAACATAGCTAACTACTACCTCTTGAAATATTGTTAAAAACCACTTAATGTGCAATTAAAATTGGAATAATGCAACATGAGTATTCTTGAATTTGAGTGCTAAACAGTCCCTCAATGATACAAATCAACCACATTAACTAGACAATAACACGCTAATTCACATAATCTCATTGCAACCGTATAGAAATTCAAACATATATAATCTTCACATTGCAAAATTCAATCTCAACTATAATTATCAAACCAAAAGAGACAATTAACATTAATCCCAATTCCATAATCACATATATGAAAATTCCTAAAACTAGGCAATCTAAATATATATAATTCTAGACTAATGGAATGATAGCAAAACTCCCTTTTGGAGTCCAATAAGCTCAAGCACAATTCATCATCACCAAGAAGCAAGCAAAATCAACTACTCATTTCTCCAACAGTAATCACAATCTGTTCAAAACTCATAGAACCCATAGGAAATTGAAGGACCAAATCAGCAAAGAAGAATAAATGGGATCTGTTGGTTTGGAGAATGACTGAAGGAAATAGGAGCTATTAAATCAAATGGTGAATGAGAAGGGATTAGGAAGTGATTGTGGTGGGCTGTCGGCGTGGAGGAAATAATGGAAAAGTGGTGAAAATGATGATGACGATGATGTTGTTAAGATGATGGTGGTGCAGTGCAGAGGAAGGAATGGCGATGATGTTGAAATGAGTGACGAACAATGGTGGTGCTGCAAATCTAAGCTCTGTCTCTGCTTAAGTCAAGCTCCGACAATGGTCTCTCTGTCTCTCCCCTCAAGCTCTCTCTGTCCTTCGTCCGCCTCACTCTGTCAAAGCTGGTGGTGTAAGTTGCCTGACGAGAAAGAAGAGGGGCACGGTGAAGGTGGTGGTGTAGGTTGCTTGAGAGAGGGAAGGTCCAGCTTGTCGGTGATGATAACTGGAACAGAGTAAGCATATGGTGATTGGTAGTGAGAGAGGGAAGGTGATAGTGAGAGTGAAGGGAAGTCGCCGGCGGCGATGGTGGAGATGCAGGAGTGCCGCCAGCGACATCATGAAGAGGCAGGAAGAAGAAGAAGAAGATGATGATCCAATGATTCGAAAAACCCCCTGTGCGGCGCTGTCACTCTGGTTTTTATTCCTCTTCCGTTTGCCTCTTGGATCTTCTATGTCCATTTTCCCATGTCCACCAAAGCCTCACCAAATCGGGTCCAAGTTTCGGATCCTTATTTCAGTCTCAGCTGCGGCCCACACCAGTATCTCACTGCAGTTGGGTCTTTAATTTCTGCTCCATGAAGCCCACACACAATGAGATGACTAGGGACCTCCATGACAATTCCAAAATGTTCTTAAGGACGGATTTAAGCAAACTAATTTGAAATGTTATGAGGCAGGACTAAAATTTCTGAATATTTTGGGTCCTTTACTATAATTTCTTCTGTCCCTTTTCTCCATACACTTGTAATTTCTATGAAATTTTGAGATTTATTTTGTGATTTTCTCTAATCCACAAAATAATAATTTTTGACCTCCAAAGTCTCAAAATTTCTCCTTTGAGCACCTACAATGCAAAAATTAAGCACAACGTAGCATCAAAAGTTCAAGGGACAATTGTATAAAAATAATTAATAAATTGTAAACATTTTCCCCTAATTGCCATTAATTCAAAACAATTGTTCCTAATCAAAATTAATGCTTAATCATGCAATAATGCTTCATAAAATGCATTTAAATTCCAAATAAATCATGAAAAATTATGTAAAAATATGGTTCAATCATTGGGTAATCATTCAAAACCTTTCCTCTTATGCACGATGATCTCTTTTCTTTGTTCTTTGATGAACGGCACGAGAACCAAGTGCCCTTTCATTATTACCTACTATTGCACACAATTTCTCCTCTTCAAGTAAACCAAAGTTCCAAAAATTGGCAGCATGCCTCAAATCATCAAGCTACTCGTCACCAAAGGTGCTAATTTTTTGTTTATTTTTAAAAAATATAAAAATGTAATTACTCGGGCAATAATAACCCAACAAAGTGAACCAAAAAAAAAGGAAAACATACCTCATAATTAAAATAGAACCATGATAAATGTGATCAAATAAATAACAGTTCTTACAATAAAATCGTTAACTATAGGTTTTTCAAAACATAACATAACTCACAGTTATTAGGAACAAACCATGATATAAAGTCCTAAATACTTAATGGCACGATAACCCACAAAACCCTTTCTATTTCACTTCTCTTTAAATATCCTTAATCAAACACACTTAACATTTGTCTGGTTGAATGTAACCAACTAACCTCAAAACCCTAGTACTTTGGTTGTCTTTTTCAACAATCGAGAATCATTTTCAGTTGAACACCACCATCCAAAGCCTTCTGTGGACTTCTCAACGATAGCCGTGCAAGTGAATATACTTAACACTTGGCTCAGCGACAGCTATGCCAGTTGCTTCACTTGCCCTAACTCGCATTTTTATTTGTGAGCCCTTGCTAGGTCGTGTTCCTTTGGTGTTCTATTCTCCTTATTGTAGGTATGATTTCCTTTCTCCATTTTGCATTCTCCATTATTCACTTTGTGCTATGTAGCTAGGCCTTTACCTTAGTTGTGCTCATGTATTTTTGGAAAACTCATTGCTCTTATCAAAAGTTCCTCTCCTATTATAGGGAGTTGTCAAACTGACCAATTGAACTACTTTTATGAAGCTATGAGAGATAAAACATTTAAGGTGACATTAACTTAGCAGGAATTAAAAGTCAATAGTAATTCTATTATAGTATTTCATTAAATTGGCTTTTGTTATTTGTATTTGAAGGGATATCCATTTCAATGAAGAGTCTTATGTTCCAAATAGCCATTTATCTTGCTAGTGGGAAAGCTATAGCTTTAACTCCTACGGGTTTGGGTGTTGGAGAGATATAATGTTTTGAAACCAAACCTCAAGCCTGTTATCAACAATGGCCGTACATTATTGAGCAAGTGACACCATGTTAAAATCCTAAAAATTGATATTGTGAGATCAGTCCTAAACCCTTCAATTTGAGAGTTTTTGAGCTAGTTGGACTTGCCTATATAATAGAGTAGAGTACTTAGCTCCCACATCTATAGCCATGCAATTTAGAATGAGTCAAAACATTATTAGTTTTGTGGCTAGAATCAATGGCATTCCTTAGCTATATCTATGATAATGTAACTCTTGACCTATATCTTGTGTCTTTTCACAATAATTAAGCAAGGCAAATAATAGAGGGTGTAAAAGAACAAATATCCCTAGTGTAAAGAGCGCAAGGGTTATGCAATTCTTGAGCAAGACTTGATACAATGCATTATGCTCAAGGTTTTTGCATACTCCTTACACCCTTTACGGTAGGGATATTTGTTCTTTTCCACCCTCTTCTTGTTTGCTTTGCTTAACTCTTGTGAAAAGACACAAGATATAGGTCAAAAGTTACATTATTATTAGATATAAGTCATGAGTGCCATTAATTCTATCCTCAATGCCATAAATGTCTTGATCCATCCCAATTTGCATGGATACTCAATGTATGAGGTACTATTCTATTATACAGCCTAGTCTAACTAACTCAAAAACTCTCACTTGAAGAGTCTAGCATCGATACATCACAATCATTATATAACAACTATTATGTATTTTAAAACTTCATGGTTCTAACTTAACAACCGTTGTGTATGTTACTGAATATATAATGGTTGTTTACATAAGACTGTTATATATTATGCCTACCTTACCAAATATATAACAGTTGTTTACATGTACCCATTATTTATTATGCCAGTATTACGCATATTATGGCCTCACTAGGCCTCAATATATATAATAGGTTTTCTATTAGAACCATTATATACATTACTAAATACATCTTGGTTTAGAACCGTGATATATGGTCAAAAATAACCATGACTAAAGCCCTTTTCTATAATGGTGAAAATTTCACTTTGAGTGAACTCTTTGTAATTACATAATATTCTAATAACCTTTCGGTCAATTAGCTGTAGGATTGAATTTATTCTAGCGTAATTAATGTCTTAACCTAACCATGAAGCTCCAACGTAAGTTACCACAAATTCCTAAATCTACTTTAGTGTAGTTATTTGTGTTTATCTTTCTAGAACCATCAGTCTATCGACCCATTGATTACATATCATGATGGCCAATCACAAGATCCATATGAAGCATGAGAGAAATTAATATGATTTTATTCGAAATAAAAATAAAAATAAATAGCCATAAAGTTCATATCTAAAACGAAAAGTACCGAAGAGACCTATATTAATTCCAGTTAGGCTACTTCTGACCCCTAACTGGGAGTCATAGCAACATGTAGGAGTATAAAATATAATAAAAACAATGCTAAAACCCAAAGCCATTCATCAGAAAAGGATCTATAGGACCATTTTCATAATATTTTATTATTTTTGCCCTCAAAATTCGTATATGAACTTTTTGGGTAAAGCTCCATTTCTCAACCCAATCACAGTGTGGGCTTTGAATATGCTTCCCTAAATTGGACTTTTGGGGATCTATGAGAGGCCTTTCTTAATGTCCTTGTAAACTTTATTTTGTTGGTTTAATCAGAGTTTAGAAGTATATTAAAACTTATATGAGAAGTGTTTTTTTTTTTTTTGCCTGCTTATATGAGAAGTGTTAACAGCTGTTTCTTTTCATATTAACTTTAAAAATGTCACTGCTGAAAGTTTATGAGCGAAAAAAATTTATCCGCGCTTAATATTTATGCAATTCTTACTTTGTGACGTTGTAATAACTCAATAAAATTATAAATCCATTTATTTTGAAGGGGGAAATATTTATCTAGTGAAAGAATCAAAACCTATGATGGTCTACTTTTATATATATATATATATATATAAAAAGGGACAGAGGCAAAAAAAAGAAGAAGAAGAAGCTATGTATTATATTAGAGACAGAGAGAATACTGAATATATTTTTATCCAATTCAATCAAAACAAGTAGATTTTGAAATGTTTATAATATTAGAAAAAGAACTTTTTAAAGAATAAATAATATATAAAAAATCACATAATTTAATTAGAAGTAAGCACCTTGGTCCATATATAAAGCTTAACTAAGTTTTCTAAGGGGGGAAAAATATATAAGGAGTAATAATTTCTGAGGATCAAAGTATATGATATATTATACACACCTTAAGAAGTGAATAAGAATTATTCTTTGGCAAAAAAGAAAAGAATAAGAATTATTTTTCTCCTCCTCCTCATCTCATATTTCTCTCTTATATTCTGTCTTTATTTATAATATTAAGAGTAATTTTGACACTAATTTTAAATAATGGGTAGATAATGGATTCATGCTTATCCGGCCGCCACAGATTAAAAAATCACTGACGAGGGAGTAGAATGATTGATGTGGACTGGACCATTGACCTCTCCGTCAATATTGACTTATAACCATTGACTGACATTTGGTCCCCAACCTTGCTTTGAACAATACCTCCTTGTCTTGTTCGCCATTATAAAAAATGAATATTGCCCTTTAATTTCGGGCCTTAATGCAAGGTGGAAAAGTCAGGGTAAATTACAATTTGGGAACATGCAAAGAAATTAATTATAAATAACGATATCGGATTCTGATATTACTCCTAAGTCCCTTAATCCTTTTAATTTGTGGAAAAAGATTAATAAATGTTTTTTTGAAAAGGTGTACATACAACTCATAAAAATTGGATCCATAAATGCCGATCCCAATTTAGTAGTTAATTTAAAAGGAGTACGGCTGAAAATCTAAAAGATTTTTCTTTTAAACTAAAAATTCATACATTCAAAAGAAATTTGCAAGTGCCACTCCTAAATTCGACTGCCATCAATTGAGATGCTGAAAATTTGCTAGTTGTTTCTCAGGAAAGAAAAACTTCACAAGTGTCGCTTCCAAATTTAGCAATAATCACTTTCCGGGATGCCTTTTGTTGTTTAAAAGTTTTTTTTTAAAAAAAATTATAAGTTAGCAAAAAAAAAAAAAAAAAAATCCAAGTGCCACACTAAAATTCTTTAGTTAATTTCAAGTTTCCTTACATCCTATTAAAATGTATTTTTAAAAAATAATTATAATTCACACAAAAGAAATTTATAAGTACCATTATCTAATTCAGCAATCAATTTCAAGAGGTATTCTGTTCATGACACTTTTCCCCCCAAGAAAAGAGCCAAGGCCTTTGGGAGTAATCTCAGAAATTTGAGGTCCCTCCCTATTTGTAATTAATTTCATTATATGGTTCTATTTTTGTAATTTCCTCATAAAATTATTTAAAACATACAGTTTCCCAAAAATGGTTATTTCAAAGCAAAACTAAAAACACTTCTTTAAAGTAATAGTAATAAATAAAAGTGAAAAACGTTTTGGTTATTTGGCTGTAAAGAAGGAAGAATAGTCATATGAGAAATAATAGAAAGTTCTTTGTGTAACGTGGATTTAAATTCGTAGCTAGAATGTGATGCAGATTTGTAGTTTGTATGTAAATGAAGAATTTATTATTTTAAACCGTTTGTACAATGAATAACTTATGGAGTTTCCATTCAAACTATCTTTTTTTTTTTTTGATATTACATGAAAAACTACAAACACCTCAGAAACTATAATTTTAGAGTTAATTAATGAAAGAGACTGGAAATAATTATAGATTAATGAAAGTGATAAAAATTATCATTTCATAAAGAAGTGGCCGTGATTTTGATTTTCAGCTTTTATTTATAAATTAAACCTAGTCGAAAGGAGTCTATTATTCATTAATTCATTATAGGAGAGATTAATTTATATTATTTAAGAGAGAATACTTCATATTAAAAATGAAAAAAAAAAAGAAAGAGAGAAGGATGAAGCTCAAATGTTTCTCTCTCTGTCTCGGAATTTTTATTGGACCTTCTAATTCTTTGAGTATTAAATTTCAAAATATTTCTTTCATTTAATTGTTCAAATCAAACCGCTCTTGTTCATCTCAATATTCATTCTCTGAATTTGGATCCTTTTCCCATCATTTTTTCTCTGTTTTTTCCTGTTCGTTCCATCGCAGCCTTTAAATTAAAATTGAATCATTGAAATTTAGAAAATTCTATGGTAGTAATACATAAAAATTAAAAATTAAAAATTAAAATTGTACCTAAAAATTCACAATTGTAAACTACCTGAAAAGAAAAATAAATGATTTTATAAAGTTCTTAATCTTAACTGTTCATTTTGCGATCCATCAGTGGGGATGAAAATGATGAGGAAAAAAAATATGGGGCTTCAAATTTTTTTAGGCCTCTTCAAATTAAATTATTATATTGAACAGTGAAAAATATGGGGACGGCTTTCTCCCCTCATCACATGCATGGCACAAAAGCCGCCCTACGAATATTTATTTTATTTAGTTTTTTGACGATGTTCCTGAGAGCACATGCTAATTCTAGAAGAATAGAAATTTTGAAACTTAAGATTATTAATGGAACGCTCAACTTGATGACTAAAATTTAAAAAAAAAAATCTATCAAGTACGCTTGGGACACTAACAAATGCAAGTAGTTATATATAACAAATGCGCAGGCTTATGGATGCATGGAACAAAGTCTTGTAATAATACTTTCCTTTAAGCTTGGTATCTTTTGTTTACGAATAATCAGTTATGATACGTTCTTCAACTTCAACCACCTAACATGTATTTTATAAGTAATATTTATATGAATTTACTATATATATTTTTTATATTTATATTACTTGATATTAATTTCTTGAAATTTTATTTTATCTCTTGATTTTATTCAGTTTTAATTTGAATTGATATCTCAATTTTGATTTTGGTTTCACTTTCATTCTATAATTTTATTTGGTTTTAATTTGAATTTCTTATTTAGTCTCGAATTTCAAATTTTTCTCATCAATTTCATTTTGTTCTAATATAGTCCCGTAATTTTACCTCGTTTTTACTTATGTTTCTCAATCATTTTTTTAAAGAAAAAATAATCAAATGGTTTTATTTAATTAACACCATTTAATTAAGCTTCTTTAGCAAAATATTTTACATGACACATCCATAAAATAAAATAGTATTATTTATATTAGAAAAATAATAAAAATGAAATTAGAAGGCAAAAATGAGAGTTAAACAAGAATGTAAAATTTATGTTAAAGTTAGAGAAATTGAATTTAAATTATATAACCTTTGGCAAGAAATTAAAATATAAAAACAAACATATGAAATAATAATTAAGCTCTAATTTATTTGGTTTTAAATTCTTAATTTTCTTAAAAACTGTTTTAATTGTAAACTTTAGCTGGAAACAGTCAATGCTTGATCCATTCAATAATTTCATTGGTTTAAATTACCTTAAATCACACGTTGATGGCTGATGTTGCCGTCCAATATTATTGACTATTTTAAATATAATCGTGTCGAACTGTCGATCTTTAAATTATTTTTTTGTAATTGTTTATTTAAAAAATTCCAATGTAAGACCTAAAGGGATATTGAAAATTCAAAATTCCTCCTATTCATCCCACAAAATCATATTTATTAATGAGAAATACTTACATACTCTAGTAGAGCCAACTCATATGTACTCTAACTAATTAAAATCCAACAACTTATTTTATTTTAATCCTACATGGCAGATGAATCATCTGAAAAAATTCAAATTTTATGATTTTAGGGATGATTGGAGTGAATTGAGTTTTTTTAATTTTCTAAATTAAGTAGTTTATGTTTTTTAAAATCATAAAATTTGAGTTTCTCCAATGACTCATTTGTTATGTAGGATTAAAATAAGATGAGTTATTAGATTTTAATTAGTCAGAATACATATGAGGTGACACTCCCAGAGTATTTAAGTATTTCTCTTTATTAAGAACCTCTTTTTGGGCCTTCATTTATGATGAAGAAAATTATTTAAACCAAATAAAATTAGAAGAATTACATACAAATCCCAAAAAAATAATTATCCACATTCCTGACAACTTATAAATACAAAAGTTTGACAAGTAAATATTGAAGTGGGACACATAATGAGACAGAGAGGATGGTTAGTTTTCTTATTTAAGATCTGTTTGTTATTTTTGATAAAATTTTCAATAAAACAATCTCATATACCTAAAATATACAGTAAAGAACGTTCTTGGGTTTAAACGGCTGCTAATTAATGCTGAAGAAAAATTGAATGTCTTTGTATAATGAATATAAATAGCTTGTGAAAATTTTTTTCATACTCAGTTTATATAACGTTTTAAATAGGGCACTAACCGAATTAGGTGAAATATTTTTTATATGGATTATTGTTAGTGGTTGAAAAATCGATTAAGAAGAGAAATAGATAAAGTGAATAAACTCAGCTGATATGTAAATCTCTCTCCTATCGCTTATTCTCTATTTTTTTAACTTGATCTTCTAATCTTTTTTCTTTTTTTTTTTTGCCCAGTAACTTGATCTTCTAATCACCAGTGAGAATTCAGATTCAAAACGTTTCTGTCATTTAATTTTTTAACAAAATAATTACTGTAAATGTATAAAAAAAAATAAGTACTATAAGATTTTTTTAGGTAGGCAGTGAAAAGTGAGAAGGTAAGTACAAATAAATGCCAATTAACTAGTTATGTATACGAAGAGTTTATAGTAATATTTTAACTAATTATGTATATGAAGATTTTATAGTAATATTTTATTTTTAAAGAAATTTAATTTCAGCTAAAATACCTACAATGTACTTTCATCACGTAATTACAGAACTAATTTTTTAAAAAGTAAAATAATTCAGGATATTATTATTATCTTTCAATAAATAAATAATGGATATTAATTCCATAAAGTAATTAGCCACTACTTGCTTCAAATTATATTACCCACCAGCTTTTTTGTCGTAATCAGTCCCAATTTAATGCATCACTGAAACTACCACATGCAAAATGTTTATTTGAGCATAATAACATATAAATACATATAACTAAATAAAAACATATAACTAAATAAACGATTGGAAGACGGAAACTGCAGAAGCAATTTTTCCTAGTCTTTCACGCATCATGATAATTTTGAAATTTCCACACCTGTTATAATACCACCAATTTTCTTAGCTAACAATTTTTCCTCTTAATAAAGATTTTTCCAACCGGATAGTTTATACAATTGAAGAAAGAAACACGTAATAAGGGACGGCCTCGTAAATAAAATCAACAACTATGTCTATTTACTCATGAAAAACCATATACATATAAACGGGAAAATTAATTATTTGATCCTTATATTTCTCCAAGTTGATAACTCAGTCCCTAAATTTTGGACCTTTAACGATTTCGTCCTTACTATTTATGAGTCAAAGGAGATGAGCTGATGTGTCTGTATATGTGGCATCCTGGTCAGCCCACACCTCCCTTTCTTCTTCTCTTTCCCTCCCCGTCCCCACTCTCTTCTCTCCCTCTCAACCATGGCTTCTCCACCTCCTCACACCTTCATCGCCATCAGATGCAGCTCCTTTATGAGATGACTTCTACTTCTGAGGATTGGGCTTCTTCTCAACACATTTTTTTTTTGTTTACAAAGGCAAGCACTGCTTGAAGTTTACAACGACCTATGAATAGGTGGTACATGCCTATCCTATGACAGCAGGGCACACTATAGTGCAAAAAGATGTGTACATTCTCTAGGTGATAACCCTATCTCTGTGTAATCTTGAATGTTCCTGTAAGCATTTTTTGCTAACCAATCAGCACATCTGAGATTCTCCATGAATGAATGGGAGATTTCTATGTCCTAATCTCCATAAATAATGGACCTAGTATCAATAATGACATCATATAGAGGGTGGTCGGTTCCACACTCTACCGATAAAAGCTGAATAGCCTGTAGTGAATCTATGAAGAGTTTGATCCTAGTGAATCCCATCTACTTGTATAACCGGAGTCCTCTATTAATTGCATGGATTTCCGCAGTAGTTGGGAAGGTATATCCTAACTTCTGTTGAAATCTATGAATCCAGCTACCTTGATGATCTCTAATTACTCCACCGCAAGCTGCCTGACTGCCAGTATCCCTTGATCTATCCACATCAAACATGAACAAAGCCTAGTTCTGGTGGTTCCCAGCGGATTGGCCCCCTCTCTGGTATTTGGAAGATCTGATGCCGAAATCTACCGTTTACCACTCCTTCCGAGAGATGATACAAACATTTGTGAACTATTTCTCTCGCGTTGTCCGCTCATCCTTCAAAAGCTTAGTTGCATCTATTCTTCCATAGGAGCCAACACACAGTACCGAACACTCTATGCCATGGCCATTTGGCCATCCTCCTAGTTCCCGGGAAACACTGTGTATTCCATGTAAGCCATTCCTGCAGATTACCAGAGAAAAACAAAGGATAATATATATGGTTAGTTAAAAGAAACCACACTCTCTTAGCCTGCTCACAATCCCTCAGAACGTGTATGATACTCTCCTCACACTCACACTGAAAGGGACAAGTGTTTGGGACACTCAAGTTATGTCTCGCTCTCATTTGGTTCGTAGGGAGTCTCTCATGAAAAACTTGCCACAAAAACAGCTTAACTCTTTCCAGAATATATTCGTAGGGAGCCCTTCTTTTGTAAAAATATATTCTTCTCAACACTTCTATTATACTGCACTCGACGTCTCCGTTGATTCAGCACTCGGGGTCTCAATCGGCATCGTCCACGTTTGCCCATCATTTTCTAGCCTTTCCAAAGAAGCCAAGGCTGAGTGAACTACATCAATATAAGCCAACAACATGTTATCGTACTGCAGATTCGATGAAGGATTCACAATCCCTTGGTTAGGTGAAACAGTACAAAATCGAGAGACACTTGCTTGGGATTGGCCTCATGGGCGAAGTAATTAAGAGTATGCATTTATGAGAAAAGGAGATCCAATTTTGGCATGGAAGTTCAAGATGGGAGTGAGACATGAAGCCATTGGAACGAAATGCTCTAGCGGAGTTTTCAAAACTGCCAGAGAGTGTGTGGTATTCACCGATATCTACATGTCAAGTTAGAGGTTGATGAGCGTGAACACTCTGCATCGCTAGAAATAGGTTGTCACTTAGGGCTTGTTTGGTATGAAGGGAGGGGAGGGAAAGTGGGCGGAACGAAAAATTTTTTGAGTTGAATTTAAAAAACTTAGAGAAGTGCGGTTAAAAATTTTTAATTAATTTTTTTATTCTTTTATCTTTCATATTCTCTTTATTAAAATTTTATTACCACACTTCTTCAATAGTTTAAAATTCAATTCATAAAAATTTTCCCTCCCCTCCCCTTCTCTCTAAATCCCTCACACCAAACAGACCATTACAGAAGTATCGTTGAATGTTAAGATTTCATTTCCGGCGAAGATGCAAGTGATCCTAGTGTCCAGCAAGCATGGTTGATTTAATCCAGGCTTGTGCTTTGTTCAGATCTCTAGAGGGGGGGGGGGGGAGAGAGAGAGAGAGAGAACGAGGAGAGAAAGAGAAGAAGAAAAGAAAGGGTAGGCTGACCAAGATACCGCATATGCAGACACATCAGCACTTCTTCTTTGACTCACAAAGAGCAAGGACTAATTTGTTAAGAGTTCAAACTTCAAGGACCGAGTTGTGACAAGTCAAACTATAAGGACTGAGTTATAAACTCAATGAAACTATGAGGATCAAATAATTAATTTTTCCTATATAAATGCTTCACTCAATACTAACATGATTAAACGGAAAAAAAATTTGTTTTACTTTCTTAGTCCTCCACGAAAATTATGATTGTTTTGAAATTGCCACCTCTTCTTATTCAACCCTAATTAGTAACTTTTAACAATTTAACTACTTTTTTTAACATATTTTCACACCGCATAGTCTATAAAATTAGAAAGAGATAGACATAGTTCGAATCCTAACTCCTATCAGTGGAGCATACACCTTGTACCTCACCGAGAGAGATAGAGAGAGAGAGATATATATGATATAAGACTACTTGTTTTAGTTTTAAATGTACGAGACAACAATTAGAAGGCTTAAATTTTTTTTTTTTTTTTGGGGTAAAAGTTAGAGGGCTTATTTCGATCATAAATGTAAGACCTCGGTAATCCGCTTTGTCTCTCAAAATAATAATTTTTTCCACAAACCATCTCTATTGGTTGCAAACACTAAGTGGGTTTTCATTGAGTTTGGTATATTTTAATCAGATAAATACTTGATTTGCCCATCTCTTTCTTTCTATTTGCACAAATTGCACAAACTCTCTCTGGTCTATAATATAAGCCACTTTTGGAATAATTCTTTTTTTTTTTTATAACAACTTCTGGAATAATTCTTTTGTCCATAATATAAGTCAAATAGAGAGCAACTAATGATTATTTGTCAAATTTGCCACTATAATTAATGCATAAATGTGGCTCCCCATTTCTTTATATTCTTCAAAATCTCATTTAATATGAGTAAAGTTGAAAATATTTTCAACTTAAGAAATTTAATAAGTCAACTATCATTTTTTTTTCATTTTAATGATTTAATTGAAGTGACTTATATTGTAAAATAGAAGGAATATAATGGTACACATGAAAATCCCTGTAAGTTCCTCGCCCTAGGCCCTACATTTCCCTCATCATCAAAACACATCACACAATAACAAACAATGGAGATATCTTCCAAGCTTTCATTTTCTCTCTTGTTCTTTCTATTTGCCATCACAGCCTATGCACAAAATTCACCACGAGACTATGTGAAAGCTCACAACGCAGCAAGATCACAAGTGGGTCTTCCAAACATAAATTAGGATGACACAAATATATTGAAAAATTAAAAAAAAAATATTTCATCTAACTAGCTTGATGCCCAAATAGTGACGGCAAGAAAATGATTTTAATCCGTGTGAACTTGGTTTTCTATGATTACACCGCGAGTTTGTGGATGATTGCACAATTGCAGCAATTTTATAATATTGAATAGATAAAATATATTTTTAGTCCTTTAAGTTTAGATGGGGTATACTTTTAGCTCCTTAATTTTACAAGTATACTTTTGAGCCTATAATTCTAACATCGTTAATGTTGCTAACGGAAAATGCTGGCACAACAAACCCAAATAATGATTATGTAAATTTAAGTGAAGATTGTATAATTAAATGCTATTAATCTTAAATTTAATGTATATATAAATTGAAAAATATCTAAAAACTTCATGAAGTTGTCAATATTAAAACCATGATTGTATTAAAAAATTTTAGTTTAATAATCTAAATATAATATATTAAAAATTAAAATTTAAATATATTTTGTCAACTGCACAGTCATCACTTCAATTTTTTGTGTCAACATTTTTTGTTAGTAGTATTAACGGTATTAGAAATATAGGACCAAAAGAGACTAAAAGTATACTTTAGCCAATATTGAACTAGATTGTGGATTGAGGCTGGATCGCGTATATGAAAACTTGTATTTTTTATATTTACTTATGTAGAATTATATTCATTAATAATTATAAAAATTATTAATGTTATATTTACACAATTTTTGTTATAGATAATATTTTAATTACATAATTATATATCTTAGTAATTGTATAATAAAAACATAATTTTAAAAGTTTATCTATAATTTTATATTTCTATTATCAGTTTGACAACTTTAATGATAATACAATATTTGATGATCTTTGTGAAATTTATAATCATTTTTTATATTTAATCATGTTAAGTGATTTTTGTATTCGAACTTTAGAAATTTCTGCATTGAGCATAATAAAATATGGATTTTGATAAATTTATTTTCACAGATTTAGATTTGAAATATATTTTAATCAAGCTATTTCTATTTTTTGTATTTTAATTATTTAGCCATCTATATTTAATAGCTATAATTTGTTGATATAGGTAAACTCTTCCAAATTCAATCACTATCCATCCAAACTTACGATGAGTTTAGGTCATGAGCTTGTTTAAACTCATAATTTTGACAATCTTGTCTGTTAATGCTTAAATATGACTTATTAGTCAACCACCTATATAGAAAAACTATAATTTTAGTCATTTAAGTTTGCTAAGGGATATTTTGGAATTAATCACAATAAACTCTTTGGAGAGATTTCAATTTACAAGACCTTTTGTTATTTTCTACACTTCTCCCAGCCAAACCGAATGGCTCAAAGCCTAAACGAAACAAGAAAATTCAAACACTGAACCTTTATATTCTCAAAATCTATACAATATAAACTGTAATATATAAATAATTGACCAAAAGAAATATCAAGGTTAGCCTGGAGGTTAAGTAAATTGGTAGGGAATTTAATACTCAATCTTTGTGTAATGGGAAAAAATTATCTTTTATTCTCATTGACATAATATAATTCTTGTATATTATTAATTAAAAGAGAAGAAACTCACTAAAAATAAGTCTGAGGTACTAAAGCAAGAAAATATGAAGTAATTTTTAAATTATTGTATTGTCAACTTCAAAATGTACACTTAATTGCTTTTTTGTTTTTTCTATTTTTTGAAAAATCAATTGGAACACGGCAACCTCTTAAAAACATAAACAAGTGGCAAGAAGACTGTATAGTTTTCTAGTCATTCACGCGTTATGATTGTTTTGAAACTTCCACCCCATTAAGTTATACCTAACTAATAATTTGTTATATATTTAATTAAGATCTTTTCTACCCAAGTAGT
This sequence comes from Inga oerstediana, assembly GCA_963210345.1. Lineage (NCBI taxonomy): Eukaryota > Viridiplantae > Streptophyta > Magnoliopsida > Fabales > Fabaceae > Inga > Inga oerstediana. The sequence continues at coordinate 62,703,053 of OY723400.1, forward strand.
TTATGCAGTTGCAGCCCTGCAAGCAGACACACATATGCTTATTTACTCATGAAAATCCATGTGTGTATAAAAAACCCTTATCCTTTAAAACTAAATAAGCCTCAACAAGTTTCCAAGTGCATAAAACCCCTCAAACTTTTATTGACATGTAGATAACACCTTAAACTTTTAAGTTGTGTGGAAAAGTACTGTACAAAACTAATTCTATGGGAAGATAAAATGTTTAGGATTCATTATAAAATTTCAAAGATTAGGGAGATTATATGTGCATGATCCAAAATTCTAGGGGTCATATGTAATTTAAATATTTTTTCACCAAATATTAGTATGATTCAACAGCGGGAATAATAAAAAAAAGATTTAGTTTCTTAGCCCGCCATCCATTATGAAAATTTTTAAATTGCCTCCCTTCTTATCCAATTAGTCATATTTCACAATTTACAATTGTTTCACTAATTTTGATCCCTTCAAACAAGAGTCTATCCAATCAGAAAGAGATAGTCATAATAGTGGGCAATGTATATATTAATTAAATAGGTTATACTAGTTTATCACCATTCAATGAACTACACGCTTAGACAATTTTTCTCACACCCAAATCCCTATAAATTCCTTCCCGTGGCCTCCCATTTCTTCATCACTCACCTCATCCAACCATAATGGAGTTATCATATTCCAAGTTTTCAGTTTCTTTCTTTGTCTTTCTATTTGCCCTCATAGCCAATGCTCAAGATTCACCACAAGACTATGTGGATGCCCACAACGCAGCAAGATCACAAGTGGGTGTTCCTAACATAGCTTGGGATGATACTGTGGCCGCTTTTGCACGGAGCTATGCTGACCAACGCAAGGCTGACTGCCAGCTGATCCACTCTGGTGGTGGTGGCAAGTACGGTGAGAACCTTGCTGGCAGCAACGGTGACCTGAGTGGCGCAGCTGCCGTGAAGCTGTGGGTGGACGAGAAGGCAGATTATGACTACAATAGCAACTCATGCGCCGCCGGGAAACAGTGCGGGCACTATACTCAGGTGGTGTGGAGAAATTCAGTTCGTGTTGGTTGTGCTAAAGTGAGGTGTAACAATGGAGGAACTTTCATTGGCTGCAACTATGATCCTCCTGGTAACTTTGTTGGACAAAAACCTTACTGATCAATCGATGGAAGGAAAGTGGTGATGATGATGATGGTCTTATGTTCTAAATAATTTGCTTTAAGTAAGAATTGTTTGAATAAGGCAAATAGCCAAAGGGCCTTGTAACCTAATGGTATGAAAGTTTCCTTGTAAATCAGAGGTTATAGGTTCGTCTTGCTTATAATCTCATATCATTAGTGCATGTTCTTCAAAATATTTGAAAAAAAAGAATAAGCGAAATAAAAATAAATAAATGGAACAATAGATTCCATAGTGTTCTGTACGATCATGTGTTAGGTTGTGATGGAATAAAAATAAATCTAAAGCACTTGCGTGTGACAAAGTATCTTGTTTGTCATGTTTAGAGTGATCAGAATGAAGAATAAATTTGAACTTTTTATATTTAGCGTAAGTAAATTTTTAACTTTCTTCTTGAAGATGTTATTGCCTAATTGTTTGAAATTGTTAATAAATTTGACTTGGAAGCGATTTGTTGAAAAAAACAATATTTGTATTGTGGTAAAAAATGTTACTATAATTACTATAAGTTTTAATTTTACAAAGTAGTAAAACCATTTATAGTGCAAGAAGAGTGAAAATTAAATCTAAACAAGGAGCAAGTATGTTATAGTTCCTTGGTCCTTCACGCATTATCAACATTTTAAAACTTGCAACAAATAATCTTCCACCGTCTTGCTTACATAAATCAACAATTTTTTTTATTAATTCTCAATAAAATCCTTATATAAATTCCTCCCCAAAGGTTCCTATTTTCTCATGTCTCTTTTTTTTTCCATCAAACACTCGATTGATACAGTAACAATATGATATACAAATAAAGTTAAGGTGCATCTAGCATCTTAAAATATTTTTCTAGGTTTATCCAGTGACCTAAATTATTTTATGATACGTCCAGTACTTTGAAATATTTTTTTAGATGTGTCCATCATCACCCTATATTGATTTTTTTCTTTTTTTTTTCTATTTTACAATTTTGCATTTAACAATTTAGGTAACTTAGGGTGTTGGATGCAACAAAATCTAATTTAGGGTGCTGGATGCACTTGAGAAAATACTTCAGGGTACTAGGCGTAAACCACAAAATACTTTAAAATATTGAATAAGCATAAAAAATACTTTAGAATGCCTATGTTTCTTAACCCTATATAAATATAATAAAAAGATGGAAGTTAGCTAAAATTATTTAGCAAGTCCTTAGGCCTATAAATAAGTGTTTGATAAGTTGTAATCAGGCTTGCGAATCATTATTATTATTTTGAAATTTCCACCCCTTCTTATCCAAACTAGTTAGTCATTTTTAACAATTTAACAACTTTTTTAACTAATTAAGGTTCCTTCAAACTACAGAGAGAGAGAGAGAGAGAGAGAGAGATGTCTCCATTGATTTTTGTCTCCATTGAAGGTATCTACCATTAGATTAACTTTCAATGATTGAGATTTAATAATATATAAATAATATCATTATAATAAAAATCTACCATGGTAAATCTCAACCATTGAAAGTTGATCTAATGGTAGATACACTTAATGGAGAGAAAATGGAGAGGGAAATTAATGGAGACACCCCTCACCCAATCAGAAAGAGATAGTCATGATAATGGAATATCTATTAATCTATTAATTGATTAAATAGGAACTACTAGCTCTTTATCCCCAGTTTCATGAACAACACACTTAATTAGACTTACAGGATCCACATTAATTCCCAACGCCAAAATCCCTATGAATTCCTCCTCAAGGCTTCCTATTTGTTCATCAAACACTACATTACACAACAACACCCAATGGAGTTATCATCCAAGCTTCCATTTTCTTTCTTCTTCTTCGTCTTGTTCTTCCTTTTTGCCCTCACAACCAATGCTCAGGATTCACCACAAGACTATGTGAGTACCCACAACGCTGCAAGATCGCAAGTGCGTGTTCCCAAACTAGTTTGGGATGATACATTCCCCGCTTTTGCACGGAACTACACTAACCAATGAAAGGCTGACTGCCAACTGGTCCATTCCAGTGGTGGTGGCAAGTATGGTGAGAACTTCACCTGGAGCTCCGGTGACATGACATGAGCGGAGCCACTGCCATGAAGTTGTGGGTGGATGAGAAGGCGTATTATGATTACAATAGCAACTCGTGTGCTATCGGGAAACACTGTGGGCACTATTCTCAGGTGGTGTGGAAGAATACAACTCGTGTTGGTTGTTCTAAAGTGAGTTGTAATAATGGAGACACTTTCATTTCCTGTAACTAAGATCCTCCTGGCAACTACGTTGGACAAAGACCTTACTGACCGATCCATGAAAGGAAAGTGATGATGATCTGGTGTTTTGAATAACTTGCTTTAAGCAAGAATTGCTAGAATAAGGGAAATAAAGACAGTAACTAATTGGAACAGTAGAATTCCATATACTTTGTATTAAGATCATGTGTTAGTGTCATGTTGTGATGAAATGAAAATAAAAATATATATCAAACTATCTTTTTTGGCATGTTTTAGGGTGAGGTTAAAGAATGGATTTTAATTTAAATAATAAATTTTAAGCTTTTCATGCATAGTGGACTGTTTAATCAAATGAGTTGTGATCACATATTCTCAAAAAGCTTCCTCAGAATTTGGATTGTTTCACTTTTTTAATGATAAAAAATGTAAGTAATGTTTTCAATAATGAAGTTTCATAGTCTGATTGATTTTGATTATTAATGAGATAAAATAAATTTTTTGCAAAAATAATTAATCACTCTTCTAGTTCACTTGAGCATTCAAAACTTTTATACTGGATTATTTTATTGGAGAGAGAGGTTTTTTCTTTGGGGGAGCTAAATTTACATCATTTCATTACGTTCATTTACTATTACCTCCCCCATTCACTCCTTATTACTACCTCTTATCATTAATATAAGATTCAACTGACTAATTTAAGGAGATAAAGAAGCTAAATAAATTTTTTTAATTATAGCATATGTTAAATGATCTCTCTAAAATATTTGTGTGTATCATTAGATTATATATTACTTTATAAGTAAGGTAAATTAGTTTGGAGAAAAGTGATAAATATAAGAGATACAAAAGATAAAGATTTCATATTTAGGATCAAAATTCACTTTTAAACTAAGTCTTATATTTGTGGACAAAAATTCACACCTCTTCCATCATGGTTTATTATTATTATTATTATTATTTTGGCACTAAGCATAGGTATCATCCTACTAGAGGCAATCTTAATCGAGGTACTATTGGGTACTACATGTGGGTACCTCTCTTAGCGAGGATTTAAATCTTGGTTTGCCACATTGTGATAGACTAATCCTTTTGGTAGAATCAATTGTCGTTGATCCTTCATCACATCTTTTTTTTTTTCTTATGCTCATGCCTTGACCTATTTTGACTTGGGCCTTCTTTTAAGCCATATTTCAGGCCTGATCTTCTTGGATCCATCACAAATGCATCCACAAACCATATAAAGTACAATTAATGAGATTTTAAATAGAGAGAATTTGTAAATAATATAATTAATATTACCTCCAGTCTTAAATGTAGGGCTGCACTACAAATTAGGTGCTATATTTAGCACTGAAAGAGTACTTGATTTGGTGACTTACTAACTTATAAGAAAGATTATCCACATTTTCTAAAAGTGCCTTATAGTAAAAACGAAGGGGAGTATCTCTCTAGCTATAATATATTTTGCACTAATTTTGATGGAGGCTAAGTGAGACTGAACCAATGACAATTGGCCAAATTTTGGACAAGCAATTCAATTGTTTTGAATTTGTTATGCCTAATTGTTTGAAAAACGTAACTGTACTTGATTAATTAATTTACACGCTCAGTTGCTTACATGTCAAATTGGAATATTTTGTGGTCATAAATCGACAGAAAAGACTAGTGTTCAAGACATATCATACTACCTCATGTGCTTAATATAAAAACTAGTTAGAGATTCGATTTCGTCTTAAATATAAAATCCCAATTGATCTAGGGAAAAAGATAAATACTACTTGAACTTCAAAATCCCAAAGCAGTGATTTCCCAAAAACTTAAGTTGTCAATTGCTATATTCTTTTTGTCAATCCCATTACTCTTATTGACAAAAAAACCAATTTGAAATTTTGAAGTTCAAGTGATATTTTTTGTCTTTTTCCCATTGATTTGTCTTCTAAATTTATAATTTTTTTCTTAAAGTATCTCTATTGATTGTACACATTAAGGAGTTTATATCTAAAAGTGGTTGTTCATACTGTAAGTGCACAGGTCACGCCAAGTAATAAAGTGGTAAGTAAAGATTGTTCCAACAGAGATTTGGTCAACAAAATGGTCAAGCAAGAGGCTTAGTAAGTTTAATTAAGTTGAGCTAAAGCAAGTTGATATGGAAAGAGAATTTTTAAAAACTATTTTTAAGACTAGAAAGTAATAAAGGCAAATGATTCTTTAACTTCAAGGATTAAATGGAGCCTAGGATTATTTCTCCCCTTTACACTTCATAAAACTAGATTAATTTCCTCTCAAATAGTATTTCAATGAATATATGAGTTATCAATGACCATTTTCCTTTGTAATTTCTGTTGGAAAAAGAAAAAAACGATAGGTGAGAATAATTTGTAATTGTAGAGAGTGAGAGAAATTTTAATAAAGGTAAATTTAGAAATATTTTATCATTTTAAGACATTTAATGACGTAATTATATATTGTCATTCTTGGTTATGTGAGAATGATTTACAAGTGATTTATAACAGAGTCGGGAATGGTATATCCCAACAAAATTTGTTAGGACCACATTGCCATTCTCTCTCCCTTTTGAGATTATTCTGACGACAGTGAAATCTATTATTCCTCTCCTATATTATTTTTCATTTGATTAAGGATTTTCTTTTCTGAGACTTGGAGCACAAACGGTTTTCGCCTCTCCGAATATGTATGCTTTCTAATATTCAAACTCGTATTCTCTTCTTTATAAAGGTGAGGCCTCTTACTATCTCAACCAACCACTTCTTGGTTTTTTCTCCTTTCTTATATATATATACCGGAAAATCAAATGAAACACGCGGCAACATCTGAAAGATAAACAAAGAGCAAGTCTGTTACAGTTTCTTGGTCCTTCACGCATTATGAATATTTTAAAACTTGCAACAAATAGTCTTCCACCACCTTGCTTATACATCTCTTGTAAGTTATGGCAAACAAATTTGTTTATTGATAAACATCTTTTTCTACCCGGGTAGTTTATAGTTGGAGAAAGATATATAGGAACAATAACGAACAAACGTCTTTTTAAACACTCAACAAAATTCTTATATAAATTTCTCCCCAAGGCTTCCCATTTTCTCATCTCTCATTTTTCTTCATCAAACACTCTATTCATACAATAACATACTATAATGGAGTTATCATTCAAGTTTCCATTTTCTTTCTTGTTTTTATTTCTCTTTGCTTTCATAGCTTATGCTCAAGATGCACCACAAGACTATGTGGATGCCCACAACGCAGCAAGATCACAAGTGGGTGTTTCAAACATAGCTTGGGATGATACTGTGGCTGCTTATGCACAGAACTATGCTAACCAACGCAAGGCTGACTGCCAGCTGGTCCACTCCGATGGCAAATATGGCAAGGACCTTGCTGGCAGCACTGGGGACCTGAGCGGGATGGATGCCGTGAAGCTGTGGGTGACTGAGAAAGCGAACTATGATTACAACAGCAACTCATGCACTGGTGGGCAACAGTGAGGGCACTATACTCAAGTTGTTTGGAATACCTCGGTTCGCCTAGGTTGCGCTAAAGTGAAGTGTGGCAATGGAGGAACTTTCATTGGATGCAACTATGATCCTGTCGGAAACATAGTTGGACAAAAACCTTACTGATCGAGAAAAGCAAAGATATTATGATCTCATAATTTAATTTGCATTAATTCTACGTTTGTGTGTGTATGGAAAAGAATAATTATGTATGTATTTTGTACATGGTGTGTTAATATGAATAATTTTATAGTATATTTTTTTTGTCAAAGTATTGGCCTTTTCAAATATGTTTTCTTCGCTGGGCAAAAAAAAAAAAAAAAAACAAACAAATATGTTTTCTACGCTCTCAGATTGAGGCCTCATGGTTCAGCAATCATAGCTCACTCCAAACACTCCAATAAGACCAATACTTGTTATGATAAATATTTTAATAAACAAGTCACAAGACAAATAATATTGGTCATTTTTAAATCTCCAAGATTAATTAGGTTTAAGTAGAAAACAACATTTGCATAACAATTTCATTGGGAAAAGTTTCCCACATATAGATCCCATATAAATTAATTATTGATAGTTCCAAGGAATTCAATATTTTATAAGTTTCAGTTGTAAATAATGTAACTTGATATGTAAATATATGACTTGTAAAAATAAATTGTTAAATTTGACTTTCTCGACTTATAAATACACAAGTTTAACTTGTAACTATAAAATTTGTACAACCTATCTGCATTTAAATTTTATTATGTAGAATTATGAGTAATTTTCCTATTTCATTACTCTTCCGAAAGCAAACCTCCAATAAAGTGTATATATGCCAGATATGATCCGTTTTCATTTAGTCATTTCTCATTACTTATTGAAAGCGCAAGTAAATTTTTTTCTGGGCTAGAAAATAGTATTTCATTATAACTAACCCAATGAGAGATACTAGCCCAAAATAAAATGTTTGCAAAAAGAAAGCTCAAATACATAACAATGCAAATAAACCCTAAACATAACCCAAACTTAAAATAGGTGAGAAGGAGCTGCTGCCACAGTCAAGAACCCTACCGCCTTCATAATCCATACACCGAAATCTATGGGCAGAAAACTATTGTGACCGGCAACAAAGCCATTATAAGAAGTGGTTGTTAGAAGAGAGAGATGCCATGAAAAAAGCTCAGCCAAGGACAAGAGAAGAGCTCCCACCACCCAAGAAGTCAAGAGGAAGGGGAGAGAAAGCAGAGAAAGTATAAGTAATTAAGAAAATGAGAGTCATGGAAATGCATGAATGGAAATTAGACAAACATTACATGCAAGAGCGATGACTAAGACAGAAAAACAAAAAAGAAAATGACAATATATTTGAAGACCCAAAAAATATAAAAATAGTGTAGAAATTTATATACGGAAAGGTATATCTACATTGTTAATTGTTGATCCATATAATCAATGTCAATATAAAATTAAAATTAAATGCAACCCGAATTGTTCACAACTTGTAATCCATCATTCATAACGAGTCATCTCATCTAATATAAGGATTGAAAATTGGTGACTATCTTTTTATTTTTTTCCCAGGTTTTATTTTTCCAGTTTTCCACTGCCCTTCTTTAATTTCTCATTATAAGTATAATTATGAATTTTATCTTGAACATGTAAATAAAGTATAAATTAATTAATGATTTGCTGAACTTAAGGTTCGAAAGGATGGAATTATGAATTTAATGTCAAGAACGTCATCTAAAGAAATTGAGAGATTAATGGCTTGTGTCTTTTGCCCTGAAAGCTAGAGAAATTGATTAGAATTTTTTTGATAAATTTCAATAGCCTTGAATAATCCTTTAAAATTCTAATTAGTTGAATAGAAAGAATAATCCTATCTTGTTGACCATATATAAAATATAAAACTTCCAGCCTTCCAGGTATTCTAATATAATTAACAAAAATTTGAATAATTTTCATTATTTAATTTATTGATCAACATGCCTAATAAAGAGTAATTGTGGGTCATTTAGGGCTTATGAAATAAAGCTAGAGTAGGTTTAAGCTGGTTTAGAAACTTATTGACTAAACGATTCTAATTAAGTTCATATTAATTAATGAATAACACGTTGTTTAGCCATCTATAGTTAACGAGAATTAAAGTATTTAGGCCAGCAATATTATTCCAAACTTTAAATATAATGGACACGAGCTACATTGTAGGCTTATCTTATCACTAGGAAATTAAAGTAGGAATCACCACTTGTTAAGGTGAAGTGTAAGTGGGGGAAAATCAGGGATTGTCCATTTATATTATATTCTCTCTCATAGTTAATGATTTTAAATAGCTGTAATATTGGGAAAAAAATTAATTAATACCTAGTCAATTGACTTATAATAATAAGGATAATTCATCTCTTATAGAAGGTGCATTTTAATAAGGACGACCAAAGGGAGTGTATACATGACATTGAAGTGTTTTTTTTTTAAAAAAAAAAATATATTTGTCACCTAAAATTTTAAGAAGTATTAATTAATTACTTTTGTATAATTTTACTCTGTTAATAACATAAAATATAATTCAAATAATATCATATACTCCTTCATTCCTTATTAATAATTAAGGGTATTTTAATCATATAACACCAAAATTTTATTATCTTTTTAAATTTCTTTTAATATTCTTTCTTCTTGTGAAAGAGAAGTACTCCCTCCTTTGTCCCATTTTATAAGATGTTTTTCCCCAGTGTTTGATGTTTCATGATATATTGACAAAAACAATGATTCATTAATAAAACTTATTCCAAAATTATCCCTCAATATTTCACTCTTTAAGAGATGGAGATTTGAGGACCTCATTGTTTTTTTTTTATGTCATGGGAATGATGGACATGGGTTAATTTTGGAGCATTTATTAAATAGGAAGAGGATAGAGAACAAGAGTTTTATTCATATAAATATACATAGATCTTTTGAGTGGACATCTTCTGTCAGTTAGGGAAAGCCTCTTGTTCTGTTTCCAAATCACAAGATTCTATGACCACAAAAAATCAAAATTCAGCAGAAAAACGATGAACAAGATAGCTATGAAGGGGTGCGTCTGTTAGTGAGATCGAGAATGAATTAATGATTGGAAAAAAAAAATCCACTGCAAAATCTTAGCCAGCCTTTGTTTCGAAATAAATATATATATAGCACTCCACTTCGTTATTTATAAGGTACTCTTAACAACTTCACACGACAATTATTAAAATAAATAGTTAAAAGTAGTTTGTATGATTATAATGGTAAGAAATTGTTACTGCTAATTTCTCATATTACCCTCTAATTAAAATAAAATGTATTAGTTCACCAAAAAAAGGTTAAATGTTTCTTAATTACTTTTAATTTATTTTTAACATAATCACCTTATACAATACAATCAATAAGGGCATTTGTGGAAGAGAATCTAATGTTGTTGACTTTTTGTAAAGAGACTTATATTTAGGACCATAGAAACATTTTCAAAGATGTCTTATTAAGTAATATAGAGTGGAGTGATATCGTTAGCAAAAAAAAAAAAAAAAAGGAGTGGAGTGGTAATTAAGGTTGTTAACCTCACAAATTTAAGCTAACTTGTAACAAAGACGTTAACTGATAAGAGTTTAGTTTTATGAATAACAAGGAATTAAAAGTGTAAAATTAAATAATTAAAATACAAAATTGAAATTAAATCTACCAACATTTATCATTTATCACACTTTACAAAGAAAATATATATGAAATTCATATATAAAACTACTCAGTATGATCAAACAAAAAAAGTTAGTATGATTTTGTAAGTTAGAAATGTATAAACAATTCACTTGGTAAATGAATTGGCAAGCTAGTTTAATCAAGTTCATAGCTAGCACGAGTTTAAAAGTAAGTTGACACAATTTTATAAGCTAGAATCATAAAAATGGTAAATTTGACGATTTAACTCACTACTTTGACAACAATAGCGGTATCACATTGAAGTTTTATTTTTGAATGGTAGTTATTCAGTATATTTTGGTGCTTGTTCTATTTAAAGACAGGCCGTAACTCTTTAAGTTTTATTTTTGAATGGTAGCTGATAGTATATTGTATAATTAATAACTTGATTCGATTTAGATTAGTCTAAGCTAAATGTGATTTCTGAAAACTGGTTTGTATTTTCTTAAAAAAAGAATAATGGTATTTGCTTAAGTAGTCATGACTCTTGATTGATTCACGGAATTGGTTACTAAGAGGTTTCAAATGTCGTTCTCAAGTATTATCGTACATTTAATTAAGTGCATGTGAATATACAATATATAACTTGATATTGACAAAATAAACTGTGGGACACCGTCCTTCACATGCCTCCTTATGAATTAGGAATCAGATTTCACGAGTGACCAGCCTCCAGATTTTGCAAGCGAAGATTATTTTTTATATATATTAATTTCAAAAAGACTAAATTACAAAAAACGTACAACTCGCATGAACTTTGGATCATGTACAAATAATTCTCTTAATCATTAAAACTTAATAATAAACCGCTCTAAGCTTTCAAGTTTGTGCGGATAACCCCTAAATATCAATTATATACCACCTTAAACTTCATTTGTGTGTGTGTAAACGCCTCAAATTTTTGATTGCTATGTAGAGTACTCCCTAAACTTTAAAATGTGTGCAGATAAGTGACATACAAAATTAATCGTATGAGAATGCTTAGGATGTTCATTATAAAGTTTCAACCAGTTCAATTCGGGGGTTATGTATAATTTGTCCTTTAAAAAAAAAAGTGAAACCTAATGTCATGGATTGCTTAAAGTTGATTTCTAATTTTCTTCCGTTAATTTTGCTTTTGATTGAAAATGATGGCTTATTATTTGAAGATAAGGCGTGCAAGTTCCTTAATTAGAGTTTATTTATTTTACTTTAATTGTTTTTGAAGTTCCCGGATGATTACTTAAACTGGATTATATTAATGCATTGTCTTGGTTCTCAAAATATGGATTATTTATTGTTTGATTGATCCCCCTTTTATTGAATGATTCTCATTGATCAGGTAATTGAATAATAGTTCCAAAATAATTTTGATTCTGTACAAAGGAAAACAAACAACGTTGACAAATTTGGTAAGGATTCTATTCATCTTATAGATGTTCCAAGTGTGGATACATATCTCCAATTACAAAATATTATAATTGAATTTGAAATAATTCACATTTCTTTTTCATGTGGTTATCTAGTTGGGCTAGATTTGAACATTGTTAGCTCTCCTACAGTTGTAAACATCGTGCTTTAGTGGCCAAAACAACTTCCACTAGAATCATTGTTTTCAAACTTGCGAGTTGGCTCTCTAAGTTTACCCTTTTTATGTTTCTAACTTACAAAATTGTGTTAAGTCACACTTAAACTCATGCTAATTGTAAACTCGGTCAAACTCACATATTCACATACTGAGTTTACCGTTTCTACATTTTTAGCTTACGAAACCGTGTTAACTCACTCTTAAAATTATACGAATATTTTTTGATTGAATCATCCTTAGCATCTTTTTATATGAATTTTATAAAAAAATTTGTTGATTATGATAAATTATGAATGTTAATAGATTGAATTTCAATTATTCAAATTTAAACTATATTTATATCAATTTTTTTATTTTTTAGATTTAAATTATTTAACTATACACTATCAATAATTATTCATTGAAACAAGTAAACTCTTTCGAGCTTACAATTTGAGTCTATAATACAATTTTATATCATAGTTTGTTGATTAATACTTGGACTTTATATTATTATTATTTTTTCTTAGGCTAAATAACTAAAACAGAAAAAGGTATTTTGTAGCGGTGCAATTGTAGCGGTTATATTAAACCTCTACAAATTATAGTATTTGTAGCGGTTTTCACCTAAACCGCTACAAATTTGTAGCGGCAAGCTTTTTTTGTAGCGGTTGGGCACACAAAACCGCTAGAAATTTGGGTCGAAATTCCCGCCAAAACTTGTAGTGGTGATTTTGTAGCGGTTAATGCATAGAAACCGCTACAATATTCCCGCCACTTGGCGCGAGCAAGCCCCGCCAACAGAGTAACGGTTATTTGTAGTGGTTACAGAAACCGAACCACTACAAAATACCAAAGGTCAGCAGTTTGTAGCAGTTATACCTCTATAACCGCTACAGAAATTTCAAGAGTCTCGACATTTGTAGCGGTTCTGGGCAATAACCGCTACAGAATTTCAAACGTTGTTATCATTTGTAGCGGTTATTGTAGAACCGCTACAAATTTAATTATTTGTAGCGGTTATAGTAGCGGTTATTTGAATAACCTCTACTAAAATCTGGCCTATTTAAGCCACCGCCTCCCTCATTTCTCCTTTTGCTCATTTTGTTTCCTGAGGTTTCTCTGAGTGATTTCTTCAAGATTTGAGCGTTCAGAATTCTGTGTAGGAGTTTTTGCTACAGTATTTCTCAGTATTTGCACTTGAGGTACGTATATAACACGTATTTTATTTATATTTGTATTTTTATTATATTTTTGCATAATAATGTGACTAATTTTTTTTTTGTTTTGATTTGTACAGTTGTTATGGCTTCAAGAGAGGATAGGGGAAGGCCCCTGAGGTCCCCAGACCGATTTTACGGGGTGGCAGCAGCCGGGCAGGGGGCAGAGGGAAGGGGTAGTGCGGAGGCAGGGCGACCGCGGCATCTCAGCCCATCCCCCTACAGGAGTTAGCCCTACCACAAGCACCACAGACGATCCTATAGGAAACGACCGCACCAGAGGTATCTGAGGTTGGGGGGCCAAATATTTGCGTCGAGGACTTGCTCAACGAGGAGGAGTTCGAGATCCTGATTGGGTTCAGGGAGATGGAGCAGTTCCTTGATGAGGAGGACGCTCGGGAGCAGAACAACCCACGAGGGTCGTCTTCGCGGTCCACTGGGTTTGAGGTGTAGGTCCAAGGTAAATTAATTTTTTAATTTAGTAAATTATTTATTTAAATTATAAATGTTAACTTTGAGCATCCAGAGGTTCCCCCTGTCCCTCGCTACGTTGTCCCGAGTACTCCTCCTCCTCCTGCTGATGACGATGGTGCAGTTTACTCTACGCAGCGGCCCGATCCAACAGCACCTGAGGGAGCCCCACCTAAGGGAGCACCAGATGATCAGCCCCTAGCTACTTAGTTTAGGACATTTTTTTTGTTGAAACATTTGTAAATATATATATGAGTTTGTATTTCAGAACTTTCTTATTGTGTTTAATATAATTATATTTATATTATTGGATCGCGTTGTTTAATTTATGAATTAATTGCAATAATATTATTTATATTTCTAAATTAAAAAAAAATAAAGCATATATATTTGTAGCGGTTCTTAAATAAAAATCGCTACAACTGTATATATATAGTTGTAGCGGTTTCTCTTGCGAAACCGCTACAACTATATATATGTTAGTAGCAGTTTTACAATAATAACCGCTACAACTGTATATATAGTTGTAGCGGTTTCTATTGTGAAACCGCTACAACTATATATATGTTAGTAGCAGTTTTAAAATAATAACCGCTACAAATACTCATAATTTGAATTTTGAAATTTACCGTCTTTGTGCACATTTGTAGCGGTTATGTTATGTATAACCGTTACAAATTTAAAATTATTTTTAAATTTGCTGTCCAACGGCTTTAATATTAGTAGCGGTTTTATATATATAACCGCTACAAATACTCAACAAGTAAATTTTGAATTTCCCACCAATGTGTAACGGCTTGAATATTAGTAGCGGTTTTATATATATAACCGCTACTAATATTTTATAACTATAGCGGTTAGTGTAGCGGTTTAAGAACCGCTACAAAATTATAAACGTTGGAATTTCATAATATAAGGTTCTTGGCATTCGTCATTATCTTCTCACTCATCTTCTTCTCTATACTTTCTTCTCTCTCACTTGTAGGTATGGATAAATCATGGATCAGGTTACCGCGCAATTCTCCTGAATATTTGTACGGATTAAACAGTTTCTTGGATTTCGCAGTCACTCACACCAGCTGTAACGGCAAGATCATCTTTCCGTGTCAGAAATGCAAGTTCAAGAAGTGGCATGCACAAAATGTTGTGAAGGAACATTTGCTTGTGAAGCCTTTCCCAGAGGACTATACGTTCTGGGCAGTTCATGGTGAGAAGGCCGGCATTAGATATGACGATGCTCTTCCTCGAAGTTCTCAAGTAGGCGTTCAAGTAGATGAAGATGATCTTGTTAATGATGCTGTGCGTGATGTGTTTGGATTTCAAGGCGACAACTTCAACGAAGAAGTGCATGGCTCTGAGCCAGTTTTTATGGGGAATGAAGCAGCTCGGGATTTTTTCAGCTTGATGGATAAAGCAGATCGTCTTTTATACCAAGGTTGTCGCAAATATTCTAAATTATCTTTCTTGATCAAATTGTATCATATCAAGTGCTTGTGTGGGATCACAGATAAGGGAATGTCGATGTTGCTCGACTTATTACAAGATGCATTCCCCGACGCCGAGATTCCCACAACGTTCTACGAGGCCAAGAAGATTATCAACAGGTTGGGGTTGAATTATCAAAAGATTGATGTATGCCCAAATGATTGTATACTGTATTGGGGAGAAGATTCCAGCAGGGAGACGTGTAAGGGATGTCACATATCGAGGTACAAGACAATTCGGAAGGGGAAAAAGCAGAAGAAGAATTGTACACTCACATGTTATTCGATCTATATCTTTTGTAACATTTCTCACTTTCATTTCACTAACACCTTTCCATTATTAATTGCAGGGAATTCAGAAGTCAGGTTAAGCGTCAACTCAGGATCCGTACACAGACATCCTCGGAAGTTGATAGGAGGGTCCACAGAGAATTCTCGAGCTGGTTTGCGCGCAGAATACTAAATGACCACAACCCACACTCACCAGATTTCAGAGCTCTCGCAATTGGCCCTCTTGATCATGCAAAACGGTTTACATCATATAATGTCAATGGTTTTAAGTTTTGCACGGTTTCACGGGATCAAGGATTGCAAAAACAGAATTCTGGTGTTTATGGCACATTTGGGACAAGGAGTTATGCGAGCAGCAGTGACGCCAACATGCAGTTCGGAGGTGTCCCTTACTATGGCAAGCTTCTTGATGTGGTCGAGCTTAATTATCAAGGCCGTTTCACCGTGACGCTGTTCAAGTATTTGTGGGCAAATACCACTACTTCTCGGGGACTGACAACTGACGACCTAGGGATCACATCAGTTAATTTCTCACGGCAGATTCATACTAGTATTTCTCAAGATGATGAGCCGTATATTCTAGCTTCAGAGGCACATCAGGTTTATTATGTCGAGGACGAGAGGCATAGGGATTGGCACATTATCGTTCATTTAAAGCCAAGAGACCTTTACGATATGGGTGAAGACGATAACATCGCCTATGAGAGTGAGCCATTTCAGCAAGTTGATTTTGAAAACTACTTTCCTGAAGGCGATGATAATTTACCTCTACTGCGGTGAGTTTTTTTAAGTCCACATCATTTGAATTAAATTTTTTAAATTTAATAATACATCAATAACAAAAATTTTTCTACAAAATTTCTGTAGGGATGGCGATGATGAGTGATCAAATTCAAATTATGCTTTTGTCTTTATAAAAAATGCAAAAACTTTTTTAAAATAAAATGTAAAAAAATTTTTTTAAAAAATTAAAATAATATTTGCAGCGGTTATTAAACCGCTTCAAATAAAAAATTAACCGCTACTAAATGAATAACCGCTACAAAATGGATACATTAACCGCTACAAATAGCACTATGAATATTAAACCGCTTCAAAAATACAAATAACCGCTACTAACTAATAACCGCTACATTAACCGCTACAAATAGTACGTGAATCTCTATAAATACCCTTACCACAACTCATTTCAAACACTCCCCAATTTCTTTTCACCTTACATTTCTTTCATTTTCTCTCATTTACAACTTCTTTCGTATGAGTAGAGGAGCTGAATAATACGATCAAATATGGTAACAAGATTTTTAATTTTTTTTAGAATACTTCTTTCCTTTCTATAAAATTTATTCTAACCATTTTGTTTTCTAGATATATCATAATTGTATCTCATTTTCATATATTTTTCATACACAATTACATTATATTAGATAACATAATAATTCCTTATTACCTACCTATCCTTAATAATATTATTAATATAAATTTTATACTAATCCAATTCAATTACATTTTTCCTTTTTATTTATTAATAAGTTAAACTATTGAATAATAAGCTAATTGAAATAGATAAAATAATAACAAAATAAACTATTTAACTTAATATTGAAAAAACAGAAACAAATAATTTTATATTTTTTAAAAAAATTTTAAATATTTGTAGCGTTTATTAAACCGCTACTAAATAACGCGCCTTTTTACAACTCAAATTAAATTTTTTGGCGCCAATTTTGAATTTCATGAAATTAGTAGCGGTTTTCAAAACCGCTACTAATTTCATGAAATTCAAAATTAGTAGCGGTTTGTTAACGCTACAAAATAAAAAAATGTCATTTTTTTTTCGCCAACAAAATTTCAATTTTTTATATTTGTAGCGGTTTGTTAACCGATACAAAATAAAAAAAAGTCATTTTTTTTCACTCTCAAAAGTTCAATTTTTTATATTTGTAGCGGTTATATAACCGCTACAAATATCTCTGAAAAAAATTTCGTCCATGTGGGTGTTGTAGCGGTTAAGTTGAACCGCTACAAAGGATATAGCAGTTATTTTGATTGAGTAGCGGTTTTATATAACCGCTACAAAACTGCTTGCAACATACGATTTAATAGCGGTTCTAGTAACTGCTACTAACCTTGTTTGTAGCGGTTAAAACCGCTACTAATACCCATTTTTCACCGCTACTGAATCACATTTGTTTTGTAATGAATTATACAAAACTCCCCTGAACTTTGGGGCTATTGCATATAACCTCCCTGATCTTTTGTCATTTTATTATGAACCTCTTATTATTAACTGACTGTTATTGATTAATCCCTGCTTTATCAATTATTTCTATATTTTATTTGGGGATTTTATCATGTTATTTTGGCAAAAAAGGAATTAATTATGACTAATTGAGATTAAAAGTTATTGCATGAATTAGTTGATAAAAGGGGTAAAAATGTCATTATTTTCATGATTATCCAAATACATGGTATTACAATAGTTTGAATGTCATTTCAGGGTATCTTGGTCAAGCAGACGAATTTTGAAAATTTCAGTTCAGTCCCTGAATTCCAAAAATGACATTTTAGTACCCAAAGATATTGTCACTTTAGTACCTGAAATTCGAAAATGATGATTTGCTTCTATACTCCGAAAATCAGCGCTGTTATCCTTTGAAATCAGATTTGAAGAGCACATACACATCCAAATCGAAGGAGCTTGGATCCAGATTTCACATTTGTCACCCTCCTTTCACTACACCTGCCGGATCCACCTACACCACCACCTTCGGCATTCCTTCACCTCATCCACCGATCATTCTTCTTCTCCATCACTGTCTGACACTCCCCTCTTTGTATATTGTTGTGCGATGGCCATTGGAGGACTTAGAGCTCGGTTGAGACGTTCTCCAATCATGTGCAGCTAACTGTTGGATTCATTGGTGATTGATGAAGCTAGATGGAGTTCTTCGTGCTTCTAGGGAGTTTCTTTTACCTTATTTTCAGTTTCACTCCTTTATGACTATAGATTGTGATTTCTAAGTCTCTTGGATTTCAATTTGTAATTGTATATGAGTAGTGTTTTCGGTTGTTGCACATGATACTGATATTTGTATTAGATTTTGTATTCTGATGATGTGGTTGAATGATTGTTAGCCTAATTCTATCACTCATGTATTTGAAACTCTTATTTGGCCGGCTAGGTGTCTAGCAATTGTCAATTTGAGTAGAGAATGCCTCTTACAAGATTTAATACATGTTAGGTGCCAATTAAAATGAATATAATGAACTAAACTCAATCTAGGTTTCTAGGTGGGTTTAGCTAATTAATTAGAGGAATTGTTTGGAGAAGGTCTCTTCTCACAAGCCTAAATACTTAACAAAGGAATTAAACTCAATTAAATTGGAACAAGGATAGCTAGTGGATTCACTCATCAAGGAAGCCCATTCTTCCATTTCCAAGAGCATTCATTATACATTTCATATTTATCTTCATACTCCATTCCATTTCATAAAGAAAAGGACCAAAAATAGTAGCTTAGGATTTAATTTTATTTCATCCAATTAGTTATATATAGTTAAAGCCAACCCCATGTTTTCTTGCATTTTAGATACTTAGTTAACTTAGGTAGCTCAATAAAGGCTCCTCAAGAGAATGACCCAAGTGTTACATTATACTACAATTCTTGGTTATAAATATTTTATATTTGACCCCAAGGCGTAAAGAATGTCTTGATTCATACCAAATTGCATGAGTACTCAATGTAGGAGGTACTATTCTATTATACAATCTAGTTCAACTAACTCAAAAACTCTCACTTGAAGAGTCTAGCATCGATACATCACAATCATTATATAACAGCTATTATGTATTTTAAAACTTCACGGTTCTAACTTAACAACCAATATGTATGTTACTGAATATATAATGGTTGTTTACGTAAGACCGATATATGTTATGCCTGCATTACCAAATATATAACAGTTGTTTACATGTGCCCGTTATTTATTATGCCAATATTACCATATCATGGCCTCACTAGGCCTCAATATATATATGGGCTTTCTATTAGAACCATTATATGTAATACCCCGAATTGTGAGATTGGAGACTTGGGAATAAGCCTAAATTAAGTGGATTGCTAAGCCCTAATTTAGTAGATGTCCCAAATTTATTCTCTAATGTCTCTTATATCTTTGGGCCATTAAAGAAAATAAAATGGTGAATTTTGAAGAAAGTGATTATGCTTCTAGCGAAATCGCCTATGAGGCAGTGACCTTGTCATGTGACTTTGTATGGCCAAATGATGCGAGAAAATTATGAGAGTTTACAGGATGAAAGTAGACATCCTGAGCTTTAATTTGATAGGTCATATGACTCAATTAGAGCTCTATACAAAGAGTTATGAATTTTTGAAGTTTGCCCAGCGAAATTGATTATTTTCTGGAACAGCATGCAGAGATTGAAAATCTGGGAATGATATGCTTCCAAATGGATAAAGTCCATATTTTTCCTTAAAACTAGACTCAATAAGTATTTCATAGCCGTTGGAATCACTCCGATACGGTATCTACAAAATTAGTTATGCTTTTTCAAATTTTGGTCAGCAAATCTGCCAACAAATCCGAAAATGGAAAATTGGTGTTGGTAACTTTGTAATTATGAGATAAATTGTGATCAGCCCATTTTGGCACAAACTTAGGCCCCTAGACGTGATTATGGCTGACTTAAAGAGGGAAATATTAGTTGCATTGTATGGGCTTTCATGTAGATAGGAATTGTGTGCACAAAGTCAATAGTTTTGGAAAATTTTTGTAATTAAATAATCAAGGAAATGCTAAGGTAGTTTAAAAGGCTCTTTTTCTTCATCTTCCTATCTCATTCACGCAGCCTATACAAAGAAGGGAGAGAGAGCTTGAGAGCAACTTAGAGAGAGAAGGAGGAAAAACTCACAAGGTAGATCGATTTCTTCTGTAAATTGGTTCCTAACCTATGTAATCTTTTCTCTAAGCTTGTTCTCTACATTATTCAAGGTATTTTGAAAGCAAATCTAGGGTTTGAAAGGGGAGGAGTGTTGGCCTAAAGGGGAAAAGCTAGAGGGAGCTTGAGGTAACTTCCGAAACTTCAATATTTGATTGTTCTGACTGTTGTAAGTAGTTTAATCGGTGAAATACCGATTGATTTGCTTTGATTTCAAATTTGGTAAAGGAGTTGGCCTAAGCGTTATGCTGCCAAAATTGAGTCTAAATGGTAGTTATAACGTAATTAAATAGTTAATAAAGCGGTTAGGAATAGAAAGGAACAAGTCTGTAGAGTCGGATTTCAAAAACTCCAAATTTCGCCAAAGTTTCTATAAGTTTCAGCTAGCTCTAGAAATGAGCCTTAGAATTGGATTTTCAATGATTTGATGGTTTCATTGAGTTTAAGAGGGAAAATTAAGTGAGGTTACAGTTGGTCACTTTTTTGGAAAAGCCTGAAAAAGCATAATTACGAAAACGCCCCTGAAACCCTCAAAGTGGGGTTGCTGAGGGCAATTTCGTCTTTTGACAGTGAATTTGGTAATTCATAGTTTAGAAATGGATTCCTTGGGCAGCAATATGTCAGAATAACCCATGTCAAAATTTTGGGAAAATTATAGTCGGACCGGATACGGCGGGGCCAAGCGGGGTTCCCAGGGGCATTTTGGTCATTTTTCAATATAGACACATATAACCCCGAGAAACACTATGGAGGTGTCTAAATGGTACATTTGGAATTCTAGGAATGAATATGGAGCGTGAGCTGTTGGCACTCTTTACGAGGCACACGTTTCGAGAAGGAAAAAGGGTTAAGGTAGGGGACTTACTTTACTTGCATGTATTTGATATCTTTGCTTGTGTAGTGATGTATGTGATTGCTTTACTTGATTGTGTAGAGCATATATGAACAAATAAAGCTCTGTTTCTGTTTTGCTGTGGCCATAGTTTTATTGCATGAAACATTGAACATGCAGAAATGTCATTATGAGACATACATCTAGTTAAAGCTAACATGTCATACACATAGCATCTATCATGCATGCATTATGGTATCTGTTTCCTACTGAGATTATCTCAAATATCACCCTCCCTACCAACAATTTAGACAGGCGAATACAGAAGGTACGCGGAAATCATAGAAGAGAACTGCACTAGAGAGGGTTGCAGTGGTGGAGCGAAGACGGGAAGAAGTCTCTGTTTCACTAGAATGGGTTTAGATGCCCTAAAGCCCTGTGCGGCTACAAGGTTTGTAATTATTATGCACGAACCCTTATGGGAAATTTCTGTAATAATGCATATATTAGCAGTATATTTATGATACTCCCGTATTGCCCACCGAATCACATATCGTTTTTCATGAATAATCTGGTAAAGGTGAAATTAAAATAAGGGCGTGACATTATATACATTACTAAATACATCATGGTTTAGAACGATGATATATGGATTAAAATAACCATGACTAAAGCCCTTTTCTATAGCAGTGAAAATTTCACTTTGAGTGAACTCTTTGTAGTTACATGATATTCTAAAAACCTTTGAGTCAATTAGCTGTAGGATTGTATTTATTCTAGCGTGATTAATGTCTTAACCTAATCATGAAGCTCCAACGTAAGTTACCACAAGTTCCTAAATCTACTTTAGTGTAGTTATTTGTGTTTATCTTTCTAGAACCATCAGTCTCTCGACCCATTGATTAGATATCATGATGGCCAGTCACAAGATCCTTATGAAGCATGAGAGAAATTAATATGATTTTATTCGAAATTTAAATAAAAATAAATAGCCATAAAATTCATATCTAAAACGAAAAGTACCGAAGAGACCTATATTAATTCCAGTTTGGTTACTTCTGACCCCTAACTGGGAGTCATAGAAACATGTAGGAGTATAAAATATATTAAAAACAATGCTAAAACCCCAAGACATTCATCAAAAAAGGATCTATAGGACCATTATTATAATATTTTAATTTTTTTTTGCCATCCAAATTCGTATATGAACTTTTTGGGTAAAGCTCCATTTCTTATCGCAATCACAATGTGGGCTTTGTATACGCTTCCCTAAATTCGACTTTTGGGGAGCTATGGGAGGCCTTTCTTAATGGCCTTGTATACTTTATTTTATTGGTTTAATCAGAATTTAGAAGTATATTGTAACAAAAATGAATTTAGAAGTATATTAAAACTTATATGAGAAGTGTCAACAGGTGTTTCTTTTCATATTAACTTTAATAATGTCACTGCTGAAAGTTTATGAGCAAAAAAAATTTATCCGCGCTTAATATTTATGCAATTCTTACTAACTTTGTGACATTGTAATAACTCAATAAAATTATAAATCCATTTATTTTGAAGGGGGAAATATTTATCTAGTGAAAGAATCAAAACCTATGATGGTCAACATTTTTTAAAAAAAAATATATATAAGATGGGACAAAGGCCAAAAAAAAAACTATGTATTATATTAGAGACAGAGGGAGTGCTTAATATAATTTTATCCAATTCAACCAAAACAAGTAGATTTTGAAATGTTTATAATATTAGAAAAAGATCTTTTTAAAGATAAAAAATCACATAATTTAATTGGAAGTAAGTACCTTGGGTCCGTATATAGAGCTTAACTAAGTTTTCTGGGGGGGGGGGGGGATATATAAGGAGCAATAATTTCTGAGGATCAAAGGATATTCCTTCAATAAACTTTTAATGAGCTCTATGGGCAATTTTCCCTTTTTTTCTTTCTTTAGCCGAAAAAATTCCTGAATTTCAGTTTGTCAGAGACTGTGACACTGTAACAATGCGACCAATAGATTTCTAGCAACAATGCAGTTTCGGGGCGCAAAAATAAAATTTTTGTTAAGAATAATATATTAAATATTATTAAATAAATGTCCACCTCCCTAATATCTCTCCCATCTTCCTATTATCTCTCCCCATTTATTTTCCTACAATTATATAATCTCAGTTTTCTAGGTTATAGGGTTATGCCTATAAATAAAAGGTATATATGATATATTATACACACCTTAAAAAATGAATAAGAATAACTCTTTAAAAAAAAAGAAAAGGATAAGAATTACTTTTATCCTCCTCCTCTTCTCATATTTCTCTCTTATATTCTGTCTTTATTTATAATATTAAGAGTAATTTTGACACTAATTTTTAAATAATGGGTAGATAATGGATTCATGCTTATCCGGCCGCCACAGATTATAAAATCACTGACGAGGAAGTAGAATGACTGATGTGGACTGAACCATTGACCTCTCCGTCAATATTGACTTATAACCATTGACTCACATTCGGTCCCTAACCATGCTTTGCACAATACCTCCTTGTCTTGTTCGTCATTATAAAAAATGAATATTGCCCTTTAATTTCGGGCCTTAATGCAAGGTGGAAAAGTCAGGGTAAATTACAATTTGGGAACATGTAAAGAAATTAATTATAAATAGGGATATCGGATTCTGATATTACTCCTAAGTCCCTTAATCCTTTTAATTTGTGGAAAAAGATTAATAAATGTTTTTTTCAAAAGGTGTACATACAACTCATAAAAATTGGATCCATAAATGCCGCTCCCAATTTAGTAGTTAATTTAAAAGGAGTACGGCTGAAAATCTGCAAGATTTTTCTTTTAAACTAAAAATTCATACATACAAAAGAAATTTGCAAGTGCCACTCTTAAATTCAACTGCCATCAATTGAGATGCTGAAAATTTGCTAGTTGTTTCTCAGGAAAGAAAAACTTCACAAGTGTCGCTTCCAAATTTAGCAATAATCACTTTCCGGGATGCCTTTTATTGTTTAAAAGTTTACTTTTTAAAAAGTTATAAGTTAGCAAAAAAAAATTAAAATTGCAAGTGCCACACTAAAATTCTTTAGTTAATTTCAAGTTTTCTTACATCCTATTAAAATGTATTTTTAAAAAATAATTATAATTCACACAAAAGAAATTTATAAGTACCATTATCTAATTCAGCAATCAATTTCAAGAGTTATTCTGTTCATGACACTTTTTCCCCCAAGAAAAGAGCCAAGGCCTTTGGGAGTAGTCTCAGAAATTTGAGGTCCCTCCCTATTTGTAATTAATTTCATTATATGGTTATATTTTTGTAATTTCCTCACAAAATTATTTAAAACATACAGTTTCCCAAAAATGGTTATTTCAAAGAAAAAATAAAAACACTTCTTTAAAGTAATAGTAATAAATAAAAGTGAAAAACGTTTTGGTTATTTGGCTGTAAAGAAGGAAGAATAGTCATATGAGAAATAATAGAAAGTTCTTTGTGTAACGTGGATTTAAATTCGTAGCTAGAATGTGATGCAGATTTGTAGTTTGTATGTAAATGAAGAATTTATTATTTTAAACCGTTTGTACAATGAATAACTTGTGGAGTTTCCATTCAAACTATCTTATGTTACGTGTCAAAGAGAACATAATAAGATATGAATTTTTTTAATATTAATCATTGCTAGTAATTTTAGAGTCAATTAATGAAAGAGAGAGGAAATAATTATAGATTGATTACGTGAGTGATAAAAATTATCATTTCTTAAACAAGTGGCCGTGATTTTTATTTTCAGCTTTTATTTATAAATCAAACCTAGTCGAAAGGAGTCTATTGTTCATTAATTCATTATAGGAGAGATTAATTTATATTATTAAGAGAGAATACTTCATATTAAAAATGAAAAAAAAAAGAAAGAGGGAAGGATGAAGCTCAAATGTTTCTCTCTCTGTCTCTGAATTTTTATTGGACCTTCTAATTCTTTGAGTATTAAATTTCAAAATATTTCTTTCATTTAATTGTTCAAATTAAACCGCCCTTGTTCATCTCAATATTCATTCTTTGAATTTGGATCCTTTTCCCATCATTTTTTCTCTGTTTTTTCTTGTTCGTTCCATCGCAGCCTTTAAATTAAAATTGAATCATTGAAATTTAATACTAGTATCTTAGAAAATTCTATGGTAGTAATACATAAAAATTAAAAATTAAAATTGTACCTAAAAATTCACAATTGTAAACTACCTGAAAATAAAAATAAATGATTTTATAAAGTTCTTAATCTTAACTGTTCATTTTGCGATCCATCAGTGGGGATGAAACTTAAGATTATTAATGGAACACTCAACTTGATGACGATGTTCCTGAGAGCAAATGCTAATTCAAGAAGAATAGAATTTTTGAAACTTAAGATTATTAACGGAACACTCAACTTGATGACGACAATTAAAAAAAAAAAAATCTATCAAGTACGCTTGGGACACTAATACTTTCCTTTAAGCTTGGTATATTTTGTTTACGAATAATCAGTTATGATACGTTCTTCAACTTCAACCACCTAACATGTATTTTATAAGTAATATTTATATGAATTTACTACATATTTTATATTTATATTTATATTGCTTGATATTAATTTTTTGAAATTTTATTTTATCTCTTGATTTTATTCAGTTTTGAATTGATATCTCAATTTTGATTTTGGTTATAATTTTACATGGTTTTAATTTGAATTTCTTTTTTCGTTTCAAATTTCACATTTTTCTCATCAATTTCATTTTGTTCTAATTTAAAATTTAAATATGTTTTGTCAACTACACAATCATCACTTTAGTTTTTTGTATCAATATTTTTTGTTAGTAGCATTAATGATCACTACAAAAAAACATGTTATTACCCACGGAATTACCCACGGAATTATTTCCATCGGTAATTTCCTACGATTTACCGACGGATTTTCCGTTGGAAAAATTACCGACGGAAAAAAATTCCGTGGGTAATTACCGACGGATTACCCACGGAATTTTTTCCGTCGGTAATTACCCACGGAATTCCGTGGGTAATTTGAATGAGAAATTACCCACGGAATTCCGTGGGTAATCCGTCTCTAATCACCGACGGAAAAATTTTCCGTGGGTAATTACCGACGGAAAATTTTCCGTGGGTAATTTCCGTCGGAAATTACCGACGGAATTTTTTCCGTGGGTAATCCTTCGGTAATTTCCGACGGAATCAAAATTCCGTCGGTAAATTTGACTTTTACCCACGGAATTTTTTCCGTCGGTAATTACTCACGCCTTACCCACGGAATTCCGTGGGTAATTTGAATGGGAAATTACCGACGGAATTCCGTGGGTAATCCGTCGGTAAAACTAATAATTTTTTTATCATATTTTAATAATTTATATAAAATAATAAAAATAAAAATAATCTATAACAAATAAAAATTTAAATATTATAAATTAATATTTAATATAATATATTAAATATATATAATATTAATAATAAAAATTTTAAATGAAATAAAAAAATTAAATATTTTAAACTTTATATCATAAAAACAAAATATATAATTATATATAAATATATATTTAATATTATATACATTTATATTAATATTAAATATTTAAATGAAATAATAAATTAATAAAATTTAAATTTATATTATAAAAAACGAAATATATAATTATTTATAAGTATATATGTAATTTTGTATATATTTATATTAATATTAAATATTTAAACGAAATTAGAAATTAAAAAATTTTATATTATAAAAAATGAAAAATATAATTATATATAAATATATATATTTAATTATATATATTTATCTTAATATTATATTTGTTTTTAAATTATTACATTATATATATTATTACGTGAATAAATAACGCAAGGTTAAAGCAGCTCAACTGGCAAAGGCATCAGAACACATACCAAAAGGTCCAAGGTTCAAATCCCACCTTTGTCACAAAATGCAACAATTATCTCAAAGAGACACGTGGCGCAATGTTAGAGGGACACGTGGCCCTTGCTCAGGGGCTGACGGGGCCAGATGTGGGGGCGGGCGGTGGGGGGCTTTCGGTGATGTCCACGTGGCCTTTTTTAAGATCGCCACGTGGAATTTTTTTTTAAAAAAAAATAATATTAAATTACCGACGGATTACCCACGGAAAAAATTCCGTCGGTAATTACCCACGGAAAAATTCTGTGGGTAATCACCGACGGAATTTTTTCCGTGGGTAATCACCGACGGAATTTTTTCCGTGGGTAATTACCGACGGAAAATTTTCCGTGGGTAATTTCCGTCGATAATTACCGACGGAATTTTTTCCGTGGGTAATTTCCGTCGGTAATTTCCGACGGAATAAAAATTCCGTCGGTAAATCAATTTGTCACGGATTTTTTACCCACGGAAAAAATTCCGTCGGTGATCCGTCGGTAATTCCGTTTCCGTCCCTAATCCGTGGGTAATTTTGATTTCAGAGACGGAATTCCGTGGGTAATTTCCGTGGGTAATTTGCTGTTTTTTTGTAGTGGATGTTAGAAATACAGTATCAAAAGAGACTAAAAGTATCCTTTAGCCAATATTGAACTAGATTTTGGATTGAGGCTGGTTCGCGTATATGAAAACTTGTATTTTTTATATTTACTTACATAGAATGATATTCATTAATAATTATAAAAATTATTAATGTTATATTCACACAATTTTTGTTATAGATAATATTTTAATTACATAATTATATATCTTAGTAATTGTATAATGAAAATATAATTTTAAAAGTTTATCTGAAATTTTACATTTCTATTATCAGTTTGAAAACTTTAATGATAATCCAATATTTGATGATCTTTGTAAAATTTATAATCATTTTTTATATTTAATCATGTTTAGTGATTTTTGTATTCGAACTTTAGATATTTCTACATTGAGTATAATAAAATATGGATTTTGATAAATTTATTTGCACAGATTTAGATTTGAAATATATTTTAATCAAGTTATTGCCATTTTGTGTATTTTAATTATCTAGTCATCTATATTTAATAGCTATAATTTGTTGATATAGGTAAACTCTTACAGATTCAATCACTATCTATCCAAACTTACGACATGAGTTTAGGTCACGGTCATGAGTTTGTTTAGACTTGTAAATTTGACAACCTTATCTGATAATGCTTAAATATGACTTATTAGTCAACTGGCTATATATATAAAAAAAAACTATACATTTAGTTATTTAAGTTTGCTAAGGGATATTTTGGAATTAATCACAATAAACTCTTTGGAGAGATTTCAATTTACAAGACCTTTTGTTATTTTCTACACTTCTCCCAGCCAAACCGAATAGCTCAAAGCCTATACGAAACAAGAAAATTCAAACATTGAACCTTTATATTCTCAAAATCTATACAATATAAACTGTAATATATAAATAATTCACCAAAAGAAATATCATAGTTTAGCCTGGAGGTTAAGTAAATTGGTAGGGAATTTAATACTCAATCTTTCTGTATACAGTATGTTAGTTGGGAAAAAATTATCTTTCATTCTCATTGGCATCATATAATTCTTGTATCTTATTAATTAAAAGAGAAAAAACTCACTAAAAATAAGTCTGAGGTACTAATGCAAGAAAATATGAAGTAAATTTTAAATTATTTTATTGTCAACTTCAAAATGTACACTTAATTGCTTTTTGTTTTTTCTATTTTTTGAAAAATCAATTGGAACACGGCAACCTCTTAGAAACATAAACAAGTAGCAAGAAGACTGTATAGTTTTCTAGTCATTCACGCGTTATGATTGTTTTGAAACTTCCACCCCATTAAGTTATAGCTAACTAATAATTTGTTATATATTTAATTAAGATATTTTCTAACCAAGTAGTTTATGCAGTTGAAGCCCTGCAAGCAGACACACATATGCTTATTTACTCATGAAAATCCATGTGTGTATAAAAAACCCTTATCCTTTAAAACTAAATAAGCCTCAGCAAGTTTCCAAGTGCATGCAGATAACCTTCAATTATCAATCATATATCCCTTAAACTTTATTTTTGTGTGCATAAAACCCC
The DNA here is from genome assembly GCA_963210345.1 of Inga oerstediana. Lineage (NCBI taxonomy): Eukaryota > Viridiplantae > Streptophyta > Magnoliopsida > Fabales > Fabaceae > Inga > Inga oerstediana. The sequence goes on from OY723400.1 coordinate 62,732,520, forward strand.
TCAAACTTTTATTGACATGTAGATAACACCTTAAACTTTTAAGTTGTGTGGAAAAGTACCGTACAAAACTAATTCTATGGAAAGATAAAATGTTTAGGTGATTCAATATAAAATTTTAAAGATTAGGGAGATTATATGTGCATGATCCAAAAATCTAGTGGTCATACATAATTTTAGCATAAAAATATTTTTTCACGGAATATTACTATGATTCAACGGCGGGAATAATAAAAAAAAAAGATTTAGTTTCTTAGCCCGCCATCCATTATGATAATTTTGAAATTGCCCCCTTTCTTATACAATTAGTCATATTTCACAATTTACAATTGTTTCACTAATTTTGATCCCTTCAAACCAGAGTCTACCCAATCAGAAAGAGATAGTCATAATAGTGGGCAATGTATATATTAATTAAACAGGGTATGCTAGTTTATCACCATTCCAAGAACTACACGCTCAGACAATTTTTCCCACACCCAAATCCCTATAAATTCCTTCCCGTGGCCTATCATTTCTTCATCACTCACCTCATCCAACAATAATGGAGTTGTCATATTCCAAGCTTTCAGTTTCTTTCTTCATCTTTCTCTTTGCCCTCATAGTCAATGCTCAAGATTCACCACAAGATTATGTGGATGCCCACAACGCAGCAAGATCACAAGTGGGTGTTCCTAACATAGCTTGGGATGATACTGTGGCCACTTTTGCATAGAGCTATGCTGACCAACGCAAGGCTGACTGCCAGCTGATCCACTCTGGTGGTGGCGGCAAGTACGGTGAGAACCTTGCTGGCAGCACCGGTGACCTGAGTGGCACAGCCGCCGTGAATCTGTGGATGGATGAGAAGGCGGATTATGACTACAATAGCAACTCATGCGCCACCGGGAAACAGTGCGGGCACTATACTCAGGTGTTGTGGAGTTTGTGTTGGTTGTGCTAAAGTGAGGTGTAACAATGGAGGAACTTTCACTGGCTGCAACTATGATCCTCCTGGTAACTTTGTTGGACAAAAAACCTTACTGATCAATCGATGGAAGGAAAGTGGTTATGATGATAATGTTCCTATGTTCTAAATAATTTGCTTTAAGTAAGAATTGTTTGAATAAGGGAAATGGCCAAAGGGTCTTGTAACCTAATGGTATGAATGTTTCCTTGTAAATCACAGATTATAGGTTCGATCTTGCTTGCAATCTCATATCATTAGTGCATGTTCTTCAAAATATTTGAAAAAAAAGAATAAGCGAAATAAAAATAAATAAATGGAACAACATATTCCATTTCTAGAGGTCGAATCGACCTTGCAGCTGTTTCTTCATGGGTTGCCTCTTCTCGAGTCAATTGGACTTTGTCTTCATTATGCTTTTCTTTCTCCTCTCGGAGCTCTTCCCTTAGCTTATTAATCATATCCCATTGCTCCATTAGCTTGCCCATCATCTATTGTATGGGATTAGGTGATTATGGTTTAATTCTTCCACCTCCAGATCCAACCGTCTAACCTTTGGTCAAACCATAGTTCTTTTTTACTCTACACAAATGATTCACAACATCAATATCATATTGAATATATACACGTATTCCCTAAAACTTATATACTAGCAAATAGCTGGAACATTCATGTATATACAACAAATAATTATGGGTTGACTACAATCACTAAGTCAAGGAACTATTGTAACTATCCTAGCAAAACCCACCCTTACCAGAAACTTCTGCTCTGATACTAAAAATGTAATCCCCTACCTTAATAGCCATTAGTATGGTTTGAAAATGTGTCATCAAGTTAAATTAGAAACCAACGGATGGTTCAAAACTTATTAAATATCCCAACCTCAAGATAGGGTTCGGCCCTGTGATAAAGTAAGTTCTCAAACAAACTTTCAAAGTCTGTTAAATACGGTCTCACATTCACTTTTTGAATCTATTTAATTTGGCCTGTGCAGTTTGGTTCCATTCATAAATATCATAGTGTAAACCTAAATTCCCGACAACCACTACTACAGAATTAGGATATAACCACCCTAAAAGACGTCCCAATTTTAAAATTGGGTAGTTAAAAAGGAAGGCGGTGGCATTTTCGTAATTATATGTACATAGGGAAACCTTTAGACATCCCAAATTTGAATTTGGGACGTCTAAAGTTCTTCCTGACGCATAATCTAAATTTTTCAAATTTTTTTAAGTGCTAGAAACTAGGTTTAGACGTCCCAAAATAATTTTGGGACGTCTAAACCCATACTTTAGGCGTCCCAAAATAATTTGGGATGCTTAAAGTCAGACTTTAGGCGTCCCGAATAGATTTTGGGACGCCTAAACTCATCTTTTTATTTGGGACGCCTAAAGTCTAAGTTTAGGGGTCCCAAATAAAACTATGGCCATAGCAAAACAGAAACAGAGCTTCATTTATTCAAATATACTATACACAATCAAGTAAAGCAATCACATACATCACTACACAAGCAAAGATATCAAATACATGCAAGTAAGGTAAGTCCCCTACCTCCAGTCTTTTCTCCTCGATTTGCGTGCCAGCAACTCAGGGCTTCACATTCGATCCTACAATGTCAAATATACTATTTAGACACTTCCATAATGTTTCTGGGGGTTATATGAGGCTATATTGAAAGTTTGCTAAAATACCCCTGGGGACCTGGCCCGGCCCGGCCCCGCCGTACCAGGTCCAGCTGTACTTTTCTTGAAATTTTGACGTGGTCTATTCTGACATATTTTCGCCCAAGGAATCCATTTTCGGACTCAAAATTATCAAATTCAATTTCAATTTATAAATTTACCCTTGGCAGCCCACTTTATAGGTTTCAGTAGCGTTTTCGTAATTATGCTTTTTCGGCCTTTTCTGAAAAAGTGACCAACTGTAAGCGCACCTAATTTCCGCTCCTGAACTCAATGGAATCATCAAATCATTGAAAATCCATCTCTAACCCATCCAAACTAGCCTTGGCCGAAATTCTCAATTCCCCAGGAAAAATTGGGGTTTCTCGGTTTCGGCTCCGCAGACATGTTTCTTTCTACTCCTAACCACTTTATTAACCATTACACTGGGTTAGAACTACCATTTAGTAACAATGTAGGCAGCATAACACCCAGGCCAACCCATTTTCCAAATTTACAAAGACAATTTGGTGAAATTTCACCGATTAAATCAACCACAACAGCCAGAACAATCAAAGATTGAAGTTTCGGAGGTTACCTTAAGCTCCTTCTGGCTATCCTTCTTATGGTTGAATCCTAGCCTCTTTAAACAATGAAATTCCCTTCTTCAAGACCTTAATTCACATAGAGGAATAACTTAGGAGAAGGATTATACACGTTAGGTATGAATTCACCGAAGAAATCGATCTACCTTGCGAAATTTCTCCTTCCTTCTCCCTATTTTCTCCGAGCTGTCTCTCACTTTTTTTTTTTGAAATCGGGTCAGGAAATGGCTGATGAAGATGGAGAAATTGCTTTTAATTCCATGCTGATGTCATCTTTTATTTTGATGATGTCATAATTCCCATTTTCAGATTTTCTGGCAGATTTCTACCCAAACTTTGAAAAATCATAACTAATTCTAGAAAACTCGAAATGAGGTGATTCTAAAGCTAAATGAAATATATTTGAGTCCTCTTTACTAGAAAAATATTTTCCATTACTAGAAAACACCACACAATTCCAAAACTACACAAATTTTATCGCTGCCCCAAAACAGAGTCCATTTTCGACCTCAAACTTTGGACAGTCATATCTCCCAGTTTCCAAAACGAAATGGTACAAATTATATGTCTATTTTGAAGCTTGGGATGATGTCTTTAAGACTGGAAAATTTCATAACTTTCTGACATCATTTGCCTAATCAAAATATTCACACGAGAAGACTGCCAAGACAGAATTCACACTGGACAGCATTTCCAGTTTTGCAACCAATGTGTCCAATCCAATTCAAATCAATTCCAATGATTAAATGCCACAACATGACACCATTTCCAACACAATACCCCATTCAATTCTTCCCTCTATTCTAAGTCAATTTGGATGTTAATCCACAATTGAACTCAAATACAGGGTTTCGGCACTGCTCACAACACACACGAATCACATTCGAGTGCCAAATCACATCATATTCTCCAAAAGGGTTATTTATCACTAACCACATCCACTTTTGAAGACATTAACCCTTAATCACAATTTGGGATCTTGCTAAACCGGGGCTTAGCAATCCACTAATCTCAGGTTTATTCTTGAAGCTTAAATCTCAAAAAGTGGGGTATTACATATATAACATTTTCAACATGCCTCACAGGAAAAAAAACTTAAATTTCTTTTACCATTCCATAAAATTCAACAAATTAAACTTTCTAAATTTACCCCTATTTAATATATATTATAGCCTATGATAATAAATGAAGAGTAAAATTGTATATTCATATGAAAAAGTTCTCTCTCTACCCTATAAATGGGACCAAAAATTATCTTTTCTCCATGTCCTATAAATAGGATCAAGGAGTAATAACATTAGAAATAATGATTAATTAATTTTACAGCAAACATCTCTCAATTAAATGTAATTAATTTCCTTCATCCTCACAAAATGATAGGCTTGATGAAATCATTTTCTTCTCTTTCTTCTTTTCCCTGTGGCGCTGCCCCTCTCCCACCATCAACTTTCTGCAATATTTCAAAGTCTTCAGACAACTTTTTCTCCCACTTCGTAACTCCATTCTCTTTTATTTTTCCACTGTTATTTTTGAAAAAGTTTCCTTTTCAATCCATTTTTCTAGACTAATTATAGTTGTTTCTTTTTCTTCTTCAACGTTGATACAACCAAAACATTGAAAATGGGATTTTTTGAATTTGGAATCTCAAATTGTTCAAATCTAAACCTCAACCTCTTTCTTCTATTGAGCTCCATAAGCTAAGGTTATGTTGGCGAGTTTAATTCTTTAATTAGAGTAGTAGAGTAATATTTTAAAAGTGGGATCAAACATCAAACTAGAAAGGTTAGCGGGTCTTGTTTTTCATAGTACAACCAACTAGACCTTTTTTTTTGGTCGAATGAAACTCTGGATATTATTTCAAGATGAAACTAGTACAAAGAGTTCAGACTAAGGAAAATCAAATAGCAACAAAATAGAAAGAAAACTAACAAATGGAAATATCATAAAACAACAAATTAGCCAACACCCATCCTCCTGTTTGGTGAGAGAGGAGTAGCAGAAAAATCATTTAAACCCTGAGCACCTGAGATTAGAATAGGTAACAAAGAGAGTGGTGGTGAGAACACCCACCCCGTAGGGCTCACTCCTTAAAAGCTTCAGCCGCAAGAGTATTAGCTGCAACATTACCCCATCTAGGAGTAAATGAGAGGGAAAACCCAACCTTAGATGCAATGAGATTAATGATACCCTGAACAATTCCCCTACACTTCCAATCAACAAGACTTGGTTGACCCACATCACCACATTTTTTCAGTAGCAAACAATCAGATTCAAAGACCACATTATCCAAAGATAAATCTACAGCTACCATTAAAGCTTGATGTAGCGCAAGGGCTTCAACCATAAATGCAGAAATAGATTTAATTTTATCTATTAAACCCCATTGAAAGCTACCAAATTTATCTCTGCAAACAATCCCCACAGCTGCAGCTTTAGCGTCTAACTTGAAAGCACCATCGGTATTGATCTTTAGGCAACCGGTGGGTTGAGGAGACCAAAGCTCATTTGGTATTGATTGATTCATACCAAATAATTGTGTAGGGATGGAGGGACCATTTTCTATTGCTGCCCAAAATTCTCGATTGGCTATTTTGGATGATTCAATTACCTGTACGGGGTCCGGATGAGCAAGGTTGAAAACCTGCGCGTTACAGTGCTTCCAAATATGCCATAGTAGTCAGCAAATTAAGGAGATATCTGACTCTAGAAATTCAGATTTATCAGCTAAAATTTTTGACCACCAGATATTAAAATTGTAAACATACATCACATATGTTTTTACTCCTAGATAGCATCCAAACCATACACATCTCGTCCATGGGCACATAAAGAACATATGTTCTAGAGTCTCTTTAGTCACATAACAAACATGGCATACTTTATTTATAGATCTTTTGTGACGAAAAGGAGCTCCATTAGTTGCCACCGAGCATGTTAGAACACGCCATAAGAACTGCTGCACACAAGGGACAACTTTTATCTTCCATAGATGTTGCCATATAGAGGATGAGAGCACGCATGAGGTGCTGGCCTTCTGTCTACGCCTGAGGACTGGATCTCTTTCATGTTTATAGCTTAATTTGACTGTAAATTTTCCTTCAGTCGTTGGGGTCCAGACTAAAACATCATCTACCCTGTTAGTTGGGATAAGCATTGCAGTAATGGCAATAAGTGTTGCATTAGGTACCAAGAGTTAGATTGGATCAAGATTCCATGCCTTATTTACAATTAGATCACTAACATTCCCATGTTCAACAATATGATCTTGGTTATCCTCTGGCTTTTAAGGGAATTGAATGTGAGGCACCTAATTGACACCCCAAATTTTGATATTGGAGTCATTACCAAGATCCCCAAAAAGATCTTTCATAAGAACATCCCGACCATTGATGATACTAGACCAACACCAAAAAGCTTTGTGGCCTTTCTTGGCTTCAGTAAAGTCATTTCTAGTTAAGTAAACACTTTTCAAAACTTGAACCCACAGTTCCTCTGGGTTATTAAGTATCCGCCATGTTGTCTTGGCTAGCAGTGAATTATTCATTGTAATCAAATCCTTAAAAACCATCTCTCCACTAGTCTTTAGGCCTGTGAGGAAATCCCATGTCTTCCAGTGAGTTTTTCCACCTTCAACATGTCCACCCCACCAATAATTGGAAATAAGACTATTGAGTTCCTGGCACAGCTTAGTAGGAAACTTGAAACAGTCCATAGGGTATATTAGGATAGCATTCATAACAGATTTGATCATTACCTCCCGTTCTGCATAGGAAAGTGTTGATTTACTCCACCCAAAAATTTTGTTACATACCCGTTCCTTGATAAAGGACAAGGCTTAGTGCTTTGTTTTGCCCCATATGCTTGGAATGCATAGATACTTCCTAGGAGCTTCCACAAACTGAATTCCTAGAATCTGACCCACTTTAATTTTCACATCCACTAGCGTATTGGATGAAAAGAGAATGCTTAACTTGTCTAAATTAGCCAGTTGACCCGAAGCTACACAATATTCATGGATAATTTTAGCAAGTGTAACACAATTACTTTCATTAGCATTCATGAAAAAGAGTGCATTATCAGCAAAGAAGCTGTGGGAGAGCTCAGGGCAAGAGTTGCTCAATTTGACTCCTTTGAGCTAATGATTTTACTGGTGCTTAATAAACATGCAAGACAAAACCTTAGCCATTAAAATAAAGAGATAGGGAGAGAGTGGGTCCCCTTGACGCAGGCCTCTACCAGGGGTGATAGCACTAATTTTTTCCCCTGATAAGCAAAGATTAAGTTTAACAGAATTCACACACTTCATAATTAGATTAACCCAATCAGCACAGAAGCCAAACTTCAGTAAGACCATTTCAAGAAAATCCCATTCAATTCTATCGTAAGACTTACTCATATCCATTTTAAGAGAAAATTCATACTTTTTCCCCATTTTCTTCCTACACAGGTAGTGATATACTTTATGAGTGATAATGATATTGTTATGTATTAGGTGTCTCGGGACAAAACCACTTTGATTCTTGGAGATACAAAAATCAAGTAAAGGCTGCATACGATTCGCTATGACTTTAGCGATGATCTTATAAGAGAAATTACATAGGCCAATTGGGCGAAAATGAGACACATGCTCCGGTTTATCAATCTTTGGGATCAAGTCGATGTTGGTGTCATTTAGAGCATGCAAAGACGACTGACTAGTAAACAAATTCAAAACCATGTTACAAACAGTATCACCAACTTCCAGCCAAGCATAATGATAAAATTTACCTAAGAAACCGTCCTGTCCAGGAGCCTTTGTGCTTCCAAGACTAAATGCAGCTAAACGGATTTCCTCTCGTGTAACTGGTAGCGTTAATCTTTTATTCATTTGATATGTTATCTTTGGTTCTACATGACATAATACTGCATCCATAGATCGTTGGCCAAAGGGTAGAAACAACTATTGAAAAAAGGTTGTAATGCTTTGGGAAATCTTATTTGGATCCGATAGCCACTGCCCTGCATCATTTCTTATATGTAGAATTCTATTCCTCTGCCGGTGCTGAATCGCTGATAAGTAAAAGAATCATGTGTTTATATTCCTTGCCTGTAGCCAATTAATTCTGGAGCTTTGCCACCAATATTGTTCTTCTTAATCAATGCATGTTCTATAGCAGTGGTCAAAGCCTTCATTGTTAGACTATTTTCCGCAGTAATATTTGACTGAGCACATTTCGTAAGCTCTATCCTCAGCTTGGCAATTACCTTCTGCTTGTTGGGGAATTCTTTACCAGACCACCTAGATTACTCTCACTGGCAGGAAGCTAGTCTAGTAAGAAAAATATTCAGATATGAAAGATTACTTACAGAAGTTTGGGACCACCCATTCCTGACAGTTGAGATGAATTCCATATGCCCAGTCCATTGAGATTCAAATTTAAATGATTTGTGACACTTCCTTCTTTGATAGCAGTAGTCCACCAGCAGCAAGTGATGATTCGAACCCAATGGATCAATGCTAAACACTTTTAGGTTAGGAAATTCTTATCTGAGTTGCACATTCCCAAAGGCCCGGTCTATACGTTCTCTGATTGTGTCATTACCTTCCTGCCTATTACACCAAGTAAATCAAAATCCATTGAACCCCAAATCCTTGAAGCCACAATTGGAGATAAAATTTTGGAAATTATGTATCTTCCTAATAGCCCGGGTATTACCACCCTCTTTTTCAAAAGGAGAGGCAATATCATTAAAGTCACCTACGCATAACCATGGCTCATTAACACCACTAGCAATCTGCTTAATTTCTTCCCAACACAAATGCCTATCATTCTCCTTAGGCAGGCTGTACACAAATGTGATATATCTAGGTACCTCAAAGGATGCAGACATAATACTAGTATGGACTATATTGACTGAGGAAAATAGGATATTCACAACTACCTCTTCTGACCACCAAATCGTTAACCCGCCACTTCGGCCTACTGGCTCAACTAACCACGCTTTCAAAAATTTGCACCTTCTTCAAATCTTCTTCAAATACTGTTTTCTCTGTTTTGTCTCCATGAGAAACACTATTTGGGGTTTATTTTTGTAAGATTCCACTTTCAGATTTTTAACTGTCAAGGGAACCCCAAGACCTTGACAGTTCCAAACTAAGATTTTAATTGTGAACCGGTAGTTGGTCCCATCCAACCACCGACGCTCTGAGGATCAAAAATAGGGGAACCATACCTAGAGCCATTTTCATTTGAAGATGGAATCTGGGCTTTAATTACTTCAGTTGCCTTTTTCCTTCACAGGCATTGCTTCAGAGCATGGAAGGATTTCTTGGATTTGGGGCTCTTAAATAGCCGCAGCTTCTCTGATTGTGAAATAGTTGTTGCTTCCTCAAAGATAAGTCATTTCTATCGTTTAGGATTAGTGAGAATATCCTTGTCATTTAATGGCCGCTTGAGGTTGATGCTCCTAAGTCCAGTAGTGACACTAGAGACCGGGGAAAGCCCATTAATTGGTGTAATAGTAGGGAGGGAATTGTTCTCCTTGATTGGGCTCTTACCTCCAGATGTTTCCTCAATCTCAATTGGAAAATCTGTTAAGTAATTTTGTTTGGGTTTTCGGCCCAACATTATTATGCGACGATCCACATAGGTGTCTTGGATTAGCAGACACATAGTTTTACGAGAGTTTGTTTGGCACATATTAGCCACAGAGTCAACTTTTCGAATCCCATGTTCTATATCTTGGGAAACCGATTTTGACACAACCTTTTCCACTTCAGAGTCACTAATCATGGCATCACATGTTTGACTTTCCATAATAGTCTCCACGTGCTTTCTTTCTTTAGACATATTCAATTCATTCTTCCCCAGATTGCGGCTATTATTACACATGGTAGCTATTCCTTTATTCTCACAAATCAGACTTAGATGGCAATCTAATTTGGGATTCCCTTTAACTGCAATGTCGAAACTCCATAGTTGACTACATTGGTGTTCACTCTCTCCTGCCGGTGAAGTTTTATCCGTCCTGCAAGCTCAATCCAAGCCTCTTTTTGCATTACCAAAACATCCTCCATGGGTTTAGCAGGTGCAGTACCTAACCATGGGCCATATTTATCAGTTCCTTCATCCTCTCTACTACTGTTCTCCTTAATTTTACAAGCTTTATTTTCATGTCCTATCCTTTTGCATTTATAACAAAAGTTTTGGAGATGCTCATAATGAATAGACACCTAAGCTGGGTCCTTATTCTGGCTTGGTACTCGAAATCTAGTAATTAGAAGGTCTCCTAGATTGACAAGAACCCTAACTTTGATATAGCCTCTGGTTAACCTGCCATTGACCTGAGGATCTTCAAACATCAAAACTTCTCCTACCGTTTTTTCAAGTGTAATAGCATTTTCCTTGTCAAAAGCTTCAGGTGGTAATCTGTGGAACTGAACCCAGAAGGGAGAAGAGTCAAAACTCACATCTTTCAAGACCATATATTCTTCCCAAATCTGCAAGTTCAGAAGGTGTCCTTGAATTGACCATGGCCGCCCTCTGATGATACGCATGTAGTCCTCTTTCTTCCTGAATCTAAATAAAAATATGAGTTTATTTTTATGCAGATCATATATTTCAACCTCCTCATTGAGTTGCCAACCTTTCTTAATCATCGCTACAACTGTTGGCTTGTTTAGATTCTTCCTTGTTATCAGCTTACCCACCAGAGCTCCACCTTGTGTCCCCTTACTCAGATCAAGGTTCAAAACAACCTCTTTCACTTTTTTCTTACTACTATATTGATGGACCTCCATACTTCCAAACACCGTACTTAAACAAAACACACGCACACAAACTCACTCTCAGCAAACTGGAAAGAAGGGGGAGGAAGAAAATAAAGATACAACACCAGCGCCATTCAAATAACGTCACCGACGAGGCTACAAATGAACCTTAAAAACTTTCATAGAGGTGAGAAAAACTCTCACAGAGGAGAGAAAAGCTAAAAAATCCAACAACCAATTAGACCTTGAAAACTTCATTTAGTCATCTTGAACTTTAAATACCAAATAATACTGTACTAGCAGCATGATCTAAGTCATGTTCACTTTATGTAGCCGAAAATAAAAATAACTTCCATGTAAAATAAGTACCAAAAATTGACTTTAAAATGGATAATGATGATATCCTTTTTGGCAATGAGTTATGGCTTTCCTTGCTTCAAATAATAGGGAAAATTAGAATGAAGAACCTGGAGGAAAATATATTTATAGAGAATGATCATAAAAATTGTACTCCCTCCGGTCCTATTTATAAGCAACTTTCTCTCTCATAGGGCTGGTCCCCTTTATAAGAACTTTCACTTTTTGTCTTAAAATGTAAGCTTCTTTTTCCTATTTTACCCTTATTAAATATTCATTCTTTCTCATATCTTATACTCATTATCTCTCATATTTTGTATCTATTCTCTTTCCTATACTCTTTTCAAAAATAGGGGTATATATGGAAAAAAACATGGCATTTTTGACACACTTATTACTTTTAACTACCAGTTCGTTTTGCTCAATCAAGAGGAAAGTTGCTTATAAATAGGACAGGAGGGAGTAATTATTTAAGAATCAAATACAAAAATATAAAATTAAAAATACTAAAATGCCCTTAATAAAATCTTCTGCATTCCCTCCTATATTCTCTTTTACATTCTATTTTTAAAAGTAATAAAAAATTTTAAATTTCACTAAATTGAACAACAGTTTTCTCAATTTTCATTTTTCACAACTTGCATAGATATTTATGAAAAAAATAAATATTCTTCAATTTTGTAAAGAATATAATTTTTTTAAAATCAAAAAAAAAAAATTTGATTAAAAAGTAAATTATATAATTTTAATAAAACTCAAGGTTTTTCTTAATTTATCATATATGTTTAACCAAGATAGTTTATGTAACCCCCTTCCGTAATTAATATTCAGAATACGCAATTAAAGTGAAATAAAGACCAATAACAATCAAATAACAATTATAAACCCATCTACTAGACGGGGTTTTTACAAATACCTTTCAAAATCATTTATAACCTGGTCTCACATTCACATTCTGAATACAATTACTACACAAAGATAAATTACATTTAATATATCAAGACGCAATGTAATAAGTCCGCCAATTCCGGATTTCATTTATTAACTCAAGCTTTATAGGGCACATTCGCCCATTATAAGCCCTCATATGGGGATTACACAAATCCATCTCAAATACATAACAAATCCTCATCCAAATCATATACAGTCATCACAACTCATATTGATAACTAACTACCAACTCTCATCTCAAAGGAGTCCTAGCCGCTCCCTCCACGAGCCACTTGCCTTGTCTAAATTGTTGGTAGGGGAGAGTGAGATTCAAGAGAATCTCAGTAGGAAACAGATACTAATATGCATGCAAGATATGTGTTTAATGCGTGACATGCTTGCATTACATAACTTATGCTCACATAATGACATATCTGCAAACTCAATGCTTCAAACAATATGCTTATGGGCATAGCATAACAGAAATAGAGCTTCAATAGTTCATATATGTTTCACATAATCAAGCAAAGCAATAACATTCAACAATACACCAACACAAATATCAAATACTTGCAAGAAAGGTAAGTTCCCTACCTTCAGTCTTTTCTCCTCAATTTGCGTGCCAGCAACTCAGGCACTCAACTGGGTCCTACAATTTCAAATGTACCATTTAGACACTTCCATAGTGTTTCTGGGGGTTAGATGAGGCTATATTGAAAAATTACTAAAATGCCCTCGAGGACTCGGCCCGGCCCCGGCGTACCCGGTCCGGCTATACTTTTCCTGAAATTCTACCTAGGCTATCATGACTTATTTTCAGCCAAGGAATCCATTTCCAGATTTGGAATTATCAAATTCATTGTCAAATTATAAATTTACCCTTGGCAGCCCCACTCTAAGGGTTTTAGGGGCGTTTTCGTAATTGTGCTTTTTCAGCCTTTTCCTAAAAAAGTGACCAACTGTAATCCCAACTAATTTTTACTCCTGAACTCATTGGAATCATCAAATCATTGAAAATCCATCTCTAAGGCCCATTTATAGCCTTGGCCTAAATATACAAGTACTTCGGGAAAATTTTGGGTTTTTCTGTTTCAGCTCTGTAAATGCGTTCCTTTCTACTACTAACCACTCTATTGACTATTCCTTTATGTTACAACTGCCATTTATTACCAATTTGGGTAGCATAACAGCCCCACACACCCATTTTCCATTTTTTAAACCAATGACAATCCGGCAAAATTTCATCGATTAAATTGTCCACAGCAGCCAGAATAGTCAATACACAAGAGTTTGGAAGTTACCTCAAGCTCGCACTAGCTTTTCTCAAGAGTGGCGGAAACCCCAGCCCTTCTTAACCATGAAATTTGAGCTTCCAACACCTTAAAGAACATGAAAGAGAAGCTAGGAGCAAGGTTATACATGTTAGGAGCTAGATCGTTGAAGAAATCGGCTTACCTTGTGAGATTTCTCCTCTTTATCTCTCTAAGAGCTCTCAACACACACTCTCTCTCCTTGGCTGCTGAACCTCATGACAGAAATGGGAGGAAGAAGAAGATGGGAAATATTTTAATTCCATGCTGATGTCAACTTTTATTTTGATGATGTCATAATTCCCATTTTCGGATTTTCTGGCCAAACTTTGAAAAATCATACCTAATTCTAGAAAAATCGAAATGAGGTAATCCCTAAGGCCATTTAAATCTATTTAAGTCCTCTTCATAGGAAAAATATGAGCCATTACCAGAAATCACCACAAAAGTCCAGAATTACACGAAATTTCCTTGCTGTTCCAGATTTGCACCCAGTTTTAACATCAAACTTTGGAAAACCATAACTCCCAGTACACAAAATGAAAGGACACAAATTATGTGTCCATTTTGAAGCTTGGAATGTGAAATTTAAGACTGGAAAGTTTCAGAAGTTTTGGAGACCATTTGACCACTCAAAATATCAATACAAACAGACTGCCCATAACAGAGTTTTACTGGACAAAATTTCAGATTTTGCATCTTTGCTTCCAATGGTCCCATTTTCATTCCAAACATCATTCCCACATACATTTTTTTCAAGGAATCCATTGGAAATATCAAATCAATCAAAGTCACATTCCATTAACATGTTTCACTAATAATCACAACATGTCAACACAAGTCTCAATTTAAACTCACATTGCAATTCTTTACTTTCCAAAGTTCCAAACCAATTCCAATGAACTAACACACATGGGATTCCACCCACTCAATCTCATAAAAAATCAACCCTAACCATTGATCTTCAAGTTACCAATGAGTTTCCTCTTCGATAACTGATCAATTGGTCGGTAACTTTACCATTTTGCCCCTGATTATGGCAATTCATCCTGAATCACCACTAAACACATCATACTTTTCCATTTAGCCACAATATGCGCCCTCCCTCTATTTTAAGTCCATTTAGATATTAATCCAAAATTGAACTTAAATATTGGGTTTTGGTACTGCTCACAACACATACGCATCACAGTTCACATCATAATCTCTAAAAGGGTCCATTTATCACTAATCACATCCGCTTTTGGAGTCATCATCCCTTAATTACAATTTGGGATCTTGCTAAACTGGGGCTTAGCAATCCACTTATTTCAGGCTTATTCTCTAGCCTCAAGTCTCAAAATTCAGGGTATTACAGTTTATATGATTTATTTTTGTTTTAGAAGAAATTTATGTGGGTTAAAAATTTAGTTAATGTTAATAAAATAAAATAAAAATTCAAAGTAATATATTATATCCTAAAAAATATAAGAGATTATTTTTTATTTTTTATAAAATGAGCTTAATTGATATGAACATTGATAATATAAATCAGGCAACTTGGTAATATAAATTGATGAAAAAGAAAAATTTTGAAAAAAAATGAGATTAACCATTGTCAATTAAATAATATATTGAAAATTAAAAAGACAAAAAAGATACGATTATATTATTATAGGTGGGTTTAGGTCTACTTTTATTTATTTTTTAATTATGAATACAACAGATAATTTAGGAGGTTTGGCTAGGGGTAATTTGTGATTTACATTTATATTATAATGTTCGGTCCTTTTAAGTAATTACAATTTTTATGATCCTTTATAATATATATTATTTTCTCTAGGTCCTTATTTTAGGTTTCCCCAAATAATATGGGAGTTAGGTAGTTTAATTAAAATGTGCTGAAAAGACCCTTCGGACTAGCTTGAGATAGATTAACAAGACACTTCCATACAAGGCAAGGCCTTATTCCTGTAACTAAAACTCAATCAATGCTCTAGCAAATAAAGAATGAAAAAATGCATTTTTGAGTCATAATCCAATAACCAAGCCACCTAGGATTACAGTAGAACATTCTCAATAATCTCAATGCAATAATTGCAACCAGAACAATGTAATCAAAATTAAAGACACTAACAGCCCAATGTAAGAATACAAATCAAAAGTTCATAAGCCACTACCAATCTTCAAAAGACAAAGAACAAAATATCCAAGTACCATATAAAATCATCCTAAGACCTAGGAATCAAGAATACAATGAAAGATAGAAGAAGGGTAGAGCTAAACTCCCTATTTAAGCTCCAACTTTAATCCATAATCACTGCCTTAGAGGATTTGAAGTTTAACCGCACTAGGACATTTGTTCAGCTCCACCAAACAATTCTAGAGCTTTAGCCATAGAAGGATTGAAGTGACGAAGACACTGAGAGAAATGATGTCGGTAAACGATAACGATAATGGCCAAGGAGAATGAGTGAGGCTACTGATAGTGATGATGGATAGAGGAGAGGCAGATATGAACGACATTAGTTAATGGAGAAGGGGGGTGAAGGAACCGTGGAGAGCGAGAGCAAGAGGAAGTGAAGCTATCTAAAGTGTCATGGTGGCTACCTCATCTGATTTCAAAAGTCCTAACCCTAATTTAGACAAGCCGCAACAATTTTAACATTGTCATTCTAAGATTTTGTGGTCCTAAACCATCAACTTTAAATTTAAGCCGCAAACTATCAAACCAAATTGAATCTTCTCAAGAATCAACAATTAAGTGTAATTTCCATTACTATGACAATTATATCCTTTTTAGTTCTAATTCAATTCATTTACTCTTAATTCCAATTAATCATAATAAATGCATCTTAAGCTCAATATTTATGACAAAATCCTCAAATAGAGTATTAAAATATATGAGAAAAGAGGGATTTGTCGAACCTACGGTAGAGAACCCATGATATATAATACCTAAATTAAAAGTTAATAAAAAATATTTATACGAATATATATATATATATGATGGGAAAAATCACTATAAGGTCCTAATGAAGGAATATACTTGATCAAACCATATTTTTATAGGCTTTTTCATGATTAATTTGGGACTTTTAATGCATTTCCTACAACATTATTGTATGATTAAGCATTAATTTGAGTTAAGGATATTCGTATTGAATTAAGTCTAATTAGGGGCAAAATTGTCATAATTTGTTAATTACTCATGCAACAAATGATTTATTGGATTTTTGATGCTACATTATGCTCAATCTTACATTGTAGGTGTTTAAGAAAATTGGAGATTTTGATGGCTAGAACCAATATTTTGAGGATTGGGGAAAATTATAGAAAAGGTCCCTAGAATTTCTAGAAATAGGAAATCAATAAAGAAAACGAACCATGGAAATTACAAGAAAGGGGCCATATGTTTTGAAAATTACATTCCCCCTATAAATGTTTCAAAAATTTGAATGTAGTCCCTCCACAAACTTTATTTTAAAGTTCATAGATTGGTCCCTTGTCAAAATAAGTTTTGGCCACTTCTTCTTCTTTATTCAACATTGAGAAACTTAGTGTGGAGTGCCATGGAGACAAGACAAAAAGGAAGCATACTAGAGTGTTTTCTGTGGTGAGAGTAAGAGATAGAGAGGAGAGAGAGTCACATATCATCAACTTCTTTAGTCCTGAGCACTGCTAGAGTGTATTATTTCTCTTGCTTCTCTATCGACCCTCTTGCAATTATCAACATCAAAAGTAGAAACTAGAGGATGAGAGTTTAGACAGTGCCGTGGGGAGCTTTTGATAGAGACGGGAGAGAACTAGTGACCCTCTTCATTTCAAACAAATTACTGGACCAAAGATCGAAGAGCTGAGAATAGAGGAGAGGCATCATGGCACTAGAGTTGCAGACCATAAAACCAGAGAGCTTCCTGAAAAGGAAGACAGAAAGATCTTCAATTCATCCTTCTCTCCACCATATTTACCTTCGCTGGAGATCACACTCTCTCTTATTAAATCTCCACTGCCATATCCATCAAATTTCCTTCTCCATTTTCATCACCAGCGAGCTTCTTCTTCACAGTTCTGGCAACTTCTCTCTTTCTTCTGCCACATATTCATCCTCTCTCTCCTCCACCATCACATACCACCATAGTGCCATCATCGGTATCATTTCCTCCTTCAACTTCCATGGCAGCAATAGAGTTTTGAATTTGTTGTTGCTGTACTTAATCCAATGAGAGGCTAGGCTTCCAACTCTTGAGGATTATGGATTTAGCTTTAGTTCAAGAGCTTCATTAGGGATTTTTTCTTAGTTTGCATTAATTTAATCTATTTCACACATCAGGTGGTTCTTGAATAATATTTCTAAGCTATAATAATGAATGCGATCGTAAAAGTAGCTATTGATTAGGAGTGTTATACCCAATGTAATTACTTTAAAAACTGAGACTAGATATAACACTAATATTTCAAAGCCTTAAAAATAGTTCCAATCGTGTCGAAAAGTCAAACTAGTGACCATAAATAGTTTACAACCGTTTCGAGGTCCTAACTTCAATACAAGGTTTGGTCCTGTACTTACGTAGGTTTCAAAATCTTTTCAAAACATGTTAGTTGTGGTCTCATTTTCCCTTTTCAAATCTGTTTGGCTCATTCAATTCTGTTTCCATTTGTTACTATCAGAGTACTTATCAAATTCTCAGTGGACATTCTTGTTAAGTTCACTGACTAAAGGGTCCATAGCACCTAACTACCCAATCTTAGTTCCTTCACCGGGGTTACATACTATTATTCAGGTATACGATTGTTATGTCTGTTGTTACTAGGAGTACTAGTCTTATAGTGTACTTATATATACATCATATACAATTCCTCCAAAAATTTGATAACATACAAAAATCCTAATCCACTATCTGCGTGTACTAGCCGTCCTTATTTACCTGCTTGCCCTTGTTGTAGATTAATCATTGGAAAGAGTGAGATTCATATGAATCTTAGTAGTAACAATTCAATTATATGACAAATAATTTCACAGAGCATGTAAACCATCATCACATAACATCATTCATAGCAGTCATACATTCTTGACATTCTTGACAATCGTAACATTCATAACATTCTTCACAATCATAATATTGATAACATTCTTGACAACATTGGTGACAATTGATGATATGATCATACATACAAAGCATTATACATGATATACGAGAAAGAGTCACTATCTTAGTCTTTCTGGTCTTGTTCTTGTACTGATTTCTTGCACTCAGGGCAGATATCAAATCCTATAAATTAGAATTTTGGACGATGAGTTATCACTTATTCCAATGGTTTAATAATTCAAAATACTTGGGCATTTGTTATCTGTTGAGTCCTTTAAGTAGCTATAGAAGCTCAAACAAATGCCTAAGAGGGTTATGGAGAGTGAGACTAGTCACCGCCTTTCAAAAATATAAAATGCTGAAATTAGGTCTTAGTCATGGCCAAGGAATTCTCTGGCCGCGGCTAAGAAATGGTTAGTAACTTTTTGGCTGCGGCCAAGAAATTTTCTTGTTTCTTGATTGAACTTCCAAAAATCATAACTTCCACCACACTTATCTAAATGACACCCATTTTATATCATTTTAAAGATTGACTTGTCTCCTATTAAACTAGAAAGTTTCACAATTTTTGGATGCCCTTTACTTATTTAAAAGCGTCATGTAAATCGAATGCCCTACACAGAACCTTTATTGACAAAACTTTCAGTTTTGCAATATATGTTTTCGATGGTCCATAATTTACAACCAATGTTATTCCTACACCATTTTTCTTGTAGAACACAATGAAAAGCTTAAAACAACCAAATTCCCACTCCTTTTATATGCCTTATGTTTGACAGAATTTATACACAAAATTCAACAATTATCAAACCTCCTATTCAAGCCTCAAACTAGTTTCATATGCCCAATACACACTAAAAGACACCATTAGTACAAACAAAACACCATGAAACTTCAAAACCACAATTTACTCAAACATATAGCAAAATTGCACAAACCAAAGTTCTCAACTAATCATCATAATATGTATACCAAAAGGTTGCTCTTACTCACCTCTAGCACTTTCTCTAGGTTGTTCCTTGATTCTCAATCTTTAGTTCTTCTTTGAGCTAACAAAAAACCTCCTCTTAAAAAACTAAAGCCATAGAAATCTCTCATCAAGAGAAACAAGGTTTAGGAAGGAGTTTTGAGCAATAGAGGTGATTTACAAGGTCAAAATCCAAGAGAAAGATCTCACCTTAACCTTGATTTTCTTTCTCTTTCCTCCTCCTTGCTATCCGACCTTGAGAACATGAAGAGAGAGAGTGAGATTCAATAAATGACTCAACTTCAGCTCTTCATATCCCTTTAACTGAAATTGAGAAGAGAAAGGGAGTGTTTAAATGTTTGACTTATCTAATTACCACTACTTAACTCAAATAGTGCCAAGTGTCAACTCCTTGTGGTTCCACCAAAAGTAAGTAACTATTTAGTTACTCTAACTAATTCAATTAGCAATCTAGTATTCCTACTGGTTCTTTTAGTTAATAACCAATTTCTTCTTCTAAGAGGAGAGGAAAATTGTTGACCAATTGACCAATAATTTCTTTTTCCTATTTTGCCCTTAGTTATGGCAATTTTATTTAAATTGCCATTTGGTGTCTTTTTTTTCTTTCCTTTTCCTTTCCATATGCCATCCCCTTACCTTTTAATCTAAATTTAGACTTTGTTATCATAATTAAACTTATATACTAGATTGGGCAATTTCTTCTGCTAATTCAAGTTATAATTCATGCTTTATTCCCCGAAAGTGTTTATCTAACATTCATTACATTTTCTTTTGGAGTCATTGAGCCCTAACACATATTTTAGGACATTATGCTAGATGGTTTTCGAATTCCTATATCATTTAGTGAGCTAGGTTAGACATTAGATTGAACCAATTTCTCAAGAGAATTCACTTCATTCATATTCCATTAGCCATCCCATTTTTATAAAAAAAACCAAAAAAAATAGCTTAGCATTTAATTAAATTTCATTAATGTTTTAGTTCATTATTTTGAAAAACTCAAAACCAATTTTCCATTGTTTTCATTGCATTTGCATGGCATTTAAATTACTTAGGAATCAATAAAAAACTCCTCGAGAAGAGAAAATAATCCCTGGTTTACCTATACATAATCTTTGATTAATTTTTTATTGGAGACCATAAGGCTAACATACAATAGGCTCTAATCAAATGGCGTCATAGCTAGGGAACTAAGTAATTAGCTCCCTAGGTAATCTAACTGTCAAATTTACTTTTTATAAGGGGTTTCTCGTGTGATGCTTGTTAGTTTTGCATTTTTGGTGTTTTATTGTAAATAGTTTAGAATTTTTGCATTTAGGTAGCTTGCATAACATTTATTGAATTCTTGCATCGTTTTGACTTGGTAGCTTCTGTGTGGTATTGTTTTCATTAAATTTGATATGATTTTGAGCTCATTTGTCTAAATTCACCATGTATCCAAGTTAATTCATAGCATACTTGCATCTTTTGTCATTTTGAAACTTCTCTATCCTTTATTCCTAGATTAATTTTATTAGTTTTTATAGTTTGTTGTTAGATAGTCATCTTTTGATTCATTAGGAATTTATTGTATTGAGTTTTTGTGGCTTTGTTTAATGGTTGTCAACATTTACCTCTCAATTCTCATTCTTCCATAAGTAATTACATAGGGAGAAATGATAATGTCTCTCAAGGATCTCAATCAATGCAACAATAACTAGACCCCATCTTAGCTCAAATCGAGAATCCAAACGTACGTATGTTGTTCCACAGTAAAATACTCTTCTCCGTAATGATTATTATTCAATGAACAAAATCATCTGGCTATAAATACAGAGCTTCAGAGACCATTAAAATAACATGAAGTGCACAAATTCACACAAGCAAATTCACGAGTATCTGTTATTCATATTTTCTCTGTATTCATATCGTTCTTCAGTGTTTATCATATTTGCTCTGTAAGAGAGTCTATATACACTTTAAATTCTATGTTCATTTGATCTCAAGGTACTGGGACCTTGAGAGGGAAGATTTCCTTACCAGAGAAGCAGTTGAGAGAATTCCTAGTAGGACTTCTGCTCATAAGACTTACAAGGTACAAGCAGTAGAGAACGTTGCTGCTCGTAAGACTTACAGTGGTGTAAGCAGGAGAGAACATTGCTGCTCATAAGACTTGTATACTTAAGTAAGAGAGAAAGGTCATAGGTTTGTTTTTCTGCACGTAAGACTTGTCGTAAGGGGGAAAGGAATTTATAGTGTTAGAATATTTCTGCTCGTAATCCAATTAAGGACGATTGTTGTTTTGCGGCATTCTAAGAGCCCATTGAATCTTGGAAGCATAGTAAAATCTCACTAGATCTTGATCTCTGAGGATTGGACGTCGGCCTAGATTTTGGGCTAAACCAGTATAACTCTCTGTATACTAATCTTCTCAACTCTACTCTATCTACAATTATTGTCATATCACCTTATCAACCAAAAACTTTATTACATTATCCAAATCATCCCCCTCTTGGGTGAAGCTTGCCTCTTTCAATTTGCATAAAAGTTTTCTAAGTTCAGTACTCTACAAGAAACTAATCTTCCATTGCCTACATGTAATCCAACTACTCAAGGCAAGAATGTTAAGAAGGTCAATTTCAACTTCAAGAGGAGCCTTCTTCTCCTACGGAGGAGGTATGTAATATCCTGAATTTTGGGATTAGAGGCTTGGGAATAAGCCTAAATTAAGTCGGCTGCTAAGCCCTAGTTTAGCAGGTGTCCTAAATCTATTCCCTAATGTTTCTTATATCTTTGAGGTATTAAAGGGAATAAAATAGTGAATTAAAGAGTATAGGAAGTTTGTATACAAAAATGGAATTTGTTGGAGTTGCAAGTACATTCCGTTTCATTGCTTCCAGTAAGGCAGTATTGTTTTGCAATGCATTTCATTAACCAAATGACATTCAAAAATTATGAAAAATTTTATTGAGTGAAAGTATACATCCTAAGCTTTACTCAATTAGAGCTATATACAAATAGTTATGAATTTTTGAAGTTTGCCTAGCAAAATTAATTCTTTAATGGAACAGCTTGCAAAAATTTGAAATCTTGGAATAATATGGTTCCAGCTAGAAAAAGACAATATTTTTCCTTGACACTAGACTCAATAGGGGTTTCATAGCCTTTAGAATCGCCCTAAAACGATGTCTACTAATTTAGTTATGATTTTTCAAAGTTTGGGCAGAAAATCTACCAAAATTTGCACTATTCCAAGGCTTAGAAAATAAAATGTGTTGGTAATTGTGTAAACTGTGGAATGAAGAAATAGGAGGGAAGAAATATTTATTGGGCTATGAACATGGCAAGTAGCACCATCTAGAGCCAAGAAATTAAATTGTAATTGATTAAATATGAGCATGTGGGAATTTCTAATAAAATATGATATATAGGTACATGTGGTTTGACTAATGTAATGAAGCCCAATTGGATCATAAAAGAGGACCCATAGGCGTGAACTTGGGCCAAGCAAGGAGGAGAAAATTGGTTCATTCTTAATGGGCGGTTTATAACACCAATTAGAAGAGGATAATGCTAAAGTTAAATGGTGTCATAAATCCTATTTTTATGATAAAGTTAATTATGTAGAATTTGTGGGATATATTTAGGTCATGCTTCATCTTTCTTTTCCTTTATTTCACGCCCAAGCATACCGAAAGAGAGAGAGAAATTGTCTTAGAAAACCTTGAAGACTTAGAGAGAAATAGGAGCTCAAGGAGGCTAGAATCAAAGGTAAGGCTTAAGATTTCACATGTTTAGGTCTTCCAATTTGTGTAGCAACTCTTCTAACCTATTGATCTCCATGAAATCCATTGTTTAACAAGAAAATCTTGAGCTTGAGGAGAGAGGAAGGAGATGCCTAGAGAGAGAAAGTATAAGAACTTGAGGTAACTTTGAAAATCTCAAATCCATACAAGTATATTGTTGTTGATGATGTTAATGGTTGGATTTGGTGATTGTTGGTTGAATTTGTAAATTTAGAAAGTGATAATACTAAGGGGTTATACTGCCCAAATTTCCTCAAAATTTGTATAGTATGTGTTTAAATGGCTTAATAAGTGATTTAAAGCATAAAGGAACAAGCTTTTGGAGTTTAAAATAAAAAACTCATTTTTCCCTTTTCTTAAGAATAATTTTGGCCAAGGCTGAATCAAGGGGAAGGAGTTGGATTTTCAATGATT
Source organism: Inga oerstediana (assembly GCA_963210345.1). Taxonomy (NCBI): domain Eukaryota; kingdom Viridiplantae; phylum Streptophyta; class Magnoliopsida; order Fabales; family Fabaceae; genus Inga; species Inga oerstediana. The sequence continues at coordinate 62,756,335 of OY723400.1, forward strand.
TGATGGTTCCATTGAGTTCAGGAGGGAAAATTAGGTGGGGTTATACTTAGTCACTTTTTCGAAAAAGCTCGAAAAAGCATAAATACGAAAACGCCTAGAAAACCCTAAAAGTAGGGCTATCAAGGGCAATTTTATAACTTGACATTGAATTTGGTAATTTCAAGTCCGAAAATGGATTCCTTGGGAGAAAATATATCTGAATAGCCCATGTCAAGATTTCAGGAAAAGTACGGTTGGACCGGGTACGGCCGGGCTGGGCCTGGATCTTGGGGCATTTTGGTAATTCTTTAATATAGACTTGTATAACAACCAGAAATACTATGGAACTATCTAAACTTGTACATTTGATGTTTTAGGACCAAGGTTGAGAGCTCGAGGGATTGGCATGCAAATCGAGGCACACTATTCGAGGTGGAAAAGGTCTAAGGTAAGGAACTTACCTCTCCTTCGTGTATTTGATATTTGTGCTAGTGTATTGATGTATGTTATTGATTTGCTTGATTATGTGAAACATATATGAATAATTGAAGCTCTATTTCTGTTTATGCTATGGCCATAGTTTTGTTGCATGAAACATTGAGCAAGCAAATATGTCATTGTATGAGCATGAGTTATATAATGTAAGCATGTCATGCATTAAGTATTTATCTTGCATGCATATTGGTACTATTTTCCTAATGAGATTCTCTCAAATCTCACCCTCCCCTACCAACAATTTAGACAGAAGAAGACAGAAGATATGTTGAGAACAATGAAGAAAATCGTACGAAAGGGATTACAGTGGTGGAACGAAGATGAGAAGATGTCTCTGTTTTACTAGGATTAGTTTAGACACCCACGTAGTCCTGCATAGCTACATGAATTTTAATTATCAAGTATGAATTCCTATAGGAATTTTTGTAATCATGCACTTATTATCAGTATAATTATGCTATTTCTGTGTTGCCTACCGAACCACGTATCATTTTCCACAAATACTCTGAAATAAGTTGAAATAAGATAAGGGTGTGACAATTTTGGTAACAAAGCCTAATTGGTTCTGGAAGATCTGAAAGGGGTTCTAAAGGAGCCTAAAACGGTTCTAGCAGAGTAGCAGTTCTGGCAACAGAATAGCATACTGATAAGGTCTTGATTATATGGTAAAAAGAGATACGCACAGAATGGGGTACTAGAGAAGTAAACTACCCCTTTTCTTTAAATCAACCCCGAGAGGTTATGAAATACCTAAAGGTAGTAAATAGTGCAAGACTGGACTGAGGATGGACCAAGGATGTTGTGAAACCCAAGGAGGCAGGTACAGCCAAGGCCAATGTGCAGTCCACACATTGTATCTAGTTAGTCAGAGGCAGCTGGCATGATGTTTGAGACAAGGGTAGTCTCAGGGTACCGGTGGTCAGGAGCAGATAGAGCTGGTATCTATGGTTTAATACAGGCTTATAAAAGTTAAACGTGCTCAACCTAGGAAAATCTTAGATTGGGTGACCTCCTGGGAAGTTAAGTTGATAAGGTCATGGAAACTTAAGGAATAGTAATTGTCTTAAGGTTTCTCCATGACTAATGATCATTTAAGTTAGATGATTTAATGGTTACTTAGACATATGGAGATAATGATGATATAAGTATTGATTTTAAATCAGGACATTTCTGTTGCGATGAATACTGCTCAGAAAGATCCATTTATGGGGTTACAAAAATTTGAGGTATAGTACTTGTTTAAGGTATCTTTGTGCTAAGCAATGATTCTTAGTAATCCCATGGTGTCAAATGAATGTAGATAAGATATACAGTGCTATATGATGAGTGGTGATCATACCGTATACTGATCCTAAAGGATCTGATATGAGGATACTGAAGGGTGATGTTAGGCATGAATAATATCTAAGCTGAAATAGTGCTTAAGTCGAAATGTAATTCTAATATATAGTTTCAACCTTGTGAACCTTGTGGATATGGTTTAACCTTCAATAATGTTTTGAGGATGTTTTGGGTTAGAGACCCTAGGCTATAAAATCCTACATGCCAGATAAGTTGTAGTGAACTTAATTGAGTAACTACGGGTACAATGAACTGAATGAGTACCTATGAGTACACCTAACTGCGATTGCTACTCTGATTTAAATCGATAATAAGTGGTATGTAATGATCAAGGATCATAGTAATGAGCTACGAGAGATGTAGCAGAACAGAGACCAGGGGAAGATTGGAAATCCAATATTATTAAGGAAAGGCCAATATAGTAACTTTATCCTTCATACACTATGTGAATGTTTATATGCTTTGTATATGCCATCTTCTGTAATATGTATGATACACAGTGCCTTTGGATACACTGATGAATAATGCCTTCGAGTAGTGCCTTCTGGTACACTGATGAATAATGCCTACGAGCAGTGCCTTCGGGTATACTAATATACCCAGTCGAGGACTGAGGTACGGAATGTATAGGGGTTGCAATAGTGGTTGGCTCTGATCACATTTCTGACTGAGCTGAGTTATATGTTAGTATAATATTGCAATATATGGTGCAAGGCATATACATTATTGCATTCTTTATGAATGATTGTGTGTTACTACGAAGGCCAAGTGGAATCCAATTGAGGTACAAAACGAGTAGGGGTTGCTATAATGGTTGGCTCTGAATGTTTCTGACTGAACTGTACTAAACACAAAACAAATATGGGATTTGGCTTTCAGAGGTTAATTTTTTGGGCTATATAGTCTCACAGCAAGGAGTCTTGGTAGATCCTTGCAAGGCGGAAGCAATACTAAACTGAAAAAGGCCAGGAACTGTTTCTGAAATCAGCAGTTTTATGGGTTTTATTGAATATTTCCAAAAATTTATACCGAATTTCTCTAGAATAGTTTTGCCTTTGGCAAGGTTAACCCGAAAATCTTAACATTATCTATAAGAGAAGCTTCACCGAGACTGAAATTAATGTTAGTATTGCTATTGATAATCCTAGATCCATTATGGACCTTTGTTGTCCTTACCGATGCCAGTAGGCATATACTAGGAAGTGTTTTAATGCAACACGGCCATGTTTGGCCTATGCAATTGAAGAATAGAGGCTTCACTAAAATTTTGATTATTATCCCACACATGATCATGAGTTAGTAGCAATTGTATTGCACGAAACATCTGGAGACATACTATTAAGGTGCGACTATAGTGCTGTACTACGACCACCAGGATTTGAAGTACTGGTATAATCACAAAGAATTGAATACGAGAAAGTGTTCCCCAGAATTTATGACTATGTGTGTATAGCAAATTTTGAGGATAAAATTTATTGAACTGGAGGGAGAAATGTAATATCCTGAATTTTGGGATCGAAGGCTTGGGAATAAGCCTAAATTAATTAGACTGCTAAGCTCTAGTTTAGCAGGTGTCCCAAATCTATTCCCTAATGTTTCTTATATCTTTGAGGTTTTAAAGGGAATAAAGTAGTAAATTAAAGAGTATAGGAAGTTTATATACAAAAATCGAATTTGTTGGAGTTGCAAGTGCATTCCGTTTCATTGCTTCCAGTGAGGCAGTGTTGTTGTGCAATGTATTTTATTAACTAATTGATATTCCAAAATTATGGAATTTTGTTGGGTAAATATATACATTATAAGCTTTAATTTTATAAGTCATATGACTCAATTAGAGCTATATACAAATATGACTCAATTAAAGCTATATACAAATAGTTATGAATTTTTGAAGTTTACCCAGTGAAATTGATTCTTATCTAGAACAACAAGCAAATATTTGAAATCTGGGAATGATATGCTTCCAGCTAGCAAAAGGCTATATTTTTCTTGAAACTAGACTCAATAAGGGTTTCATAGCCTTTGGAATTACCCCGAAACGATGTCTACAAATTTATTTATGATGTTTCAAAGTTTGGGCAGAAAATTTTACAAAATTGGCACTATTTTGTGAATTGGACAATAAAATGTGTTGGTAATTGTAAATTTTGGAATGAAGAAATAGGAGGGAAGAAATATTTATTGGGCTATGAACATGGCAAGTGGCACTATCTAGAGCCAAGAAATTAAATTGTAATTGATTAAATATGAGCATGAGGGAATTTCTAATAAAATATGATATATGGGTACATGTGGTTTGACTAATGTAATGAAGCCCAATTGGATCTTAAAAGGGGACCGATAGGCGTGAACTTGGGCCAAGCAAGGAGGAGAAATAATTGATTCAATCTTAATGGGAGGTTTATGACACCAATTAGAAGAGGATAAAGCTAGAGTATAAATGGTGTCATAAATCCTATTTTTATGATAAAGTTAATTAAGGAGAGTTTGTGGGATATTTTTAGGTCATGCTTCATATTTCTCTTCCTTCATTTCACGCCTAAGAATACAAGAGAGAGAGAGAAAGTGTCTTAGAAAAGGCTTGAAGACTTAGGGAGAAGGAGGAGCTCAAGGAGGCTAGAATCAAAGGTAAGGCTTAAGATTTCACATGTTTAGGTCTTCCAATTTGTGTAGCAACTCTTCTAACCTCTTGATCTCCATGAAATCCATTATTTAGCGAGCAAATCTTGAGCTTGAGGAGAGAGGAAGGAGACACTTAGAGAGAGAGAGAGTATAAGAGCTCGAGGTAACTTTAAAAATCTCAAATCCAACATCAAATCTTCTCATGAATCAATGATTAAGAGTAATTTTAATTATTATGACAATCTTGCCCTTTTTAGTTTCAATTCATTGCATTTAGTCTTAATCCCAATTAATCATAATAAAGACATTTTAACCTCAATATTTATGACAAAATCCCTAACTAGGGTATGAAATATATGACAAAATAGGGATTTGTCAAACCCGCAGTAGAGAACCCATGATATATAATATGTAAATAAAAAATTAATAAAAATAATTATATGAATACATAATGGGAAAATCACTATGAGGTCTCAATAAAAGAATATAATCACACAAAAAACTCAATGATAAGGAGCAACATGGACTTGTTGTCACGTTTCTTACACCAGAACTTTTCATGATGCTCACTTGTTGTAAGACTTTTAGGTGATTACATTCTTTCCTTTAAATCTTATAGTGATTTTTTCTATATATAAGAAATACATTTTGTTATAAGTCTAATTATCAAGATAATATGTGGCAAAAAAAGTTAGTCAATATAACTCCACTAATATATGAAGTGTTTTTATAAAAAATAATATATGACATTTTTAATGAAATAACAACATAGTATTAGATATGATTAGTTTTGATAATGTCAAATACTAAGAGCAAAAAAGTTTGTGTAATATACTTATCATTTACTTTGACTAACTGCTATATTTAATGTTGTATATCTTGTAGATTAGTCATAAACCCAATTGTGGGTTAATGTTATTTTGCTTATAATGCCTCATAAATAGAGAATGATCATCAAGAAGAAAATCAAGAGGCAAGGGATTGAAGAAAGAAGAAATAGTAAGATCTAATTGGAATATCAAGATTCAAGATTAGTCTAGCAAAGAAAGAAGAAGATTGAAGATATTTAAGAAGATATCTAGTTATTAGTCAAGCAAAGAAAGAAGAAGATTGAAGATGTTCAAGAAGATATATAGTTGGATTATGAATAATGATCATCACTTCAAGAAGATATTTAGTTGGGTTACAAAGAATAATCATTAACAGGAAAATCAAGAAGAAAGAGATTGAAGAAAGAAGAAGAAAGAAGAACTTGCAAGATCAAATGAGAATATCAAGATTCAAGCTCTTAGAAGTAATATCGGAGGTTGAAATGGGTCAATATGAAGCTAAAATGACTTATAAGGAAGTTATGAAACTTCCCCAAGGTGTTCTGTTGAGTTTTGGCTATTTGCCAAGTTTTGGAATGCATCACTCGAGGGATCTCTCGAGTGATGGACATGATTACTTGATGGACCACTTGAGTGATGAGCATTCTGGTGTGCTCTATTTTTGCGTAGCATAACAGAGGTTTGGTATTTTGGCCATATCTCTCTAACCATACATCGGATTGAGTGGTAACTAGTTTCATATAAAATGAGACTCCCAACACAAACTATAGATACCAAAACATCAAAAGGAGTTTAGATGAGAGAGATATAATCTGTTGAAGTTGACACATAAATCACTATCATATTCCAAGACAGCTTTGGTATTTTAGACATTACTCTCAAAATGCACATCAGATTGAGATGATACTAGTCCCATATGAAAGTAGACTTAAAGAGCTTTTCATAGATGGGTAATTTGTCATATTTAGAGTTATATACTAAGATTTATGCCTTCTGGAATTTGGTGCTTGTGAATTCAGACACTGTCTAGTGCAGTTGACACTCTTTGGAACATAGCTTGTAGTATGCAATGTGTTTGGAGCTGATTTTTGTTTCATTGGAATGTAGACGATGAGAGCTTTCCAGTGACATGTAATTTACCATGTTTTGAACCAAAATCAAGAGATCACTTGAGTGATCACTCAAGTGATGTCCCAAGATTACTTGAGTACGATATTGTCTTCTTTATCTTTACTTGATACTATGCTTATATAAATTATTTATTTAGGTAATAAATAAATTGCTCATCATTGTACACTATTAGCAATCAATTATTTATGTTTTTTTTTTTCAAAATGGTTTTAGATTGCTAAATGGACTGAAAGTGAAATTGTGCATAATCTTTTTATATATTTAGGTTTTGAAATGCACATTTAAAAAATGTACTTAGATTCCAATCCATCTTTTTTTATCAAAGTGCATACACATTATTTGAAAATTATTCATATTTTGTTTGCATTCAAATTGGTTTCAAAATTGGAAGTTAATATTTTTATATACTAAACGTCAGAAATGCTTCACATTCATTCATTAGAGTTTTTCCCATTTTGACATCTTGATCATGGATTATCTTTTACTTAAACTCCTTAGTCTTTACTCTCTAGCTAGTTAGACCTTATATCTAACAAGTTAACTATCATCTATGAGTTTCAAGCCTATTTCCTAGAAAAGAATTCAATTTGTGAAAGCCTTATGCTTATTAATGCATAAATCCTTAGTTGGTAATGTTATTCCAAGTATCACAAATATTCATTAATGCATTGAATCTTAATGTATTAACCATTATAGTGGAACGACTTACTAAGATAAAATTCTATTACACTAGTCATTTGGACTAACGAGCTTGTGCTTCGTATTTAATAAATCCATACATATATTCTTACTGATCAAACACATTAACCATTGATATGATCTATCTTTGAGTAACCAATGTCATGTATTTGAATCCTTGAGTTGAATATTTATATCTTTCAAGACACAACTCTAAGTGTCAAGATAGTTTATGGATCAATAGCAAAGTATGATACTCATATATGTCTATCAAGCTAATCCTTTTGGTTATCTATATGACTCTTGTTCTTTGGAAAATTCTCCCACATGTTAACTCTGATGATTAACATGTTATCTTAGTTGAACTTCAAAGTGAAGCCTTTTGATATATATTTTGTAACTATTGACTCCTACCATTTTTAACATGAACATTGATTATAAACATGTTTCAAAAATGAGTTTTGCATATATATTCAAAATCTTAATTTCACAATGCATTGTTATTGATAAGTAAAATATTTGCATATTTATTTTCCCTTATATAATGATTTTATGGATGATATTTGAGCTTAATTTAATAAATTTGGGTGTAATTAATAAATAAATTATGATTTTGGCATAAAATAGAATTTCTTCAAAAATACTAAATTAGACCCTCTTTCAGTTTTCAGGCAATATATGGAGCTCTAAATGTCGGATTGTGATGTTCTTTATATAGATAAAAAGCTAAGAAAGAGCTCTACAACTATCCAGTTCTATCTCTAAGGGTTTCGAATTTTGCTTGGAAGTTGAGAGCGGGAATCAGCTACCATTCCACCAACCATTTCATCTACCACTTTATCTTCCTTTTCACCTACTACTTCATCTACCATATTCTATGTACTACTTCATCTACCAGATTTCATCTACCACTTCATCTTCCTTTTCACCTACTACTTCATCTACCACATTCTATCTACCATACTTCATCTACCACACTTCATCTACCCTACTCCATTCTTCCCTATATATAGCTACTCTCTCCTTCACATTTTACACACGAATTCATATCCATTACTCTTCTCTCCTCTTCAGTTACAACCATTTCATATCCATTACTTTCCTCTCCTCTCCGCATACACCATCTCAAAGTTAATTTTATGCATTGTATTTAATTCTTGCATGCCTCCAACATAGAAGGTTTTACCTCCTAAAAGGGCAGCTAGATTTCCTCTACTTTCATGCATCTTTTAGTTGTATATTTATGTTTTAGAATTTAGTATTCAAGTTTTATGCAATGTTTATGAATTTTGCAATTTATTTTATTTTTGTTTTTAATTTCATCATGAGCTAAATTTCCATTTTCCTAAAGTGATGGCGTAGCTTACTAATGACGGATTGAATCTTAACTTATTAAATCTAGTTTGAATTTCTCCTTCATGATTGATTTTTAATTATTGTTCTTAATGCTTTCAATTGATTGGCCACCTTTTGAATGATTCCAATATGTATGTTGAAACCGGAAGGAGATGCATGTTTATAGATCCTATAATTAAAATTAAACCATAACTTGCATATGAAATAGGAATATATTTATGAGTTGTGTAGTCTTACTAAGTTCCATAAATCTTAATGTATAATTAATTGCTTAAATTCATATAGGAATACATTAGATTAGCAATTAATTATAGAATTGTTTGGCTTTCGAAGAGGCTAGTAATTAAATTAGGGAAACTCGAATATCAATCATGTGGAATAAATTGGGCTAGAATAGATAGTTGATTCAATCTGAAATTTTCTAAGTGAAATTTAATCCCTAGGGCTTTTTCCTATAGTTGCTTTCATATCATTTACACTCATATTTAATCATCTTTTATTTCATACTCTCAATAACCAACTAATCAATCGACTAAATAGAGTTAAAATTACCCATTTTGAAACTTAGTGATCAATCCTCGTGGGACCGATACTCTACTCACTTCTGTATTCATTGATTATGACAGTGTACACTTGCACTATTTAATGTATCAATTACACTCGTAACAGTTATAATTTGAAATTACATTTGAGATTTGAAACAATTTGCATATCTCATTATCATTCTTGGAAAACTTGATTTCATTTATGATTTATCATTTCATAATAGTTGGTCATTATGAATAGATTTTCAACTCTCTTTGATCTAACTTACATCGATTGCTTTAAAATCTTATAAATGACAAATTTTCTATATAAAATGTATTTACAAATTGTCATTGATCATTGATATCACTTATTACCCTTTATGATCTAATGGCTTGAATTTATTTAATTGGGTAAAATTATTTCTTGGTCTTTATTGATTATTATATTCTTTGCTCAAATATCATATGATTCAATCATATAAGAGCATAAGAGATGTTATGTCTAATATTGTATGGACCCAAAAGAAGTTGGGTACCAAAGAGTATGTATTTATACTTTTGTAGGAATTAATCAAGATGCTCTGCTTTCGGGTACAAAGAATAAAGGCTAACAGAGTAAGCGTGACTAGCAGTGTTGCAGTGTGAGCAAAAGTAGAATCTGTGGTATCTCCATCACTTGCAAGTAACTAGCTAGTGACGCAACCAGAAGAGAAGTAAGAGTAGGAAGATCTCTTAGTGGTCATAGCAGAATTTATCTTAATAAAGCTCAAGCCAAGAACAAGGCTAGAAATGATAGTGATTATACCAAGAGTCTTTTCATCCAGCTATCTCTCTTGACTTGAAAACATTAAAGGATACTCATCAGTTGGATTCATACTTCCAATACTATAAGCATTCGCCATCCAATCATCTTCCCTATTGTGAAGGGAAGTTAGACATCTCTATTGCAACATGGAGCCTGTTAAGTACTGCTTTAAGGAAAGCACAATAATTAAAAAGATATTGGAGACACCAATCAGAGATAATAAAGTACAATCCTTAGCTAGAGCTAAATAAGCTAGAGCCTTCTTCATTGGATCCACCATTCAAACAGATTGAGCTTCACTTGATGTTACCAATACCAATGAGAATCTCATTCAGGTTGTGAAGTTAGGAAGTTATGTGCTGTATCAAAACTTCCAAATGTTATTTACTTAATACTGGACCTCCAAGTACAATGGGATTTCACTGGAAGTGATATGCCTATTTTTAATATTCACTCCGAGTGATTCAGAATTTCACTTAAGTGATCTGATATTTCTGTCAATCACTTAAAGTGATTCTGATATTCACTTCAAGTAATCTGTAATCACTCCAAGTAATTCACAATCACTCCAAGTGATTTTGAGAATCACTCCAAGTAATCTTCAATAACTCCAAGTGATCTGCAATTACTCCAAGTGATTCACAACTACTTTGTTTAAATTACTAAACCTCACTCTTAGTTAATACAAGAGGAACAGAGGATGGGAGCTGAGACTTCATGGATAGATGAGATACAACACTTTGCTAGAGCTGGTCTCCCTAGTCTTTTATTCTTTAGTCCATCTATCTAGGGGTATCTGAGAAAGGAGCTTCAACAATTTCACACTAAGCTTGATACAAATAAAGCTAAATTCCTCACTTTTGTGAATGGAAAGTTTAGGCAACTCTATGACTTATCAACCACAACTCCAAGGCCTTATTTTGAGCTCATCTTGGTATCCTAAAGTACTCATAAAAGACTACACTTCAGAATCTCTCAATACTAATCACATCATCAGACAGTGAGCATCCAACGATGCAGCAATGGACTTCAGAGGATTATGGCTCGAGTAATTACGAGATTACTTGAGTGATGTATTGTATTCTTATTTAATTAAAATTCTCTGAGTTGCATCACTCGAGTGAGTATTTGAGTAATGGTCGAGTAGGATCACTGAAGTGACCACGCAGGTAATACAAGGTTATAGCCTTAAAACCCTAAATAACGTCATCATTTTTAAAACTTGATTTCTCTCCAAGTCTTCATATTTTTATACTCATTCTCTCTACAAAATTTCTAATGGTTTTACAAATGCAGGAGAGTTATTAATTGTATTCCTCATAATGATTTTTCCTTAAGCGATGCATTCATTAAGGGGGAGCTCCACATTCATATGTATTTTATATCTTAAGAAGCTATCTCCTTTATTTGAAGAAAATCATTCTAGCATACTCATCCACATTCCTTATCTCTTGATTATTTTTGATGACAAGCTACTCTTATATTTTCCTTTCATGATCTTCATTTTAACATATCATATAGCAAGGATAACTTTGATTTGTGCAATAAATTTGATAACTTGATAGCACTAATCATTCTTTATAGAAGAAAGACTTATACTTGTGACAGGAGAATTTGTTTTCTGCAATAACATTCTTCAACATACTACAAGAAGAAGAATGATGATTTAATGCTTAAACATGGGAAATATATTGGCTGCAACATTCAAAGCAAAAATACCTATGCTAATATAAAGGAGTGTTAAGCATATTGTGATAAAAATATGGAACAGAAGCTCAACTCAATAAGAGAATGCTAGAGACACCATGAATATACATCAAAGTTGCACAGTGAAAGCAAGGTGAACTGGACTTCATGGATCTATCATCAGCTTGCTAAATCCAAACGAGCATTTCTAAACCCTCTCTTTATATTTCGAGAATACTTTTCATATCTTTGATTTTAATTTGCCATGATAATGACAGTTTTCTTGAAAACCTGTACAAATTGTTTGAAATTTTTTTCATGAAAATTATTTTTCATTTGCATCAAATTATAAATGAAATTATCCTCAAATCGGGGGAGAGAAAACTATTTTCTTGACACATTTATTTTGATTGAAAGAAAGGCATTTCTAAATTCGGTTTCATATTTGCTTCTCTAAGAGCCTTTCCTATTTGTCCTTCAAACTTTTTGTTGATATCGAATAAGGGGAGAGAAAGGTAAGAAAAATATGTTGCATTCAAAATGTTGTCATATTCACACATATTTTTCTTTAAGGATTTGTCATCATCAAAAAGGAGGAGAATGTTAAATATGATTAGTTTTATTGATATCAAATATAGATGTCAAATATTAAGAGCAAAAAGTTTGTATAATATACTTATCTTCTACATTGACTAACTACTATATTTAATGTTGTATATCTTGTTGATTAGTCTTAAACCCGACAGTGGGTTTATGTTATTTTGCTTATAATACCTCATAAATAGAGAATGATCATCAAGAAGAAAATCAAGAGGCAAGGGATTGAAGAAAGAAGAAATCATAAGATCTAATGGGAATATCAAGATTCAAGATTAGTCAAGCAAAGAAAGAAGAAGATTGAAGACATTCAAGAATATATCTAGTTGGGTAATGAAGAATGGTCATCAATTCAAGAAGATATCTAGTTGGGTTAAGAAGAATAATCATCAAGAGGAAAATCAAGAAGAAAGAGATTGAAGAAAGAAGAACTTACAAGATCAAATGAGAATATCAAGATTCAAGCTTTTAGAAGTGACACCGAAGGTTAAAATGGGTCAATATGAAGCTAAAATGACTTATATGAAGCTATGGAACTTCCCCAAGGTGGTCCCTTAAGTTTTGGCTATCTACTAAGTTTTTGAAGGCATCACTCAAGGGATCCGTTGAGTAATAGACATGATTACTTGAGGGACCACTTGAGTGATAAGCATTTTGTTGTGCTCTAATTTAGCATAGCATAATAGAGTTTGGTATTTTGGCCATAACTCTCTAACCGCATGTCGGATTAAGCAAAAAATAGTTTCATATGAAACGAGACTCCCAACATGAACTATAGACACCAAAATGTCATTAAAAGGAGTTCAGATTAAAGAGATATGATCTGTTGAAATTGACACATAAATCACCGTCATATTCCAGGAAAACTTTGGTATTTTAGATATAACTCTCAAACAACAAATCGGATTGAAATGAAACTGGTGCCATATGAAAGTAGACTTAAAGAGCTTTTCATGGATGGGTAATTTGTCATATTTAGAGTTATATACTAAGATTTATGCGTTTTGGAATTTGATGCTCTTGAATTCAGACAATGTCTAGTGCAGTTGACCTCTCTTGATTATAACTTGCACTATATAATGAGTTTTGAGCTGATTCTTGTTGCATTGGAATGTTGACGATGAGAGCTTTCTAATGACATGTAATTTACCATGTTTCGAATCAAAATCAAGAGATCACTCAGTGATGTGTAATGACCTAAAATGTGAATACGGATTCATGACTCCAAAAGTGGACATATTGAACGTTAGTCAAACACTTTTGGAGAATACAAAGTGAGTATTGACCCGAATTAGCAGTAGAAAGTGCCCAGACGCAATATTTAAGCTTAAATTGAATTAAAATGAAAGGGAGGGCATATGACATGTGAAAATAGAATCAAAAGATGTGTTAAGTAGTAATCCAGCAGGAATTGCCATAGTTAGGGGAAAAACTGGAAGAAAGAAATTTATCAACCAATTAGTCATCAACTAAAGAGGAAACTGACTTATAGCTAAAAGAGTAAGAGGTGTGATTAAATGGCTAATGGAAGCGGTGAGAATAATCCTATGGTTGTATGCCATTTATTAGAGTTATAAGATTATGACACTTGGTGACACATGACCACTAGATGAGGAGTCACAGTTTAAACTCAAACTTTTCCCTCTCTCTCTTTCAAGTTGGTTAAAGGGCATGGAGGGAGTTGAAGACTGATCATTTATCATCATCTCTCTCTCTCTCTAGCTCTTATAGATGCCCAAGCAAATGAAGGAGGAAGGATAAGGAAATTTTGTAAAGGTGTGCCATTTTGACCTTGAAGATGACTCCTATTGCTCAAAACCTCTCCTCTAAACTTGTTCCTCTTGATGAAAGCTTCATTTATATGGTTTTATATTTTCAAGAGGAGGTGTTTTTTGAATTCAAGAAAAGCTAATGGTTGGAGAGTCAAAGAAAAAGCTAGTAAAAGAAGAAGAGGTAAGCAAAAGCAACTCTTTGATGTGTGTATTGTGATGTCTGGTTGAGTGTGTTAGCTTATGTGATTTGCCCTAATTTCCTCTGTGATAGGGTTTTAAAGTGTTTATGGAGTTTTGTTGATGGTAATGGTTTCATGTGACGACCATCGAATGTTTGGAATTGATGTGGAGAATTGAATGTGAAGTTTAGCACTTGTGTGTTTTTGTGTTGAGTTTGTGTCAAAATAGAGTAAGAGATGGAATGAAAATTTGATTGTTTTGATGTTTCCATTGGATTCTGTGTGAAAATCTGTGTCGGGAGTAGCCCGGTTATGAATCCTAGACATTTGAAGACATTGGTTCACAATTAGTGAAAATTGGAAATTCTGTGAAGTGTAAACTCTGTGCAGACCAGTTGTTCTTTCTCTTATATCATGTGTAATACTTGCATGTTTGTGTTTATCATTGAATTGTGATGAATATGAATGCTACTGTTATGCTGTTGTGAAATTATTATGAATGTATCGAATGAGTGAGAGTAGGTCAGAACAAAATTCTAGGTAAAATGCACGGCGAGGGTAGGCCGGCAAAAAGTCCTGGTAGAATGTATGGGTGAGGTCATTTTATGTATATGTCATTGTCAACACAGTGAAAGTTGTTATAATGCCATGAAAGTGAATACGGTGAGAGTTGTTGTATATGCTATTGTGAACACAGCGAAAGCTGTCATAATACTGTGAAAGTGAATATGGCGAAAGCTGTTGTTGTACATGCCATTGTGAATACAATGAAAGCTGTCATTTTGTGACATTCGTCACACATTAATGTGGTAGCTGAATACAACAAAAGCTGTTGTAATATTCGTTAAGCATCATTGCGAAATATGTCGAGAATGTTGTTGTGTTATTGCTTTGTGATAATTGCTTACATGCATTGTTTATTATATATCATATGATTGACATTGTTACTAATGAGATTCCTATGAATCTTACTCTTTCTACTACTAACCTACAGCTAGGGCAGGCCGATCAAAGGAGAAGCTGGTATATAAGGACAGTTAGAGTTCATGGCTAGGATATTAGTTTTGTGTTAGGTATCAAATATTGGGATAATTGTATATGTAGATGTAGACTGATGTAGTAGGTTGCTATAATTGTCTGTAATCCTTGTTCAAAATTGGGCGAATATACCCTGTAGGTTCTTATAGTTAAAGGTTGAATCCTGAGAATCATTGGGAATTTTATTGAGTACTCTAATATGAATGAATGGAATGGTACTGAGTAGGCCAAATAGTTTTGAAATGTTGGCATGAGACCTGATTAAACAAATTATGAAAAGTTTTGAAAAACCCTCTTTACCATAGGCCCAAGTCCTATCTTGAAGTTAGGATTGTGAATGAGTTTTAGATTATTCTTTGGTCTCTCACTTGCTTTATGACATATTTTTAAACCATATTATCGGCTGTGAAGGTAGGGGGTATGGTATTAGAGCTAAAGTTCCTGGGAATGGTAGTTTTGCTAGGATAATTAGGATAGGTCCCTATTATAGTACGGGTAGTTAACTCATGACTGTTGTTGTATACACATAAATGTTCTTGTTATTAGCGGTATGTAAGTTTTAAGGAACATATGTATACACTTATGTGGTATTGATGTTGTGAATCATTTATGTTAGAGTTAAGAGAAAATAATGGTTCGACCAGAGATCAGACGTGAAGAACCAGAGGTAGAAAAGACAATCCACAACCCACCTGATCCCGTACGATAAATGATGGGTATATTGATGGGGTAGTAGGATATGATCTAGGAAATGAGAAAATAGCTCCAAGAGGTGAAAGGAAAATAGAATGAGGATAGAGTACAATCGACATCGAAAGAGATTAATCATGAAGAAAGAACAAAAGGGTCGATTCGACCTCAAAATTTAGAACCAGTCTATTAAACTTTACAGTCTAATAATAGACATGCCAAGCTTTAATTTGATAAAATATAGCTGTCATTTTGCTGTGTGTGCTGGAAGTTGTGTATTTCCAGAGTTT
This sequence comes from Inga oerstediana, assembly GCA_963210345.1. Classification (NCBI taxonomy): domain Eukaryota; kingdom Viridiplantae; phylum Streptophyta; class Magnoliopsida; order Fabales; family Fabaceae; genus Inga; species Inga oerstediana. Next base: position 62,772,351 of record OY723400.1, read on the forward strand.
GAGGTTGAAACTGGAAGCTCATCTGGAGCAGTAGGGAATTCCGTGTAATTCTTTATTTTTGTGATTTTAAATGGTAGTGGTTCATATTTTTCATGTGTAGAGGACTTAAATAGCTTTCCATAGAACTTAGGATCACTTTGTTTCGATTTTTGTACAATTAGTTATGATTTTTGGAAGCTCAGCCAAGAAACAGGATTTTCTTGGTCGTGGCCAGGAGGGTCTTAGTTGTGGCCCAAATGTTTCTGACCTATTTTTTGCCGTGACCAACTCCCAATTTCAGCACTTTGACCTTTTTAAAAGATGGTTTTTGGTCTAGCTCTTCCCAATCCTTTAGGAATTTGTTTGAGCTTCCAGAAGCTACCCAAAGGACCCAAGTGATAACCAATCCTTAGGGCTCGTTTTGTACGCAAAATTGATTTTGATGAAAATGGATATAGATATGGATATGGATATGGAAATGGATATTAAAATGGAAATGAGGTTTGAAAGGGCGATTGGTATGTCATTGAAATGAGAAAAGCACAGAGGAAGGCAAACAATGGCAGACAGAATCATTACTACCAACCAAGCACGTACCTACCACGTTTAAAGATTTCAAATGTAAGCATGTTGTTCCACAGTAAAATGCTCCGCTCCGCAATGATTATTATTCAATGGGCAAAATCATCTGTGTAATGACCCAATTTTATATTAAGGGCTAATGACTTTGAAATTGATTGTAATTAGTGTAATTTGACACTTTTGAATAAATGTGATGCAAATTTGATATAAATGTTCATAGTGATGATTTATTAATCATAGTAAAAACCAGGGGAAAATGGTAAATTGGAAATTTACCGACCGATTGGTCAATTACCAAAGAGGAAACTCATTAGAGATTAGAGATCAAGGGTTGAGATCTATTGGCTATGGGTTGGAATCCTATGCTTTAAGCTTATGTGAGCTCATGGAGGGAGTAAACAAGATGTTGAAAAATGGCAATATGGTGGACCTAGGATTTGGCACATAAGTCAAAAATTCACTTTTTCTCTCTCTTCTCTCTCCTATTCAGTGGGGAAGTATGGCCAAGGGAAAATACAATCATCATCATCATCTTCCTTACATTTCCTCATCTCTCTCTCTTCCTTTATTTTTTTGGCGACCAAAGAAGAAAAGGAAGAAGAAAGGTGAGATTTTGATGCATTTGTTGATCTCTAATGCCCTAAACCTCTTCTCTAATGTTATACACCTCATTAAGAGCTCCATCTTGAAGGTTTTAGAATTTTGAAAGGTGGTGATTTAGGTGTTGGAGCAAATTTGAACATTGGAGAATCAAAGTTTGGTTTTAGCAAAGTTGAAGAGGTATGGATTTGATGCTTTTTGGTATATTTCTTGTGATTTTTGGATAAGTTTGAGAAATTCTAGAATTTTCTCTGGTTTTGTGTAAGTTTGAATGTATGAATTTCATAGTGGATGATGTTGGAATTAGTTCCTTGGGAAGTGATTTAAGTGTTGAATATAGTTTTGAATTTTGGAAGTGTGTTGATTGAAATTGGGAGTTGTGTGTCATAGAGACCCAAGAGTTAGATTATGGTTAAATTAGTTTTTGGATGTTTTGGAGGTTATCAATGTGTTTCTTAGGCAATGTTATGTGGGTATGAGCTTTATGTAGAGTTTGGGAACCATTGGGAGCAATTTTAACTAATATGGGAATTTCCATCAGTTCCTGCGTTCTAGGCAATCTGATAGCATCACTCGAGTGAGGGGGTTTCACTCGAGCGCTGCAGTGTAATTTTCCTTCCACTTTTGTGTTTTGCCTGGGTTTTCATGAAGGAAGCTTGAGTGCACTTCTTAACCCGCGAGTGATGTTGGTTATCATTGGTGAATGGTTGTTGTATTATTGGTCTCTATTTCACTTTAATTTCATAAACTGGATATAATTATGATGAGGGGGATACATTTTTGGTATCAGAGCTGTAGTTCTTGTCAAGGGTAGAGTTTGCTAGGATAGCTCCCATAGTTTGGCCTTAGTGATAGAAGTTCATTAGTGAATGGTTGTTGTATACACATATATGTTCTTGTTATGTGAACATATGTATGATTTGTGGAATTATGTGTATACCATAATTGTTGGATTAATAAGGTGAATTATTTGTAGAATGAAAAGAACAGGCAAAGGTCACCCTAGAGTACAACAAGTAAATCCCGAGGTAGAGATGGTAAACGAGAATCCATCGGACCCACTACAAGAAATGGTAGGGTTGATTTGGGATCAACGAGACATGATTGCTGAGCTAAGAGAAGAGCTCAAAGTTAAGAGAGCCAAGAACAATGAGGGCCAGAGTCTGTCTACTTATAAGGAGACTCAAGAGGGGACTCATAGAGAAGAAACAGCTGCAGGTTTAGCACGACTACTCGAATCACTTCCTCGTGCTAGACCAGACCCTGAATCATATGGAGTTCCAGCCAAAGATGAAAGAGATCTTCAGTTTTGGGTCTCCAAATTCTGTAAACACCTGCCTCCAGAATTTAAAGGGAGATTCGATCCTCAGGCTCCTGAAGATTGGCTAAACTGCCTTGAGAAGATTTTTCAGATTCTTAAATGCCCCTCAGTAGTGAAAGCTTGACTGGCGGTGTATAAGCTTGAGGGAGATGCAGATCACCGGTGGAAGAATATTGCTTTGTCATTGCAGAGCAAAAATATACCATTGACCTGGGAGGTGTTACAACAACACTTCAATGAGAAATATTTTCCTAAGTCAGTGAGGCTTGAGAAGGAGACTGAGTTCTTGAACATCAAGCAAGGGGAACGGAGTCGTTTGATGAGTATTTGTCCCGTTTCATCCACTTGTCTCGGTATTCTTCCTATTTATTGAAGATGGATGAAAAGAAGTTGAGCTCTGACACATTAGTACGGGGTTTGAGGCGTGACATAAGGAAGAGATTAGCCATCGATCAGTTCTCTGAGTTCAACAAGGCGGTTGAGGAATGTCGGATCACAGAAAGCAATTTGAGAGAGCTATATTGGGCTAAGGCTACTAGTGGTCATAGTGAGCCCAGTAAGGTCAGTGCTTTTCAGAAGCAAAAGGGCTCAGTATCAATTTCATATAAAGGCAGTGGTAAGAAGCTTTATCAGTTCAGGAGTCGTGATCAGTAGAGAGCTCCTATAGTATAGACATGTTCTCGTTGTAACAAGCCACATCATGCCAAGACTTGAGATTGTCGGGTGATTTGTTTCAAATGCAAGCAAGTGGGGCATACATCTATTGAGTGTGGATAGCCATGACCGGCGTAGAGAGTGAGAACTCAGGGCCATGTATTTGCCATAACTCACGAGGAGGCCCAAAAATCCTCAGAGCTGATACGAGGTAAAGTTTTTCTCAACGGATATGTGTTACAAGTATTGTTTGACTCGGGTGTAAGCCATTCTTTTATTGCCTATGAATGTGTGAAGCGTCTGGGATTGGCTGTGCATAAATTGCCTTTTGTTTTGATTGTGTCAACATCGATGGGTGTTAAGGCTATGACTATAAAAGCCTGTTTAAATTCTGTTGTAACCGTACGTTGAGGGTCATGAATTTGTGGTAGATATGATTTGTTTAATATCTGACTTAGGCTACTGTCAAAACGATGAGTTTTGGCTAGATTAAATTGACATTTTAAAATTTCATGGCACCAAACTGTAATTTCAGAAATTCAAACACCAAATTGCCAATTTTAAATTTAATCAAAATTTCCAAGGACTTTCAATTAAAAACAATTAAACCAATATCAAATCCTCTAAAAAATCAATGATTAAGAGTAATTATAATTATTTTGACAATTTTTCCCTTTTTATCCTAATTTAATGTATTTACTCTTAATATCTCTTTTTATCTTAAGAAAGGCATTTTAAGCTTAATTATCATGACAAAATCCTTGAATGAAATATGAAAATATATAATAAAGTAGGAATTTGTCAATGCACTTTATACTTTAGTGATTATATATTCACTCCGTCAGAGAGAATTTCATTACAAACTCAATATTCATTGTTGAGATTACTTAAGGTTGTGGAACCTTAGATTAGGAATTGGTTTACAATGTGTAAGTGGGAGGGTGTCTAGTGAAGGAACTTGCTGTATACTGAGATGTCAATAATCCATTAAATCTTGGAAGATATAGTGAAAATCGCAGAGGAACTCAGAGGATTGGATGTAGGTCAAAGTGATTGTGGCTGAACCAATATAACTCCTGATGTACATTACAGTGATATCTCTCCTAGCTCTTAACTACATTTTAAATTCTATCAATTTTATATTTACGGTTTGAATATTCCGTTTTCACCCAATTCACCCCTTCTTGGGTCAAACGCTTGCACTAACAATAAGTGGGATGATCAAAGGGATTGGTAAGTTTACAAAAGGATTGTATTTGCTCAAACAAGATAAGACATTTGGGAAATTATTTTTGTTGAATATGGCATGTAAAAGTAGTTCTATTAAGGGCACTCTTTGGTACAACAGGTTTTGATATGTACTATTAGATACTATGAAGTACTTGGCTGATGTACGAGCCTATTTGAGTAACTGTGATGTTTCTATTTTAGATAAAAATAAATGTGAAGTTTGTGTCCAAGCTAAACAATCAAAATTTTCTTTTCCTTAAAGCTCCTCCAAAAGTCAGTTCTGTTTTCAATTGTTACATATGGATGTTTGGGGTTCTTATAGGACACCAACATACCAAGGTTTTCGATATTTTCTAACTATAGTGGATGATTACTCATGAACTACTTGGATTTTCTTAATGCATTCTAAATTTGATTCTGCAAGATTCATGAAAACATTTATTACATATGCTGAAAACCAATTTTTTACCAAAATCAAAACAATTAGAATTGATAATGGAACCGAGTTTGTTAATAAAGAAGTTGAGGACTTTCTAGAAACAAAAGGAATAATTCATCAAAGGTCTTGTTCCTTTACACCTCAACAAAATAGGGTTGTGGAAAGAAAACATAGATATTATTGCTGTTTATAGGGCTATTATGTTTCAATCTAACTTGCCAATCAGGTTTTGGGGAGAAGTTGTTAGAGCCTCTGCATATTTGATTAACAAAACTCCCTCCAAGATGCTGGGATTTGAAACCCCTTATGACTTCCTATATAGTAAGCCTCCTAATCTCTCCAATTTGAAAGTCTTCGGTTGTCTTGCTTATGTGGTTAAATTAACCAATTCGAATAAATTACAATATAAGGCTAAACCTTGCATCTTCTTTGGAAATCCAACTGTTTAAAAGGGTTATTTATTAGATAACATCATATCATCCCTTATTGTTTCCAAACATGTTACCTTTCTCGAAAAACAAGTTTCCTTTTCAGGATACTGAAGTTTACACTTTAGGGGGATCCATTAAAAGGCACGTGGATCCCTTTATCCTAGACAGTGGGATTCCATCATTATATACACTAAAAAACTCAGGGGTCAGTAGCTCTCCTCAGAACAATGCTCCTATGTTAGATTCCCCATAAAATGGTGGTAATCATCAAGAACAAGTCCAAACAAAGTTACCCATAAGACCTACTAGAGAAAGAAGGGTTCCTATATGGACAAAGGACTATCACTGTGAGAAATTACCCTCAACTAGTATCAATACTAATATGTTGTTAGAATTTGATTTAATTAGTCATGCTGCTTTATTTGATTGTGTATCTCTCGATGACTTGTCTTCATCATACAAATCTTTTCTATCCAGCATAGATAAAGAAACTGAACCAGAATCTTATGAACAAGCTACAAGAGACCCTAGGTGGGTAAAAGCAATGCAAAATGAAATGATAGCTCTTGAAAAATAATGGAACTTGAAAAATAGTTGATCTACCTAAGGGAAAGAAACCAATAGGATGTAAGTGGGTGTTTAAAACTAAATATAAATCTAATGGTACACTAGATAAGTTTGAGGCCAGACTTGTCGCAAAAGGAAATAGTCAAAAGGAAGGTGCAGACTTTTATGAAACTTTTTCTCCTGTGGTTAAAATTGTCACTATTAGAATCATTCTTGCTTTAACTACTATGAATAATTGACCACTTTGTCAAATGGATGTACAAAATGCATTTTTACAGGGAGATCTACATGAGAAGCAAGGTGGTCTATATGACCATCCCTCAAGGAATCGAAAGAAGAGGTAAGAATGGTTATCAAGTTTGCAAGCTTGAGAAGTCCTTATATGGACTCAAACAGGCAGCAAGATCTATTTAACCTGAAAGCTTCAGAAGGAAAACTTCCATAAGGTTGTGAAACAATTCCTGCAAGATCAATTTAGAATAAAAGACCTTAGAACATTAAAATATTTCCTTGGTTTGGAAGTTTTAAGATCTGAACATGGGATACTCTTGAATTAAAGGAAATATGAGTAAGAACTTGTAGAACATGCAGAATTAGATGAAGCAGAGGTTGCACTGACACCTATGGAACAGAACTTAAGACTTACAGCAGATCAAACCAAGGATGATTACTTCCTCCAATAAAGAGCCCCTATAGGAGACTTGTTGGTATGTTACTTTACTTAACGTTAACTAGACCTGACATAGCTTATTTGGTGCAGGTATTGAGCCAATTTATGGAATGTCCCAAGGAGTCACATATGAAGGTAGCTATCAAATTGGTTAAATATCTCAAAGACACACATGGCCATGGCATATTTCTATCATCAACAAGTCTGATGGAATTGGAATGCTTCTGCGATTCAGACCATGCAGCTTGTCAAGACACTAGGAGGTATGTGACAAGTTTTCTGGTCAAATTAGTGGGATCCTTGATTTTTTGGAAGTCTAAGAAGTGGAACACAGTCTCAACTTCCTCAGCAGAAGCTGAGTACCGTGCATTGTCAAAAGCAACCTCAGAACTTTCACATATAGAATATAGAGCCACTCAAGGGTCACTGTGATAACAAAGCAGCTATTCATATTGCCATAAACTCCGTATTCCCCGAGCGCACGAAGCATATTGAAGTGGGTTGTCACTTCGCGCGTGAGAAATTAATGAGGGGAATGATTGTTTTTTGACAAGTGAAGTCTTCAGAAAACTTGGTAGACATTCTTACCAAAGCATAAGGAGGTCCTCAACATGAATATATCCTTAGCAAGCTAGGAACTTGTGAATATAGAGTTCCTAGCTTGAGGGAGAGTGTTGTAAATAGTCAGCTGTAAATAGATTATAAATATATGGATTATCATTCTAGGTTAATTTTTGTATATTTAGCTTTCAGGTACAATACTTAGTTATATTGGTTAGGGGACTATATATATGTGTAGATAGACCAGTTGTATGAATTAAATCAATTTTCTTATCAATAAGAATTATAATTTTACCATTTTCTTTTGGGCCTGTGCAAATTATCACAACCATAACTCATAATAGTCTTTTGAAAGAAGGAGGCAAGACTATACTTACCAAATCCCAACCCCCAAAACCGTGAAACATAGCCACTAGGTGTGATTTTTTGCCATTGAAACTCCAAACTCAATTATTGAAGCAAAGAAAATCAACATCACGATAAGAAGCTCAAAGAAACATGAAAGCAAACTGAGATCAACACAAAATACATACGTCGCCACCCCCGGCCAAAACCGGAGAGGGAGACGCCATGTAAAAAGCAAGCCCAAAGACAAGAGAAGAGCTCCCACCTCCCAAGAAGTTGAGAGGAGTGGGAGAAAAAATAGAGAAAGCACAAGTAATTAAGAAAATGAGAGTCATGGAAATACATGAATGAAAATTAGACAAACATTACGTGCAAGAGCGATGTCAATGACAAAAAACAAAAAGAAAATGACAATATCTATGAAGACCCAAAAAAATATAAAAATAGTTTGGAAACTTATATACGAAAAGGTTTACATACATTGTTAATTGTTGATCCATATAATCAATGTCAATATAAAATTAAAATTAAATGCAAGTTCACAACTTGTGAATCCATTATGCATGACGACGCATCTCATCAAATCTAAGGATTAAAAATCTGTGACTATCTTTTAATTGTTTTTCCAGGTTTTATTTTTCCAGTTTTCCACTGGCCGTCTTTAATTTCTTGTTATAACTTATAAGTATAATTATGAATTTTATCTTGAACATCTAAATAAAGTATAAATTAATTAAAGATATGCTATAGTTAAGGTTCGAAAAGATGGAATTATGAATTTATGCTCAAGAACGTCATTTAAAAAAATCGAGAGATTATTGACTTGTGTCTTTTGCTCTGAAAGCTAGAGAAATTGATTGGAAATTTTTTGATAAATTTCTATAGCCTTGAATAATCCTTTAAAATTCTAATCAGTTGAATAGAAAGAATAATCCTATCTTGTTGATCATATAAATAATATAATACTTCCAGCCTTCCAGGTATTCTAATATAAGTAACAAAAAATTGAAAAATTTTCATTATTAATTTATGGATCAACATGCCTAACAAAGAGTAATTGTGGATCATTTAGGGCTTATGAAATAAAGATAGAGTAGGTTTGAGCTGATCTAGAAACTTATCGACTAAATGGTTCTAATTAAGGTCATATTAATTGATTAACACGTTGTTTAGCCATCTATAGTTAATGAGAATTACAGTATTTAGGCCAGAAATATTATATCAAACTTTGAATATAATGGAAACGAGCTATATTGCAGGCTTATCACTAGGAAATTAAAGTAGGAATGACCACTTGTTAAGGTGAAGTGTATGTGGGGGAAAATCAGGGATTGTCCCATTATCCATTTATTATAAAATTTTGGGAAAATTGATATTTTTGTACTTAAAGATTTTCATTATTTGTATTCTAGTTCTTAAACTTTAACTTAGTACAACTCAATCTCTATCATTTTGATTCAGCTATAACTCAGTTTCCTCGATGCAACTCATTCCTTATATGATTTAACCATTTAAAATATTAGTTTCTATATTTTATAAAATAAAATTGTATATTTCATGAAATCTAGGTGCTAACGTTTTAAATGGTTAAAATTATAGGAATTGAATTACAGCTAGTTGAATCAAAATTTCGAAGCCAATGGCAAGTTGTTCCAATAACAGCGTCATGCGCCACGCTTGAGAATGAGGTCCCAGGGGTGAACTTATTTAAATTGACTAAAATAAAAAAATCAAAATTTTGAAAATAAATTTTTTACTGTTTTATTTTTAGTTACTTATTGTTATCAATTTTGTAATTAAAGCTAAACATGTTGTTTTATATATTACATGGAGTCTAAAAATAACTTGTACAGTTTATATATATATATAAGTTTATTGTAAATATTTAATTATTTATGGGTATATTGATTAATATACTTATGTGGAAATCTTGGTTAAAAGCAATAATATATTTAATAATAATGAAGAAAAAGAGATGAAAAGTAAAACAGGATTTATTATATGATCCGAATTCTTTTTTTATTGGGGGGCCTGAATTATATGATCCAAATTCAAACCACAGCCATGTGCTAGAAGTGGACATTTATATATTGGGGCGTCACATGCACGAGATTCCTTCATTGAAAAGGATAAGGAAGATTTGAGATGGTTGGGATGAAAAATGACAATCACTAATATTGAAATGAAAAATACATATAATTTAAATAAATTTTTTAATTTTTAAATTAGCCAAAAAAATTGACATTTAAACAAATCCCAATGGATTAAAATTTTATATTTATTTAAAATTTTTTATTAAATTTAATATTTACTATTTTTTGATTAACTCAATTTTTGAGATAAATATAATTAAATATGTCGAGAATGCGAGATTTATTAAAGTCATGATATTTCCTGAACACAATGGCACCGTATCCGAAGGGGTCGGGACAAGGTAGTGCCCCTCTGTTCCACGAATTTTTTGTTCCAGAAAAGGGGCAAAATGACATTTAATTTTGAAACGTTGTTATATTAAAAAAATAAGAAAATTAAATTTTTTTATTATAATATTTGAAACGCTGTTATATTATAAGAAAATAAAAACTCCATCAAAGTCTAATAAGAAAATTAATTCAGCTATGAAAAAATCATCAATTTATTATTGATTTATTATCTTCTCTAATACTCATAGTAATACCGTTAAATTTCAATTTATTTTTAAGTAACACTATTAATATAGTTAAGTAATGCCGTTTTATTTTCAATAAATAACTTATTGATGATTATTTCCTAATTTCTTTTTTTATATTATTTCATAATTGAATTTTGTTTTATCTCTATAAATTAAGGAGTTGTCATAATTTAAAATTATATACTTTTTTCGCAAAATATCATAATAAATACTAGGGGATTCAATTTGTATCCATTAATCGATAAATATAAGTGAGCAAAATAAATATAGGTTTACACAAGTGCTCAAACTTATAGCCAGCTTCATATAACCTAATTGAGATATCACATAGATATGAGCTTTTCTTTGCAATGGACGGGCACCTACACTTGTATAGTGATAAAACCCACGTGCAAAAAGTGCCATTCTTGAATCATGTATAGAGAACCTCAGCTCCTAAACTTTTAAAACTTTACAATGAACTACCAACATAGAGTTGGTTTAGCTATATAAGGCCTCGCTAGATCCTTCTGAGTCTTGAGCTAGACTCTCAAATGAAACATTTGTGTTGAAAGAGGCAACCACGAACCTTAAACCGGATACCGGATAATAATATAAAAAAAATTTACAATTAACTTCTAAACTCTTACATTTATAAAAATAATTTTCATACTTTTCTACACCACTTATTCACACATCTTAATAAAGTTTATATGTACATAAAAATAAATTTACGAGAATATATAATTGATAGTTGGAGTTATGTACGCTCATACTTGAAAGCTAAAAAATGTTTATTATTAAGTTTTAAATGTTAATGAGTTATTTGTATATGATTCAAAATTTTGGAAAATTTGGCGTGATTTAACCTCTAAAAATTTGTCATGTTTAGTCATGTATGTCCGTCACTAGTTGTGTCTTATCAAACCTATTATTAATTAATGACTAGTCTTAAAAAATATTGACTTCTCATCTTCATTATTAATGAACTCCATTTCTAACGATCAGAATCAAAACATAGAACGAACATGTATACATCCCTGATTTGATCTTCTTGTCATCATTTGAAAAGTATATGCATGTGTGCGTATATGTATATGTATTAAAAAAATAATTACTTTCTCATATTATTCTTTTTGCCCCATACACAAACAAACGTATATAAATATTAAATAATCATTATATATGCGTGGAAGGGTTGTGCTAGCTTCACGAATAATTTATATTTCAGTTCTAAATATGTAATTATGTTAAAATTTCATTGGGCAAGATTATCATAGCCTTATAATTTTACCTGACTTGATTTAAACTAGTTAGAATATAATAGTAATTATTTTTTAATTTTATGTAAAGTGGCTTAGGGTTTAGGTTTTAGGGATAATACTATGTAACCAACAAACTATTGATTAAGATGATAAGCGGCATCACCCCTATAAGGAGAACACAAATAATTTGAATTCTGAGAAGAATACTTGTTGAAAGAGGTAAAAGCCTTTTGCATTCTAAATATCAAAAGGGACTAGTCTCATGTTCAAAGTGGTTTGGGAATATCTTGATCAAATAAAAAGAATACTATGTAATGACAAGGACAAAAACTACGAAATTGTGACATGTTGTGTCAGTATTTAATATGAAGCCGGCAAGATATCACATGCACATCCTTGTATGCTTATCGATCCCTTACTTGGCACTGGTGACCCGTGAACCTGTTTGATTTTGTCAATAGATTTTATTTCATTGTATATTTTAATAATATATGTCGTTAGTGTTTGTTTGACAACTATTTTTAATGCTCATTGAAAGGCTATGAGGGACTTTCATTTTTATTACGAAAAATGTCTTCAATTTTGTTTTAAATTAATTTTTTACCTGAATTGTTTTAAATTAATATAACTTTGAAAAACTTTATTTTCTTATGTGAGTTTATAGTGCGTTCATGATTTTACTTTCATGACGCATACTTTGAAAAACAATATTGTTTGCTTATTTTATTATTCTTATTATTATTATTATTATTATTATTATTATTATTATTATTATTATTATTATTATTATTATTATTAGTTATATGTATCAAGAAGCTGTTTAATATTATTTACATTTCATATTAATAGTAAGCTTGATGGTGAATACCTCATGATTTGATTTACCTTTTTAAGAACACGGGATCAATATCTAGTTTGAAATTTCCTAACATTCATCATAAAACGTTAATTTATTCTTAAAATGTCAAGAAATATGTATTGTTTTCACAAAAATTGCTTTGCCCTTTGCCAAGGAGTAGTAATGAAAATTCCCGTTTTATTTTGAAGACAAAATAAAATCTTGTTTTATTTGATAAATCACTGTGCTCACATTTCTCAACCAAGATAATATCGAAGGTGAGGGTGTTAGGATCAAGTAGTTAAAGATTCCATCATATTAACATACATAGGCTGTAGGTCGTAATGGTTCCTTTATATTTACATTTTTTTATCCCCATATTAATCAATAAAAATACTTTATTGATGATTATTTTCTAATTTATTTTTTTTATTGTTTTAAAATAAAGATTCCATCGAGGAATATGTATTGTTTTAACATTTTTTTATCCCCATATTAATCAATAAAAATAATTTATGGTCATAATGGGAAAAACCATAGACAAGGCAAAAAGAGTACAGCGTGTATCAACTCCCCCACTTGACAACATCAGTTGATATCTCTGAGTCTGCGAAGTCCAATGCCACAAACGAGATTTTCAAATGTTGTACTAGGAAGTGACTTGGTAAAAAAAGCTGCTAGATTTTCATTGGAATGGATTGGTTGGATATCAATTTCACCTCCCATTTGAAGGTCATGAGTGAAAAAGAATTTTGGTGAAATATATTTTGTTCTATCTCCCTTAATGTACCCTTCCTTTAGTTGGGAAATATTCGTGCAGTATTATCCTCATATATAATTGTTGAGGTCATTTTACTAGGAGATTTACCACCAGTGGTTCTTATTTGACATATTATTGATCTTAACCATACACATTCTTGACTCTCTTCATGCAATTCTAGAATTTCTTCATTATTAGATGATGTGGCTGATATAGTTTATTTCATAGATCTCCATGAAATGGTTATGCCACTACTTGTGAATAAATACCTTGTTAGTGATTTACTGTCATGTCGGTCAGAAAAAAAAACTAGCATTTACATAGCCAAAAAAATTCATGCTTGGGTACATTTGAGTACAATAACCCCATATCCATTGTACCTCTAAGATAATGAAGAACGTGTTTAACTCCACTCCAATGTCTTCGTGTTGGTGAAGAACCATCTCTTGCTAATAAGTTGACAGCAAATGATATGTCGGGTCGAGTGTGATTAGCAAGATACATTAGTGCTTCAATTGAACTAAGATATGGTACTTTTGGGCCAATTAGTTCTCCATCACCTTCTTCGCTAATTTCTAGAGGTCCAAAAAAGTCCTTATCAATTTCCAAAGATCTTACTACCATCAAAGTACGTAGTGGATATGATTTATCCATGTAAAAATGCTTTAGGACTTTTCTTGTGTAAGTTTCTTGATATACAAAGATTCCATTTTTCAAATACTCAATTTGCAATCCAAGGCAACATTTTGTTCTTCCTAAGTCCTTCATTTCAAATTCTTTTTTCAAGCAATTAATTGCCTTTTCAAGCTCTTTGGGACTCCTAATGATATTTCTATCATCAACATAAACGGCAATTATAGCAAACTCATTTTCAGATCTTTTTGTAAAGATGCATGGGCATATTGGATCATTTTTATATCCTTCCTTTAATAGATATTCACTAAGTCGATTATACCACATACATTTATATTGCTTTAATCCATACAAGGACTTATTTAACTTTATCGAGTTTCATATTACATCAATCCATATATTGCTAATCACACTCAACCCTAAAGGCTCAAGATCCTCATTATTATTTATTACATCAAGCGCTATATTGTAGGCAAAAATATCGTCATTGTTGGCTTCATTTTGATCCCATCTTATTCCATTCATAACATAATTTATTGAGATCTCATTATTTTCACGTATGTAAGGTACTTGAGTATCTTTTGGAATTAGGACATTGGTGTTGTCCAATGGCTCTTCTGGAGCAACTAATATTTCTTGATTATCCTCAACTTGACCATCTATACTTTTATTCCCTTTTTTTTTTTTGTTGAGGAATTTTATCTTTGGAACCGATGGGCTTGGCACACTTCATGTGTGCTTTAGATTCATCTACAATAGGTTGTCCAACAGGGAACATCTATTTTGATAGGAGCATTAGCAACTGGGGCATTTGATTTTATTACTTTCTTTGGGTCAGTAAATCAGTCAGGCAATTGATTAGCCAAACTTTGTAAATGAACTATCTTTTGAAATTCTAGTTCACATTCTTTTGTACGAGGATTAAGGTGAGATAAAGATAATTCATTCCAACTATTCTTTTTCCCAACTGCTTTTTTTCTCCCCCTAATGTTGCAAAAGATAATTCATCCAAATGATAATCGGCAAATTGAATAGTAAACAGATCTCCGATAGATAGTTCTAGATATTTTATTATCAAAGGAGATTCATACCCAACATATATTCCCATCATTCTTTGAGGACCTATCTCGGTACGTTGTGGTGGAGTAATTGGAGTACATACAAAAATCCTTAGATGGGAAATATTAGGTTCCTGACCAAAAACCATTTGTAAAGGGAAGACTTTTAAATAACTTGATGGCATGATACGAATCAATGTTGCTGCGTGCAAAATTGCGTGTCCCCAAGCAAAAATTGGGAGATTTGATCTCATAAGTAATGGTCTTGCAATTAATTGTAAATGTTTAATTAATGATTCTGCAAGTTCATTTTGTGTATGAACATGAGCTACAGGATTTTCAATGTCAATTCCAAGGGACATGCAATATTCATTAAACATTTGTAAAGTAAATTCACCAGCATTACCAAAACATATCTTCTTGATAGGATAATCAGGGTATGAGCTCTTAATCTAATCAATTGAGCAAGTAATCTTGCAAATGCCAGGTTGTGAAAAGATAATAGGCAAACATGTGACCATTTAGTTGATACATCAATTAAAACCATATAGTGCCTAAATGGCCCGCATGGTAGGTGTATCAGACCACATATATCTCCCTTAGAACATGCAGCACATGAGAGATCATGGGATTGGGGTATTTGTTTTCACTTCAAGGTATGTCCACATGAATTATCAATTATTTGTCTCATCATGATTGATCTGAGATGGCCTAACCGGTCATGCAAAACATTAAATTCATTATTAAACTTCTGGTTTACATTGGCGAATTGCGAGTTTGCATTGGTAACTTCTGATCTGCTTTGGTGAACTTTTGGTTTTCAATAGCATGTGTTTCAATTGTGCTTACAAAATGTATAATACAAGCCAAAAGAAAAGGCAGGAAAACTTTCTAATATGCATTTTCTATTAGAAACTATATTTGTGATAGGAAGACATTCATAATTATTTTTAGTTATTGTTTCTATATGATATCTATTTATGCAAATATCTTTGAAACTCAACAAGTTTCTTTTAGACTTGGTAGAATAAAATGCATTATCAATGCATAATTTTGTTCCTTCAGGTAACAAAATATTAGCTCTTCTAGAGACTTCAGTCATATTTATACTTCCTGATATAGTCTAAACGTTAGCTTCTCACATCTCTAAAGAAGAAAGATATTTATCGTTTTTAAGTATGGTAGGTTGTTGCAATATCAACGAGACACAAATCTTTATGATTGGCATCACTAAGAGTAATTCTTCATTAAAAGGAGCATGTAAAAAGAAAGGAAAAAAATAATTAATGAATTGGAAATACTCATTATTTCATTGGAATTATAAAAGCTTTACAAGTAGTGAAAAAAAGGGAAAACACATGAAAACTAGAAGTTCAAATTGGACAGAGGTACTGTATTTTTGGACACTTCCATCACCAATTAGGTGATCAATTTTTCCACTAGGATTAGCAGAGAAATAAGCAACATCCAACAGCACAACATCCATGTTGCCATACTTAGGATCATCTTCCTCATCAACAAAATTTGTTTCAATCTTTGACACTTTACCTTTATTTTGCTTTTATGTTTGAGCGATTCTTGGTGTACGACAAGTACATGACCAATAACCCTTGCCACCACGGCGGTAACACAAATTTTCTACTTGACTATTGTTCCCACTAGTTCCGCTTCTGTGATTCTTATAATGTCTTTCAAACTTTGAGTGGAAATTTAAACCACGGCCACGGCTACTCCCATATCCATGTCCACGACCACGAGGGGATTCATTTGCTACTGCATACACTTCTAGGAATGGAGTTGAGCATGTTAGAAGATATTCATGGTTCTTTAATAAAAGTACATTGTTTTGCTTAGCCACAAGGACACAAGAAATTAGTTCAAAATATTTCTTGAACCCGTTTTCATGATATTGTTGCAACAGGAGCATATTAGATGCAAGGAATGTGGAGAATGTTTTCTCTAGCATATATTCATCGATGGCTTTTTCTCCACATAATTTTAGTTGGGAACTAATCCTAAATATTGTTGAGTTATACTCACTCACAGATTTAAAATCTTGTAATCATAAATGCATCCAATCATAACAAGCTTTTAGAAGGATAACAGTGTTTTGGTGGTCATACCTATCTTTCAACTTATTTAAAAAAACAATTGGGTCTTTTATAGTCAAGTATTCAATTTTTAATTCTTCATGTAGATGATAGTGTAAAAAGATCATGGCTTTGGCTTTATCCTGGTTGGATGTTTTATTTCCTTCCTTGAATGTCTCTTCTAGACTATTGTCATGCAAGTGGATTTCCACATCCAGTATCCAAGACAAGTAGTTTTTCCGTAATGTCGAGAGCCACAAACTCAAGTTTTGCAAGGTTCAACATAGTTCAGGCTAATACAATAAAAGGAAATTCTTAAAATATGAAATGGAAAAAATGTAATATAATAATACAAACGATAGTAACAAGAAATTTATAAAGACAAGAAATAATTCATAAAGTAAAATTTTACAACAAAATTAAAACTTTATGGCTTTGGGCCATTTAGTACTCATGGGTTTAGGTTAATTAATCTCAAGGTGAGAAATTAAAATTATATGACTTATGGCCATTTAATCTAAAAAAATTAGATTATGGCTTCGGGCCATTTAATCAAAAAATCAAAATTATATGTCCTAGCCTTTTAATAAAATAAAAGTTATATAGCTTCTGGCTATATAATTTCAAAAGAGGAAATAAAAATTATATGGCTTTTGGTCATTGAATAATATAGATAATGGTTGAGATGGGTTATATCTTTTCACTTCCCAAGCTCATATAGACATAAACAGTACCTTTTCAAAGCAACACCAAGCTTGTGGATGATAAACCACTCTTTTTTTTTGGTTCAGACATCAATCCAGTACAATCCGAAGAAAGATTGAGAAGGGATTGGATCGGAGAGTACGTTAAGGATTGGAGGTTGGATAGGGAGGAAGAGACGATGGGACTTTGCCAAAGAAACAGTTGTTAGAGAGGTCAAGATGGTGAGCTGGAAAATAAGAGGGTAAGCAACTAGAGTTTTTCGGCAGAGTGAGTAATGAGAAAAGGTGAGGCCACTGAGTAGGAAAAAAAATTTTCCACGTGCAACTGAGTTGGAATCTATTTTTACTCACATAGGATGACTCACCACTTGATAAGGATGAAAATATAAAAAATTAAAAGATAAGGGACTGAGTCCTAAGCAAGTCAAAAAGTTCAGAGACTGAGTTATAGGTGAGTTAAAAGTTCAGGGACTGAGTCATACAGTGGCATAATTGAGGGACTCAGTTATAAGTGAGTTAACGATTGAAAAACTAAAAGATTAATTTTTCCTTTATTTTATTATCAGAGAAAGGGCATATCAAGTCATCGAAATTTAACTATTCTTGTTTGGTAGTACGATGCAATGGTAATGCAGTGCAATATTAAGTATAAGGCTAGTGTTTGGTTTGATTTTTAAGTAAGGTGCAATGAGTTAATATTTTAACAATTATTTAAAATTAATATATTACACAAAATCTATTTTACCCTTAATATAATCTTTGTAGAAAAAGAGTTAAGAGCCATCACGCTGCCTCATCATAACTGTCACGCTATCTTGCCGAGGATCGTCTAATGGCACTGGTTTGTGGTGGTGTTGGATGATAACAATGCAGTGATGATGGTGATGGCTGGCTGGTGGATATAGTGACAACGTTGGAGGAGGAGGTGTGGCGGCGACGACGAGGGGTGGCAGCGATGGTGGTGGTGGAGAAGGAGGATATATATAGTAATGGTGGCGGCAATGGAGGAGGAGGAGGAGGAGGAGGAGGAAGTCGTGGTGGCGAGCAGCGGCAATTTTGGAGGTGGCGGCAGGTGGCGATAGGCGAAAGAGGAGGTGGTGATGGCGGTGGTGGGCGGGGGTGGCGGCGGTGGAGGTCGTGGTAGTGGCAGTTGTGGCATGATGTGGTAAGTGAAATAAGATAAGTGAAACAAAGGCACGAGAAACTAAAGGGTAAATTGGACTTTTTTAATCATGCAATGGGATGGTAATGAGGATTCATAAGGGGAGGTATGAATGGGGATTACTAATTTTTTGGTAATCATCGTTGCCATGGTAAACCTTATTACCATGCTAAAGAGTAACCAAACACTCTTCTCTTGGAAATGAAATCATTATTACCATTGCAGGCATGCAATAGGGTTGAACCAAACAGGCTTTGAATTAGTTTGAGCGATTATGTAAATTATTTAATTTTATAATTTTGAACAATTTTTTCTAAAACATTTATATATTTATTAAAATAATTAATCAAAGTTTCAATCAAATTTTTTATATGTACATTAATTAAATAATTAAAATTATATATGTCTCAATTTGATAAAAATTCAAAAAAAATATTTGAAAAGGAAACAAAATAAAAGTAAGGAGGAAAAAAAGTCTTAAATTATTCATAATAAATTTATTTAAAATACAGAAAGGTATGTTAGCAAATAAAAAATTATTTTAATAAAAAAATTTAACTGAAAAAACATTTAGAATATTCTTAACAATGTTAACAATTTGGTTTTAAGTGTATATTTTCAAAATAGAGGGGAGACCAGTGTAATTATGATAATATGTAAGGAAGGTTAGAGTATTCTACTCATATATATGTAAGTGTTTAATCCTTTAAATCTATGTTGTTACTTTAAATATCAAAAAATGCTAGCACCCTATTATTCTAAAAACTTTTGTAAGATTAAAGAATCAAAAAGTGTCCTTTTGATCAGCACGAACTGTGGTAAGGATCATCCCTAAGCGGAACTCTACAATGAAATTAAAAGTTGATGCGTCGATAGAGTGATGTTGCAAAGATGTAAATGGTCAAAAAGGCGTTGAGTATCTCAGAAGCTATTTGGGAGAAAGGAATTTCTCCATTAATCTCTCTCTATTTTCTCTCCATTTAATGTCTCCACTATCAGATCAAGTTTTAATGGTTAAGATTTAATACTATATAAAAAATATTGTTACAACATTAAATATAATAAAAATCTACCATGGTAAATAGAATAAATCTTAACTATTAAAGCTTGATCTAATAATGGAGATATTCAATAGAGAAAGAGATCAATGGAAACAATTTGTTTCAATAGTTGGGATTTAATATTATAGAAAAATATTATCATAATATTAAATAGTATTAAATCTCAACCATTGAAATTTGAGCTAATGGTGGAGACATTCAATGAAGAAGAAATGGAGAGAGATCAATACAGACATTCCATTGGCTAATTTCTTCGACTCGCCTGCTAGCTTTTTGTTTGGTATCCAGGCTTTAGATATGCTAGTCACAAGTGCTTGTATTCTTGTATATAAAAAAAATTTACTTTTACCTATTTTATATGTACTAGGGTAATCTCTATTAAAAGACAGGGAAAAAGACAAAAAAACCATTTAAACTTCAAAATCTTAAATTAGTTTTATTGTTTATAAGAGTATAGGTATTAACTACAAGAATATAGGTACTGACAACTCATTTTAGAAGAAAATAAATAATTTGGGATTTTGAATATTTTCTTGTCTTTTCCTTAAAAGATACTTTTAGTATATGATTTTACCTCTCATGCATTTTTTATTATAATTTGCAAGTAATGAAGGTTTATAATGAAGTTTATTCCTAAATATAAAAAAATAGCACTAAATATTTCTATATATGAAATTACATAGATAAACAAAAATTGTAGACAAATATTAGGTAAAATCCCAATTAAACCCCTTGAAATACTCAAAACCTAAATCAGGCTTACAACTTCAACAAATCCCCAACAAGGCTTAATGGTCTTATTAGAGATTTCCTAATATTGTTAAATAATATCCCTCTGTACTGAGAGAAAAACTTGCAGAGACTCGTCTAGAGAAATTTAGGCTGATTATTGATCGTACTACTACACTTGAGGGAATCAACGCTTTTAGAATCAATCTCTCCTACTCAAAGATTCCTACTGTCAAAACATGGTGAGAGCCCTCAATCTACGGCAGGTCATGGAGATTGGAGAAACAAAATCGCATCTACAGAAAGGAAGATAAGTATAGTGAAGAGAGGTCCAGAGATATGTTTGTTATTGGTCATGTTGAACTTTGGGTCCAAGTCCGCCCTTGTTGGGCCGGACTATTTGATTAAGAACATAAGTGGCCTTATTAAATAAGAAATCAACTAGCATTGATTCTGGCAGCAATAATTGTGGCTTGGTAAATAAGTCGGTCATTTATTGTGGGATTGTAAATTAAGGAAAAAATCACCATAATTAGGAAATTGATTGAGAATCAAACAATTTAATTACCGTCTTGGAGAGCAAGAAAGGACACATACATGTCCTATTCTAGTGGTCACTCTAATCACTATAAATAGGGTGTTTCTCTTCAATTGCAAAACATCCCTGCCATTAAGCTTTTTGGCAAACCCTTCTTATCTACCATCTTACTTGTTCTAGTGCACTGCTGTGCAAATCCATATTAGGCTCTTGTAGTCTAATACTTACGTGGGCTCTCAAACCTTGATCCGACTCTACCCGGTACGTGTTCTTACTCTATGTCTAGTCCCTTTATTCCATCATTGGTATCAGAGCTTACCTGATCTTATGGCTATATGCTATGTGTGTTCTGCCATTTTTTTTCATATTAATATACGTATATGAATAAAATAAAAAATTATCGCCTGGCTTCTCTGTTTTTTTTCCTCACTACACATGTTCATATTATTTTTTTCTTATTCTTCCGCTACTACTCTATATATGCATGATCTCAATGTTATTGTTGAAGCATGCATATGAATATATGAACCTGTGCCTTTCTTTCTTTGTCTCTTTCTCCTCTGCAACAATTTTTTTTGGTTATTTCCTGTTTTTGATTCACATGTACTCACATGATCATGCACTGCGTTTTCACTTGTATTCATAAGCATGATATTATTCCTTGAAGCATGTTTTTAGTTCTCAAAAATCAAAATTGGAATATGGTTTTTCTCTCTTTTCGTTTTCGCTGTCAATGTCGTTATGATTCTGGAATCTATGTGAATCCGAAAAACCACAACTTGAACATATAACTAAGTGCATTAGATCATAAAACGTAAGAAGAAAAAGAAGGATAGTGTTTTCTGTGTGAATCCGACGGTCATCGACAAGCTTCAAGAATTGGGTCTTCCAAAACGTGAGCCTCTTTATGAAAAGAGGTGATGAACGTGAAGTACTCGTAGAGATGGTTCCAACGGCACCGGAATCGCTTGAAACAGAGGTCGGACGAGGGAGAAAAAGGGGAAAGAAAATGGCGAGTCGTGACAGACCTACCTGAGCTCTGGCCGGGTCAACATGACCCAGCCGGAGGTTGAAGAAAGGGGAGGGGGCCAAAACTACGTCGTTTTGGCCAGAACCCCGGAACGAGTCATTTCACTAAGTAAAACGACGACATTCGGCACTGGCCGAAATGACGTTGTTTCGACCAGTAGGGGTGCTGCGTTTAAACTAAATGAAACGTAGGGTTTCGGGTCAGGTGACCCGAAACCCGATTCAAAAGATAGTGGGCCGGTTCAACCAACCTGAACCTGCCCAACCTGATTTCAAAAAAAAATTTAATTTTTTTGTGTGGCAGTGTGCCACTGTGGTGCATGGGGCCCACCCCCAAGCCATGTGGGCCAATCAAGGACAACATCAGATTTATTGCACCGAGACAAGTCCACTGTTTTTGACACCATGTCAAAATCAGGTCCATAAGGGGGCGCGTAAGAGACACGCGCTACCACCCGAGAGTGGAACTTGCTAATTTCCTATATTTAAATGAATTTTTTCACCCAGCAACCTTTAGGGGGCCCGTGGGGGCTCGTTTAGGCGTATTTTTGGGATGTTTTTAGCCCTAAAAATTTGTAAACTCATGATCTTCAAATGGGCATGTTGTTTGTCTATTTTTGGAAATTATTCAGAATATTTTATATATGTTTTTGTGTGTTTTTGACCCTAAACAATTTAAAATAAATTCTAAAAATTTTTTTTCTTGTGAAGAACAATCATTTGTCAGATATGGCAGGTTTTGAGACTGACCATTCCTTTGATGGGACCCCCAGAATATTCTCCCACTTTTGATGATGAAATAGAGGTAAAGACCTCAAGTAGAGTTAGGAACACCAATAAGAAGCGTCCCCCTTTATCACTACAAGACTCCAACACACCTGACAAGGTGAAGCAAGAAGAGAAAGCAAAGTTCATATTCGATGAGTTCAAAGAGGAAGAGGTCGATAGACCAAGAACTAGTGTTCAATCAAATCTCTTGCTGAAAAAGATGCTGATAAATATGTTCAAGTCAAGAGCGTCTATGGGGTCATTTGTTGATATGGTAGACAAGTCACTAATTGCCAGTGACGTTATGTTCTATGTAAGGGCTATGCTGGAATACCATGAGCAATCAATAAAGAGGGGTCATCTCTATGGCCTAGGATTTTGGAAATACATTTTCAAGAGAGGCTTAAACAATATAGATATAGGAGCTCATAGAGCTAAGGCTAGGAGAACCTTTCTTGATTTTGGCTTTGATGTACCCCGGTATTAAAACTTGAATATCCATGTTATAGTTTGCTTGTTTTTGAATTTTGTTTTCATTGCAACTTATATGAACCTTTTATGGATTATTCCTTAATGAATAAATTATTTTTTGGAATTATTTATTCTACTTGCATATGATGCTTTATTTTAGTGGGAGCATTTTTTTTTGGAATTGTATTTTCTTGAGAAAATCAATTATGGGGATACGTTTGAATAAGAATAGAAATTAAGAAAATGAGCGGTAAACTAGAATGAGTAGGATGGGGGTCAACCTAGTTGATTCCTAAACACGAAGCTAGCAAACTCTTATTTTATTAATTTCTCCTCTTGCTTAAATGAGAGATAGTATCTCAAGATGAAATTGCATACCTAATGAAAATGCATGTCTATGTGACAAAAAAATGGCTCAAATGACAAGCAAGACTTTTGTTGCTGATCTTATTAGAGGAGACAAGCTGTATGGTGAGCACTTCGGCATGTGACGCCGTAAGATCTCATATGTCTTGGAGGAACAAGATGTCATGGACGTCTTGACCAATGTGCTTCAGCAACCCGATACTTGTGGCAATAACCGATGATGTGATATGTCAATTTGAGGGACATGTTACTACCTCTACCATGTAGACAACACTAAAAGAGGAGTTTGATGGTACTTCTAATGCGAGACTAAGGAGAATCACCGTTAAGCTTGACAATTATAAGCTGGGTCCAAACACTACCATAAGACAGCATTTGAGGAAAATGAAGAATATGATAAGGGAACTTATCGAGTCATAAGGAACCCTTTTTGAAGCATAGCAAGTGCAAGGTTTTGTGAGTTCACTCCCTGCAAGTTAAGATCACATGAAACACACTATAACTCACAACAACACCATCAAGACTTTTACTGACTTTACTCGTCACATCTAATTGGAGGATGACCATATGTATGGTGCAAAGACCAATGGTCAAGCACTCTTAACTGAAGAAAAAGGAGCTTCATCCCAGAAGCTTAAGCCCAATAAAGGCAAGGGACCCCAAAAGAAGAAGGGGAACCCAAGGGCAAAGAAGGATAAGAATGCCTTCAAGAAGAACAAGAAACCAGCAAAGAAGCGAGACCTTTCCAAGGTCAAGTGCTACTCTTGCAAAAAGAAAGGTCAATTTGCAAAAGATTGCCCTGAGAAGAACAAGGTTATATGTGATTACCCTTCTCATTTTTCTTTTGTTTCTAATACTGCCTTTATAGCTGAGGCTAATCTTGTGTGGGTTGTATACTCAGGGACCACAGACATGTGAGCAGAGATCATGGGAACTTCATAGAGTTTTACAGGTTACCAACTAGAAGCAGATGGCTTTACGTTGGGAACAATGCGATGGTAGAAGTCAAAGGGATCGGCACCTATAAAATGACTTTATAAGGCGGGTGAACCCTAATTTTGCAAGATGTCCTCTACGCTCCGGAGATTCGACAAAACCTTGTATCTGTTATTTCTTTAGTTAAATTCAGTTTTAATGTTAACTTTCATGATCAAGTTGTTGACATTTCAAATGGGACCGATTATTTCAGATTTGGTTGTATTTCGGATAGTTTCTTTTTTTAATGAATTATGATTTTAATTCTAGTCATTGCTATGCGATTTCATCTGATGATAATTACGATACATGGCACGCCAGATTAGGACACATTAGTCAAGAACGTATGTCCAAACTAGTAAATGAAGGATTGCTAGGAGAAGTATTGAAAAAGGAAATGTCTCTATGTGAGCAATGCCTTGCTGGCAAAAGCACAAGGAAACCCTCCAAAAAGGCAATTAGAGTAAAACATCCTCTTAAACTGGTATACTCGGATATCTGCAGACCTATGAGTGTGAGGGCACGACATGGAGCGTGGTACTTCATTACATTTATCGATGATTTTTCGTGATATGGGTATGTATACTTGATCTCTCACAAGTCTAAAGCTTTAGAATGCTTTAAGAAGTACCTTAATCTAGTTGAAAATCAAGTAAACTGCAAGGTTACAGCCTTAAGAACTAATAGAGGTCGAGAGTATCTCTTAGAACAGTTCAAAATAGTCTGTAATGAAAAAGGAATTGTCAGACAACTAACCATCCCTGGCACTCCTCAATAAAATGGGGTGGCCGAGAGAAGGAATAGAACTCTTCTCAATATAGTTAAGTCAATGATGTCACAAGCTGAACTACCAATTTCATCTTGGGCTGACGCATTGTTGACTATAATATTCATACTTAACCGATTGCCTTCCAAATCAGTTACTTCTATGCCTTATGAGCTATGGACAGGACGTAAGCCAGATCTAAGTGTCTAACAACCATGGGGATCGGCAGCCTATATACACAACTCATCTCACAAACATGGAAAGCTGGGACCTAAAGGCAAGAAATGTATCTTTATAAGATACTCCGAGCAATCAAAAGGATATGTCTTTATTAGTGAAAATGACGACAGCTCAATGACTGAGGAAGAGTCAAGAGATGCAGTGTTCCTAGAAGTAGATTATCCTAGCAGAGGAAGCCTTAACCAAACTGAAACTTTATATGAGAGTGAGGAAGTTGAAGGCACTCCTCAAATCACTAACCCGAGTGGGAGAAATGAGTCATTTTCACAACATGGAAATGATGATCAATCACAGGAAGAGAATCCTGAAGATCTCCCACCTCGTAGAAGCCAAAGGGATAGGATCCCTAGAAGACGCTTCTCTATTTAAGGCGAAGTACTCATTGTCAATCCAGAAGACAATGAGGAAGATCCAAAAAGCGTTAAAGAAGAGCTAACTAAACCTACTAAGGAAAAATAGCAAAAGGTCCTAGAAGAGGAAATGAATTCCATAAAAGCTAACCAAGTTTAGGAATTGGTTGACCTGCCATTAGGCCGAAAGGCAATTGGGAACAAATAGGTTCTCAAATATAAATGAAAGGCAGATAGATCAATGGATAAACCCAAAGCACGCTTGGTGGCTAAGGGGTATACCTAGTGAGAAGGGATAGATTATGAAGATACCTTCTCACCAGTGGTGTGTTTTAACTCAATAAGACTCATACTCGCCATAGTGGCAAGCATGGATTTGGGGTTACAACAAATGGTTGTAAAAACTGCATTCCTTAATGGAAAACTAGATGAAGAGATATATATGGAGCAGCCTGAGGTCTTCATAGAAAAGGAAAGTGAACAAAAGGTTTGCAAACTCCTAAGGTCCATCGACAGACTGAAACAATAATCTAGACAGTGGTATCTAGGATTTGAAGAGGTAGTAACCTCATTCAACTTCGAGATGATCGAAGAAAACCACTATGTCTACATAAAGCAGTTTGGAGATGATTTTGTGATCTTGTCTCTTTATGTAGATGATATACTCCTGGCTGGAACGAGTCATAAGGTAGTTAAAACAATCAAGGATCAGTTATCCTTGAACTTTGAAATGAAAGACATGGACAAAGAAAAATATATCTTGGGAGTCAAGATAAAGAGGAATCATTCAAAAAGATTGCTATCCTTGTCATAAAAGACATACATAACAAAGATCTTAGAACGATTCAATATGAGAGACTGCAAGCCTATAGATACCCCTATGGTCAAAGGACAACACCTCAGCACGGACATGTGTCACATAGAAGAATCTGAAATAAAGCGCATGAAAAGAGACCCATACTCGAGTGTAGTTGGAAGCTTGATGCACGCTATGCTCTGTACTAGACCAGACATATGCTTTGCGGTCGGACTTGTGAGCTGTTTTCAATCCAACCCTAGAATCAAGCATTGGGAACTGTGAAGAGAATCATAAGGTACCTGAAGGGAACCATAGATTTTGAGCTATGTTACTAAAGTAGAGATATGCATCTAGTAGGATACTCTGACGCTGATAGGGCGAGAGATATAGATAAACAACACTCCACCTCAGGGTACACGTACCTCTTAAATAATAGAGCAATATCTGGGAGCAGCAAGAAATAGGCCTGTGTGGCTCTATCATCTATGGAATCTAAATACATGGCCTGTTCTGTCATTGTTCAAGAAGGTGTATGGCTTAAGAGATTTCTAGAATGTCTAGGAATGAAAGGTAGAAATGAGGGTCCTATTCTGATACATTGCGATAGTCAAGCCGCAATAGCCTATGCTAAGGACCCTAAGGACCACAGTAGGACAAGGCACATAGATATTAAATATCATTTTGTAAGAGACATGATAACTAAGAAACAAGTAACCGTTCAATACCTTTCCACTCATAAGATGTTAGCTGTAGCGCCCGGAATTTTGAAAAACATGGAGCCGCCACCAAAATTATAGAAGAAGGATGATTTTGGAAACCTTTTTTAAAAATGGAAACTGGTCTACAAAAACCATTTAGGGTTCGGGAGTCGATTGTGTGTGGGGAAGGTGTTAGGCACCCCACAACACCCATTCATGAGAATGGTTACCCTAAGTTAATTATTTAAAAATAGTATGGCCTTTAATTTAATTATAATTACCCAAATAAAAAAGGAGAATACTTACAAAAATAAATGAAATGAAAACTAAAGAAGAAGAAAAAAAACACTTATTTACAATAAGGAAAAAAATATATTTATTTAAAAAAAAGACATTTATTTACAACAAGAAAATAAGAAAAAATAATATATTTATTTACAAAATTGGACTTGACCTAGGATGAAAACCTAGGGTCTACGTACCCTTTAGAGGGATCAAAGCCCACGTAGTTCGAGGGGGTAGAAAAGCGTGTCACTTGGTTGGTGATTTTTAGAAAAATGTTTATTTAATTTATTTGAGAAAAATAAGTTTTTTATTTGGTTTGTATTTTTTATTTTTTTTAAAAACGTTTTTTTTATTTATGAAAGAACTTCTTTTATTTTTCATGAAAGAAAGTTTTTCCATTTTATTTTCATTTATAAAAATGTGTTAAAATATTTTTTTTTTTTTTTGAAAGAGGACCTAAGAAAGGAATAAAGAAAAAAGAAGAAAAAGTAACACAAGTTAAACAAAAAGGAAGTCAAAGGTGAGGAGATTTATGCGTACCTTTTTCCTTTTGAACCCCGCTACAACAAGAGATAGGGTGATAGAACAACATAATAAACGAGAGGCAAGTACAATCACATCATCTATATTTATCAAGCATGACGCCTAGTATCATAAGAAGATAAGGCAGTACATACCTCTTGATCCCGAATGCAACAAATCCAACAATGTCATGTAAAACAATTCAATGGGACAATGTAAACCCACGTAATTCTTTTAATGCATCATCCTAGCAGACCATACAAGCAATTAAGTGATGAAGCAAAATAGCAATGGGATGGATGCAGAAAATATGATTTACGCCCTCAGCACTGCACATTGAAGTCGAACAAATCACATGCGGACATGCTTCTTGATCTTAGATGCTGCACAAGAGGTGTTATGGCAAGCAAAACAAATAATAAAACAAATACATACATAGTCACACGTATCAAGAATGCATGCCATGTGGATATAGATTGAGGCAAAGCAACATCAGTATCACTTTAAAGCAAATGAAAGACCCTGACGCAATTCCTAAGCTATTTTGTGGGTGATGGTATTGCTAGGCCAATGTGATAAATATGTGTCCAAAAAGACCCTGTCATTTGATCATAAGAACAAGAGAAGTAAAAAGTATGGTATGTTCTTTCTACCTTTTCTCACTAGCCTTTTTTCCACTGAAGTTCTCCCAAAATTCTTGTTCTCCTTTGCTTCAACCCTTACACTCCTATTTATAGTCTCAAGGTAGGGTTTTCTTCATAAATGCTCCCTTTTTTATTTTTTTTTTATTTTTTTTTTTCGTTTTTTTGATTTTTTTGTATTTTATGTTAAGAACTACCTAACTTAACCCAATCACCATCAATGGAGATTTTTTTTTATTTTCGTTTTTTTTTTATTTTTTTTGTATTTTCTATTGATAAAACTTCCTAACTTGACCTAATTACCATTAGTGGAGATTTTTTCGTTTTTAATCTTTTTTTGCATTATTCTCCCTACAAGTAACTTCCTAATTTAAACCTATCAACATAAATGAGATTTTTTTATTTTTTATTTTTCATTTTTATTTATTTATTATTTTCCCTTAATGAATGACAATGCCAATCATATCAATTAAGGGATTTATTTTAATTTTCGTTTTTTTTAAATTTTTCCCTTTCAATGATGATTGCCTATTTAGACACCGATCATCATCAATAGGAGGATTTCCTTATTTTTTCTTATTTTCGTTTTTTTTTAATTTTTTCTTTCAATGATGATTGTCAATTTGGACACCAATCATTATCAATTTTTTTGTATTTTTTTTTAGTGGGGCCCGGACAAAATAGGGTGTTCACAGTTGCCCCTCTTTACTTGTTTCGTAGCTGAGAAAAGTGAGATTCTCATCTATGAAGCAAGTAAAGATAAGAACACGTATTTTGTCCGGCCAGAGAACAAGGTGGCCCCTTGGAACCAAAGAGGGTTTGGACAAAATACAGTGTCCATGCCCCTCTTTACTTGGTTCATAGGGGAGAGGAACGCAGATAGATGATTACCTGGAATGGAAGTGAAGCGCCTAGTAGCATAGGACTTTGGTGGGGCGTAAAAGAATTGTGCCAGCCAGTACTGGGCTTTGAGAGTGCCTGCTGATACAGGGCTTTGAAAGAATAGTGCCTGCCGTTACAGGGCTTTAAAAGAATTGTGCCAGCCGTTACTGGGCTTTGAGGGTGCCTGTTGGTACAGGACTTTGAAAGAATAGTGCCTGCCGGTACAGGGCTTTAAAAGCATTGTGCCAGCCGTTACTGGGCTTTGAGGGTGCCTGTTGGTACAGGGCTTTAAAAGAATTATGCCAGCCGTTACTGGGCTTTGAGGGTGCCTGTTGGTACAGGGTTTTGAAAGAATAGTGCCTGCCGATACAGGGCTTTAAAAGAATTGTGCCAGCCGTTACTGGGCTTTGAGGGTGCCTGCCGGTACAGGGCTTTAAAAGAATTGTGCCAGCCGTTACTGGGGTTTGAGGGTGCCTGCCGGTACAGGGCTTTGAAAGGGTGCCAGCCGTTACTGGGCTTTGAGGGTGCCTGCCGGTACAGGGCTTTGAAAGGGTGCCAGCCGTTACTGGGCTTTGAGGGTGCCTGCCGTTACAGGGCTTTGAAAGGGTGCCAGCCGTTACTGGGCTTTGAGGGTGCCTGCCGGTACAGGGCTTTGAAAGGGTGCCAGCCGTTACTGGGCTTTGAGGGTGCCTGCCGGTACAGGGCTTTGAAAAGGGTGCCAGCCGTAACTGGGCTTTGGGGGTGCCTGCCGGTACAGGGCTTTGAAAGGGTGCCAGCCGTTACTGGGCTTTGAGGGTGCCTGCCGGTACAGGGCTTTGAAAGGGTGCCAGCCGTTACTGGGCTTTTAAGGGTGCCTGCCGGTACAGGGCTTTGAAAGGGTGCCTGCCGTTACTGGGCTTTGAAAAGGGTGCTATGAACATGTGATGCCCCTTGGAGTAGTGCTTATGAAGATGATGACATTGATGATGACAGTGATGATGACAATGATGATGATAAAGAGGATGATAATGGCCATGATAATGAAGGGAATATCAGGATAGTGATGTCATGATGGAGGTGATGACACTAATAATGGTGAGGACTGTGATGATGGAATCCTAATGAGGATGATGAATACAATGATAATGCTAATGATGATGATGATGATGATAATGATGATGATGATAGTAGTGATGATGATGATGTTAATGGTGATGTTGATAATGGAGGTGATGACATGTTAATGAGAACGAGTGCAATAATTGTGGTGTTAAAAAATATCCTGGCAGGTGATATTGCTCCTTCTTCGTCCAAGTGCCTAACCAGTATCCCGTTACTTGCGCAGTCTTGTCGGAGGTATGAAGATGTGTATAATGAGATTCACATAGATGCCACAGCCTAGAACCCTCAGTTTAGATTGTGTCCCTTTGTCAACTGTTTGACCCCACAACAAAAATTCCAGTTGGGACCTTCGCTAATGATCCTGAAATTACACAAGTTAAATGGGAGTAGAAGACACCATGTATATCAACGTGAGTGTTTATCCAGACAAAAGTTGTGCTTTCATTAAAAAGAGTTACCCTTATACAAATCATGGCACAAAGTTTGACATGCGATTTAATAGAAGGGAAAGAGATACTAAGGATGAAGATTCATTTAAAAGAAACGATCTTCCAATAGTCAAGTGGATGCATTATGATGAGCATATATTGGTGTAGACGTGATATTATAAGGAGGTCCTTCGCTTTTAGTTCCATGTAGTCCCCCTGATGGTGCCTTGCTTAATTGCCAGAGATATGCACTTTTCGATGAATGATTACGGAGTCTTCCAAATAGACAAAGTAAATAGAGTCATGGGGCTAGGACTGATAACCTTCTTCGATATTTGTTTAACCCGCCCTTTCAGGTTTTTGACTTAACAGCTCCCAATTTTTTGCTCTAAATTTTGCCTAAGCCGCCCTTTCAGGTTTTCAACTTAGCGAGTGTTTTTTTTTTTTTTTTGCTCTAACTTTTGCCTAAGCCGCCCTTTCGGGTTTTCAACTTAGCGAGCCTCTTTTTTTTTTTTTTTTTTTGCTCTAACTTTTGTCTAAGCCGCCCTTTCGGGTTTTCAACTTAGCGAGCTTCTTTTTTTTTTTTTTTGCTCTAACTTTTGCCTAAGCCGCCCTTTCAGGTTTTCAACTTAGCGAGCTTTTTTTTCTTGCTCTAACTTTTGCCTAAGCCGCCCTTTCGGGTTTTCAACTTAGCGAGCTTTTTTTATTTTCGTGCTCTAACTTTTGCCTAAGCCGCCCTTTCGGGTTTTCAACTTAGCGAGCTTTTTTTTTTCTTGCTCAAACTTTTGCCTAAGCCGCCCTTTCGGGTTTTCAACTTAGCGAGCTGTTTTTTTTTTTGTTTGCTCTAACTTTTGCCTAAGCTGCCCTTTCGGGTTTTCAACTTAGCGAGCCTTTTTTTTCCTTGCTCTAACTTTTGCCTAAGCCACCCTTTCGGGTTTTCAACTTAGCGAGCTCTTTTTTTTTTCTTGCTCTAACTGTTGCCTAAGCCGCCCTTTCGGGTTTTCAACTTAACGAGCTTTTTTTTTTTTTTTTTTTTTTTGCTCTAATTTCTGCCTAAACCGCCCTTTCGGGTTTTCAACTTAGTGAACCCCTTTTTTTGTTCTACTCAAACTTTTGCTTAAGCTACCCTTTCGGGTTTTCAACTTAGCGAGCTTTTTTTCTTTACAGCATCTGAATTGATTGGCCTTGGTAAATCTTGGCCATTCATGTTTGTCAATATCAATGCCCCACTAGAGAAAGCTTGCTTAACAACATATGGGCCTTCATAATTCGGAGCCCATTTACCTCTATCATCTTCTTGATTTGGTAGGATCTTCTTGAGGACTAGGTCTCCTATTTAAACCACCTGGGTCATAGTTTCTTATTACAGGCCCTTACCACTCGTGACTGATATAACTGCCCAGGACATATTGCTGTGAGGCTCTTTTCTTCAATCATATTTAATTGTTCAAATCAAGAACATATCCATTCGCTCTCATCTAAGTCTGATTTAGCCAAGATTCTCAGGGATGGTATTTTCACCTCAATTGGAGTAACAGTCTCCATGCCATAAACTGAAGAGTAAGGGGTTGCCCCAGTTGAAGTACGCATTGTGGTACGGTATCCATGTAATGCATATGGAAGCATTTCGTGCCAGTCCTTATAGGTCACTGTCATTTTGCTAAGGATCTTCTTAATGTTCTTATTGGCTGCCTTAACTGCACCATTCATCTGTGGCCTATATGGTGCAGAATTATGATGTTTGATCTTGAACTGATCACATAATTCTTTAACTGCTGCCCCGTTGAGGTTTGGTGCATTGTCAGTTATGATCCTCTCTGGTAACCCATATCTACATATGACATTGGCCTTTAAGAATTTGATGAAGTCCTTTTGAGTAATACTAGCAAAGGAATTGGCTTCTACCCACTTAGTGAAATAGTCAATAGCAACGAGGATGAAACGATGACCATTCGAAGCTTTTGGGTTAATCGGCCCAATGACATCTATTCCCCACATGGAGAATGGCCATGGAGATACGAGACTATGCATTATAGTCGGAGGGGCGTTAGCTTTGTTGGCATATATCTAGCACTTATGACACTTTCTAACATAATTGATACAATCCTTCTCCATAGTTATCCAGTAGTAACCAGATCTTTGAGCTTGTTTAGTTAATGAGTGGCCATTTGCATGTGTACCGCATACGCCTTCATGGATCTCTACCATAATCTTGTGCACCTCCCTCATGTCTACACAGCGTAGTAATGTCCCATCAAAGCTTCTCTTATATAGGACGTTATTACTAATAAAAAAGCCCATGGCCAATCACTGGATGGTCTTCTTTTCATTATGTGTTGCGTCTGGTGGGTAAGTACCATACTCCATATGCATCTTGATACTATGGTACCAAGGTTGCTCGTCGTGTTCTCGTCCAATATTGAAGCAAAATGCTTGCGATCTTCTAGTCTCAATCTGTATTGGCTGAACTTGGACCCCATAATCAAGTTGGATCATAACTGCTAAAGTAGCTAACGCATCAGCGAAGCGATTCTTTTCTCTAGCCATGTGATGAAAATTGATTACTTCAAAATTTTTGATCAACTCTACCAAATACTCTTGATAAGGGATCAACTTTGGGTGTTTAGTACACCATTCACCAGTCACCTGATAAATTATGAGAGCTGAGTCACCAAAGACTTTTAGGTTTTTTATCCCAAGATCTATGGCAGCCTGGAGACCATTAATACAAGCTTCATATTCTATCATGTTATTAATGCAGTCAAATCCTAACTTTATAGCAATCCGAAATTGCTTTCCGTCCGGGGATATGATTACTGCCCCTACACCATTGCCATGCATGTTTGCTGCCCCATCAAAATACATTTCCCACCCCTTCGATTTACTTTCCTCGATCGGGTCTTCTGTAGCACATATGTCTTTATCTGGAAATTTGAAATCTAGTGGCTGGCATTCATCTATGGGGTTTTCCGCTAGGTGATCTGCTATCGTACCACCCTTGACAGATTTTTGAATGACGTATCTTATATCATATTCAGACAATATTACTTGCCACTTAGAGACTCTTCCGGCTACATGCGGGCTTTTAAAGATGTACTTGAGTGGGTCTACTCTAGAAATTAACCAAGTGGTGTAGTAAAGCATGTATTGCCTCAACCTCCTTGTAGCCCAGACTAAACCACAACAAGTTTGCTCGATCATCTGGTAACGTGACTCACAATCATTAAACTTCTTGCTCAAGTAATAGATCGCTTGTTCTCTTCGCTTAGATGCATCTTGTTGCCCCAGCATGGCTCCCATAAAATTTGGTCGTATTGTTAAATACAAAATTAAAGGTCGTCCTGGTACAGGAGGAACCAAAATTGGGGGATTTAGCAAATAATCCTTGATTCTATCAAATGCCTGTTGGCAATCTTCATCCCACTTCCTGGTGCAGTTCTTCTTTAAAAGCTTGAATATCGGCTCACAAGTTGCAGTCAGGTTGGTAATGAATCGTGCAATGTAATTAAGTCGCCCCAAAAAGCTTCGAACTTCCTTTTCTGTTTGAGGAGGGGGCATTTCCCGTATTGCTTTTACTTTATCTGGATCTACTGTAATCCCTTTTTGGCTTACAATGAAGCCCAATAATTTTCCAGATAAAGCTCCAAAGATGTATTTGTTAGGATTTAGTCGTAGCTTGTACTTGCGTAGCCTTTCAAACAGCTTTCTTAACACCACAACATGGCTTTCTCCCTCATAAGATTTAGCTACCATATCATCCACGTATACTTCAAGTTCTTTATGCATCATATCATGGAAGAGTGCCACCATGGCACGCTGATAAGTTGCCCCAGCATTCTTTAGCCCGAATGGCATGACGCGGTAACAATAAGTTCCCCATTGTGTAATAAATGTGGTTTTTTCTTTGTCCTCTCTATCCATAGGGATTTGGTTATACCCTGAGTACCCATCCATGAACGAGTACCTATAGCTACGGGCTGTATTATCAACCAGGACATCAATATGAGGCAATGGAAAATCGTCTTTTGGGCTAGCTTTATTCAGATCTCGATAATCCACACACATTCGAATTCTGCCGTCCTTCTTTGGGACAAGAACGACATTTGCTATCCATTGTGGGTATTTAGCTACTTCTAGGAAACCCGCTTCTAATTGCTTCATCACCTCGTCTCGAACCACTAAGGACATATCAGAAGTGAGCCTCCTCAATTTCTGCTTTTTAGCGTTAGTGTCTGGGAATAAGGGGATCTTGTGAGAGGCAATCCCTGGATCAAGGCCTGGCATGTCCTGATAAGACCATGCGAATACATCTATGAATTCTTTGAAGAGTTCAACCATTTGCTCTCTTTCGGGGTTATCTACTATCTTTAGTCTCTTTTCTTCCTCTATGCCCATATTTATCACTTCAATTACATCTTCATGTGGGCACATTCTATTGTCGTCGGATTCGAGGATTTTTTTGTATACTTGAATGATCTCATCATCATCATACTCATAATCATGCATATCAATGGCAACAAGCGAATCATCATTCAGGGACTCAGGAACCTCTGCGTTGGACAAGAGTTCCGAGGAAATCGATTTCCTGGAGGGCGAAAAATGAACAACGAATGAATAGAAGGAAAAAGAACAAAAAAGGAATGGATATAAATAAGTGAATTTTATTCGCATATCATTCTTTATTCATGGTTCATATAAGAGCTCGCCTAAAGGCGCATACAAAGCATAAAAAGACAACTTTTAGCTAGGCATGTTACTCTAAAATGATAGAATTGAAGGTGTCCTCAAACTCCCAATTTTCCAAAGCCCTTCCAGAATCATCAGCTGAAATCCACGTACAGGTCTTTTTGCTTATTATTGAAACCATTGCAACAGTCGGCTTGTTTAGCACTTCAGAGGATGTCAGGAATGGCTTCCTTATGTGGGGGATTTCAAAGTGCTAATCTTCCCTCCCTATCCAATTATTCATATTAGATTCGGCTTCATTTTCATTGCTGGCTGCCATCTGACGACTACGTGAGTGCATGTTGTATGAATGCTTAGAGGGTAGCTGGTTAGGACATTTAGATGGAGCAATTTTGTATCACCTGCCTATATAGGAACAAAATATCATTAGTTTATTTGAACTCACAATTTCAAGCGGGCATAGCGAGTTATCCATGGTGTATTGGCATAAAGGTATTCTGGTACAAGCATCCTCTAGCTTCCTCAGGGAATCTATTATTCCACAGGGAGAACTAGAGTTGATCATTAGATAGGAGGGACCCTGAGTCCCATCCTAGCCAAGATCTTGTCATTCACCATAGTGATAAGAATGTAATACACCTTTCCTATAGGAACTTGATTTAAACCTGGTTCTTGTGTCGTTTAACCTTTGTGCCAAATTTTTAGTTGCTAGCTAACTTTCTTGTCCTTTATTAAAGAAAATAGCAGGAAGAGTCCGAAAGTATTTCTGAATGCATGCTATGCAGATGATTACATGTGCTTTCTAGCCTTGATATGGGTGATGGACATTAGGAAAAAGAATTTCACCTCCTCAAGATATCTATTACCTCATAGGGAAAATGAAGTGCCCATTAACCTGCGAATGGCCCAAACCATCACCCGGCTAAGGGTTTTTTTAAAATGATGATTATGTCCAAGACCCATATCAAATGAAAAATGCTAATAGATGATGCAAGGCTACCTCATGAGATGTGAAAGAGTGATGACTTATACTTCAAGTTTTGATATGGGTGATGGACATTAAGAAAAAGAACTTCACCTCCTCAAGAGATCTATTACCTCATAGGGAGAATGAAGTGCCCATTAACCTGCGAATGGCCCAAACCATCACGCGACTAAGGGTTTTTTTAAAATAATGATTATGTCCAAGGCCCATATCAAATGAAGTTAAAATGCTAATGGATGATGCAAGGATACCTCATGAGACGTGAAAGAGTGACGACTTATACTTTAAGTTTTGATATGGGTGATGGACATTAATAAAAAGAACTTCACCTCCTCAAGAGATCTATTACCTCATAGGGAGAATGAAGTGCCCATTAACCTGCGAATGGCCCAAACCATCACGCGGTTAAGGGTTTTTTTTTTTTTAAAATGATGATTATGTCCAAGGCCCATATCAAATGAAGTTAAAATGCTAATGGATGATATAATGATGCCTTATGAGTCCTAAAGGGTTATCCCTCATCGAGATGTTTTCTAACATGATTGATGTGATGAGATCATGGTCTTTTAGGGTCATAGACCCTTAGACTAAGGTTAGCTATCTAATGCATACACCATCCTTGTGATGTATCTTTATGTGGAATGATGCTAGATACATACTCAGGTGAAGCGACAGTTAGTCACTTGATCCTAGGGGTTCTATTGATTATGCATGGATGACAATAAAGATTATTAACAATAAATAAATATATGCCCTCTAGTGTCCTATTTTAGGAATGACCCTAGGTTAGTAGTATCTATCCTAAGAAAGGCAGGTACTAATTAATTGGCCAGGTCTATAATTTCTACTAATAGGTGCAATGGTTTCAAGGTGGTTCTAATTCTCACAGATAAAGGTCTCCTAACTGCCCCCATCGTAAAGATGAAGACCCCATTTGATGAAGTTGACCTTCAGGGGGTTCTGAAAACCCTACAGGGATCAACCTCACCAAATGAGTAACAGCTAGGATGAAGTCGCCACAGTAACCTTAGGGGGTTCTTAAAACCCCACAGGGAGACTGCTAGAAACTTCCACTCACCTAAGGAACTCACAGACCCGGGTATAGGGCCCAAAATGTGTGTGAGGAGAATAGTGTATGTGTTCAGTGTGTGCGGAGAGCATACCAACCTATGGGCCTAGGTTCTACCCAACCCTCATCTGCTAAGTAGATCACAAAATAGATAGAAAAAAGGAGAAAAAAACAAACGAATATATGAATAAGAAATTTAATAAATAAAAACAACTATTCACAAAAAAAATAATAATAAGAAAAGGGTAATTAAAATAAAATTAAGGCCAAATTATTTTTAAACATTTAACTTAAATGGGCTTGACTCTCAAACTGTCCCCAGTGGAGTCGCCAAGCTGTAGCGCCCGGAATTTTGAAAAACATGGAGCCGCCACCAAAATTTTAGAAGAAGGATGATTTTGGAAACCTTTTTTAAAAATGGAAACTGGTCTACAAAAACCATTTAGGGTTCGGGAGTCGATTGTGTGTGGGGAAGGTGTTAGGCACCCCACAACACCCATTCATGAGAATGGTTACCCTAAGTTAATTATTTAAAAATAGTATGGCCTTTAATTTAATTATAATTACCCAAATAAAAAAGGAGAATACTTACAAAAATAAATGAAATGAAAACTAAAGAAGAAGAAAAAAAACACTTATTTACAATAAGGAAAAAAATATATTTATTTAAAAAAAAGACATTTATTTACAACAAGAAAATAAGAAAAAACAATATATTTATTTACAAAATTGGACTTGACCTAGGATGAAAACCTAGGGCCTACGTACCCTTTAGAGGGATCAAAGCCCACGTAGTTCGAGGGGGTAGAAAAGCGTGTCACTTGGTTGGTGATTTTTAGAAAAATGTTTATTTAATTTATTTGAGAAAAATAAGTTTTTTATTTGGTTTGTATTTTTTATTTTTTTTAAAAACGTTTTTTTTATTTATGAAAGAACTTCTTTTATTTTTCATGAAAGAAAGTTTTTCCATTTTATTTTCATTTATAAAAATGTGTTAAAATATTTTTTTCTTTTTTTTTTTTTGAAAGAGGACCTAAGAAAGGAATAAAGAAAAAAGAAGAAAAAGTAACACAAGTTAAACAAAAAGGAAGTCAAAGGTGAGGAGATTTATGCGTACCTTTTTCCTTTTGAACCTCGCTACAACAAGAGATAGGGTGATAGAACAACATAATAAACGAGAGCCAAGTACAATCACATCATCTATATTAATCAAGCATGACGCCTAGTATCATAAGAAGATAAGGCAGTACATACCTCTTGATCCCGAATGCAACAAATCCAACAATGTCATGTAAAACAATTCAATGGGACAATGTAAACCCACGTAATTCTTTTAATGCATCATCCTAGCAGACCATACAAGCAATTAAGTGATGAAGCAAAATAGCAATGGGATGGATGCAGAAAATATGATTTACGCCCTCAGCACTGCACATTGAAGTCGAACAAATCACATGCGGACATGCTTCTTGATCTTAGATGCTGCACAAGAGGTGTTATGGCAAGCAAAACAAATAATAAATTAAAACAAATACATACATAGTCACACGTATCAAGAATGCATGCCATGTGGATATAGATTGAGGCAAAGCAACATCAGTATCACTTTAAAGCAAATGAAAGACCCTGACACAATTCCTAAGCTATTTTGTGGGTGATGGTATTGCTAGGCCAATGTGATAAATATGTGTCCAAAAAGACCCTGTCATTTGATCATAAGAACAAGAGAAGTAAAAAGGATGGTATGTTCTTTCTACCTTTTCTCACTAGCCTTTTTTCCACTGAAGTTCTCCCAAAATTCTTGTTCTCCTTTGCTTCAACCCTTACACTCCTATTTATAGTCTCAAGGTAGGGTTTTCTTCATAAATGCTCCCTTTTTTATTTTTTTTATTTTTTTTTTCGTTTTTTTGATTTTTTTGTATTTTATGTTAAGAACTACCTAACTTAACCCAATCACCATCAATGGAGATTTTTTTTGTTACTTATTAATTGAATATTTTTTAATACCAAAAGAGGTAAATAGGTTTCATAAAGTGAAGACAACGGAAAGACAAGCGGAGAATGGAAACACATGGAATCTAACATTGTTGAAGCACGAAAATGGTGTATTGACCACAAAAAAAAAAAGCACGAAAATGGTGTC
Organism: Inga oerstediana; assembly: GCA_963210345.1. NCBI lineage: Eukaryota > Viridiplantae > Streptophyta > Magnoliopsida > Fabales > Fabaceae > Inga > Inga oerstediana. The sequence continues at coordinate 62,812,422 of OY723400.1, forward strand.
GTCTGCTTGCTGCGTGTCTTGTCCCTTCTATATGTCGGTGCGATGCACTCAACTTGGTCAAGAAGAAGAATAAAAAACACTTTAGTTAATTTATATCACAATCAGTCGTATAAGTTGGATAATAAAGTGTAAACATGTGGAATATTTCATCACACAATTTTCTCTTTTGGGTAAAGTCTAATTTAAATTTTACCTAACTAGTTAGCAAGGGCTCATCGATCTTTTTTCTAGTTTCATATGATCTTCAATTGTTGATATGTAAAAAATGAATAATTTAATATTGTAATAGTTTTTTAAGAATATTTAATATAATTATTCATGTATTCATATATAGATATATATACAATATTTATTGTCAGTTATACTTATAAAATTTATATCATGATTTATATGATTCTTTTCACATATATTTGCTGCGAAAGGAAAACATATGACTATCTTGCTACTTTAATTTGTTTTACAATTGCTTGTTGTCTATTTATTTTTATTTTTTACTTATGTTCTGGCAAAAAAAAATTGTTACTTATGTGTTTGGAATAATTGAGAAATACAATTGATGTCTAAATTTATTTTAAATTTTTTAACATACCCTTAATTTAATTAATTGAAGTTCGCGGATTAGTGTCTCTCTCTCTCTCTCTCTCTTTTTAAGTAAGCTAGTCAAAATAATTTTTTTTATATTCCAAACATTGAGCTGAAAATAATTTAATTAATGTTGGGGTTATATATGCTTTCCATTTCGTTTTATTTTATTTTCTTTCTTTTTTTTTTGAATCATATTTTTTATTTAAGCTAATTGATCATATTTTATTTTATTATATATTGATGTTTTGTATATATTATTATTATTAAAAGAATTTACAACCACTAATATTTTATTGACTTTTTTTATGTATAATTTGTGTTTGTAGTTTCAGCTCAGCAGTCTATTGAAGCTTCTATTTAAGGTATGTTTTTTAAATTTTGAGCTTACAAATATGATTTTAGTTGAATTTAATAATAGTTAGTTATAATTTGTAGGTGTTCTAATGATTGTTATGGATTAGTTGCATAAGTAAAATAATTATTTTTATATTCTTAAAACTTGTATTTTATTAATAGACTTGTAATGTTTTCAAATTTACCTATGATATGTTGTGGCAAATATGGTTTCTTTCGTTATGAGTTGTGAAAAATTATTATAATGCCTAGGAATAATGAATGGATTATTTGTCAATTAAAACATAGGGTTTAAGACTTAGAAAGCTTCAATTTTGAAGATTTCATGTTGGGAATTTATTTTAAAATTGGTAAGAGAATATAAAAGTAATTAGTAAATGCAATAGTCATACAACTAACCACGTACTTTTTTTAAAAATAGATTGAAGGCATAGATGGATCGTAAATGGATGTCATCTAATCGGTGTTCAAGGGAATATATAGATGGGGTGAAAGATTTTATTACATTTGCAATTGAGCAAACAAAAGATCCTGACAAAATCTTGTGTCCTTGCTTATCTTGTTGTTTTGGAAAGCGGATTAGTCCACTTGATTTACTAGATCATTTAGTGTGTTACGGTATTGATCAAACATATATATGATAGACAAGGCATGGTAAGACGAACGATGCATGTAGTGATCGGGCGCATACCATGAGTGGTGCTTCGGATCAATTTGATCAAAGCATGTTTGATGAAGATGATGGTCTTTAAGAAATGCTAAATGTGGTTGAAGGGGTGCATCATAACTGCCCCAACGAATTTGAGAAGTTGAAAGGTGATGCAAAGAAATCATCATATACCAGTAGTACTAAATACACAAGATTGCTAGCAGTGTTGAAGTTGTACAACTTTAAAGCTCGCTACGGATTGAGTGATTCAGGTTTCACCGCACTGCTTGAACTGTTGCAAGATATGCTTCCAGAAGAAAATGTACTTCCTACCAAGACATATGATGTAAAGCGAATTCTTTGCTCTACAACCAACATGGGATATGATAAGATACATGCATGTCCTAACAATTGCGTATTATTTTAAAATCAGTATGCAACGTTGGAGAAGTGCCCTAAATGCAACGAATATCGCTATAGGAAGAAGAAAGGAAAGAGTCCTTTAAAGGTCCTTTGGTATTTTCCCATTATTCCAAGATTCAAGTGATTGTACTATAATACAGAGATTGCTAAGCAGTTGACATGGCATGCAGATGAAAGGATTAAAGACACAAAGCTCAGGCATCTTGCATATGCTCCTCAATGGAAAAAAATTGATCATGAGTACCCTAACTTTGCAGATGAAGCAAGGAACCTTCACCTTGCACTGTCAACTAATGGAAGTAACCTGCACGGTAGTTAGAGTAGTACACATAGCACGTGGCCAGTGATATTGATGATTTATAACCTTCCTCCATACTTGATCATGAAACGTAAGTTTATGATGTTGTCCATGTTAATTTCTGGGCCAAGGCAACCTGGGAATTGTATAGATATATACTTGGCTCCTTTAATTGATGACTTGAAGCTGCTTTGGGAAGAAGGCGTCAGTGTGTATGATGGGAACAGGGAAGAAAGTTTCACTTTAAAAGCCATGTTGCTTGGCACAGTTAATGATTTCCTTGCTTATGGTAATTTTTTGAGATACAGCGTCAAAGGATATGGTGCATGCCCTATATATGAAGATGACACTCATTCAATGTGACTTCATCATTATAAGAAAAATGTTTACATGGGGCATCGAAGATTCTTACCATCAGAACATTGTTGGAGGAAGTGGAAAAATCCTTTCAATGGTGACTCAGAAGAAGGTAACCCACCAAAGATGTTGATCGGTGCCCAAGTGTATTCCAAGGTAAAAGACTTGGATAAAAATTTTGGCAATCCTTTTGCAAAACAAATAGAGACAAGTGGTTGGAAGAAAAAGTCTATTTTCTTTGAACTTCCATATTGGAAGTCTTTATATGTGAGGCATTTTCTTGATGTGATGTGCATAGAAAAAAATATCTGTGATAGTCTAATTGGCACGTTGCTCAATATCCAAGGAAAAAGTAAGGATAGTGTCAATTCGAGGTTGGATTTGGTGAACTTGGGAATTAGAGAACAGTTGGCACCGATTGAGCGAGGGCATCGTACCTACCTACCGCTAGTGGCATACACTCTGTCGAGGAAAGATAAGAAATTGTTTTGTGAGTTTTTGCAAGGAATTAAAGTTCCCGATGGCTACTCTTCAAATATAAAGAACCTTGTATCAGTGAAAGAGTTGAAGTTAAAGAACCTCAAGTCTCATGATTGTCATGTGCTCATGCAGAATTTCCTACCGGTTGGTATACGATCCATTTTACCCAAAAATTTAAGAAACACCATCACTAAACTTTGCATGTTTTTCAAGTTGATTTGCAGTAAAGTGGTAGATTTAACTAAGTTACAAGATTTGTAAAGGCTGATTGTATGTACTCTGTGTGAACTTGAAATGTATTTTCGACCTTCTTTTTTTGACATTATGGTACATCTAACCATACACTTGGTCAAAGAGATTCAATTGTGCGGTCCAATGTACTTGAAAATATTAAAAGGGTATGTGAAAAATAGATATAGCCCAGAGGGTTGTATTGTTGAAAGGTATATGGTTGAAGAAGCAAGTGACTTCTGTACTGATTTTCTATCAAATGTTGACCCTGTAGGGATCCCCAAGTCCAGTCATGATAGGCGAAGATCAGGGAAAGGAACAACTAGGAGGGATGTAATAACGATATCGGTGACTGAACAGGAGCAAGCCCACTTGTATGTGCTATATAACACTGATGAGGTCAAACCGTATGTAGAAGAACAGAAGGATGCTCTTTGATTGGTACATGGTGATAGGAATGAAAGTTTGTTAACAAAAGAACACAATAAACAATTTTCAGGCTGGTTGAAAAATCGTATTAATGATGAGATGGAGTGGAATCCTGATTCAGTTTTTGAAAAATTATAGTGGCTGTTAAAGGGACCGAGCTTAAATGTATTATCTTACAATGGTTATGCAATCAACGGTTACACATTCTATACACAAGACCATGATACACAGAGCATGATGCAGAATAGTGGGGTAACACTTGTTGCTAATTCTTGGCATAGATCCAGTGTTAAAGACATACACCCTATCTATGCATCAATGTCATACTTTAGTGTCATTGAACGCATATGAGAGTTAGATTACTCTATGTTTAGAGTCCCTGTCTTTAAATGTAAATAGATTGACAATAACAGTGGATTGAGGATAGATGACTTAGTCTTTGTTCAAGTGGACCTTTCTAAAGTTTGGTATGAAGATGACCCTTTTATTTAAGCAGCACAAGCAGAACAAGCGATTTTCATTTTGGATCCTACTAAAAAAATTGGTCTATTTTACTCCCATCAACAAGAATCATCAAGAACAAGTTGATCTTGAAAGTAATGAAAATTTGAACATCAATGATGACGATCCTCATTTGAGAATTTGTAGTCAGTAGAGATTGATATAGATGGAGATGCAGATGAAGATGGAGATGCAGATGGACCCGTATACATGAGACATGATCATGAAGAAGGAACTTGGGTCAAGAGAAGCACAATTCTCAATCCAACATGAATTCTGAAGAAAAAAATTTTAAATCAAATCAGAAAAAGGAAAAAATAATGAATGCCTTGACTTGTTTACTTGTACGTACGTTTTTATAAATTTCAAAATAATTTGCTTTAGTTGACATGGTTGACATTACACACTGATGTTTTATTATGGTGTATTTCACTTCCAGGAGTATGGACTCACCACACGATGAAACTGATGATGTTCCTCAGCACATTGGTAGACAAAGATATGAGGTGAACGTAAGATGTGGCATGCAGTCATGGCGAGATTGATCAAATTGAGAAGTAAGGGAATCAAGTTATAAGTGGAGTAGAATGAAAATGGAAACCCGTTCGACGAGAATGGTAAGTCATTAAATAACTTGATTGGGACTACAGTTTGAGACAAAGTCCCTATTACTGTTTAAAACTGGAAAATGGCAAAAAACGATTATGAGGATGACATATGGAATGAAGTTCAGGTAACACATTAATTATATTATTGTTCTGTTTGCTATGTTTCACTTAATCTCAGTCTTACATATTATATATGTTTTTTTATTGTTACAGAGCATTTTTATTATTGATGATGATCGGAAGAACTTCGTGCTAAGAAAAGCCAAAAAACTTATGAGAAAGTTTCGTTCTGATCTTGTCAAATACTACTTAAGGGATGATGATGACAATATCATTAATACACTACCTTATCCATTGTACGAAGGAATCATCACTCAAGAAATGTGGGATGAGTTTATCAGAACACATACAACTCAAGAATTTCTGGTAATATAATTTGTTTTACTTTCCCTATTACTTGTAATATACGTATTTTTAATTAACATTTATTCATTGATATGAATCATTTTGATCTAAACAGGAGTTGAGCGAGAAAAATCACACTAATGCACTCAATATGCCATACCGGTACACACAAGGACTTGTTTCATATGCACAGTTAGAAAGAAAAATGGTATGAACTAATTATTATTTCATTTATAGATAAATTGTATGAATATCATTTAACTTCAACTAAATTTGCTGTGCAGATAGAAGAATCAAGTTTAGGTATTACACAGGTTCCACAACATGATCTGTGGATAGCCGGTGTCACAAATAAGAAAGGTGAAGTTCATAGTGAGGAAGCAAGAAGAGTAGCTGAATATTGTGTAAGTATTGGATTATGTGTACAATAAATAATTGGCTTTACTTAAATGAACTTGATTTATAATAACTAATATTGTTGTAATTCTTTTTGTGATAGCGACAAGTGTCTCAGGAGGATCCTGCGTTGGCGAGTTATGTTTGTCGGGACGATTTGTTGAGCAGAGCGCTTGGAGTACCCGAGTATGATGGTCATGTTCAGGGTAATGGTTTTGTTGTCACCTCATCAGCATACTTTGGACGTCAAAAGCGTCCTAGTAGAGGTGATGTTTCCCAGCTACGTGACGAGATGATTAGTTTTAAGCATTAAATTCAAGAACTTCATGAACAAATACGCCATAAGGAACAATAAGAAGAACAATTCTTAGAACAAATGCGGTTGTTGCAAGAACAGAATGTGTTGTTAACAACACAAATACAACAGTTTGTGCAGTGTAGGCCAACACAAAATGTTCCCTTCTATGATATTCCAAGTGTCAGAAATAGTTGCACTTCCATGCCTAAAGTTCCTTTTCCTTTGGTAATTAATTTCTTCTTTACTTAACTTTATGTTACATTATAATTTAGCAAACTATGACATATTAAGTCTATTTTCTATAGGGTGAATTTCAATGTAAGGTATATGCCGAGCAAGCTTCCAAGCACGTGGTTGTAAAGAGTGCTGCCTACAACAATGATAAGGACGCACTATACAATTCACCGTTGCCTGACAACACACTCCGAGTGAGGGTTGACATATGCACGAATAAAGATGCCCTCTTACCGATCTCGTCTTGGAATGAGCAAATAATAGTGAAAGATGTTGTAGGTGGCTATGTTGCTTGGCCAATAGGTCTTATAGAGCCATATGAAAAGGTTGTTCATTTATAGTTTCCTGCATTTTTTCTTCGTACTTCCATATAACACTACTACAGAATTGAGATATAACCACCCCCAAAGACGTCCCAAATTGAAAATTGGGTGGTTAAAAAGGGAGGCGGTGGCATTTTCGTAATTATATATATGAAGGGGAACCTTTAGGCGTCCCAAATTTGAATTTGGGACGTCTAAAGTGCTTCCTGGCGCGAAATATAAATTTCATAAATATTTTTTAGCGCCTGGAGCTGGGTTTAGGCGTCCCAAATTAATTTGGGACGCCTAAAGTAGGACTTTAGGCGTCTCAAATGGCATTTGGGACGCCTAAAGTCCCTACTTTTGGCATCCCAAATGCCATTTGGGATGCCTAAAGGCGTCCCCTACCCGCATGTCAGACACTTGTCTTACATGCGGTCTTCTCATCTATCACACCCTCTCCTCACATCCTCTCAACAACAACTTTACTCTTCTTCCTCGTCTCCCCACCCACACCGTCAGCCCTCCTCTGTTAAAACTTCAACTCCTCCCTCCTCCCTTGTTCAAGCTCTCTCCTCCACCGTCGGCCCTTGTTGAACTCCTCCCTCCTCCCTTCTTCTTCTTCCTCTTTGTTTCTTCAACGGCTGCAACCGTGTCTGCTGCAACCTCACCTCCTCCACAGTGGGTAGATTTTTGCTCTCTCCTCTACCTTCGTCCTTCCATTGTTATGCACACCACCGTGGAGCTCCAACGTCTTCTCTACCTCTCAAACATACTAGCAAATGGGCGCCCTGATCAGGTTGGTTTATTTTCTTCATTTTTTTTTTGTAACAGAATGGTATATTTTGTTTTTGAAATATAAATTTACTTGAAATGGTTGAGATTGTGCTTATTATATATTGCTTATATTGAGATAGTTGAGATTAGCCTGATGTGTTAGGTGTGGTTATATTGCTTAAATTACATTTATTCGGGAATGGTTTATTTTCTTGTTTAAATATAAATTTACTTGTGTATAATAGAAATCCCTGTTGTTCAGTTTTAGGGAAATCTAGCTTTTATAAGGCAATGGAGATTTATCCATACACACGTAGTGGCACCACCCCATTTCATTGGTCTTGTTCCTGCACCATTAATTAGTATATATAATAAAATAAAATATGATTTATTTAAATTAAAGAAATTCTTGTATTAATTCCAAATGGATTATGAAGAATAATTCAAGCCAAAACTTAAAAAGAAAACCATAACCCCAATATTCATTAAATGATTTTTATCTAAATATTTTCAATAAAACAATTTTATTTTTGGAATAACTCAACTTAAAATTGTTTTGTTAATATGAAACTCGTTTTGTTTTTAATTCTTCCAAACCTCAAAAAAATTCTTTAATTTAATCTTATTGTATTTATTTTATTATACATTAATTTTATATACATATACTTATTAAAAAAATAAGTTACATAGCACTGAAACCCTTTTAATAGGAGAGATAAGGCTAGGAGGGGGCAATAAAGTTATTAAGCCCATATTTTAAAATCCTAAATTGGGTTGATAACTTAATTAGGCAATCCCATCATATGTCGTTGAGAATTGTACTAAACGTGTGAATGTTATTGGTAATGCCTTAGGTGGTAACAAAATGGATCATAGTTGGATGAATGCTTTGAGAACTAGTGAAGAATATGAGAAAGGGGTGGACGAATTTATTGAATTCGCTAAAAAGAATGCTCCTGCAAGAAATGGGAAGTATTTTTGTCCTTGTGTCAATTGTTTGAATGAGAGTAGACGGGATGTTGATGTCATAAAGGATCACCTACTTTGTGATGGAACAAATCTGCGATACACAAGGTGGATATGGCATGGTGAGGAAGTAACTGATTGTCCGTCACACAAGAAGGAAGCTGTGGATGTCATAGATGAAGATAGAATGGAGAGAATGATTAACGATGTTGAGGCAGAATCCTTTGCGCAGTCGCAGGAGTATGATAGCCTACGGAGTGATGCAGAGACACCATTGTACAGTGGTAGTAAGTACACGGCTGACAGGAACATTACATTTGGTTAACTTAAAGGCAACTTGTGGGTGGACCGATAGTAGTTTCACATTACTACTTGAACTATTGTGTGATATGTTTCCGGAGGATAATGTACTTCCAAATCGTATGTATGAGGCCAAGAAAATCCTGTCTACAATGGGTATGGAGTATAAGAAGATACATGCTTGCCCTAATGACTGCGTGCTGTACAGAAATGAGAACGGAGGTCTTAGTGAGTGTCCTAAGTGTAAAACTGCACGATACAAAGTGAAAAAAGATGGTGGTTGTGGTGATGTGACAAGTAAAAGGCAACCTTTAAAGGTTATGTGGTATCTTCCAATAATACCACGTTTTAAACGTTTGTTTGCGAGTGCAACAAAAGCGAAGAAGTTGAGATGGCACTCTGATGAGAGAATATCTGATGGGATATATCTTCGGCACCAAGCTGACTTTCCACAATGGCAAAAAATAGATGAAATCTTCCCTCAATTTGGCAGCGAGCCGAGAAACCTACGGCTTGGGCTTTGTACAGACGGCATCAATCTGTATAGAACTCTTACTAGCACACATAGTGCGTGGCCAGTTCTCCTTGTAATATACAACTTGTCTCCCTGGCTATGTATGAAACGTAAGTATATGATGCTATCTATGATGATTTCTGGACCAAAACAGCCAGGGAACGATATTGATGTCTATTTGGCGCCTTTGATTGAGGACTTAAAGAAGTTGTGGGAGGAAGGCGTAGATGTGTTTGATGCTTATAAGAAGGAGTCTTTCAAGCTACGTGCAATGATTTTCACAACGATAAATGACTTCCCTGCGTACGGAAACTTGTCAGGGTACAGCGTGAACGGTCACAAAGCATGCCCAATATGTGAAGCAGACACACACTTCCAACAACTAAAGCATGGAAGAAAAACTGTCTACCTTGGCCACAGGAGGTTTCTTCATCGGTTCCACCCGTATCGTAGGCTAAGAAAGCAGTTTAACGGCTTACCGGAGCATGGAATTGCTCCAAAGTCACTAACCGGAGAGGAAGTCTACAGTCGAGTGGAACGTATCCATGTCACTTTTGGTAAGAATTAGAGGGTTGCGGGTGAGAAGAACATATGGAAGAAGAGATCCATTTTCTTTGATCTTCCATATTGGCGTTCGCTTGATGTGAGACGCAGTATTGATGTGATGCATGTGGAGAAGAATGTTTGTGATAGCCTTATCAGTACGCTTTTGCACATACCAGGGAAGACTAAGGATGGGATTAATGTGAGATTAGACCTTGTCGATATGGGAATAAGAGAACGGTTACATCCATAACTAAGAGATCATGGTAGGAGGGCATACATGGAGCCAGTAGCGCATACACTATCAAAAGCAGAGAAAAGAAGTTTGTGTGGGTGTTTGCATGAAATGAAGGTGCCGCAAGGGTATTCCTCGAATGTGAGAAGATGTGTCTCAATGGATGATTTGAAGTTAGTGGGAATGAAGTCCCATGATTATCATATGTTGATGCAACAACTATTACCAGTAGCTATTAGAGGCATAATGAAAGATGAAGTACGAAACACAGTGACAAGATTGTGCGTTTTCTTTAATGCTATCTGTAACAAAGTCATTGACACTGAAAAGTTGGATGAACTAGAAAATGAGGGTTACATTATTTTGTCACAACTAGAGATGCACTTTCCACCTTCATTTTTTGATATAATGGTGCATTTGGTAGTTCATTTGGTGAGGGAGGTAAGGCTATGCGGTCCAGTTTACCTGTGGTGGATGTACTCTTTCGAGCGATACATGAAGATCTTAAAAGGGTATTCTAAAAATCCTTATCGACCAGAAGCCTCAATAGTAGAAAGATATGTAGTTGAGGAGGCTATGGAGTTTTGTAAAGATTATATGTCAGGGAAGAAGGAACAATCTTGGTATGAAGAAGGGAGAAGCAAGGGAACACGAGGACTGAAAGTGAAGAATGTTCCTCGTGAAGAGGTGTTGCAAGCCCACTTGTATATCCTGAATAATATGGAAGAAGTTCAACCTTACATAAATGAACACAGAAACACTTTGAAGAACAAGAATCCAAGGAAGAATGACATGCAGATTGCTATTGAGCAAAACAAGACATTCATGCAGTGGTTCGAGGAAAAGGTTTTGCACGAGATCGGTGTGTCTGAGACAATCGAGTGGCTAGCTTGGGGGCCTTCGTTTCAGGTCATTACTTGTACCGGTTATGATATAAATGGCTATTCTTTCAATACCAAAGAGCAAGATGACAAAAGTACCATGCAAAATAGTGGGGTCATGGTAGAAGCTGAATCTATGCACTTTTCCAGTTCGAGAGACAAAAACCCCATATTAGCGTCTATGGCCTATTATGGAGTTATAGAAGAAATATGGGAGATGACGTACAACAAGTTCAAAGTTGCTTTATTTAAATGTAAGTGGGTTAGCAACAATGCCGTGGTAATAGATAAACAATTTGGATTTGTCTCAGTCGATCTTCGAAAAGTTGGCTATAGAGACGAGCCCTTCATTTTAGCAAGCCAGGCGAAACAAGTGTTTTATGTCACCGATCCTGCCAGCAAAAATATGTCCATTGTCCTTAAAAGTAAAAAACAGAAGTATGGTGATTCGACCTTCAACCTTGATGACACACCACCTTTCACAACAACTACACCTCAAACAAATGAAGTAGAATTGGTAGATGATGACGAATATGCTGTAAGAAATGACCATGGTGAAGGACTATGGAAAACAATATAGAGTAAGACCTTAATTTATAAACGAGAACTGTGTTTTTTCTGTTTTACTTCCCGCTTAGTATATTTCGTTTTCATTGCAATTTACTTACGTTTCTGATGATGCTTTTTGTGTTAACAGGAATATGGACAACGTTAGTGATGACGAGAGGCGTAGAGATGACGAAAGCTCTAGCAATGACGAAAGGCCTAGAGTTGAACCCCCTGCAAGAAGGAGGGTTAGAGGTTGTACAAGGATGGGAGCATTGGTTGCACGTCATGAACATCAACAGGAGAGGCTGCATATAGACTTCGATGACAATCTGAATCCAGTTGGTCCTGAGGAAGACCATTTCATTAGCTACGTAGGGCTTTTGGCTCGAAGCAAAGTGCGCATTACCTACGATAATTGGAGATTGGTTCCCCCAAAAACGAAAGACATGATTTGGCAGCAACTTTTGGTATGTAAGTTTTGATGCATTGTAGCTTTGTTCTTATTGTTTCAAATATAATAATCTTATGTTTTACCTTGCAGCAAACATACGATGTCCCAGACACCACGGAGATGCATAGGCACTGGATGGATGAGGTTCGCGTACGATGGAAAGGTTTCAAGAACAAGCTAACAGCGCATTACATTCGAGGGGCCCTTAGGGGTAAGGATCCATGTGCACAGTATACATATTTATCTCCAGAGGACTGGAGGTTGTTTGCGGCATCATGAGCAGATCCTGAGTGTTTGGTAAGATTTCTGTCATCATGATATAGAACTTGTAATTTTCATATACTTTATATCGTTGATTCATTTTTTGTTGTTTTTCATTCATAGAAATTAAGTGCAGCAAATGCCCAGAGGCAAGCAGAAAATAAATATCAACATTTCATGTCTCGCGGTGGATATCGGAAGCTTGAGCGGCAAATGATGGCAGAAGAGTTACAGAAAATGAAGGAAGCAGCGGAATCTGATCCTAGCGTTGTTATCCAGCCACGGGCACCTCCTCCACATCACAAAAAATGGAAAGCAGGGAGGATTAAGGCTGGGAAGTACATAAATCCGACTGTTGCTAAGGTTGCTGCGAGGATTGTAAGTAGTTATACCATAAGTACCTAATTTTTTACATGTCGCGAGTGGTTTCGATACATTTACGATAAACTGTATGCTACAGGATTACCTGGACGAGTAGAGTAGCCTAGGTTCATTCAATCCAAGTAGACGGATGGACATCTTGTCAACGGCTATTGGGAAGGCAGATAACCTTAGTCGTGTTCGAGGAGAGACACGGGGAGTTAGTGCCACGAGGTATTTTGGACGAGACCCACGTTATTCGTCACAAGCTGGACCTAGTAAGGACGTTGTGGCCAAGATTCGAGAGGAGCTCGAACGAGAGATCGAGGCCAACCTTCGCGACAAGCTCCGACAAGAGCTGTTGCCAGAGCTTCAACTTGAAATGGCAAAGATGTTTGAAGCACAAAGGGCAAGGGACGAGCATAGAACTCAGGAATCCCCAGCCTTCAATAGCACCAGAGGAAGTTACAACCCTCTAGAACAACCACTTGGCAACCCTTCTCCCACTCCAGTGTCGGGACCACTTGGCGACCCTTCTCCCACTCCAGTGTCGGGAGACCCTTGCACCCTCTATTTGGAAGATCCACTGTTGCGTGTTATTGCTGATGCTCTCGTTCACACACGTGCTACCACCCACCATAATCAGCAAATTCTGGAGGATTTTCGTAGGGTGAATGTGACGAGTGTTAGAAAGGGGGAAGAAGGTACAGCCATCCCTGTTCCTGATCCAGAGGTTGGCACGTTAGGTCAAGCGATAGGATCTTTCATCCTTTGGCCTCGCAATCTTATGGGTTCAGACACAACACCTCCAATGGTAGGAATTACCTTATTGTTACTGAAAATCTGTTGGCATCCTAATAACAATTTGTTTTTTGATGTTCTAAAAGGATGACGAAGCTGCGAGCAAATGGCCCTACTTAGCACGACTGCAACAGATCTACAAAGGCATTAAACAGATTGACTTGAAGATGCCTTCAGGGATTGTGGGCCAAGTGGAGTATCCCTACACGATTGACAATAAAGATCTCAAGCAGTTTATCAGGTTGGAGGAGATAGATGCAGGCTGGGTCAAATTTGCAGTCCGGTAAGTTTTTTTTCAATTTTCCCATAGAATTCATTTAGTAGTTTTTTGTTTTCATACATTCAAGAATTGATTCCTTATTTTAATTCTATTATAGCACCTTCCACGATCTCTGCACAAACATGGAAAGAAGTAATTGGTATGGATTCTTATGTCCTGCGAATACGACAGGGGATACTTGTACTGTGGCGCATAGGACTCACTATGTCGGCTACGCAATGGCACAAACCAAACTTCGTTGTTATCTAGCACCCATTGTCCAACGGTTCATATTTACATTTTGTCAATTTAAGAAGTTTAATAAATAATTGTCTTCTCACTCATCTAACTTCATTTTAATGTGTACATGTTGTTAAAGTTACCACTGGACTTTGTGTGTTATATGTCCCCGCCGCAACGTAGTCTATTGGTTTGATTCCTTGAGTAAAAAGCCAGACAGAGATACAAAATCCGTCTTCGACACGTAAGTTATTCTGTTTGTATTTCATTGACAACAAAAATAAATGAATGGTTCTAATTTCTGTTCATTTTTCTTTTCATGATAGTGCTTGTCAAACATATAGAATCCTAGGTGGGTCACGCGAGGGTACAGTTGTTAAAAAGCCAAAGTGGTTTTATCCCATAGTAAGTACATTTGATCCTACCTAATTGTTTCATTGACGGTCCTTTTAGACATGCCTTTATTGATTTTAACAACCAATTGCATCCCTTTGATTAAAAGTGCCCTCGGCAACCTGGCAACACTGAATGCGGATATTATGTTATACTTTATATGTATAACATAACTCAAAGTGGAATTACTAGCGATTTTGAAAAGGTAATCGCTTCTTCATTCTCAAATGATAATATTTTTGGTGTTCTAATCGAAATGCTAATTAATTCATTTGCTTGAGATTCATTTCATCAAAGCTTATTACTTTCTAATTTTCAGATTATTGATAATGAAGATGCCTACCTACGTGAAGACCTTGATTTGATCAGAGACCTTTTGGCTGGACATCTTCTTCAACATATAGAGCAGTAAACTTGTTATTTTATATCAGTTTGTACTTGTGTGATGACAGCGTTTTGACACTTTCTGGTTGTTTTTTGTTGATATATATAGTAGTAGGTTGTATGAAAGGTTATTGTATGTATATATAGTAAAGATTGTAGTGCTAGATGTCCTTACCAGTTTGTAACGGACAGTATGGTTTATGAATCCATCTTCTATTATGTTTCTGCAGTTTCAATTCGTTGGGTAATACAGAATATAAATTATGGTATAAAAAAAAACCTAACTTTTAGACGTCCCAAATTAAGAATTGGGAGGTCTAAAGTCCCCCAGGGTGGGACTTTAGACATCCCAACTGACATTTAGGAGGTCTAAAGTCCCACCCTGGGGGGACTTTAGGCGTCCCAAATTGTAATTTGGGACGCCTAAAGTCAGACTTTGGGCGTCCCTATCATTTGGGACGTCTTTTGTTTCAACTTACTACGCCCCCAGTATATACGTCCCCCCGTTTTGGGACGTTAAAGGTGCTAAATTTGGGAGGTTAAAGCCCCTTTTTGTAGTAGTGTAAAAATGTGATTTAATTTTCTTATTTTCGCAGGGCAAGATGTCAAAGTGTTTGACAACATAACCTAATTCTAAAGCTTCGTTTAGCAAATAGAGCAGAAGGAGACCGACCTCAAATCATGATCAATTAGTATCGATTACATCATAATTGATCGGTGCAGGAGGACGGTAAATACGTCTTGAAAGATATATCTACAATATTGGTGGTCTAGCTGATTATGTTACTGCTAAGGTCGTGCATGACATATATAGTTGTGATTGGGTTAGTGCTTCAGCTATCAACTTCTGGATAAGGTACTTGACCATTATCGTTTTCCACAAAACCGTTCTGATATATTACTATTATTCAATGGGTAAGCGTACATGCTTATATGTAAATATTTGTATATGTGATTGAATAACCAAAATTCATCAGTTTCTAGTTGTTTTGTTAGCGCATTGACTGCGTATCAAGCCTCTGTCTCCTTAAGCTATTATAAAGCTGCTGACCCTCACTTTAGCTATCCTTGGAAGAAGATACTGGTGCTGATATATGAATTTACTCAAATTTTGTTCGTAAGAAATTTTTATTCATAAACAGAGTTAAATATTGCATTATATTTTTGCAGTGCCCTTTCCAACCCAATGACAATGATTGTGGGTATTACATCATGAAATTTATGAAGGATGTAATTACTCATGATCAGGCATTTATTCCTCAAAAAGTAAGTCATTTAGTTGCACTCCATATTATGTTTTAATTAAATTTAATTAGCTCCTGATAATTATGTTTTGCTGATTTTAATTCATTTTAATTTGTGGCTGATTGTATATATGTGTAGTATTATGAAGATCAACGTTGTTACACTTTGATTGACCATCAGCTTGATGAAGTGATCGAGGAATGGTGTGAATATGTATTTAGGCAATTCTTTGGGTAGCTATACTATTTAATTCATCACTAGCTGCTGGCCTTTGTTGTGTTGTTTCTTGGCAATTGTTGTGTCATGCATGCATGTATTCTAGTTGAATTTATTATATAATTCATTCACGTACAATATATTGTATAATTATTTTATGTTCTACTTTAACTAACTAATCATCTGTTTGTATCATTTTGAAGTTATCTATCTTCTTCAATCTGCTGTATTGTGGATATAGATACAAAATATTTATTAGACCATGCAGTGTGAAATACTGTACAATTATGGGAGATATGATTAAACAAAAACTACCAAAAAAAAAGTTTTTGTGCCGCTTTTTTAAATAAGAGCCATAGGAAGAGCCCAAAAAAAGAAAAGAAAAGAAAAAAAAGACCCTCCTGTGGCGCTTGTTGGAACAAGTGCCACAGGAGGGGGGTCTCTTGTGGCACTCGATGAAGTAAGCGCCACAGGAGACCCTCCCTCCCTGTGGCGCTTGTGTGATCAAGTGCCACAGGAGACCCCCCTCCTGTGGCACTTGCTCCAACAAGCGCCACAAGAGGGTATTTTTTTAAAAAAATTTATAATGTTATGGTGCTTACCAGCGACACAGCTTTATTTAGTGGCATCAAGATATGTAGCACTTCTCTAGTGCCACAGCTAATCAATTATAAGCACCACATCTTTGCTTTTTTGTAGTAGTGTGGGCTTGTAAAGAGGCCTAGAGGAGTGGGGGCTCGCGCACACAACTTTGCACCACCGGAAGACAAAGATAGTTGAAATCCGGCGATTTCCCCCTGCGCATGAATAAATACATGGTATCGGCACTTTTTGTAAAATATTTTTGCTCCCCCAAAATATTATTTTTAGAAAATAAAAATAATAATATATTTGGGCTTACCGAAAAGTCGCTATATTTTAGGGTTTAAAATTCGTGACCCTTTGTGATTGAAAATTGCTGACGGTCAAATGCTTCATCGAGTGACCTTTCCATTGTCAACGCACAGGCTTGTCTGTCCGGTGGTGGCTATCCGATCTCAAGGTACGTATTGTCCGAGTTGCATTGTGACCAATGAATCTTCGTGAAACGTGCCTATAAAAGGAACAGAGACGTAGTGCTCAGTACCTCACATTATGATCTCTTCTCCTCTGTGCAATATTTTATGGCTGTCGTTACCATTACCTTCTGCCAGTTCTATTGCCTTGATATATTCAAGAGGGGTCTGTTTAATCCTAGGGAGTGCCGCTTTCTCTCTGCCAGTGGTCGCGGAATAACGCTATAGGACAGTGTCATCGGATGCTACTCAGATCATCCATTTCTGTTCTTTCAGATTGCTTATGGTCTAACTATTGGTCCAGTTGTTCGTGATCGCCTACAATTCTATCCAAGTCATCGGTAGTTATGGAACCAAATTCTTTTCGCTAATAAGGAAAAGTAAACTAAACATATTTTAGCCAAAAAAAAAAGGGAAAAATGAATAATGTTGACATATTTGCCAGGGACATTGGGACGGAATCACATAATAGTTTATTTTGAAAATTTCATTCTTCCAATTGCTAATTGATTGGTAATCATAGTTGATTTTAGCTCTTGAATAGTTCGTTAGAACATTCAATTTGAGAAGAACAATTTGTATAACTCCAATTTTAATTGCACATTAAGTGGGTTTAAACAATATCTCAAGAGGTAGTAGTTAGCTATGTTTGTAGGAGCTACTATTAATTGGGAATATTGGACTCAAGTGTTATCTTGAGGTTGTTCTTGAGACTTAATGAAATTTGAACTCTTATGATTTGTTTAGCAAGGATTGCCAATTTCTTCATCACCAAGATTCATTTTATCATATTATCCCTTTTTAATCCAAATCATTTCTTTATTATTTTCCAAAATACAAAAAAAAAAAAAACTTAGGAATAGTTTTATTTTCATAAATTTTAATTTCTTGAAAAACCAATTTCAGAAATCACTTTTGTAACCATGTTTATAACACTTAAATTTTCCTAGGGTAGTCAAAATAAATGGCTCCTTGATAAGAGAACGATCCCGAGTTGTTTGCACTATATTGTATTTAATTCGTGGTAATTTATGATTTGACCCTGAAGCGGCTAAGGTTGTGTCAAATCAATCTTATGTCAAATTGAATGTTATAACGAACCATTCAAGAGCTAAAATCAACTATGATTTTCAATCAATAACATGATAGCAAGCATAATTTCATCAAGCACATCAGAAGATATATATCAAAATGAACATCAAGATACATCATCCAATTGAAATTACAATGATCAACCCACATAGATACATAACAGCAATCCAAGTTTTAAAACCACAAAATGATTGACCTAAACAAGGAAATCAAATATATAGTCTAAGCATAAGATTGAATCAAAGAACTCCCCTATGTAACCGCGATTGCTCAAGCCACATTTTCTCATCACCAAGCAGCAAAAAGATCAGCCTCTCATGTCCATTAGAAAGGCCACACAATCTACAATTTGTTGAAACATTTCACAGAAATGGCCACCGAATAGGTTCTGGGTAGTTGTGGTATTAGGACATAGAGACGTTAGCAAATCTGGAAGTGGATTCAGAACAGAGGAAGCATGAATGGTGGTTCACGGAAGTAGAGGAAAGATGATGGTGCTGTGAAGTGGTGGTTCGACAGTGATAACTTGTAGAGCAATGGCGGTGATGAAATGGAGCTCCACGGTGGTTCAGGCGCCTCAGACTCCCAGATTAACTCCCTCCTTCAACTCTCGGTCGTTCCCAAATCTCCAATTCACCGGAAATGGAGGACCCATGGTCCTCTGCCTCTTCTCTGTCTCCTTCAAGCTCTCTCTCTGTCCACCGCCCTTGAACCCCCAACTTCAGATTTCTAGGTAACTGACGGTCTCAGGTTTGTTCCTCCCAGGTTCTTGCGGCGCCACTCCTCTCGTTCTCTTCCTTGGTCTCCCTTTTTTTCTTTTCCAGCGGTGTCCTCTCAATATCACTCTCAGCTCTGTTTTCCAAATCGGGTTTGTCTTTTCTGCTGAACTCCCTCGGTTTTCTTTGGTTCTGTTTTCTTTCTCTTTTCCCCAGCTGCTCCGAGTCCCTATTTCCTTTGTTTTGGGATCCAGCATGTCCAATTGCAATGTCTATTAAGTCTAGTCCAGAGGTGTCTAATACTTTTTTTTTTTTTCACGTCAGCCCACTCAAAAAACGGACTTAGGCCCCTCTCTTCTTTCAAAATTGAGCCCCTTTGCTCTCTTTACTTAGTTATTCTTTCTTTTCTTTTTTTTCATTTCTGAATTTAGGGCCCATTAACAACATTAATTTGGGTCTTCTATTTTTTCCTCTTTGGGCTTGCGTACCTTCTCTATTTTTTTTTCAGAGCAAAAGCCCAAAACTAGTTTGGTTCCGCTTAAGCAGGGTCTCGGGTTCGAGCCTTGTGTATGCAGAAAATTCCCATTGGGAGACTCTCCCACCATAGCTAGGTACGCGACGCAGGTCGGATCCGGATGTAGTCGGGGCAAAGCTCCGGTGAACCGGGTGGGCAACAAAAAAAAACACCTACAATACAAAATTAAGCACAAGGTAGCATCAAAAATTCAAAGGACAATATAAAAAAATTGATAATTAATGAATTTTGACCATTTTGCCCCTAATTCCCATTAATTCAAGATAATTGTCCCTAATCAAAATTAATGCTTAATAATGCAATAATGTCCTAGTAAATACAATAAAATCCCAAATTAATCATGGAAAATTCATATAAAAATATAGTTCAATAACTGGTTTATCCTTTTTTTAATTCCATGATTGGAGGCTTAATCAAGGTAAAATATTTGTCAGTGTATAAGCTCTGAGGTAATGAATTATCTTAAAAATATTACCAAAGAAAAAAAGTTTGCTTTAGAAAAAAATCGTAACTTAAATTGGTAGTATAATTTTATAAAATATCAGAATTATGTTTCTAATAAAAAGTAATCGTTAACAATATAAAGGGAAAACTTTATTTGAATGCATTTCAAATACTATTAATCAATATCCAATGTTTCTAAATAAACTTTATTCGGATGCATTTCAAATATTTATCCCACAGTGTTATCTTGCTCTCTACCGACAACCAAATCTTTGGATAGATTGTTACTCCCTCCTGTCCTTAATATAATACATAGTTACCTAATTTAATTATATTAAGAAAGTAAGTTAAGTTAGTTAATATGACATATATTTTATAAAGTTATCCAATTCACCCCTTCTTGGGTGTCAGCCGATTCTAACATTTAGTATCAGAGCATGGGCTCTTATTTAAAGGATTTAACCGTCTAAAGAGTTACAATGGCTGATTTTGGGTGTTTTATACTTTCATAAGGTTTTGATTATATAATCCCACCTCTTTTGAAAGATATTAATTTTTGGTTTTGAAAAACGAGAATAACTAGTTTTATAAAAGCATTTGATTTTGATATGTGGAATATTTTTACAAATGCTTTTGATTTCAAACCAAGAAAGGATTGGACAAAAAGAGAAAAAAGAATATTTTCATTGAACATTAGAGCAATGAAAATTCTGTATAGTATACTTTAACTGAAAATGATTCTGAGAAAATTGGATTTTGCTCTACTGCTAAAGATATTTGAGATACTCTTGATTCTAATATACTTCTAACAAGTGTGTTGTAGTTGAAAGTGTTGACAGTTCATATGAATCTACGGTATATGAACAATTAGAAGTTGAAGATAAAGAAGGAGAAATCATAGAACACTTCCGTACAGTCAACATGGATAGATAAGAAGAAGAGGATTCTCAAAAAGAGTTCATTATAAACGAACATGAAAAATCACCCTCCGAAGCTCAAGATGAACTTAAGGTAAAAAGTTCCAATAATTCTTGTGATTTTCGTAAAACTAATTTTCAGAATCTACATAAGATTGTTTTTCAACCAATTGTTGATTCTATTGAGAAAAGCAAAAATGTTTTCAAATATGCTGAAAAGTTTGTTGGGAAGAAATAATGTTCAAATAAAACCCATTCAAGTTTCTACTCTCATGAACGACATAATACTTGCATGATATCCCTTAATACATATCTTCATACAATTTGCAATTATTGTGGCAAATATTATCATATTTCTCACACATGCTATATTAGAAGAAATTCCCATGTGAGAAATAAGTATATTTGTGTACCGAAGAGACATGTAATAAGGCTTAATAATAACAATCAAGGACCCAAATATATGTGGGTACCAAAATGTCCATCTAGTACTTTATGTATGTAGGATTATCCGAAAAGAAATGGACATAAGGGTACAGAGAAGATGAAAAAGCCAAGAGGTTCTCATGTACCAATTAAGAGGTTCATGTCATTGCAAAAGAGAACTCTCAGATTATCTATTGCTAGAGCTACAAAGCATAACCACATAAAGAAACAATGGATAAAAGGAGGATGTTTCACCTCAAGGAAGGGATACCATAATATACTATTCAATTACCTTGAGGAGAATAAGAAAAGGAGGATCTCTCAAGCATCAGGTAAAAAACTCCTAGAGTCTAGATCTTTTAAGAGAAGATTGCTGGCACCTAAAACAAGGGATTCAAATTATCAACAATACAGAAAGATGCGTTGGGTGAGCAAAGCCAATCCTCCAAGTATTTAAGGCAAAGGTACACAATGATAAAACCTCTTATACTACTGACTGTAATATTGATTGAGGTTTTATACCTTGTTACCTTAGGAATGAGCATTGCACATATGTTTTACAATCTTTAGAAAAATCATACATAAAGAGTTGCAATGTCCAATAGTCTAACTTTTTATGTATATACATACTTCATGAGAAAATAATATTTATGCATAAAGTCATACTTAATTCATTATGTTCAATTCCTTTGAGGTAACTATATTCTTAAAGCATATGAATTATGATTCTTACAAACTAACTGTGAATGGATCCAAGTAGAATTAGACACCAAAGGAAGCAAAAGGTTATATGATTTTTGCAGGAATAATTTGAAAAAGAAGCATGACACTCAAAGGACAGAAGTGAACACTCGAGTGCAAGGCATGTTAACACTCGAGTACTAGTTGGTAACTCAAGTACAGATTTGAATTATATGCCCTATTTCTTGTTTTTAAAACAGGGGTTAACAAAGTACGTAGAAACTTTAAGGACACTCTCGAGTTTATCAAATGTTTCAACACACACTCGAGTGAGACGGGAGCACACTTGAGTGCATAAAGAACTCACCTAAAAGTGCAGCAAGAACTCACGAATGCCACAAGTACAAATGCATGAATTAGCTTTAAAACATGTATTACTGAAGTGATCTTGGAGGACTTGAGTACAAAGATACAATTATATGAAAATTAACTTGGGTGTCTACAAGTTACACTCAATCCAAGTAAGCTGTATCATTAATTTCAAAAATCAACCATCATACCCATTCTTTTCAACTCAATTTGAGTAGTAAATACTTTCTTATTATTGCATTACAATTAGCAATCAATCATTTATAGTTTTCAAAACATTTTTCAGATTGCTAAATAAACTAAAAGTGAAACTATGCATAGTTTTTCTATTGGTGTATGTTTTGAAGTGCACAATTTAAAAATATGTTTTTGATTTCAATCCATCGTGTGTTATAAAAGTGCATACACATGGTTTGAAAATTATTTTGTTCACATTTAAATCGATTTCAAAAATCAGAAGTTAATATTTTTGTATACTGAAAGTCAGAAAATCTTCAAACTCATCCACTAGAGTTTTTCCCATGATTGACATATTGATCATTAATCTTAAATGTGCTATCCAATGCTTGAACTCCTTACTCTTTATTCTCTAATGAGTTAGATCTCATTTCTAACACATTGATTATCTATATGAGTTTCAAGTATATTCTCTATATAAGAATTCAATTTGTGAAAATCTTATGCCTAATGGATAAATCTTTGGTTTGCCATATTATTCCAAGCATTATGAATGTTCATTAGTGCATTGAATGTTAATGCATTAACCATTATAGTGGAATAACTTACATGGATGACATTCTAATACTCTAGTCATTTAGACTAATGAGTATGGACTTCATTACTCATAAAACCTTATATTTATCTGGTTGCTCAAATGCATTAACATTTGTCTTAATCTATTTTCTAGTAACTAGAGTCTTCTATTCAAGTTCTTGCCTTGAATGTTTATATAGACACAGCTGTAAGAGGCAAGATTATTTCTTAACAAAGTCATTGTTCTCATCTATGTATGTCAATTTAAGCCATTTTGGCTAATTCATTTTCCATATGACTTTTGCACTTGGAAAAATTATCCATCATGTCAACCTTGTTAATTAACATGTTATCTTAGTTGAACTCCACATTGAAGCTTTTTGATATATATAAATATTATAACTATTGACTTCCATCATCTTTGGCATAAGCATTGATATTTACAAACTTCATAAATGAGTTTCCATGCATTCAAAATCTTAATAATACATATTCATGATTCAAAAGAACATTTGAGATTTTGAAACAATTTGCATATCTCATTATCGTTTTGGAAAACTTGATGTCATTCATGATTTATCATTTTTAAAAGTTGATCATTGTGGATAGATTTTCTACTCTCTTTGCTCTAACTTACATTGATTGCATGAAAATCTTATCAATCACATATTTTCTATATAAAGTGTATTTACAAATTGTCATTTCATCATCACTCCTAGTATCACTTGTTCGTTATGCTTTATGATGACTTGATTTATTGGGTAAAATTATATCCTGGTCTTTATTGTTTATTATACTCTTTGCTCAAATATCATATGGATTAATTGTATAAGAGCATAAGAGTTGTTATATCTAATATTGTACAGACCAAAGAAAAGTTGGGTACCAAAGGGCATATATTTATACTTTTGCAAGAGTTAGCCAAATGATTTGCTTTTGGATACAAAGATCAGAGGCTAATAAATGAGGTATGACTAATAGTGTTGCAGTGTAAGCAAAAGCAGAATATGTGATATCATTCAAGTAACACTTCAGCACTAACAAATGACCAGCTATTGATACAGTCAAAGATAAAGAGATGTTTAGAAGAAGACACAGTATTCTACTAGAATTGGTTCCTCTGGTTCTTCAGTCTTTAGTCTATCTATAAAGGGCTATCTAAAAGAAGAGCTTCAACACTTTCACACTGAGCTTGCTACAAACAATGCTGATATCATCATTCAATGAATGATAAGATGAGGCAGCTGTGTGACTTAGTGAACCAAAACTTCAAAGCTCTATTTGCAATGATGATTGACAAAATAAGAGAGCTATGTGCAATAATAAAATCAAAGTTTCTCATCAGTGTTTGCTAAGCAAGGGGCACATACAAAGCTAAGGCCTTATTTCAAGCTCATCATGATATCCTTAAGTGTCCACAAAGACTACATTTCAGAATTCCTCAATATTGATCACACCATTCGATAGTAACTAGCCAATGAAGCATCAATGGACTACATAGGATTATGACTCGAGTGATTTTGACATTACTTGAGTGAGGTATTGTTTTCTTGCTTATTTCAAATTCTGAGTTGCATCACTTGAGTATACAATCAAGTAATGGTAGAGTAGAAGCACTCAAGTGACCACTTAGGTGATATTAGGTTGTACTCTTAAAACCCCTGATTAGCATTGCCATTTTATTTCTCTCTAAATCTTTATACTGTCAAAATCATTTTCTCTATAAAGTTTCCAATGGTTTTTCAAATCCAGGAGAGTTATTAACTGTTTTTCGTCATAATTGTTTTTTTAGAAAATCATGCATCAATTAAGGGGGAGCTTCATATTTACATGTGTTTTATATCCTAAAAGCTCATCTCCTTTATTGGAAGAAAATCCTTTTAACATACTCATCTGTATTCACCATGTCTTGGTTAGTTTTGATGATAAGCTACTCTTATATTGTTCGTTTCATGATCTTAATTTTAGCATATGATACGGAAAAGAACCATTTGTTACTTGATTGAACTAATAATTCTCTTTGCAAAGAATAAAATAAATTTATGACGGGAGAATTTATTGTGCAAATCATTCCTCAACATACTACAAGAATAATCTATCAACTTTGAGGAAAGATGTTTCAATGTTTAAATAAGGGAAATATATTGGCAACAACATTCAAAGCGACAAATACATATGTTAATACAAATAAGCGTTGAGCATGCTGAACAGAAGATCAACTCAATAGGAGAATTTTGAAAGCAACATGAATATACATCAGAGTTGCATAGCAGCAGTACAGAATAAAGCAACGGACTTCATTGAACACATCATCATTTTTCAAAATCTACATGAGCATTTTTAAACCTTCTCTTTTTGCATTTCAAGAATACGTTTCATATATTTCATTTATCTTGATTATAATAGTTTTCTTAAAAAAACTCTTCAAATCTATTTTCTGTTTTATAAAAACGAAAATACTTTTAAATAGCGGGAGAGAGAAAATTGTTTTCTTGACACATTCACTTCTAGCCTTACTTCTTTCTATTTCAAACTTTTTTCTGATGTCAAATAGGGAGAGAAAAGGGTAAGAAAAATATGTTGCATTCAAATGATTGATATTTACACATATTTTTCTTGTAGGATTTGTCATCATAAAAAAGGGGGAGAATGTTAGATATGATTAGTTTTAATGATGTCAAATATAGATGAGAAATGATAAGGGCAAAAAGTTTATGTATTTATTTTATACTTTGACTAATTACTGTGTTTAATGTGTAATATCATGTAGATTAATTAAGTTGAATTATGGAGGAAGAATGAGAAGAAAAAATTATCAAATTTAGGGATATGAACAAAGAAGCGATTGAATTGATGAGAATGAACAAGAGGGTGAAGAAGAAACAAGGGATTGAAGAAAGTCATAAACCCGATAGTAGGTTGATGTTATTTTGCTAATAATGCCTCATAAATGGAGAATGATCATCAAGAAGCAAGGGATTGTAGAAAGTCATAAACCGACGGTGGGTTGATGTTATTTTGCTTATAATGGAGAATGATCATCAAGAGGAAAATTAACAAGAAAGATATCGATGAAAGAAGAATTTGCAAGAACAAATAGGAATATTAAGATTCAAATTTTTAGAAGTAATTCTGGAGGAAATTCAAGGTGATGGCACTATAGTAGTCAGCACTGTTTGACACTGTAGCACTCGAGGTGTAGACTGAAAGTACAGATTTATTGTAGCAAGTGCAGCACTATAGTACCTGAGTGAAGAAGGAACACACTCAAGTGTCGGGGCACTCTATCGTACTCTATTTTTCGTTCATTATGACAGAAGTCTTGTATTTTGGCCATATCTCTCAAATTACATGTCAGATTAAGTTGAAACTAGAAGCATATGAAAGAAGACTCATAACACGAAAGATATACAACAAGATCACATGGAAAGAAGGTCAGATGAAAGAGATATGAATCATGGAATATAACACTGAAATCACCATTACTTTTCAAGATAGGTTTGGAGTTTTAAACATAACTCTCAAAATAAACATTAGATTGAGACAAAACTAGCACCATATGAAACTAGACTCAAATAACTTTCCGTGGATAGGTAATGGTCAAATTTGAAGTTATATGCTGAGAAATACACCTTCTAGAATTTGATGCTTATACTGTCTAGTGTGGTAGACACTCCTTCAATCATGACTTGCAAAATACAAGAAGTTTGAAGCTGATTCTTTTTGTATTGGAATGCATATGACAAGAGCTTTCTTATGATACATTATTTTCCATATTTTGAATCAAATCAATAAATCGAGTCTGACATTGCCTCACATCACCCGCGAGTGCATAATCATACTCTTGTGATTTTTGGTGAGACTTTTGTCTTGAAGTAAAGTCTGAAGTTGAAATATACTAATGCACTTGAGTGAGAATGAGTGCACTTGAGTAAGGGCCCACATCACCTACGAGTGAGAAATCTCACTCTTAAAAATATCATGCTAGTGTGTTCCAGAAGCAGTTGCAAAGTGGAAGAATTTCAGCAACACTAGTGATGTCGTAATTTACACTCGAGTCTTGTGAGTGTGACACTGAAAGTGTTTACTCGAGAGTCAGCTAGAATGTGAAAGCTTGCAGCTCACTCGAGTAAGGAATGGAGTACTCGAGTGTTGGTAACCTGCACTTCCAATTGCACTTGAGGTGTTGGCAGAAAGTGCAAGTGCACTTCCGAGGAGCACTTCCAGGAAAAATAAAGTAACGCTACGTAACTTCTGAAAATAATAGGAATGATTGTATAACTCATTTTTCTTGCTTCTAATCACTCTAACACTTCATCATATTAGTGTTTAAGCATTTTTCAGGTGATCAAATAAGGATTAACATAAAACCCTAAAATGTGATGGTGACAGAAGCAGAATGCATTACAAAGTTGTAGCAAACAATCTGAATATGGTTAAAGGTTATTTATTCATTATGTTTTCACTTGTTATTATACATAAACATTAATTAAGATATATTTCAAGTAAGAAATAGGAGATTAAACATTTGGATTGCATCTTCAAGTATGGAGGTCACTTATGGCAAATATCGTCTCTTGAAGTTATGAGTCCCAGAAACCAAAAATTCATCTTTTGACCAATGATCCAACATACACATGACTAATACTTCATCATAGTAGTGATTAAGCATTTTGCAAAGTGAAACAGGAAATTTAACATTGAGATTACAGATTCAAATGAAAGAGTCAATTGTATTTGTAGCAGGCGACATCTTTACACACTGAATATCGGCTACCTACAATACAAAAGATTGACCCACCATTAAAGATTGGCTGGAAACTCAAACGTATTTATCCCACTCCACAACGTGACATATAACTCAAAATAAAACATGCCACTCCTCAACGAGACGCTATACTTTGCAAAGGAAATCTCATAGTAACTAGTTTTTCAAATACACTCAACGGTCAAAATGAAGTAATGGGACTCCAACGAATGAATGCTTGCAACAGTTATCTTCTATAACTCATCTATAAATATAATAGCATTCAGAGAAGAGAAGAAGATGATGAGAGAATAGAGCAGCAATGCCAACATGCAAATATCATGAGTTATACACTTCGACCCAAACACTCTCTGTTCTGCAGTTTCTATATTACTTATCATTGAAAGAGTGATTATTTGTATTGTTCTTCAATGATCATTATATCCACTTTGTGGGAGAGTCTATAAAAACTGTCAACTATATTTCTGAATTGATCTCAAGGTAGAGGGACCTTGAGAGGGTTGATTTCTTTACGAGCAAAGCTATAGAGAGAATCACTGGTAAGATATTCTGCTCGTAAGACTTACAAGGTGCAAGCAGCAGAGAATGTTGCTGCACATAAGACTTATAGAGGTATAAGCAGAGGAGAACATTGCTACTCGTAGGACTTGCATGGGTAAGTAGGAGAGGAAGGTCTTTAGGATTGCTCTGCTCGTAAGACTTGCCGTAAGAGGGAGTATTTCAGTGAGAATTGTAAAGGTTTCATGAGTACCCGACTAAACTTGTGGAATTGTAGAGGCTTTTCTTGTGACCGGATTAAACAAGAAGATCGTAGATTTGAAAATCTCAGGAGGAGCCTATGGACTGGACGTAGGCCGACACAAAATCGACCAAACCAGAATAAATCACAGTTTGCATATTCTCTTCCCTAAGCTCTTATATTTCCTACATATATTATTTTATCTAACTGTTGCTTTATGATCATTAGTTTCAACCTAGTGTTTTCATTAAGATACAAAAATTTTTCTAAAGTTCTTCAGTTTTTATCTTATACCCAATTCACCCCCTCTTGAGTGTCAGCCGATTCTAACATAGCTCAATTCTAACCCAACATGGATGAATTATTGAAATTAAATGGTGATTTCTAGTCTGAACCAATCAACTAGCATGTTTAAGTTGACAATTTAATCAGTTAGATCATCCAGTCCAATTCTTTAAGCATTTCCTACTATAGGTCTAACTATTGAGTATACGAAAGAATACGAACTGTAAGTAATTATTGCCTACAAGAAAGTTAACTTTTAGTGACAACTTTTTTGTTGTAAAAAATTCGCTGACACAACAAGCAGTGATTGTTGCTAGAAGTTTTATCTATTACAATGGAAGTTATCACTGAAAGTTCCTTTTAGCGATGATTTTTCTAAATTTTAGAGACTTTATTTGTCACTGCTAAAAGATAGCATTATCGGTGAATTGCTTTGTTGCTACCAATTATGAATCAAGAAATTGTCACTGAAGGTCTCACTTTCAGTAACGACTTTTATTGAAGTCTTTAAAGGAGATTTGGGAAAGAGTTTATGTAGCGAATTTCTAGTGAGTTTCATAAATTTAGTCCTAACATAGTATAATAAATAAATGAGAACAAAAGTATATAAAAATTGAACAATAAAAGAAATAATGGTTTATCCAATCAATAGAGTGTTAGCTGGGGGATTGAATTTACATTAGTAAGATGACTAAACATTACTATAGAATTGTACATATATAATGCAAAATACTTGATGTTTATAGCAAATTAGTGTCATATATTTCAAGGTGGAGTTTGTGCAAGAATATATAATGGTAATACTTAATGGTTAAATAGACAAATCTTCATGTATTATGAGGCAGAATTTGTAAAAACAAGAACATAACAACTATAATTTAGTAACAATAAATTATGAGTAACAAACATGAAAGTTCTTATGAAACAATTGTCATATAACACTTCAAACAATTTGTCTTCCAACTTATATAAAAGGAACAACAAAAGCATAGCACCTATAATAAATAACCATAAAGTATGAATGATAAAAAATAATAGTGTCTGTACAATAACCATCAACTAAACATTCAAAACCTTTTCCCTTCCCCGCATTGATCTCTCTTCTTCATTCACCAATAAACAACATGAGAACCAATTCCCCTTTCATTACTCACCACTGCATGTGACCACTCCTCTCTAACTTCCAACGTGTGCAATGATGGTTCAAATACATCTCTTCCAATATATTTAAAGTCCCAATTTCCATATATTTTTATTTAAAGTCCCAATTTCCATATATTTTTCATACTATTTCTTCATTGCCCTTCTCTATTCTTTCAATTGCCAAGTTGAAAAGCCATTCTAAAGACTTGCCAAAAAAATCCTTAGCTTCATCTTCCTCCTCCCCCTCCCCAATCTCCTCCTCATTCTCCTCCTCCACAACCTCTACCTCCTTCTCCTCTTCCTACTCCTCTCTACCTTTACATCCTTTACTTTCTCGAATGGAGGCAACTATGAAGCATGCTGTAACCCCCTTACTTAGAAGCCTTGAAAATAGTTCAAAAATGTGTCATAAAGTTAAACTAGAGACCAGAGAATAAGTTACAGATCGCTTAAGGTTCCAACTTCAAGACAAGGTTTGACCCCGTGATAAAGCGGGTTTACAAAAACTTTTTAAAACATGTTTGATGTGGTCTCATCTCTACTTTTCAAAATTTTTTTGGCTTGTTTGGTTCTGTTCCATTCATTATTATCAAAGTACTTAACAAAATTTCCCGATGAACTCTCGGGTTGCATTCATCGACTCATAGGGTTTATAGGGCATGGTTGCCATTTCTTAGTTCCCTTTCCGGGGTTACATACAAACATTCCAGTCTATACATGGTACATCTACCTTTACTACATAGTACTTACATCCAGTACAATATGTACAAATTCTTAAAAAGTATGATAACCAACTAACATAACTCTAGTCTTCTACCAACATGCACTAGCTGCCCTTATTTATCTATTTGTCATTTGATCCACTTGCCCTAGCTGTAGGTTAGTTATTGGAAAGAGTGAGATTCGTATGAATCTCAGTAGTAACAATTCACTTATATGACATACAATTTCACAAAGTATGTAAGCAATCATCACATAACAACATTCACAATAGCAACACATTCTTGGCATTCATAAAATTTGTAACAATTCTTGACATTCGTAACATTCATAACAATTCTTCATATTCGTAACATTCATAACAATTTTTGACATTCTTGACATTTGTAACAATTGATGATATGCACATACATATAAATCATTATACATGATATAAGAGAAAGAGTCACTACCTTGTTCTTTCCGGTCTTATTCTTGTATTGATCTCTTGCACTCAGAGTAGATATCAATCCTATAAATTAGAGTTTAAGGATGACAGGTTATTACTTAATCCAATTCTTCTTTAATTCTAAACACTCAAGTTGGTTATCATTAAGGACATTTAATCAAGTCAACTAAGGAGTTAAAGTGGTCAATTAACCTAAAAGACCAATTTTCTAACCTTAGAGTTCATAGTTACTACCATGTGCCATTACCTTTGAATTTTTGCACAATTGGACCAAATCTGCCAGAATTTTCTCCAAACTTCAAAAAATCATATCAAATTGAAATGATTCCAAAGGCTTTATGACCCTTATTTAGTCTATTTTAAAGGAAAAATATCACCCACAGCCAGTTGGATGCACAATATTCCTAGAATTGTCATTTATTGCACATTGCCAGAATTCAACCCAGTTTTCATGACCTAACTTCACAAATTCATAAGTCCCAGCGTATAAATCAAAATGATGTAAATGACATATCAAATTAAATCTTGATATGTCTACTTTTATTTTGAAAAGTTTCACCTTCATTGAACATCATTTGGTTATCTAAAAACACCACACAAATAGGGTACCTCATTGGAATCCTATTCGAGCAAAAAACCCAGTTTTGCATTTTGAGTTCCAATGACCCAAAATTCACAATATGAGGCTATTTCTACACTATTTTTCATGAAAAACACAATGGTAACATCAGAGTGAACAAATTCACATTCATTCCCCACATCCTATTTTGGTATAAAAATCAAAATAAATTCCAACAAATACCAAACTTCCAATTTCAGCATCAAACTTGTGTCATATGTTTTATAATAATCATAAAACACCACTAACATAACCAAAACACCATGAATTATCCAAACCTTTATTTGGCCAAAATCAAGGCAGATATATATTTTCCAAAATACTCGTTCAACCAACACAACCAATAGCTCAAATTGAAGCTAATACTCACCTCTTGCTTCTCCTTAGCCCCTTTCTTTGGTTTTTCAACTTTTGTTCTTGGATGATGGCTCAAAACACCTCCTATTGCAATTCTAAAACCATAGAAATAAAGCTCTCATCAAGAGGAACAATGTTTATGAAGAGTGTTTTGACAATAGATGAGGTTAAGGAGGTGAAAATCAAGGTAGAAAGTCTCACCTTCATCTTTCTCTTATTTCTCTTTCATTGTTGCTGCAGTAAACCGACTTGAGCAGAGAGGAAGTGTGCGATTTAATGATCATATTTTTGGCCCCTCTTATCTCTCAAAGTCCAGCCAAAATTCATGGTCCAAAAGGTGGTAAAATTTATGGCTAATATTAATCCTTTGGTCATACATTTATAGTGACTTAACTAAGTGTAATTGCTTCAAGTTTTCTCTTTCCTTCCTCTTCCCTTTTTGACTGAAATGGCTACCCAAAAAGGTGTCCTAATTAATTAATTATGCATCCCTTATTCTCTTTGAAATTTGATTGTGGAGAATCATATAAAAAGGTAAGGTATGCGATGGATTCAAATATCTCCATTTCCCTTGGTGTCTTGGTCAACATTGGTGACTAAAGGTGAAAAAAATTTTAATTGGCGTTCTCTTTCTCTTTTTTTGGGATCTTGAACGAAATTAATTGAGAGAAAAGGAGAAAGATATATTGATCCATTGTTCTCTTATTTCTTGCTTTATTTATACCTAGCCACAATTGTTGACTTTTCCAAAGTTTCATTGCATAAATCATATGGTGCCAAATTCATCATCCTATGGCTTCTCCAAAAGTATGTAACCATTTAGTTACTCTAACCAATTCCATTAGCCATTTAGTCACACCTCATACTCCTTTAGTTAGTAGTCAATTTCTTCTTCGATTGTTGATTAATTAGCTGATAAATTTCTTTCTTCCCATTTGCCCCTGACTATGGCAATTTTAGTTAGATTGCCACTTATTGCATTATCTAATTCCATTTCCCCTTGACATGTGCCCTTCCCTTCACTTTTAATTCAATTTAGGCTTTGTCAGCATAATTGAGCTTAAATATTAGGTTTG
This sequence comes from Inga oerstediana, assembly GCA_963210345.1. NCBI lineage: Eukaryota > Viridiplantae > Streptophyta > Magnoliopsida > Fabales > Fabaceae > Inga > Inga oerstediana. The sequence goes on from OY723400.1 coordinate 62,845,490, forward strand.
GGCACTTTCTACTACTAATTTGGGTTATAATTCACACTTTATTTCCTGAAAGTGTTTATCTAACATTCATTACATTCTCATTTAGAGTCATGAGACCTTATACACATTTTGAGGCATTACACATGCAAAATGCATTGATCATGCTATAAGAAGGCTGACTAGATATCTATCGAGTATGAACAAGAAGATCAATCTCATTCTTGATGAGTATGAGATTGGTCATGATCCTGACATACTCTCAAATGATTTAGGCCACTCCTTTGGTGATGAGTAGCTTGATGATCTCAAGTATGCTACTAGGTTTTGGAACTTTGGTTTCCAAAAACTAGCAGCATACCTTAGATCATAAGGCTTCGTCACCAGAGGATGCTAATTTTTTGTTTTATTTTTTAGAAAAATTAAAATGCAATTATTTAGGCACTAATAGCCCAAATAAGTTTTAAGGAAAAAAAAAGATAATGTACCTCATCATTGTTAAAATGGAACCGTGATAAATTTGTTAAAATAAATAATAGTTCTTACTATAAAACCATTAACTATAAGATTTTCAAAAAATAACATACCTCACAGTTATTAGGAATAAACTGTGATGATAAAGTCTTAAGTACTTAACAGCATGATAACTCACAAAACCCTTTATATTCCACTTCTATTTAAATGTCCAAAAACAAAATACACTTAACACTTATCTAGTCAAATATAACCCACCAACCTTGAAACCCTACTACTTTGGTTGTCTTTTTCGGCCATCGAGAGTCATTGTCAGTCAAAACACATGATCCAAAGCCTTTGTTGGACTTATAAGTGACAACCACATGAGTAAATACACTTAACATTTGTCTCAGCAACAGTCATTCAAATTTCTTTGCTTGCTCTAACTCACATTTTTGTTTGTGAGCCCTAGCTAGGTTGCATTCCATTAGTACTTTGTTCTCCTTATTTGCACATATGTTTCTTTTGACTATTCTGCATTCTCCATAAGTCACTTTATGCTGCCTAGCTAGGTTTTGACTTTAGTCATACTCATGTTTTTTTTTTTATTTTTGGAAAACCCATTCCTCATTTCAAAGGTTCCATTGATCAAAGGTGCTCTGTTCTCCTAATTTTTAGGTATGATTTCCCTTCTCCATTATACATTCTCCATAATTCGATTTGTGCTACCTAGCTAGGTTTTGACCTTAGGCATGCTCATGTTTTTTTTTGGGAAAACTCATTCCTCTAATCAAAGGCTCCTCTCTTTTTACATGAAGTTGTCAAATTGACCGATTGAGCAGTTTTTATAAAGTCATGAGCGATAAAGAATTTAAAGTTCCATTAAATTAGCAGGAATTAAAAGTCAATAGTAATTCTATTATAGTATTTCATTAAATTGGCTTTCTTTATTTGTATTTCAAGGAAGATCCATTTCAATGAAGAGTCTTTTGTTTACAATAGCTATTCATTTTGCTAGAGGGAAATCTATAGCTTTAGCTCCTATGGTTTTGGATGTAGGAGAGATATAATATTCTACAACCAAACTCTAAGCCTGTTATCAACAATGGTGGCACATTATTGAGTAGGTGGCATCAAGTTAAAACCCTAAAAATCGACAATGTGAGATCAATCCTAGATAGACTCTTCAATGTGAGAGTTTATGAGCTAGTTGGACTTGACTATATAATAGAATAGTGCCTAGCTCCCACATTGAGTAGCCATACAATTTGGGATGGATCATGACATTCTTGTCTTGATGGCTAGAATCAATGGCTCTCTTGAGCTATATCTGTAATAATGTAACACTTGACTTATATCTTGTGTCCTTTCTTAGGAATTAAGCAAGGAAAACAATAAAGGGTGAAAAAGAATGAATATTCCTACTATAAAGGGCATAAGGGTTATGCAAACCTCAAATTGCATGGCTACTCAATGTGGGAGCTAGGTACTATTCTACTATAAAGGGTGAAAAAGAATGAATATCCCTACTATGTAATTATTTGTGTTTATGAATTTAACCATCGTCTCGATTGCCTAGGGCTTAAATACAAAATAAACCAAGGATTGAACTATAAGGTGTAACACTTGGGTCATTATCTCTTTTTGATGAGCCTTTTATTGGGTTATAAGCTAATTTAAATTCCATGAAATGCAACATGAACAAGGGAAAGGGATTGATTTTCTTTTGAAACTACAACTACAATGCAATGAAGATAATGGTCCTAAACTACTATATTTTGGTATTTTTGGATATAATCAGGTGGAAATGGAAATGGAAATGGAAAAATTGAATCTCTTGAAAATGGCTTGCAATGGCAATCATAGTTTAGCAAATGAAAATGGGAGTTCAAAGTGCTAGTTTAGTAAAAAATGTCCAAAAGGCCTTTTGAGTTAGGTTGATTAAACACTTCCACCCCGAGCAATGTTTAACTCCTCTAACAGAAACTCAATACAAAACACTAGCAATTGTAATCAAAGTCCCTCAAAATACCAAACCTCAAACACCGTTGAGTCTAGTACATTAATCAATGATTATTCCTAGACCCTATAACATAATCACTTCTTAATACATTATTAAATAATACTTTGTATGCAATTATGAAACCTCATCAACTGATAAGTCTAACATCAAAAGAGAGGAACCCCTACTATTAAAATACTATTAAGCACTCTTAGTGTGTGATTGTAAATTAATTGATGCAATTGGTTCCAATACGATCCAAAGTTAACTCAATATCCAAATAATGTCATGCAAGATAATAGAAAATCAAAGGAATTACTATGAAACATATGTGTAAACACATATATTGATGATCACAAGATTCAACATGAACTAATCCAAATCACAAATATAATCCAACAATACACTTAACCAAGTGACAATGGTCTAGCCATATAAAAATAATCTCCAATACAAGAAATCACAAATACATAGCAAAACAAATGGATTAAAACATAGAATTCCCACTTGAAGCTTGGAAACTCATGCCATCTCCACCATGTTCAAAAGTTGGAACTCCTGGCCATGCATAGCTTGAAGAACAGCACCAAAGAGGATGAATTCCTTGGCCATACCAACTGGAAGTGGAAGGAAATGAAGGAAAATGGAGGCGGAATGGAAGAAATGGAAGAGGTGGATGTTGGGAGTGAAGTGGATGAAGATGGAGAGGCTATAATTGAAATGGAGTGAAGGAAGATGACCAAAATGATGGTTCTAACGGATTTTTATCTGAAGACGTTGGGTCAAGTGAGAAAAATGGGTTAGGGTTCAGATTTGGGGCCAAAACGGAAGTTTATGAAGTGCAAAATTCGATGACGGGCCTCGGCAAGTGTGTGCCTCGCCAAGGCCAGTGACACAGAGAAGGCAGATTCAGAATCGAGCTTACTTGCCCAGCAAATTATGTACTTGTTGAGGTGAGTTGCACACAGTGGCAGCACTTGACTCTCTTGTTTCTTTTGCTCCTTGTTCAAGCCTTTGCTCTTCGTTTCTTCTTATGACCTATAATAGAAATCCATGTAAAGAAGTATCATATGTCCTAGAAATCAATTAATCAATAATTAATCACCAATTATGACAATATTGCCCCATTTTAACATGAATTTCATGCAAGCACACTTAATCCAAAATGAGTACAATTCAATGCACTTATAGCTTGAATACAAATTAATTACCCCCAAAATAGCATATAAAGTGTATATGTTGAGATTCATCATTTATCTTTCTAGATCCATCTCTCAGTCTATCGACCCATTGATTAGATATATTAATTTCAGCTAGGTTACTTCTTATCCCTCATTGGGAGTCTTAGCAATATGTAGGAGTATAAAACATAATAAAAACAATGCTAAAACGCCAAAACCATATATAAAATAGGATCTATAGAACCATTTTTATAATATTTTATTATTTTTGCCAACAAAATTCGTACATGAACTTTGTGGGTAAAGCTTCTTCATTTCTCAATCCAATAACAATGTGGGCTTTGTATATGCTTCCCTAAATTGGACTTTCGGATTTTGGGTAGCTATGAGAGGCCTTTCTTAATGGTCTTGTAAACTATATTTTTTGTTTCATGACAATTTAGAAGTATATTGTAACAAAAAAGAATTTAGAAATATATTAAAACTTATATGAGAAGTGTTAACAGGTGTTTCTTATCATATTAACTTTAATAATTTCACTGTTGAAAGTTTATGTGAAAAACATTTGTCTGCGCTTAATATTTATGCAATTCTTACTAACTTTGTGACATTGTAATAATTCAATAAAGTTATGAATCCATTTATTTTGAAGGGGATAATATTTATCTAGTGAAAGAATCAAAATTTATAATGGTCGACATTTTTAAAAAAGTATATAGAAAGGGACAAAGGCAAAAAAAAATGTATGTATTATATTTAGAGACAGAGGGAGTACTTAATATACTTTTATCCAATTAAATCAAAATAAGTAGATTTTGAAATGTTTAGAATATCAGCAAAAGAAATTTTTATACAATAAATAATATATAAAAAACTCACATAATTTAGTTATAAATAAGCACCTTGGGTACGTATATAAATCTTAACTAAGTTTTCTAAGGATATATATATGGAGCAATAATTTCTGTGGATCCATTAACACGCTATGGCTGATGTGGACTGAACCATTGACTTCTTCATCAATATTGACTTAACTAAGGATATAAAGCTTAACCTTGGGTACGTATAAATAAGCTTAACCTTGGGTACGTATATAAAGCTTACTTAAGTTTTCTAAGGATATATATATATATGGAGCAATAATTTCTGTGGATCCAATAACACGCTATGGCTGATGTGGACTGAACCATTGACTTCTCCATCAATATTGACTTATAACCATTGAGTCATATTCGGCCCCTAACCGTACATTGAATAATACCTCCTTGTCTTGTTCGTCATCATAAGCAATGAATTTCGCCCTTTAACTTCCGGCCTTAATGTAAGGGGGGAAAGTCAGGGTAAATTACAAATTGGGAAAATGTAAAGAAATTAATTATAAATGAGGATATCAAATTTCTGATGTTACTCCTAAATCCCTTAATCCTTTTACTATGTGGAAAAAGATTAACAAATTTTTTTCTTAAAAGGTGTACATATACAACTCATACAAATTGAATTCATTAATGCCACTCCCAAATTTAGTAGTTAATTTTAAAGGTGTACAGTTGAAAATCTGCAATTTTTTTCCTTTAAAATTGAAAAGTCATACATACAAAAGAAATTTGCAAGTAACACTCCTAAATTCAACTGCCATCAATTGAGATGCTGAAAATTTGCTAGTTGTTTCTCAGGAAAGAAAACCTTCACAAGTGTCGCTGCCAAAATTTAGCAATAATCACTTTCCGGGATGCCTTTTATTGTTTAACAGTTTTTTTTTTAGAAAAATTGTAAGTTACAAAAAAGAAATTGCAAGTGGCACACTAAAATTCTATAGTTAATTTAAAGTTTCCTTACATCATATTAAAAATTATTTTAAAAAATATTTATAATTCAAGCAAAAGAAATTTATAATTACCTCTCTCTAATTCAGCAATCAATTTCAGGGGGTATTATGTTCATGACACTTTTCCCCCCAAGAGCCAAGGCCTTTGCAAGTAATTTCAGAAATTTGAGGTCCCTCCCTATGTGTAATTAATTTCATTATATGGTTATATTTTGTAATTTCTCCATAAAGTTATTTAAAACGTACAGTTTCCCAAAAATGGTTATTTCAAAGCCAAAACAAAAACACTTCTTTAAGATAAAGTAATAAATAAAAGTGAAAAACGTTTTGGTTATTTGGCTGCTATGAAGGAAGAACAGTCATATGAAAAATAATAGCAAGTTCTTTGTGTAACGTGTATTTGAATTCGTAGCTAGAAAGTGATGCAGATTTTGAAGTTTGTATGTAAATAAAGAATTTTGTTATTTTAAACCATTTGTACAATGCATAACTCGTGGAGTTTCCGTTCAAACTATCTTGTGGAACGTGTCAAAGAGAACAACTTAATAAGATATGAATTTTTAAAATATGAATCACCTGTAGTAATTTTTGAGTCAATTAATGAAAGAAATAGAAAATAATAATTATAGATTGATTACGTGAGTGATAAAAATTATCATTTCTTAAACAAGTGGCCATGATTTTGATTTTCAGCTTTTTTCCATAGATCAAACCTAGTCGAACGGAGTCTATTATTCATTAATTCATTATAAGAGAGATTAATTTCTATTATTAATAGAGAATACTTCATATTAAAAATGTAAAAGAAAGAGAGAAGGATGAAGCTTAAATGTTTCTCTCTTTGTCTCTGAATATTTTATTGGACCTTCTAATTCTTTGAGTATTAAATTTCAAAATATTTCTTTCATTTAATTGTTCAAATCAAACCACTCTTGTTCATCTCAATATTCATTCTCTGAATTTGGATCTTTGTCCCATCAATTTTTCTCTGTTTTTCTTCTGCTCGGTCCATCGCAGCCTTTAAATTAAAATTAAATTTTGAGATTTAAAACTGGTTACTTAGAAAATTATATGGTAGTAATACATAAAACAAAAAAAAAATTTAAAAATTTAACCTAAAAATTCACAATTGTAAACTACCTGAAAATAAAAGTAAATGATTTTATAAAGTTCTGAATCTTAACTGTTCAATTTTCAATCCACCAATGGGGATGAAAATGATGAAGGAAAAAGAAAAGGATGGGGCTTCAAATTTTTTTAGGCCACTTCAAATTAAATTATCATATTGAAAAGTTAAAAATATGGGGATGTCTTTCTCCCCTCATCACATGCATAGCACAAAAACCACCCCATGAATATTTATTCTATTTAGTTGTTTGACGATGTTCCTCAGTGCACATGCTAATTCTAGAAGAATAGAAATTTTTGAAACTTAAGATTATTAATGGAACATTCAACTTGATGCCTAAAATTAATAAACAAAATGTATATCAAGTACGCTTGGGACACTAACAAATGCAAGTAGTTATATAAAACAAATTCGCAGGCTTATGGAACGAAGTCTTGTAATAATACTTTTCTTAGCTTGGTATTTTTTGTTTACGAATAATTATTTATGATGCGTTCTTCAACTTCGACCACCTAACATGCATTTTATACGTAATATTTATATGAATTTACTATATATTTTCTTTTTATAGGTATATATATTGATCGATATTAATTTTCTTGAAATTTTATTTTATCTCTTGATTTTATTCAGTTTTGAATTGATATCTCAATTATAAATAATTGACCAAAAGAAATATCAAGGTTAGCCTGGAGGTTAAGTAAATTGGTAGGGAATTTAATACTCAATCTTTGTGTAATGGGAAAAAATTATCTTTTATTCTCATTGACATAATATAATTCTTGTATATTATTAATTAAAAGAGAAGAAACTCACTAAAAATAAGTCTGAGGTACTAAAGCAAGAAAATATGAAGTAATTTTTAAATTATTGTATTGTCAACTTCAAAATGTACACTTAATTGCTTTTTTGTTTTTCTATTTTTTGAAAAATCAATTGGAACAAGGCAACCTCTTAAAAACATAAACAAGTGGCAAGAAGACTGTATAGTTTTCTAGTCATTCACGCGTTATGATTGTTTTGAAACTTCCACCCCATTAAGTTATACCTAACTAATAATTTGTTATATATTTAATTAAGATCTTTTCTACCCAAGTAGTTTATGCAGTTGCAGCCCTGCAAGCAGACACACATATGCTTATTTACTCATGAAAATCCATGTGTGTATAAAAAACCCTTATCCTTTAAAACTAAATAAGCCTCAACAAGTTTCCAAGTGCATGCAGGTAATCTTCAATTATCAATCATATATCCCTTAAACTTTAATTTTGTGTGCATAAAACCCCTCAAACTTTTATTGACATGTAGATAACACCTTAAACTTTTAAGTTGTGTGGAAAAGTACCGTACAAAACTAATTCTTTGGGAAGATAAAATGTTTAGGTGATTCATTATAAAATTTCAAAGATTAGGGAGATTATATGTGCATGATAAAAAATTCTAGGGGTCATATATAATTTAAATATTTTTTCACGAAATATTAGTATGATTCAACAGCGGGAATAATAAAAAAAAAGATTTAGTTTCTTAGCCCGCCATCCATTATGAAAATTTTTAAATTGCCTCCCTTCTTATCCAATTAGTCATATTTCACAATTTACAATTGTTTCACTAATTTTGATCCCTTCAAACCAGAGTCTACCCAATCAGAAAGAGATAGTCATAATAGTGGGCAATGTATATATTAATTAAATAGGGTATACTAGTTTATCACCATTCAATGAACTACACGCTTAGATAATTTTTCTCACACCCAAATCCCTATAAATTCCTTCCCGTGGCCTCCAATTTCTTCATCACTCACCTCATCCAACCATAATGGAGTTGTCATATTCCAAGTTTTCAGTTTCTTTCTTCGTCTTTCTATTTGCCCTCATAGCCAATGCTCAAGATTCACCACAAGACTATGTGGATGCCCACAACGCAGCAAGATCACAAGTGGGTGTTCCTAAGATAGCTTGGGATGATACTGTGGCCGCTTTTGCACGGAGCTATGCTGACCAACGCAAGGCTGACTGCCAGCTGATCCACTCTGGTGGTGGTGGCAAGTACGGTGAGAACCTTGCTGGCAGCACCGGTGACCTGAGTGGCGCAGCTGCCGTGAAGCTGTGGGTGGACGAGAAGGCAGATTATGACTACAATAGCAACTCATGCGCCGCCGGGAAACAGTGCGGGCACTATACTCAGGTGGTGTGGAGAAATTCAGTTCGTGTTGGTTGTGCTAAAGTGAGGTGTAACAATGGAGGAACTTTCATTGGCTGCAACTATGATCCTCCTGGTAACTTTGTTGGACAAAAACCTTACTGATCAATCGATGGAAGGAAAGTGGTGATGATGATGATGGTCTTATGTTCTAAATAATTTGCTTTAAGTAAGAATTGTTTGAATAGGGCAAATAGCCAAAGGGCCTTGTAACCTAATGGTATGAAAGTTTCCTTGTAAATCAGAGGTTATAGGTTCGTCTTGCTTATAATCTCATATCATTAGTTCATGTTCTTCAAAATATTTGAAAAACAAGAATAAGCGAAATAAAATTAAATAAATGGAACAACAGATTCCATAGTGTTCTGTACGATCATGTGTTAGGTTGTGATGGAATAAAAATAAATCTAAAGCACTTGCGTGTGACAAAGTATCTTGTTTGTCATGTTTAGAGTGATCAGAATGAAGAATAAATTTGAACTTTTTATATTTAGCGTAAATAAATTTTTAACTTTCTTCTTGAACTTGTTATTGCCTAATTGTTTGAAAAACGTAACTGTGCTTGATTAATTATTTTACACGCTAAATTGCTTACAAGTCAAATTGGCATTATGTGATCAAAAATCAATAAGCAAAAAAACTAATGTTCAAAAATAAAGCTACCGAGTATGTATAGTGACAAAAAATTAATTATTTTTCATGTTATTTGGTTGGAAGCGATTTGTTGAAAAAAACAATATTTGTATTGTGGTAAAAAAAGTTACTATAATTACTATAAGTTTAAATTTTACAAAGTAGTAAAACCATTTATAGTGCAAGAAGAGTGAAAATTAAATCTAAACAAGGAGCAAGTATGTTATAGTTCCTTGGTCCTTCACGCATTATCAACATTTTAAAACTTGCAACAAATAATCTTCCACCGTCTTGCTTACATAAATCAACAAATTTTTTTATTAATTCTCAATAAAATCCTTATATAAATTCCTCCCCAAAGGTTCCTATTTTCTTATGTCTCATTTTTTTTTTCCATCAAACACTCGATTGATACAGTAACAATATGATATACAAATAAAGTTGAGGTGCATCTAGCATCTTAAAATATTTTTCTAGGTTTATCCAGTGACCTAAATTATTTTGTGATACGTCCAGTACTCTGAAATATTTTTTTAGATGTGTCCATCATCACCCTATATTGATTTTTTTCTTTTTTTTTCTATTTTACAATTTTGCATTTAACAATTTAGGTAACTTAGGGTGTTGGATGCACTTGAGAAAATACTTCAGGGTGCTAGGCGTAAACCACAAAATACTTTAAAATATTGAATACGCATAAAAAATACTTTAGAATGCCTATGTTTCTTAACCCTATATAAATATAATAAAAAGATGGAATTTAGCTAAAATTATTTAGCAAGTCCTTAGGCCTATAAATAAGTGTTTGATAAGTTGTAATCAGGCTTGCGAATCATTATGATTATTTTGAAATTTCCACCCCTTCTTATCCAAACCTAGTTAGTCATTTTTAACAATTTAACAACTTTTTTAACTAATTAAGGTTCCTTCAAACTAAAGAGAGAAAGAGATGTCTCCATTGATTTTTCTCTCCATTGAGGGTATCTACCATTCAAGGAATGAAAAACCGGACCGGGCAATGAACCGGTTACAGCACAGGTTCAAGGGTTAATGGGTCAACCGGGGTCTAACCGGTAATTGAACCGGTAGTGAACCGGTCATATTAAAATATTATAATTTATTAGTAGCAATATATATTAATATATTTTTAAACTTCTACAGATAAAAATGAATATTTTTAAGAAAAAAAGTACTTAAAATCTACTACATAACAAATAACTTCAATCAAAATAATAAAAAAAGATAGCAATTGTAATCATCACTCTTCACGTGTCCCTAGTCGGTTTAATCATCACTCCTCAGTCAAAAAGATGCCATTAAAATTATTGCTGAAGGGAAGCTTGCTTTTCATAAGGAAATTGAAATCTATCCCATTCCCCAAGAAAAACCAACAAAAACGCATAGCAAAAACCCAATCTACAACAGAAATGAGAAGGAAAAAACGAGAAGTCGTCACTGCTCAGAAAGAAACGCAGAGCAAATCTAGAATATCGATCACAATCACAGTTGTCGATCGCAGCTCACCGGTCACCATCGTCGCTCGCCGTTCATCATCGTTAGGTCTCAGGGTCGAGGAGGCAGTTCCGAGTTCAGGTAAGGCACAAGGTTGTCTTTCCTCCTTTGTTCCTTTCTGATCTGTGTATTCGACTGAGCACCGAGGTTAAGTTTTTTTTTTTGTAAGGTCTCTGCTGCCAGTCTCAGCTCACTCGGCCAAATCGCCTACCTCGGCAGTTTTCCCGAGTCACACCAAAACCGGCCGAGTCGACTCGGTTTTGACCGAGTCGACCTCCTCTCCTCTCTAAGCAGCAACCGGACCGGACTTGGGACCGGTTCACCGGTTTTCCGGTCCGACCGGCCGGTCCGGTCTGGTTTTTCACTCCATGCTACCATTTGATTAACTTTCAATGATTGAGATTTAATAATATATAAATAATATCATTATAATAAAAATCTACCATAGTAAATCTCAACCATTGAAAGTTGATCTAACGGTAGATACACTTAATGGAGAGAAAATGGAGAGGGAAATTAATGGAGACACCCCTCACCCAATCAGAAAGAGATAGTCATAATAATGGAATATCTATTAATCTATTAATTGATTAAACAGGAACTAATAGCTCTTTATCCCCAGTTTCATGAACAACACACTTAATTAGACTTACAGGATCCACATTAATTCCCAACGCCAAAATCCCTATGAATTCCTCCTCAAGGCTTCCTATTTGTTCATCAAACTCTACATTACACAACAACACCCAATGGAGTTATCATCCAAGCTTCCATTTTCTTTCTTCTTCTTCGTCTTGTTCTTCCTTTTTGCCCTCACAACCAATGCTCAGGATTCACCACAAGACTATGTGAGTACCCACAACGCTGCAAGATCGCAAGTGCGTGTTCCCAAACTAGTTTGGGATGATACATTCCCCGCTTTTGCACGGAACTACACTAACCAATGAAAGGCTGACTGCCAACTGGTCCATTCCAGTGGTGGTGGCAAGTATGGTGAGAACTTCGCCTGGAGCTCCGGTGACATGACATGAGCGGAGCCACTGCCATGAAGTTGTGGGTGGATGAGAAGGCGTATTATGATTACAATAGCAACTCGTATGCTATCGGGAAACACTGTGGGCACTATTCTCAGGTGGTGTGGAAGAATACAACTCGTGTTGGTTGTTCTAAAGTGAGTTGTAATAATGGAGACACTTTCATTTCCTGTAACTAAGATCCTCCTGCCAACTACGTTGGACAAAGACCTTACTGACCGATCCATGAAAGGAAAGTGATGATGATCTGGTGTTTTGAATAACTTGCTTTAAGCAAGAATTGCTAGAATAAGGGAAATAAAGACAATAACAAAATGGAACAGTAGAATTCCATATACTTTGTATTAAGATCATGTGTTAGTGTCATGTTGTGATGAAATGAAAATAAAAATATATATCAAACTATCTTTTTTGGCATGTTTTAGGGTGAGGTTAAAGAATGGATTTTAATTTAAATAATAAATTTTAAGCTTTTCATGCATAGTGGACTGTTTAATCAAATGAGCTGTGATCACATATTCTCAAAAGGCTTCCTCAGAATTTGGATTGTTTCACTTTTTTAATGATAAAAAATGTAAGTAATATTTTCAATAATGAAGTTTCATAGTCTGATTGATTTTGATTATTAATAAGATAAAATAATTTTTTTGCAAAAATAATTAATCACTCTTCTAGTTCACTTGAGCATTCAAAACTTTTATACTGGATTATTTTATTGGAGAGAGAGGTTTTTTCTTTGGGGGAGCTAAATTTACATCATTTCATTACGTTCATTTACTATTACCTCCCCCATTCACTCCTTATTACTACCTCTTATCATTAATATAAGATTCAACTGACTAATTTAAGGAGATAAAGAAGCTAAATAAATTTTTTTAATTATAGCATATGTTAAATGATCTCTCTAAAATATTTGTGTGTATCATTAGATTATATATTACTTTATAAGTAAGGTAAATTAGTTTGGAGAAAAGTGATAAATATAAGAGATACAAAAAATAAAGATTTCATATTTAGGATCAAAATTCACTTTTAAACTAAGACTTATATTTGTGGACAAAAATTCACACCTCTTCCATCATGGTTTTTTTTTTTTTTTATTATTTTGGCACTAAGCATAGGTATCATCCTACTAGAGGCAATCTTAATCGAGGTACTGTTGGGTACTACATGTGGGTACCTCTCTTAGTGAGGATTTAAATCTTGGTTTGCCACATTGTGATAGACTAATCCTTTTGGTAGAATCAATTGTCGTTGATCCTTCATCACATCTTTTTTTTTTTTTTTTCCTTATGCTCATGTCTTGACCTATTTTGACTTGGTCCTTCTTTTAAGCCATATTTCAGGCCTGATCTTCTTGGATCCATCACAAATGCATCCACAAACCATATAAAGTACAATTAATGAGATTTTAAATAGAGAGAATTTGTAAATAATATAATTAATATTACCTCCGATCTTAAATGTAGGGCTGCACTACAAATTAGGTGCTATATTTAGCACTGAAAGAGTACTTGATTTGGTGACTTACTAACTTATAAGAAAGATTATCCACATTTTCTAAAAGTGCCTTATAGTAAAAACGAAGGGGAGTATCTCTCTAGCTATAATATATTTTGCACTAATTTTGATGGAGGCTAAGTGAGACTGAACCAATGACAATTGGCCAAATTTTGGACAAGCAATTCAATTGTTTTGAATTTGTTATGCCTAATTGTTTGAAAAACGTAACTGTACTTGATTAATTAATTTACACGCTCAGTTGCTTACATGTCAAATTGGAATATTTTGTGGTCATAAATCGACAGAAAAGACTAGTGTTCAAGACATATCATACTACATGTGCTTAATATAAAAACTAGTTAGAGATTCGATTTCGTCTTAAATATAAAATCCCAATTGATCTAGGGAAAAAGATAAATACTACTTGAACTTCAAAATCCCAAAGTAGTGATTTCCCAAAAACTTGAGTTGTCAATTGCTATACTCTTTTTGTCAATCCCATTATTCTTATTGACAAAAAACCAATTTGAAATTTTGAAGTTCAAGTGATATTTTTTGTCTTTTTCCCATTGATTTGTCTTCTAAATTTATAATTTTTTCTTAAAGTATCTCTATTGATTGTACACATTAAGGAGTTTATATCTAAAAGTTGTTGTTCACACTGTAAGTGCACAGGTCACGCCAAGTAATAAAGTGATAAGTAAAGATTGTTCCAACAGAGATTTGGTCAACAAAATGGTCAAGCAAGAGGCTTAGTAAGTTTAATTAAGTTGAGCTAAAGCAAGTTGATATGGAAAGAGAATTTTTAAAAACTATTTTTAAGACTAGAAAGTAATAAAGGCAAATGATTCTTTAACTTCAAGGATTAAATGGAGCCTAGGATTATTTCTCCCCTTTACACTTCATAAAACTAGATTAATTTCCTCTCAAATAGTATTTCAATGAATATATGAGTTATCAATGACCATTTTCCAATTTTATTCCTTCGTAATTTCTGTTGGAAAAAGAAAAAAACGATAGGTGAGAATAATTTGCAATTGTAGAGAGTGAGAGAAATTTTAATAAAGGTAAATTTAGAAATATTTTATCATTTCAAGACATTTAATGACGTAATTATATATTGTCATTCTTTGTTATGTGAGAATGATTTACAAGTGATTTATAACAGAGCCGGGAATGGTATATCCCAACAAAATTTGTTAGGACCACATTGCCATTCTCTCTCCCTTTTGAGATTATTCTGACGACATTGAAATCTATTATTCCTCTCCTATATTATTTTTCATTTGATTAAGGGTTTTCTTTTATGAGACTTGGAGCACAAATGGTTTTCGCCTCTCCGAATATGTATGCTTTCTAATATTCAAATTCGTATTCTCTTCTTTATAAAGGTGAGGCCCCTTACCATCTCAACCAACCATTTGTTGGTTATTTCTCCTTTCTTATATATATATATATATATATACCGGAAAATCAAATGAAACACGTGGCAACATCTGAAAGATAAACAAAGAGCAAGTCTGTTACAGTTTCTTGGTCCTTCACGCATTATGAATATTTTAAAACTTGCAACAAATAGTCTTCCACCACCTTGCTTATACATCTCTTGTAAGTTATGGCAAACAAATTTGTTTATTGATAAACATCTTTTTCTACCCGAGTAGTTTATAGTTGGAGAAAGATATATAGGAACAATAACGAACAAACGTCTTCTGAAACACTCAACAAAATTCTTATATAAATTTCTCCCCAAGGCTTCCCATTTTCTCATCTCTCATTTTTCTTCATCAAACACTCTATTCATACAATAACATACTATAATGGAGTTAACATTCAAGTTTCCATTTTCTTTCTTGTTTTTATTTCTCTTTGCTTTCATAGCTTATGCTCAAGATGCACCACAAGACTATGTGGATGCCCACAACGCAGCAAGATCACAAGTGGGTGTTTCAAACATAGCTTGGGATGATACTGTGGCTGCTTATGCACAGAACTATGCTAACCAACGCAAGGCTGACTGCCAGCTGGTCCACTCCGATGGCAAATATGGCAAGGACCTTGCTGGCAGCACTGGGGACCTGAGCGGGATGGATGCCGTGCAGCTGTGGGTGACTGAGAAAGCGAACTATGATTACAACAGCAACTCATGCACTGGTGGGCAACAGTGAGGGCACTATACTCAAGTTGTTTGGAATACCTCGGTTCGCCTAGGTTGCGCTAAAGTGAAGTGTGGCAATGGAGGAACTTTCATTGGATGCAACTATGATCCTGCCGGAAACATAGTTGGACAAAAACCTTACTGATCGAGTAAAGCAAAGAGATTATGATCTCATAATTTAATTTGCATTAATTCTACGTTTGTGTGTGTATGGAAAAGAATAATTATGTATGTATTTTGTACATGGTGTGTTAATATGAATAATTTTATAGTATATTTTTTTTTGTCAAAGTATTGGCCTTTTCAAATATGTTTTCTTCGCTGGGCAAAAAAAAAAAAAAACAAACAAATATGTTTTCTACGCTCTCAGCTTGAGGCCTCATGGTTCAGCAATCATAGCTCACTCCAAACACTCCAATAAGACCAATACTTGTTATGATGATAAATATTTTAATAAACAAGTCACAAGACAAATAATATTGGTCATTTTTAAATCTCCAAGACTAATTAGGTTTAAGTAGAAAACAACATTTGTATAACAATTTCATTGGGAAAAGTTACCCACATATAGATCCCATATAAATTAATTATTGATAGTTCCAAAGAATTCAACATTTTATAAGTTTCAGTTGTAAATAATGTAACTTGATATGTAAATATATGACTTGTAAAAATAAATTGTTAAATTTGACTTTCTCGACTTATAAATACACAAGTTTAACTTGTAACTATAAAATTTGTACAACCTATCTGCATTTAAATTTTATTATGTAGAATTATGAGTAATTTTCCTATTTCATTACTCTTCCAAAAGCAAACCTCCAATAAAATGTATATATGCCAGATATGATCCGTTTTCATTTAGTCATTTCTCATTACTTATTGAAAGCGCAAGTAAATTTTTTTCTGGGCTAGAAAATAGTATTTCATTAAAACTAACCCAATGAGAGATACTAGTCCAAAATAAAATGTTTGCAAAAAGAAAGCTCAAATACATAACAATGCAAATAAACCCTAAAAATAACCCAAACCTAAAATAGGTGAGAAGGAGTTGCTGCCACAGGCAAGAACCCTACCGCCTTCATAATCCATACACCGAAATCTATGGGCAGAAAAATATTGTGACCGGCAACAAAGCCATTATAAGAAGTAGTTGTTAGAAGAGAGAGATGCCATGAAAAAAGTTTGGCCAAGGACAAGAGAAGAGCTCCCACCACCCAAGAAGTCAAGAGGAGGGGGAGAGAAAGCAGAGAAAGTATAAGTAATTAATAAAATGAGAGTCATGGAAATGCATGAATGGAAATTAGACAAACATTACATGCAAGAGCGATGACTAAGACAGAAAAACAAAAAAGAAAATGACAATATATTTGAAGACCCAAAAAATATAAAAATAGTGTAGAAATTTATATATGGAAAGGTATATCTACATTGTTAATTGTTGATCCATATAATCAATGTCAATATAAAATTAAAATTAAATGCAACCCGAATTGTTCACAACTTGTGAATCCATCATTCATAACGAGTCATCTCATCTAATATAAGGATTGAAAATTGGTGACTATCATTTTATTTTTTTCCCAGGTTTTATTTTTCCAGTTTTCCACTGCCCTTCTTTAATTTCTCATTATAAGTATAATGATGAATTTTATCTTGAACATGTAAATAAAGTATAAATTAATTAATGATTTGCTGAACTTAAGGTTCGAAAGGATGGAATTATGAATTTAATGTCAAGAACGTCATCTAAAGAAATTGAGAGATTAATGGCTTGTGTCTTTTGCCCTGAAAGCTAGAGAAATTGATTAGAATTTTTTTGATAAATTTCAATAGCCTTGAATAATCCTTTAAAATTCTAATTAGTTGAATAGAAAGAATAATCCTATCTTGTTGACCATATATAAAATATAAAACTTCCAGCCTTCCAGGTATTCTAATATAATTAACAAAAATTTGAATAATTTTCATTATTTAATTTATTGATCAACATGCCTAATAAAGAGTAATTGTGGGTCATTTAGGGCTTATGAAATAAAGCTAGAGTAGGTTTAAGCTGGTCTAGAAACTTATTGACTACCATGAGTATTGTTTGGAATGGTGTTGCTTCAGAAAGTTTTAAACCGTCAAGGGGGGTGAGACAGGGAGACCCGTTGAGTCCTTATTTATTTGTGCTTTGCATGGAGCTTCTAGGACAACTAATACACCAGGAAGTGCATTCGGGCAACTAGCAACCTTTGCGTCTGAGTACCACTGGTCCACCTATATCTCATTTATTCTTTGCAAACGATTTGCTGCTATTTGGTGAGGCCACAACTCAACAAATGGACGAGATGAAGAACGTTATGGAATTATTCTGTAGGGTGTCTGGACATAAGATCAATATGCAAAAATAAAAAATGTTTGTATCCAGAAATATCCATTTTAATAGGGCATATGAGATGAGCCAGAGTGTGGGAATTGGGTTGACAACTGACCTTGGTAAGTACCTGGGGGTCCCGCTCTTACATAAGAGAATGGTCAAAGTGACTTTTGCTCCACTGATTCAAAAGGTTAAATCAAAACTGGCAAACTGGAAAGGGAGATACTTGAGTATGGCAGGGAGAACGGTCTTAATCAAGTCGGTTCTATCAGCAATACCGCAATACCAGATGCAATCAACATTGATTCCAAAAGGAGTTTTATCAATTATTGAGAGACAAAGCAGGGACTTTTTTTGGAACCAACAGGACGAATCTAAGAAACTCCATCTGATAGCTTGGGATGTGCTGAAGAAAGCGAAGACTGAGGGAGGTTTAGGGATAAAGGACCTTCAGTGCCAAAATCAAGCCTTCCTCATGAAGCTTTGTTGGGGAATGATCGTGAAGCCTGAGGCTATGTGGGTAAGGTGCCTTCGTTCGAAATACTCATGCGGGATGTCTAAAGTTCCTCAAGTGCGGAGAAGATGAGATCAATCAGTCGTGTGGAGTGGAATAGTTGCAGTTTTGGAAGGGTTTAAACATGCGCTAGGAAGACTCCTACGAGGTGGGAGATCCACTCAGGCATGGCAGGACTACTGGATGCCACTGGATAGACCACTGAAGGATTATGTTGATAAGAATGAGGATTTGGTAGACATGGAGGCCTGTGTCAGTTCCTTTGTTACTCAGGAAGGGGAATGGGACAGAGTAAAATGGGAGAGTTTCCTCCTTGCCTGGGTCGTGGAGAAAATCATGTTGGTCCCCCCTCCTACGGGAATTGAGGAGGATGTTATCTATTGGAGATCTGCTTCAGATGGCAACTTTAGTGTAAAGTTAGCGTATGACAATTTATATCACAAGCCAGAGCAAAGCCGACAATCTCACTGGCGAACTTTATGGCAATGGAGAGGTCCAGAAAGAGTTAAAATGTTTATGTGGCAAGTATTCCAAGAGAGATTACCAACGAACCAATTGAGAACAAGGCATAATCCGAACGCCCTAAACACTTGTCCCTTTGAGTGTGAGAGTGAAAAGAGTATCCTTCACATATTGAGAGACTGTGAGCAAGCCAAGAGAGTTTGGTTTTTTATAACTAACCATATATACTATACTATGTTCTTTTCTGGTAATTTGCAGGAATAGCTTAAATGGAACTTGCAAAATTCCCCTGGGAACAGGAGAATGGCTAGATGGCCATGGCAAATAGTGTTTAGTACCATATGCTGGCTCTTATGGAAGAACCGATGCAACTGGGCGTTGGAAGGGAGAGCTGACAACCCAAATCAGATAGTTCACAAATGTTTGTATCACCTCTCTGAAGGAGTGGAAAATGGCAGCTTCCGTCATCAGATTTTCCAAACACCACAGAGGGGAACAGACCATTGGCAACCTCCATCTCCGGGCTATGTACGTGTGGATGTAGATGGTTCCAGAGACCGCAACGGACATGCGGCTTGTGGTGGGGTTATACGGGACCACCAGGGCACCTGGATATGTGGATTTCAAAAGAGATTAGGGCTTAATAACTCGGCCGCTGTGGAAATACATGCAATTCACAGCGGACTACAGTTATGTAAGCAGTTGGGTTTTACCAGGATCAGGCTCTTTACAGATTCTTTGCAGGCTATTCAACTGTTATCCATAGATGGTGGAACTATTCATCCTCTGTTTGATGTCATCTTAGATACTAGATCACTCGTTTACAGGGACTGGGACTTGGTGATCACTCATGCCCACAGAGAGACTATCCTATGCGCTGACTATCTAGCGAGAAAAGCCCAGTTGAGTAATCAGGAGTTTTTTGTGATAGAAACATGCCCGATGGAATGCAACTAGCTTTTTGCGATGGAATGTGGTGGAATACCACAAGAAAATCCGGTGATGCAGACTTCATAGCTTTCTTGTAATTCTTCAAGCTTTGCTTGCCTTTGTACGCAAAAAAAAAAAAAAAGAAACTTATTGGCTAAACGATTCTAATTAAGTTCTTATTAATTAATGATTAACACGTTGTTTAGCCATCTATAGTTAACGAGAATTAAAGTATTTAGGCCAGCAATATTATTCCAAACTTTAAATATAATGGACACGAGCTACATTGTAGGCTTATCCATTGTTGTCAAACTCGCGAATTGATTCTCCGAGTTTACTGTTTTTACATTTCTAACTTAAAACATCGAGTCAAGTCATTAGTAAACTTGTGACCATTGTAAATTCGGTTAAATTCACGAGTTTATATACCGAGTTTACCATTTTTACGTTTCTAGCTTACAAAACTGTGTTAACGCACCCTTAAACTCATGTTAACCATTTCAATTTGATTATACTCAACGGCTTTATATACGAATTTTATAAAAAAAATTTTGTTAAATGTGTTAAATTATGAATGTTGATAAATTTAATTTCAATTATTTGGATTTAAAATATATTTAAATCAAATTGTTGTCAACTTTTTATATTTTAATTGTTTAATTATATACTAATAATATCTATTTAATGATAAAATTAAACTCTTACGATTTTACGATTCGAGTTCACGATACGAATTTACATCATTATCATGAGTTTGCTTAAACTCGCAAGTTTGACAACCTTGGGCTTATCACTAGGAAATTAGAGTAGGAATCACCACTTGTTAAGGTGAAGTGTAAGTGGGGGAAAATCAGGGATTGTCCATTTATCCATTTATTATAAGGTTTTGGGAAAATTGATATTTTTGTATTTAAAGTTTTTCATCATTTATAATCTAGTTCTTAAACTTTAACTCAGTATGACTCAATGTCTATCATTTTGATTCAGTTATAACTCTATGATTTAACCATTTAAAATATTAGTTTCTATATTTTATACAATAAAATTGTATATTTCATGAAATCTGGGTACTAAAGTTTTAAATGGTTAAAACTCTAGGAACTGAATTATGAAGAGTTGAATCAAAATTTTGAACTCAATGGCAGGCTGTCCCAATAGCAGCGCTATGCGCCATGCTTGAGAATGAGGTCCCAGAGCTGAACTTATTTAAATTGATTAAAATAAAACAAATCAAAATTTTGAAAATAAATTTTTCACTGTTTTATTATTAGTTACTTATTGTTACCAATATTTGTAATTAAAGCTAAACATGTTGATTTATAAATTACACGGAATCTATAAAATAACTTATACAGTTTATATATATATATATATAGAAGTTTATTATAAATATTTAATTATTTATGTGTATATTGGTTAATATACTTATGTGGAATTTTTGGTTAAAAACAATAATATAATCTATTTAATAATAATGAAGAAATAGAGATGAAAGTAAACCAGGATTTATTTTATGATCCAATTTTTTTTTTTTGGGGCCAGAATTATATGATCCAAATCCAAACCACAGCCATGTGCTAGATGTGGACATTTATATATTGGGGAGTCACATGCACGATATTCCTTCATTGAAAAGGATAAGGAAGATTTGAGATGGTTGGGATGAAAAATACAGATCATTTCAATAAATTTTTAATTTTTAAATTAGCCAAAAAAATTGAAATTAAAACAACTCTCATTGGATTAAAATTTTATTTTTGTTTAAATTTAGTATTTACTATTGTTTTTATAAATTCAATTTTTGAGATAAATATAATTAAATATGTCGAGAATGTGAGATTTATTAAAGTCATGATATTTCCTGAACACAATGGCACCTTATCCGAAAGGGTAGGGAATAGGGAGTGGCCCACTGTTCCACGAATTTCTTGTTCCACAAAAGGGGCAAAAGGACATTTAATTTTGAAACGTTGTTATATAAAAATAATAAGAAAATTACATTTTTTATTATAATATTTTAAACGCTGTTATATTATAAGAAAATATAAAACCCATTACCAATCAAAAAAAAAATATAAAACCCATCAAAGCATAAAAAGAAAATTAATTCAGCTACGAAAAAATCATCACTTTATTATTTATTATCTTCTCTAATACTCTTAGTAATTAACACCATTAACTTTCATTTTATTTTTAAGTAACACTATTAATCCAGTTAAGTAACGGCATTTTGTTTTCAATAAATAATTTATTGATGATTACTTTCTAATTTCTTTTTCATATTCTTTCATAATTGAATTTTGTTTTATCTCCATAAATTAAGGAGTTGTCATAATTTAAAATTATATACCTTTTTTTTGCCAAATATCATAATAAATACTGGGTGGATTCAATTTGGATCCATTAATTGATAAATATGAGGGAGAAAAATAAAAATAGGTTTACACAAGTGCTCAAACCTACAGTCAACTTCATATAACCTAATTGAGACATAACATAGATATGAGCTTTTCTGTGCAATGGATGGGCACCAATACTTATTTAGTGATAAAACCAACGTGTAAAAAGTGCCATTCTTGAATCATGTATAGAAAACCTCAGCCCCTAAACTTCTAAAACTTTACAATGACCTACCAACATAGAGTTGGTCTAGCTGTATAAGGCCCAACTAGATCCCTCTAAGCCTTGAGTCAAACTCTCAGGGGAGACACTTGTGTTGAAAGAGGCAATCATGAACCTTGAACCGGACACCAGATAGTAATAGAAAAAAAGTTTACAATGAACTTCTAAGCTATTACATTTATACAAATAATTTTCATACTTTTCTACACCACTTATCCACACAGGTTAATAAAATTTATATGTACATAAAAATAAATATACGAGAATATATAATTGATAGTTGGAGTTATGTACGCACATACTTGAAAGCTAAAACATGTTTATTATTAAGTTTTAAAGGTTAATGAGTTGTTTGTTTATGATCCAAAATTTGGTGTGATTTAACCTCAAAAATTAAAATAATAGCTTGTCATATTTAGTCATGTATGTCTGTCACTAGTTGTCTCTTATTAAACCTATTAATAATTAATGACTAATCTTAAAAACTATTGACTTCTCACCTTCATAAATATATAGTGGAGTTCATTTCTAACGATCAGAATCAAAACATAAAACGAACACGTACACATCCCTCATATGATCTTCTTGTCATGATTTGAAAATTATACGTATGCGTGTGTATATGTATATGCATTAAAAAAATAATTACTTTCTCATATTATTCTTTTTGCCCCATACACAAACAAACGTATATAAATATTAAATAATCATTATATATTCGTGGAAGGGTTGTGTTAGCTTAACGAATAATTTTATATTCCAGTTCTAAATATGTAATTATGTTAAAATTTCATTGGGCAAGATTGTCATAGCCTTATAATTTTACCTGACTTGATTTAAACTAGTTAGAATATAATATAATTAATTTTTAATTTTATGTAAAGTGGTTTAGGGTTTAGGTTTTAGAGTTAATATTATTTAATCAATAAATTATTGGTTAAGATAATAAGCGGCCTTACCCCTGTAAGAAGCACACAATTAGTTTCTCAAAGTGCACTTGTTGAGAGAGGTAAAAAGCCTTTTTACATTCTAAGCATCAAAAAGGACTAGTCTCAGGGTCAAAGTGGCTTGGAGACACCCTTGATCAAATAAAAAGAATATTATGTAATGACAAGGACAGAAAAAACGAAATTGTGACATGTTGTGTCTGTATTTAATATGAAGCCGGCAAGTTATCACATGCACATCCTTGTATGCTTATCACATACTTGGCACTAGTGACCCGTGAACCTGTTTGATTTCGTCAATAGATTTTATTTCAATGTATATTTTAATAACGTATGTCGTTAGTGTTTGTTTGGCATGTTGTATGAGACACGTGTGCAATATAGATTTTTTTTATCAAACATGTATTATATAATTCGCACAATCAAAACTTACTATTTTTAATGCTCATTGAAAGGCTGTGAGGGCCTTTCATTTTTATTTCGAAAATATCTTCAATTTTGTTTTAAATAAATTTTTTACCTGAATTGTTTTACATTAATATAACTATGAAAAAGTTTATTTTCTCATGTGAGTTTATAGTGCGTTCATGATTTTACTTTCATGACGCATACTTTGGAGTTTGGAAAACAATATTATTTACTTATATAATTTTTATTGTTGTTATTAGTTATGTGTATCAAGAAGTTTTTTAATATTATTTACATTTTATATTAATAGTAAGATTGATGATGAATACCTCGTGATTTTATTTAATTTTTTAAGAACACGGGATTAATTTATTCTTAAAATGTCAAGAAATATGTATTGTTTTTAAAAAAATTGCTTTGTCCTTTGCCAAGGAGTAGTAATGAAAATTCTTGTTTTGATTTGAAGGCGAAAAAAAATGTTGTTTTATTTGATAAATTAATAAGCTCACATTTCTTAACCAAGAGAATATCGAAGGTGAGGGTGTTTGGATCAACTAGTTAAAAATTCCATCACATTAATATACATAGGCTGTAGGTAATGGTTCCTTTATAATTACATTTTTTATCCCCATATTAATCAATAAAAATAATTTATTGATGATTATTTTCTTATTTTTTTTTCATAAGAAGCATAATAAATACGAGGGGATTCAGTTTGGATTCATTAATCAATAAATATAATTTATTGATTATTATTTTCTAATATTTTTTTATATTCCTAATTTGATTCTAATTTTTTTGAATTATGTTTTTTGCATTGTGATTCATTAAATGCGTTCGAACTTGAGTGCAAAAGAATTAATTTAAGTTAAAAGAATTTCAAAGTCTTTATGAAATTCACTTTCTTTGTTAACTTTTTTTTTTTTTTGCCAACACTTTCTTTCTTAATGTTGTATGCTCTTAGAAAAATATGGGTGAGAAAAATAAGAAAAGGCACATACAAGTGTCCACACCTATAACCGACTTCATATAGCTTAATTGAGGCATCATATAGATATAAACTTCTTCATACAACGCATAGGCACCAATTCTTGTTAATATACATAGGCTGTAGGTAATGGACACCATGAGAAAATAACAAATTTGGTTGAACTTTCTTAAGGAATATTCTGGAACTAATATTTTAAATGCATTAGATAATAATATAAATGACTGTCACATAATTTTTGTTTGAAATTTATTTTAGACAAAGTAATTACAAAACCTTAGAGGAAAACTTAACGTAGAAACTGTACAAAGTGAATTCCTATACCAATATCCCATGAAAAAAATCACATTGTACTTGATGTGAGAGTTATTTAAAATAATTTGGGTAGATTAAAAAGTTATATAAATTAATTAATTATGATCTTATCTCACTAAAATACATTACTATATAACAAATATTTTGTAACTATTTGAATTTCATTTCTAATATTGTTAGGGAACTATTAATGGGGGTAATTTTGGGGAAGTGATAAATATGAAAAGAAAAAAGAATTGATTGAAATTTTATATTTAGGATATAAAATCGATCTTCAACTAATTCCTACAATTAGAACAGAAAGTGAGAGAAGTTCTAAAAAGGAATCTCTCTCTGTGAACAGTGAACGTTCGAAACTCTCACTGTTTTTTTTTACCGTTGTTCCTGCAACGGCCATCTGAAAGGGCGACGGAATCTGCGACGAGCGACGGAGTTGATCTCTGGTGGTGGTCAGTTCGGTCTTAAATGGTCAGTTCGACGGTGGAGACGGATCTGAGAACTGGTTGTGCTTCATTTTCATCGTCGACGGATTTAGCTTCGACGGTGAGCTCTGTTTTTTCTCTGATTCTGACGGTGTTACGGTGAAGTTTGGGGAGCAGTATTTGTTTCTGATATTTACGGATCTGAGTGTTGCGTCGACAGTCGAGTGTCTCCTATCGTTTTAGGCGATCTTAGTTTGACGGTGGGTTCTGGTTTTATTCTGATTCTGAAGGTGTGTTACTGTGAACCTGAGACCGTTTTGCTTCGATGGATCTGGGTGGTGCTTCATTCATCCTATCCGACGGGTGATCTGGTCCAGTTTCAACGTGGTGCCTGTCTTCTTTTTTATTCATTGCTTTTCATTGCAAATTCGAAGGTGTTAGAACGTGGTGCTTTATTATTTTTTCTGTTTTGATCGGTTTTTCTGTCCTGGTTTATTCTGTCTATTGGTTTTTTTGCTGATAAACTGATGGATAAGATGATGGTAAGGGAACGGGATAGAAGCCATGAGAGAGTGCCTCCGGCGCCGACCTCGGAGGAACAGGATGTTTTGCTACGGAGTCGTAAGAAAGTTAGAGAAGAGGGGGATAAGTTTTCTGGACACCAATCGCTGGTACCGAGGGTGGAAGATTGGATGAACAATGAAGAGGAGGGAAAAGAGGCTTCTTCACAACAGAAGAAATCATACAAGGAAGCATGTGTAGATATGCCAATGCATGAAGATTTGTCTGATGAGGAGGACGATTGGTGGAGTGGAGATGGATGGAAATCTAGAATTGAAGTTGAGTCTACTTCGAGGGGTCCAAATATAATAGTTTCACCGGAGTTCCGTCAAAAATTAGCAAAGAAATGGAGTGCTTCCCTGATTGTAAGGCTCCTAGGGTGTATGGTGAAAAGAGGCAAGCTTCACCCAAGAGGGGGGTGAATTGGGTGATGTTATAAATTTTTCGTTTGAGGTGGTGAAATGTAAATATAGTGACTAGAGTAGAGTAGAGAAGATTTGAACACAGAGAGTTATACTGGTTCGGCCTAACAACAATGCCTACGTCCAGTCCTCAGAGATCAAGACCTACTGAGCTTCTCACAATATCTCCAAGATTCAATGGGCTCTCAGAACGCCACAAGACAACAATCGTCCTTGAATGGACTACGAACAGAAATATTCTCTCAACAAGAAACTTCTCTCCCCCTTACGACAAGTCTTATGTGCAGAGAAACAACCTATGACTCTTCTCACTTGCTTATGTATACAAGACTTATGAGCAGCAACGTTTCCTTCCGCTTACACCTCTGTAAGTCTTATGAACAACAACGTTCTCTCCTGCTTGTATCTTATAAGGCTTATGAGTGAAAGACACTACAAGGAATTCTCTCAACTGCTTCTCTCGTAAGGAATAACTATCCTCTCAAGGTCCCAATACCTTGAGATCACATAAACATAGAATTTTGAGTTTGTATGTGGACTCTCTTAAAGAGTAAATGAATAAACACTGAAGATCAAAGTGTATACAGAGAAAACAGATGAATAGCAGAGAATTGGTATAAGCTTGTGAATTCTTGTGCTCAGTTATCTATGTTTCTCCGTGAGTCTCTGTATATATATAGTTGCTCCAGTTTTTGCCCGTTTGGAAATTCTTCATTTGAGGAGCGGGACATTTGAAACTAATGGCAGACACGTGCATGTTTGAATAACCTGAGTGCGGTAGGTGCCAGCGTGTTCATAATCATCTTGTCTGCCGTTGTATCACTTTTCTCATGTGGTTCAATTCAAAACGTTCATATTCCTGTATCATCCTTTTAAAACATCCAAAACAATGTTAAACAAAGGTAAAAAGAAATGATGATATGAATTAATAACAATAAACCACATTCGTAATGAACGTTGTGATACTTAGCACTTTCTGTGGTTAACAGGGCATCACTTCGAGCATGAAAAGCTCACCTCGAGTGATCTCCTATTTTCTTCTGTTATCGGGTTGTGCTTGCATGGAAAAACAGAGAGACAAAATCTTCACTCACGGGTGAAGAAGGGTCTCACTCGAGCACAAAACTCTGCTCGAGTGATCTTTGCACTTTACCTTGGGAATGTCTTCTCGGGTCATCACTCGCATACCATTTTGACAAGAGTAAGGATTTGCACTCGCGGGTGAAATGGACCCTCACTCGAGCACACTTACCTCTGCTCGAGTGAGAAGCATATTCTGAAGGAATATGCTTTCTAAACCATCACTCGCATCAGTTTATCAGAGGGATAGAATTTTCACTCGCAAGTGATATGGGCCCTCACTCGAGCACACTTACCTCTGCTCGAGTGAGAAGCATATTCCCAAGGAATATGCTCTCTTGAACAAGCACTCGCAACTGATCAGGAAAAGGATGGAAATATTACTCGCAAGCATGGACGTGTCACTCCGAGCATGAATGGTGTGCTCGAGCACACTTGTAATTTTCTGAACTTCAAGACTCTCGGCCAAGTACTCGCAGTGTCTTGCTCGAGTGAATATAGGAAGCATGCCTTTGCTTGCTCTCGGCCAAGCACTCGCATGCCCTCACTCGCATGTGTGCTCGAGTGAGAATGACTTCTCTGCTCGAGTGCATACCTTGTGCTTCGAGTGATCCAGTAAGTACAAAGGGAGAATGCTTCTCGGGTACTCACTTCCTGGCTTTCTCTCACACCTGCTCGAGTACAGAAGTGATTTGTGCTCGAGTGCAGATTTCATGCTCGAGCACTCAAGTGCAAATTTACAGCAGATATCAGCAAACTTCAAATATGCATTTGGTAACTTTAAATGTTTTCTTAGCCTTCTAAAAACATGCTTTACACATAATTGAATTATTGTTATCATCAAAACTTGGGATCTAACATATGGTTCGTGAGGAACAACTTGGTAGAAAGTTGCAGCAACTATGGGGTCGGAGAGGCGAGGTAACTACAATAGAAATCGGCTCTGGATATTTCTTGGTTCGGCTAACTAACGAAGAGGATTATGCGTTTGCTTTGACTGGTGGACCATGGTTATTTATGGAACATTACTTAGCTGTGCAACCATGGAAACCGGAGTTTGATCCTGATGCTGGAGAAGTACCAAAGATCGTTGTATGGGTATGTATTCCTAGATTCCCTGTTGACTTTTATGATAAGGGTATCTTATATGTGGTCGGTAGTCAAGTAGGAAAGGGTCTTAAGGTGGATAATAATACATTGAAACAAACCAAGGGTCGCTTCGCTCGAATATGTGTTGAGGTAGATCTGAATTCTCCTTTGCTTCCATCATTAATGATTAATGGCAAGGAAAAACAAATAGTCTACGAGGGTTTACATTTGATATGTTTCTCATGTGGGAGATATGGGCATGGGTCAGAACACTGTCCACACAAGAAAGAGTTTGGGGCTTCAGGTGTTCAAATGCCAGATAATGAGTGTGAAGAACAAACAATGGATCTGACACAAACTAGTCATAACCCAGTAAAAACAACATATAATGAATGGATGGTAGCACCAAGGAGGCGTCGGGTTCAACGAGGTCCTGGAGGAGAATTGAATAGTAGTCGGGAAGGAGGGCGACATTTGCATAGTCAACATAATGCTGGAGGATCAAGATTTGTGGTATTGTCAGACGAGAATAGGGAAAAAAAGAGGAATGAAATCCCTTTGATGGTGCCTTATAATTCGGCTCTTGATACTGTTAGATCAAGCGTTTCACCCAAGAGGGGGTGAATTGGGTGATACTGAAATTTCTTTCGAAAATATAAAACTTTGATAAAAGAATTAAAACAGTAATGAGTAAGGAGAAATATCACCGAAGTGTACACCGGGAGTTATACTGGTTCGGTCACAACTACTTTGACCTACGTCCAGTCCTCAGAGCTTCTCTGAGAGTTTCACTATAGCTTCCAAGATTCAGTGGGTTCTTGGCACCTCAGTACAAGCAAGTTCCTTTCACCTGGACACTCGCTCCCCCTTACAGGTTGTAATCCAATCCCAACTTAAGGTTCCACAACCTTAAGTTATCTCAATAACAAATATTGAGTTTGAATGAAATATCTCTCTTACAGAGTAAATGATAATCACTGAAGCATAGAAATACAATTTCAACGTGAAAACAGAGCAATGAACTTAATGATACGTTCGTATGTGTGCTTGGTTGTTTTTTCTCTGTTTGAAGGTTCCCATATATATAGGTAAGTTGTTGATGACCGTTGGAACATTTCCTTTCATCCGTTGGTGAGTGCGCAGCCACTATTGACTTTTCAAGTTTTTGAAAAATATCCGTTGGCGGTGGTTGGCATTTGAACGTTTCTTTTGACTTCCATCTCTTGAAATGATTTCTTCATTGTTTCTCTATAAATAGACTAAGAATACTAATACAATGAAAGGTTAATCATATAGGAAACAATATAATGAAAGTTTGAATGATTTCTAAATTTCTGAGTGTGCTTACTCGAGTAGCTCCTCGAGTATCCCTTGAAGTTTACTCGAGTAGCTCCTCAAGTATTATCGAGAAATCATTGTTCAACTGCAAGTTAATGAATAAATATAAGATTACTCGGGTAGTGCATGGAGTAAACTAAATTTCAAAACTTTGGGAATAGTTATTTACTCGGGTAGCTACTCCAGTAATGCTTTTGCAACTTCATAGATTACTGGGGTAACACCTCGAGTAATCCTTTAAAAAAACTTTTGATTACTCGATGCTCTACTCCAGTAATGTTGGCAGGATTTCAAGGCCGAGAGCAATTACCTTGTTACTCGAGTAGGGACTCGAGTAATGCACTCATTTTTGCATTGGTTACTCTGGTACCACCTCGAGTAACTAAGACTTTTAAGCATAACTTACCCTGGTAATGACTTGAAGTTTACTTTGAAAATATTTTTGCATACTGGGGTACTTACCCGAGGAATTCACTTAAAATAAAGCATGAAAAACTTGTATACTAGAGTAAGTACTCGAGGAAGATGAAACAAAGAGAGATCAGGTTAATCGGGTACCAACCTCAAGTTTTCACTTACTTTAGTATGTTACTCGGGTAGCTCCTCGAGTAACATTGGCAGTGGTACAAAGGGCCGAGAGTTACATATTTTCAGAAACAAAGTTACTCGAGTAGCTCCTCGAGTATCATGGGGAAAACTTGAAGGCGACTGGAAGTTTTCACAGGGTTACTCGAGTAGCTCCTCGAGTAACATTAGCAGTGGTACAAAATACCGAGAGGTCCACATTTTCAGAAACACAGGTACTCGAGTAGCGCCTCGAGTATCATTAGGAAAACTTGAAGGCAACTGGAAGTTTTCACATGGTTACTCGAGTAGCTCCTCGAGTAACATTAGCAGGCCGAGAGCAACTCCAAGTTTTTACCTGGTTACTCGAGTAGCACCTCGAGTAATGGTGGTAGGTTACTGCAAGTTGTCTCTTGGTTACTTCAAGTTTTGTCTCATTACTCGAGTAGCTCCTCGAGTAATGCTTTAGAATATTTTCTTCTGATCAAGTTCCTCAGCATTTTCTCATGGCTTTTCTTCATTACTCCAATGCTTACTTCAAGTGATGCTAGTTCCTGTCATTACTTAGTTCAAACTTGTTTATTAATTACTTCCTTTTCAAACCATACTTTTGTTATCATCAAAACATGAGGTCTCACATTCTCCCCCATTTTGATGATGACAAAACTTGGTGATTTTGAACATGGTTTTTCAAATTGGATTCTTAATTAATTATTTCTTATTAAGGTTCAATATACCTTGCATACACAACAATTTCATTAGTCCAAACGGGTATCATAATTTAAAACTTAATTGAACTTTAAGATGAAATCATAACACATTTGCATTAATCTTAAAACTTTCAAATTACAAAATAAAGTTCAAACTGAAATCAAAAAGCTCCCTAAAATCCCATGTACACCCAAATACCCATGATAAGCTAGGACATATCCATAAAATCACTTTCAAGCTCTTCTCCCCCTTTTTGGCTTCATCAATCAAGTGGAGGGCTAGGAGGCTTGGCCATAGAAATGAGTGTTACTGGATGAACCATAGAATCATTTGATTCTAAAGAATCAAATGAGCTAGAGGGTACTGGATCAGGCAGATGAAGTGGAGGGATATAGATGTCATCACCAGGAGGAGAAGGTTGGAAGACAACCATAGTAGAGGTTTCTCCTTCTGGGGTGGTCAAAGTCTCAGGAGTAATCTCCACCTCAGGTGTATGCTGTTCAGGTGAGGAAGAGGGAGATATTTCCTCAGTGTGGGTAGGAGAGGGAATAGGTTTAGAAGCAGTGTCTGGCTGTGGCTTGGGAGGTGAATCATTGATGATAATATGTGTAGTCTCATGAGTTTCAGGATCATCCACTGTGAATAAGATATCTTTCCCTTGGGGCTCAAGTGGATCAGAAACCAGAGGGGTAGATGGTTCAGCCTCAGGAATAGGAATGTCTGAAGGAGGGTCTACTGGAGGTGGTGGTGGTGCAGATGAGGAGGGACCGGCAGAAGGTCCAGGACCCAAGGAATCCAATCGTGCCAGGATCAATCTCAAGGTCTCTCCCTGGGCACGTTGCTCTGCTAGCAACTCCTCATGTCTCCTATCCATTCTCTCAACCAACTCCTCATGCCTTTTGTCAATTCTCTTAACCAGCTCTCCCATCTTGAAGTTGGTATTGGTAATTAGCTCAGCGTTCGTGTTGGCTATATCCACATGGAATCCTTTGAGCATATTCTCCATAAAGTGTTGGAGAGTGGCATTGAGGAAGGATGGCGATGATGTGGTAGCTGCTGGAGCCGATGACTGAGTGTCATCCATCCTACTGGTCTCTGCCTCAGTGGCCTTCTGCTTCTTCTTGGATCCAGATTCCAGAGGGCCTTTGAGAGGGATATCAAGGTTCAGTTTCCCTATCTGGTTCCTTCCGACCGGAGTCAACCTCTCAATTGGCTCCTTGCTATCCAAATACCATATTTTGTTCTCTTTCAGGATTAGAGACACAATCTGAGGGTATGGCATTGGAGTTGTAGCCTTTCCATCCACCTTGTATCTTTTCATTTCTGAAAATATATACTCTCCCAGATCCTTTTGCTCCTTCAGGAGAAGTGAAGCAAACTATCTATAGTCCATATCGGAGAAGTGGGTATAGTTGTTGGCTTTGTTCACTAGGGACCTAGAGTAGATGTACCATAGGACCCTGTGATGATCACACATATCACTTGGTTTAAAATTGAAGGGGCCAACTAACTCACTGGGCTTAAGGATAGTGAAAATTTGATTTGGCTCAAGCTCAGAATATATATCATCTGGGGGGTTTTCTAATCCTAACCACAAGTTAATTCTGGATGGTGAAATTAAAATCTTTTGACCTCTCATAGTTGTGGTCATCTCTTCCTCTACTGAGGTTCGGTTAGGTTCATCTATGATCTCTAGGTTGCAATAGAAATGAGTGATTACCTTTGTGTAAAAAGGCAATCTAATGGACAACCAGGGCATAAAAGAATCTAGATAAGGACTAAGATCGTGCTTCAATACCTCCTGAAGTAGCCTGAGATCCACATAGTGTGTCTTACACACTTTTCTTCTGGAGAATTGAGTTAAGTACTTGAGAGACTCCACCAGTTTGCCCACATTGAATCCCTTTGGAGGGGTAGTGATCTCTGCTTCTGGAATCTTGGACTTCTTGGAAGATTGACCCTTCTCCATTTGGTCAATGATCCCAGCCATTGCCTTAGCCACATTTTTGTCATATTTTGGCTTTTTGATAGGCTTTGGAGTGAAAGAGGGTGTAGAGGAATTAGAGTGAGAAGGTGAGGGAGATTTGACACCTTTGCTTCTTCCAGTAGATGTACTCTTTTTAGATTGAGCCCTAGTCACAATAGGCTCTTTAATCACCACACCTTTGGCTTTAGGTTTTGATTGAGGTTGAAGAGGAATTTTGGCTTTTGGTCTTGGGATTAACTTTCTTCTCTTTGTTGGAGGAGGAGAAAGGAGATCAGGGTTTTGTTGTGAATCAGAGGAATCTGTGAAGTTGAGATTCTTGGTTTTAACCATATTGAAACACAGAAATTCAAGAATCTCAGTAAAACAGGGTCACTGTCGCGAGTCTTAGGGCACAAAGATTTTGAACAAAATAGGAAGTTTTTGGACTTGAAATCAGTTGGGTTTTGACAGAAATGAGGCAAGGAATCGATTGAAAAAAGTTTTTGAAAGGGTGTATAGTGATTTACTAGAGGAGATTTTGTGGAAATGACCGAGTTTGCGCAAGATAAAGACCTAAAACCCGACTTTACTCGAGGCCTTACTCGAGTAATGTTCAACTTTACTCGAGGCCATCCTCAGGTGTTCATACAGAAAAATTCAAAAATAATTCATTTAAATTGCGTACCTGGTATGAATAATATAGTAATTATCCATAAATGTTCCCTCGATCATTTATAGTCCATTTGGGTC
This sequence comes from Inga oerstediana, assembly GCA_963210345.1. Lineage (NCBI taxonomy): Eukaryota > Viridiplantae > Streptophyta > Magnoliopsida > Fabales > Fabaceae > Inga > Inga oerstediana. The sequence goes on from OY723400.1 coordinate 62,879,552, forward strand.
AAATTTGAGTCATTATTCAACACTTTGAGAATCTGAACTCCGACATTACTCGAGGCCTTCCTCGAGTAAGCTTCAAGTTTACTCGAGTCCTGCCTCGAGTAAATAGCTTTACAACTTCTGACTCTTCATTTCTTTGAAAACTGGACCGTTATGTTTGAAAATTAAGTAACTTGATCCGTTACTTCCAGTTTTGGGAGCCATTACTCGAGTACATACTCGAGTAACATGCTACTTTACCTCAAGTTGCTCCTCGGGTATGCTTCTGTGTTATCCATAACTTCAAGTTGATACTCCAGTAAAGTTGTCCTCTGATTATCTCAGTTTTTGTTTCTCAAAACAAAGTTTCTTTCTTCTTGCAAAACAAGTTTCTATATACTCCGATGCTTAAGTTAGTGATCATCAAAACATTATCAAATGACTTCATCTAATATTATGAAATACTGAAATTTCTTATAACTCATTGGGATTTACTATTCCCAATTCTCTTCTAATGAATAGAAATTGATCTTTTGCAAGGGGTTTTGTGAAGATATCTGCTAGTTGAAGATGAGTAGGAATGAATATCACTTTCACATCTTTCTTTTGAACATGATCTCTGATAAAGTGATGTCTGACATCGATATGCTTGGTTCTAGAATATTGAACTGGATTCTTTGCCAAGCTTATCGTACTTGTATTGTCACAATAGATTGGTATTTCCTTGAGATAAATACCAAGGTCTTGTAGTTGTTGTTTTAACCATATCACTTGTGCATAACAACTTGAGACTGCAACATATTCGGCTTCCGTTGACGAAAGAGACACTGTATTTTGTTTCTTGCTGAACCATGATACAAGAGATCCTCCAAGGAATTGTCCTTGTCCACTGGTGCTCTTTCTGTATGTCTTGTATCCTCCATGATCAGAATCTGAATATGCAACTAGATATTCACTTCTTCCTTTGGGATACCACATACCCAATTCTGATGTGTCACCAAGATATCTAAAGATTCGTTTGACCGTTTCAGCATGTGATTCCTTCGGTGCTGATTGATATCTTGCATATATACCAACACTAAATTGAATGTCTGGTCTACTTGCCGTAAGATAGAGTAATGATCCAATCATTCCTCTATATTTTGTAATGTTGTAGTCTTTTCCTTTGACATCAGCATCAAGTAACATAGTTGAACTCATAGGTGTGTCAGTGCCATTTGCTTCATCCATTCCATACTTCTTTAATTGCTCTTTCAAATACTTTGTTTGAGATATGAAAATTCCATTCTTTCTTTTTTTGATTTGCAGACCAAGAAAGAAATTCAATTCTCCCATCATTGACATCTCAAATTCTCCCTGCATTATCTCAGAAAATTCCTTACACATAGATTCATTAGTAACACCGAAAACAATATCATCAACATATATTTGAACAATTAAAATATCATCACATTTTCGATTTATAAATAATGTTGTATCAACTTTTCCCCATACAAAACCTTGATCGATGAGAAACTTACTAAGCCTTCCATACCAGGCTCTAGGAGCTTGTTTTAAACCATACAAAGCCTTTTTAAGTTTGAAAACATGGTCCGGTTTAGTGACATCCTCAAATCCTGGAGGTTGTTCTACATACACTTCTTCCATGATGTAACCATTTAGAAAGGCACTCTTAACATCCATTTGATAGAGTTTGAATCCTTTGATGCATGCAAAGGCTAAGAGTACATGTATAGCTTCCAATATAGCCATTGGAGCATACGTTTCCTCATAATCAATTCCTTCTTCCTGATTATAGCCTTTGGCCACCAATCTTGCCTTGTTTCTGACAATAATTGCAGATTCATCTAGTTTGTTTTTGAATACCCATTTAGTACCAATGATCGTATGATCTTTGGGTCGGGGTACCAAATCCCAAACTTGATTCCTTTCAAATTGATTTAGTTCTTCTTGCATTGCTATGACCCAATCATTGTCTGATAGGGCTTCATCAATGTTAGAAGGTTCAATCTCAGAAATGAATGCAGAAAAACTTACTTCATTGAAAATTCTATTTCTAGTTTTGATTCCTTCATTTACATCTCCTATGACTTGATCTAAGGGATGACTTTTATTGTATTTCCAAGCTCTAGGTTGACCTAGGGATTGCTCTTCATCCTTAGTTTCATCAACCTCTGGAATAAGAGACTTAGAGATAGATTGACCATTTTCTTGATTTAAAACAGCTTCCTGTTCTTCATCAATGGTTTTGTCAGAGGATTCAAATTCATCAAATACAACATGAATTGATTCTTCAACAACACAAGTTCTTTTATTGAAAATTCTATATGCTTTACTTCGGTTAGAATATCCTAGGAAAATTCCTTCATCAGTTTTAGAATCAAATTTTCCTAAGTTATCTTTACCATTATTATGAATGAAACACTTACAACCAAAGATGTGTAGATGAGCAATGTTTGGCTTTCTTCCTTTGTATAGTTCATATGGTGTCTTTCTAAGTTTTGTTCTGATATATGCTCTGTTTGAAACATAGCATGCTGTACTCATAGCATCAGCCCAAAACACTTGAGACACATTCTTTTCATTTAGCAATGCTCTAGCCATCTCTGTGAGCACTCTATTCTTGCGTTCCACAACTCCATTTTGTTGAGGAGTCCTTGGGGCAGAGAAATTGTGATCAATGCCATTAGTATCACAATACTCTTCAAAGGCTTGATTTTCAAATTCTCCACCATGATCAGTCCTAATACCTGCAATAGACATACCTTTCTCATTTTGCACTTTCTTGGCAAAAATAATAAATTCTTCAAAGGTTTCATCTTTTGATGATAGAAAAATAACCCATGTAAATCTAGAGAAGTCATCAACAATGACCAATGAATATAAGTTGCCACCAAGACTCTTTACTCTTGCTGATCCAACTAAATCCATATGTAGTAATTGTAATGGTCTATTTGTTGAAATCTCATTTTTCAATTTGAAAGATGATTTAGTTTGTTTACCCTTTTGACATGCATCACAAATCAAGTCATTTTTGAAATTAACTTTGGGTAATCCAAGCACTAAATCCTTTTTGAGTAATTTCCCTAGTTGATGCATATTGACATGAGCCAATCTTTTATGCCATAGCCAACTTTCATCGGCATTACACAGAAAACAGTTTTCAGATTCATTTCTACTAATATCTAAGGTATAGCAGTTACCTTCCCTTTTTGCTCTGAGCTTAGCCTTGATATTCTTCTTATCAAGTAGTAAGTCTTTCTTGCTGACAATTAGACATTCCTCTGAATCAAATATTATCCAGTTGTCTTTATCTGCACTTTGACTTACGCTCAGCAAATTATGACACAAGCCTTCAACGTAATATACATCTTTGATTTGTATGCCTTTGTCATTTTTTATTTCACCAATTCCTGCTATTTTTCCGGATTGATTTCCTCCAAATTTTACCTTTCCACCTTCCTTAGGTTGCAATGTGGTAAAACTTTCGAAATCTCCGGTCATATGTCTAGAGCATCCACTGTCTATAAACCACTTGTTATTTTTAGATGCTTTAAGACATACCTGTAATAAAATGATTAAGTCTTAGGTACCCACTTCTTTTTGGGTCCTTTTGAGTTAGTATAAATGATTTTCTGAACATATGTGCCTTTAGGTACCCATTTGTAGGTTCCTATGTTTCCTTTCTTCTTATGAATGCATGATGAGGTATAATGACCTTTTCTATTACAGTAATTACAAAATGCAAAAGGATTTGATATATGCACAGAATGCTGGAAATAATTTAAATATGACTTACCTCCTACTTTCTTTTTACCTTTCCTTTTATCTGTTTTTGGATCATATCCAATACCAGATCGGTCATTTACAAATCGTTGTTCTTTTAAAATCACACTTAGCATCTCACTTCCTTTGGTAAATTTTTCAAGAGTTTTTGTGAGATCAATGTTTTTCTTTTTCAACAAAGAACAATTTTCACAATTCTTTTCTGAACTTTCTTTTAGTTCAATTTCAAGAGCTTTGTTTTTCTTTTTGAAAACAATTAATTCTTTAACTACTTTGATGAATTCAGAATGTAAAGCATTATATTCAGAGAGTAATTCATCATAGGTAGGTTCAGAATCATTTACCTCTTCTTCTGTCTCTTCTTGAGCAACAAGACATATATTGGCTACTTCTTCTTCATCACTTTCTTCGTCAGAGGAACTATCTCCCCATATAGCAGATACAAAGGCCTTCTTTTTGTTAAAGAATTTGCCTTTTCTCTTTTCTTTGCTCTTTTGATTGAGTTCTGGACATTCTGATTTGATATGTCCTAGTTTTCCACATTCGTAGCAAATGATATGGTCTTTACTGCTAGTTCCTCCTTTTTGAAAGTGTTTGAATCCTTGAACTTTCTTGTAGAACTTTCTGAATCGTTTTATGATTAAGCCCATTTCATCATCATCAAACTCCTCATCTTCATCTTGATTTTCTTCTTTCGCTTTTAGAGCTAGACCTTTCTTTCTTTTGTCACTGATGTCGTCTAGTTCCCGTTTGAATTTTAATTTGCTTTCATATTCAGAAAGGCTTCCAAATAGAGAAGCAACTGATCTCATTGATTCTCCTTTTGCCTCTTCTATCGCAGTAACTTTGGCCTCCCACTCTTTAGAGAGAATATTCAAAATCTTTCGTACTTGGGTATTTTGATCATAGACTTTACCAAGTGCTGCAAGTTGATTAACAAGATGAGTATATCTAAGTTCGAATTCAGAAATTGACTCACCTGATTTCATTCGAAGTAGATCGAATTCAGTGATCAAGGTGTTGATTCGATTCTCCTTTATTCCTGAAGTTCCTTCATGAGCTATTTCCAGAGCTTCCCACATTTCCTTTGCTGTTGGAAGTGTGCAAATTCTGAAGTATTCATTTTGACTCAATGAGCTTTGTAACATCAGAATTGCCTTGCTGTTGAGAGTGATAAGTTTCTTGTCATTCTCGTCATATTCCCCTAGCGTCTTTGGAATTTTCTGAGAATCTACAGTCTTTTTAGGTTGATAATTTTCACTTTCAATTACATTCCATAGCCCATATTCAGTAGCCATCACGAACACTCTGAATTTTGCTTTCCAGAAAGAAAAGTGTTCTCCATTGAAACCGGGAGGTCTAGTGATGGATGCTCCATCGGGAAGAATTCCTTCACCCATGCTTGCCATTGGATCCTTCTTAGGTTGTTATACCTTAACAAGAAGACCTATGCTCTGATACCAAATGTTAGATCAAGCGTTTCACCCAAGAGGGGGGTGAATTGGGTGATACTGAAATTTATTTTGAAAATATAAAACTTTGACAAAAGAATTAAAACAGTAATGAGTAAGGAGAAATATCACCGAAGTGTACACCGGGAGTTATACTGGTTCGGTCACAACTACTTTGACCTACGTCCAGTCCTCAGAGCTTCTCTGAGAGTTTCACCATAGCTTCCAAGATTCAGTGGGTTCTTGGCACCTCAGTACAAGCAAGTTCCTTTCACCTAGACACTCGCTCCCTCTTACAGGTTGTAATCCAATCCCAACTTAAGGTTCCACAACCTTAAGTTATCTCAATAACAAATATTGAGTTTGAATGAAATATCTCTCTTACAGAGTAAATGATAATCACTGAAGCATAGAAATACAATTTCAACGTGAAAACAGAGCAATGAACTTAATGATACGTTCGTATGTGTGCTTGGTTGTTTTTTCTCTGTTTGAAGGTTCCCATATATATAGGTAAGTTGTTGATGACCGTTGGAACATTTCCTTTCGTCCGTTGGTGAGTGCGCAGCCACTATTGACTTTTCAAGTTTTTGAAAAATATCCGTTGGCAGTGGTTGGCATTTGAATGTTTCTTTTGACTTCCATATCTTGAAATGATTTCTTCATTGTTTCTCTGTAAATAGACTAAGAATACTAATACAATGAAAGGTTAATCATATAGGAAACAATATAATGAAAGTTTGAATGATTTCTAAATTTCTGAGTGTGCTTACTCGAGTAGCTCCTCGAGTATCCCTTGAAGTTTACTCGAGTAGCTCCTCGAGTAACATCGAGAAATCATTGTTCAACTGCAAGTTAATGAATAAATATAAGATTACTCGGGTAGTGCATGGAGTAAACTAAATTTCAAAACTTTGGGAATAGTTATTTACTCGGGTAGCTACTCCAGTAATGCTTTTGCAACTTCATAGATTATTGGGGTAACACCTCGAGTAATCCTTTAAAAAAACTTTTGATTACTCGATGCTCTACTCCAGTAATGTTGGCAGGATTTCAAGGCCGAGAGCAATTACCTTGTTACTCGAGTAGGGACTCGAGTAATGCACTCATTTTTGCATTGGTTACTCGGGTACCACCTTGAGTAACTAAGACTTTTAAGCATAACTTACCCTGGTAATGACTTGAAGTTTACTTTGAAAATATTTTTGCATACTGGGGTACTTACCCGAGGAATTCACTTAAAATAAAGCATGAAAAACTTGTATACTAGAGGAAAATGAAACAAAGAGAGATCAGGTTAATCGGGTACCAACCTCAAGTTTTCACTTACTTTAGTATGTTACTTGGGTAGCTCCTCGAGTGACATTGGCAGTGGTACAAAGGGCCGAGAGTTACATATTTTCAGAAACAAAGTTACTCGAGTAGCTCCTCGAGTATCATGGGGAAAACTTGAAGGCGACTGGAAGTTTTCACAGGGTTACTCGAGTAGCTCCTCGAGTAACATTAGCAGTGGTACAAAACGCCGAGAGGTCCACATTTTCAGAAACACAGGTACTCGAGTAGCGCCTCGAGTATCATTAGGAAAACTTGAAGTCAACTGGAAGTTTTCACTTGGTTACTCGAGTAGCTCCTCGAGTAACATTAGCAGGCCGAGAGCAACTCCAAGTTTTTACCTGGTTACTCGAGTAGTTCCTCGAGTAATGGTGGTAGGTTACTGCAAGTTGTCTCTTGGTTACTTCAAGTTTTGTCTCATTACTCGAGTAGCTCCTCGAGTAATGCTTTAGAATATTTTCTTCTGATCAAGTTCCTCAGCATTTTCTCATGGCCTTTCTTCATTACTCCAATGCTTACTTCAAGTGATGCTAGTTCCTGTCATTACTTAGTTCAAACTTGTTTATTAATTACTTCCTTTTCAAACCATACTTTTGTTATCATCAAAACATGAGGTCTCACAGCTACTACAAAGCAGGAATCTTCAATGACCAATACAATTAAATCACGCGGGCATTTAATTAGTAAGAAGAAGCAAGTGGAGATTAAATCTGGGAATGCAGCAATTGTGGTGGGTCGTAAGATTGATTTGATGAGCCCAATGGATCATTATCAACAAGTTAAAAATAAAATGGTTGACCAGGGCAATTCTAACTCGAACAAAGAATGTGGTCAAGTGCAGAATACGGGGGATTTGTCACAGGGGATTCATAAAGGAGGAAACGTTGTGGCGGGTTCCTCGAAATTTCAGCCAAGAAAGGGGAGTTTGTGTACGTCTTCAAAATCTACAGGCAAGAAAACACAACTTCCAAAATCTATTCAAAATAGTGCTTCTGACCCTATAGATCCAGGTGCGCGTCGGGAGATTAAATTTTCAACATGTATAAGTCCTCTGGGAGAGGAAGGTAATGTCATTATGAAGGAGTTAGGTGAAGATGAATATGGGACTATGTCCTAGTAGTTTGCCCATGTTTGGGATTCTTTAACCTTTATTTTATCTTTATGATAGTTATGACATGGAATACTAGGGGTGCCGGTGGTGCCTCATCTCAACGTTTAATCTGTGACATTGTAGAGAAACAAGGAGTAAATTTCTTTGCACTGTTGGAGCCTAGACAGATTGGCACAAAGGCTTCATTATTGGCTCGAAAGCTTGGATGGCTTAATATGTACGTTGTTGAAGCAAGGGGATTCAGTGGTGGTATTTGGCTTTTTTGGGATTCTGGTTGTAATTTTTTAGTAATCTCTGCTGGTGAACAATTTGTGCACGGAATTTTTAATGCAGGAAATGACAATGAATGGTCCATCACTGTGGTTTATGGACATCCTAATATAAACTCGAGACGATTGCTGTGGTCTTCCTTAAGAGACATTTGTCAGCTTGTTCGGGGGGGTTGGTTGATGGTTGGTGATTTCAATGCTGTTTCATGTCCTGAGGATAGATGGAGTTTGAAAGCTCAGGAAAGAAATGGAGTAGACAAATTTTTTAAGGAATGGATTGCTGATACTGATTTGCTTGATATCGGGTTCAGTGGCCCTAAGTTTACTTGGGGGAATTCGTCTAGTCATAGCAGGATTGATAGAGCTTTGGTGGATGCTAGGTGGCATGTACAGTTTCCTAATGCATCGGTGATTTATTTACCAAAATACAAATCAGATCATTGTCCTATTTTGGTCAATACTGATAAGTTGTCGCATGTTGAGAACAAACAGAGGCCTTTTCGATTCTTCGCTCCCTGGGTTATGCATGATAATTTCTCAAGTTTTGTTAAGGATCAATGGAATGTGAAGGAAGATTGGTGTGGATCTTTAGAGGTTTTTACTGAGCAACTGAGAAATTAGAACAAAAGGGTGTTCGGGAATTTAAAGTTCATGAAAAATAAGATCTACAGACTTCTTGATGGAATTAACAACAAAATTGCTATAGCTGGACCATCTGTGGCTTTGGAGAATTTGCAACGTGATTTGTGGAAGGATCTTGAAAAAATCCTGTCACAGGAGGAAATTATGTGGCTACAATACTCTCGGTCTACTTGGTATGTCCAGGGTGACCGTAATACCAGGTATTTTCACTCAAAGGCAAATGCTCGAAGAAGACGGAATCGGATTTTAGCTATTAAACAAGATTCGGGGGAATAGCTGTATGATGAAAAGGAAATACGGGATATTGGCAGTAAATATTTTGAAGAATTATATACGGATACTAGCAAGCATCAGGGGAATTTGGTTTTTGGGTGCACCTACCCTGAGATTGATGCAACGAATAGAAGCAATTTGGGAAGACAGGTTGATGACATGGAGATTAAACGAGCTTTATTCGATATGGGATCACTCAAAGCTCCGGGACCGGACGGATTCAATCCTCTTTTTTATCAAAGCCAATGGAATACAGTTGGTCTTTCGGTGATATCTTTGGTTAAATGGGTATTCTCTTATCCTCAATCGGTTCAGCATATTAATGGTACTTTAATTGTGCTTATTCCAAAAATTGATCATCCTCAATCTTTCTGAGATTTTCGCCCAATAAGTCTCTGTAATGTAGTGTATAAGATTGTTACAAAGATTATTTCTTTCAGGCTTAAATCTATTATGCCATTGGTTGTGGCCCCGAACCAATGTAGTTTTGTAAAGGGGCGCCAAAGTACTGGTAATGTTATTCTTGTGCAGGAAATAATCCACTCTATGCGGAACATGAAAAAGAAGAAGGGATTTATGGCAATAAAGATTGACTTGGAGAAAGCATATGATCGAGTCAGATGGAGTTTTCTATTTGAATGCTTGAATGAGCTTAAAATTCCAAAGTATCTTTGTGATGTGATCGAGGCTTGTGTATCTACACCGCAAATGGAACTACTTTGGAATGGGTGTACTGCAAATGTTTTCCACCCTTCTAGAGGAGTTCGTCAGGGCGATCCTATCTCACCGTATCTCTTTGTCATTATGATGGAGAGATTGGGACACTTAATTCAGACTACTGTAGAAGACGGAGATTGGAAACCATTTAGATTGTCGAGACAAGGTACGCCTATCTCACATATCTTTTTCGCTGATGATCTTATTTTGTTTACAGAAGCAGATATGGATCAAGCTGGAGTGGTGAAAGCTGTACTGGATGATTTTTGTGAGATATCCGGCCAGAAAATAAACGAGGCAAAATCACGGATTTATTTATCAAAGAATGTGGGACGCACGAGAAGCCAAGAGATTAGTGAGTTCTTAAATTTTTCCCAGTCTTCCAATTTGGGAAAATATTTAGGAATGCCAGTCTTATGTGAACGAAGCACCAAGTCTTCATACAGGTTTATTCTTGACAAGATTGATGCTAGATTAGCAAGCTGGAAGCCTAACATGTTATCTATGGCGGCAAGACACACCCTTGTATCGTCAGTGGTGTCAGCCATGCCATCCTATGCCATGCAGTCTGTGCCTCTTCCTCTAGGTACCTGTGATGAGATAGACAGGAAGTGCAGGAATTTTCTCTGGGGAAGTACATCCATAAATCGTAAACCTCATATGGTGGCTTGGGGTTTGGTTTGTTCCTCAAAAAAGGATGGCGGATTAGGATTAAGGAAGGCAAGGATTCAAAACCAGGCTTACATGAATAAACTGGGATGGAACTTGATTCATAAACGAGATGCATTGTGGGTTCGTTTCCTTCGAGAAAAGTACAAGACAGGTAGTGATGTGGTGCCGAAAGTGGAAAAAAGACGTAATGAATAGAGCATATGGAAGGGAATTAGACAAAATTGGGAAAGTGTAAGTGAGAGTATTCTCTGGAGGATTACAGATGGAGCTTTGGTGTCCTTTTGGCATGATATATGGGTTCCCCATCTGGATAGATTGGAGAGCTTGATGACTCACCCATTATCTAATGATATCCGAGATTGGAAGGTAGCAGATTGTATTACTCCATCAGGTCAATGGGATCTTAATAAGTTTGGCCATTTATTACCAATTCAGGTTGTGTTAGCAATCCAAAAAGTGAATATTAACCGCAATACTTGTAGTGATATTCTGAGTTGGCGTTGGGCAGCTGATGGTAAATTTGCTTTAAAAGAGGCGTACAACAGATTAGCGGGTAACAGAGATAATCAAACTTTGTTCCGATGGAGGCTCATATGGAAGCTAAAAGTTCCTCAACGATATAGAATGTTCATGTGGTTATGCGCCCACGGTCATTTAATGACAAATTTGGAAAGGACTAAACGGAGAATCCACACAAATGAGATGTACCCTTTTTGTGAAGACAAGACAGAATCAATTCTACATGCTATTAGAGATTGTGCTGTGGTTAAAGAACTATGGAGTGAGTTGCTGCCTAGTCAATGGTATCATCAATTTTTTGACTCAGCCGATACAAACATTTGGTTAACATGGTGCTTAAGGTGTCGGGATAAAGTATATGGATACGAGTTTCGCATTTGGTTTACTGTTTTATGTCGACACATCTGGTTGGCGAGGAATGACCGTATTTTCAACAATATTCAATGGTGTAAACAGAATTTACTAGTTCGTACTAGTTCAGTGTTGTCTTGGGGTTTCTCTAGTTCCATACAACCGAAGGCCTGTATCACATCAACTATGGCTTGGCGCCCTCCACCCACTGGGATGGTTAAGGTTAATACAGATGGGTCTAGGAATGAAGCATCGGGAAGATGTACATGTGGTAGAGTGATACGGGATGATCAGGGCCGATTTGTTCAGGGTTTTATGTTTCAAATTGGAAGTGGGTCTGTGATTACAGCAGAAGCCTGGGGAATCCTGTGGGGTATAAAGCTGGCTTGGGAAGGAGGATTTAGAAATATTATTGTTGAAAGTGATTGCACCGAGGTATTGGAGCTTATACAAGGAGCGGTCTCTGATGAACATCCTGATGCTACGTTAATTTTGGAAATTCAATCGATGCTGAAACGTGAGTGGGAAGTGGAGATGCTTCATTGTTGTCGGGAGGCGAACAGGGTGGCAGATTGTTTCGCTAGGAGAGCATGGAATATGGCAGTTGATTTCCTTATAGTTCACACAGAGCCCACTGAAGCTAAACATTTGCTTATAGAAGATGTTGTTAATCATAATTTTTGTAATGATTAGGGTAGAGCCCTTGAGGTTGTTGTTTTGATTCATTCTTTATCAAAAAAAAAAAAAAGAACAGAAAGTGAGTACTTGTTTATCACATCAATACGACAAAGATAGGCACATTATTTGTTAGGTAGGACCCACACCTCTCTCATTAGACCATTGTTGCAATCATGTGTTATAGGGAAACCTCTGCCAATCTTTTTACTACCCAACGAATTTTGCAAAGACAAAATTTAAACTCAACACTTTTCTTCACTGATTATCAATCATCAATACACCTCTCATGGTTGAATCACACCTATAATAGCATGACTTACTAGACAAATAACATGACTGAGGGCAATACACACACACACACACACACGTGTGTGTGTGTCTCTCTCTGTAATTAAATTAAAATTAAATATATAAATGACATTTTAGTGTTGAATATTCGAATCAATATGGTGTTTGGCCAATAATGTTGCCAGGTGGATCATAGATGCAAATAACGAACATCCAGCCATTGGTACACTTAGCCCTAGCACACCCAAGATGATGTGAATCTCGCCAAATGATCTGAGTATAATGAAGGCACTCATCATTGATGCAAGAGTTCAAGTCATAGTCGTAGTTTGGCTTCTCAGTGAGCCAGAACTTGACGGCGTCGGAGCCCTTCATGTCGTCATAGTCCTCGGTGATGTTCTCGCCGAAGGGCCCGCCAGAGTGCTCGAGGTTGCAGTCGTAGCTTCTATTATTGGCGTAGTTCTGAGCGTACGACTCGAGGGTCTCGTTCCAATAGAGAGTACCCACACCAACTTGTTCATGAGCTTCATTGTGAACTTGAAGGAAGTCTTTAGGACTGTTCTGGGCACCGCAAGTGAAAGACAAGGTTGAGAAGATGAAGGAAAAGGCTAAGATATTGAGATTTGAAGACCTCTTTTTTTTTTGGGGTATTTTATGTGATGGGAAGGATGGGAATGAAGGATATATATAGAGGAAGAGGATGGAGAAGGCTGAACAATATATGTCAACTTTGAGGTCGAGAATGAATATAAGTAGCAATATGCCAATATAAATATTGTCGTATTAAGATTCGATGCATTCGTGGCAAACTAATACAAAATATATATATATATATATATGCAATCATGATTCACCAATCGATTGCCATACAAGATTGGAAATAAAAACAAAATTCGGCTGCAAAATGAACTTTCGGGTGATTCTATCCCATCTTTAATATAAGATTTTATTTATAGTGCAATTTATAATACCGATGAAATTTTATATTAAGGACCAAAAGTAGTTAAAGGGGTCTCTATATAATTACAACCCTTGAGTATAGAAGAGGCGATCAAATCATCAACTTCTCCCACAAATAGAATTAATTTCCCAATATAATAAATTTTCATGTTTGTATTATATTCTCTCTCATAGTTAATGATTTTAAATAGCTGTAATATTGGGAAAAAATTAATTAATACCTAGTCAATTGACTTATAATAATAAGGATAATTCATCTCTTATAGAAGGTGCATTTTAATAAGGACGACCAAAGGGAGTGTATACATGACATTGAAGTGATTTTTTTTTTAAAAAAAAAAATTTGTCACCTAAAATTTTAAGAAGTATTAATTAATTAATTTTGTATAATTTTAATCTGTTAATAACATTAAATATAATTCAAATAATATCATATACTCCTTCATTCCTTATTAATAATTAAGGGTATTTTAATCATATAACACCAAAATTTTATTATCTTTTTAACTTTCTTTTAGTATTCTTTCTTCTTGTGAAAAAGAAGTACTCCCTCCTTTGTCCCATTTTATAAGATGTTTTTCCCGAGTGTTTGATGTTTCATGATAAATTGACAAAAACAATGATTCATTAATAAAACTTATTCCAAAACTATCCCTCAATATTTCACTCTTTAAGAGATGGAGATTATTTGAGGACCTCATTGTTTTTTTTTAATTTTATGTCATGGGAATGATGGACATGGGTTAATTTTGGAGCATTTATTAAATAGGAAGAGGATAGAGAACAAGAGTTTTATTCATATAAATATACATAGATCTTTTAAGTGGACATCTTCTGTCAGTTAGGGAAAGCCTCTTGTTCTGTTTCCAAATCACAAGATTCTATGACCACAAAAAATCAAAATTCAGCAGAAAAACGATGAACAAGATAGCTATGAAGGGGTGCGTCTGTTAGTGAGATCGAGAAAGAATTAATGATTGGAAAAAAAAAATCCACTGCAAAATCTTAGCCAGCCTTTGTTTCGAAATAAATATATATATAGCACTCCACTTCGTTATTTATAAGGTACTTTTAACAACTTCACACGACAATTATTAAAATAAATAGTTAAAAGTAGTTTGTATGATTATAATGGTAAGAAATTGTTACTGCTAATTTCTCATATTAGCCTCTAATTAAAATTAAATGTATTAGTTCACCAAAAAAAGGTTAAATGTTTCTTAATTACTTTTAATTTCTTTTTAACATAATCACCTTATACAATACAATCAATAAGGGCATTTGTGGAAGAGAATCTAATGTTGTTGACTTTTTGTAAAGAGACTTATATTTAGCACCATAGAAACATTTTCAAAGATGTCTTATTAAGTAATATAGAGTGGAGTGATATCGTTAGCAAGAAAAAAAAAAAAAGGAGTGGAGTGGTAATTAAGGTTGTTAACCTCACAAATTTAAGCTAACTTGTAACAAAGACGTTAACTGATAAGAGTTTAGTTTTATGAATAACAAGGAATTAAAAGTGTAAAATTAAATAATTAAAATACAAAATTGAAATTAAATCTGCCAACAACATTTATCATTTATCACACTTAACAAAGAAAATATATCTGAAATTCATATATAAAACTACTCAGTATGATCAAATAGAAAAAGTTAGTATGATTTTGTAAGTTAGAAATGTATAAACAATTCACTTGGTAAATGAATTGGCAAGTTTAATCAAGTTTATAGCTAGCACGAGTTTAAAAGTAAGTTGACACAATTTTATAAGCTAGAATCATAAAAATGGTAAATTTGACGATTTAACTCACTACTTTGACAACAATAGTGGTATCACATTGAAGTTTTATTTTTGAATGGTAGCTGATAGTATATTGTATAATTAATAACTTGATTCGATTTAGATTAGTCTAAGCTAAATGTGATTTCTGAAAACTGGTTTGTATTTTCTTAAAAAAAGAATAATGGTATTTGCTTAAGTAGTCATGACTCTTGATTGATTCACGGAATTGGTTTCTAAGAGGTTTCAAATGTCGTTCTCAAGTATTATCGTACATTTAATTAAGTGCATGAGAATATACAATATATAACTTGATATTGACAAAATAAACTGTGGGACACCGTCCTTCACATGGCTCCTTATGAATTAGAAATCAGATTTCACGAGTGACCAGCCTCCAGATTTTGCAAGCGAAGATTATTTTATATATATATTAATTTCAAAAAGACTAAATTACAAAAAACGTACAACTCGCATGAACTTTGGATCATGTACAAATAATTCTCTTAATCATTAAAACTTAATAATAAACCTCTCTAAGCTTTCAAGTTTGTGCGGATAACCCCTAAATATCAATTAATACCACCTTAAACTTCATTTGTGTGTGTGTAAACGCCTCAAATTTTTGATTGCTATGTAGATTACTCCCTAAACTTTAAACTGTGTGTAGATAAGTGACATACAAAATTAATCGTATGAGAATGCTTAGGATGTTCATTATAAGGTTTCAACCAGTTGAATTCGGGGGTTCTGTATAATTTGTCCTTTAAAAAAAAAAGTGAAACCTAATGTCATGGATTGCTTAAAGTTGATTTCTAATTTTCTTCCGTTAATTTTGCTTTTGATTGAAAATAATGGCTTATTATTTGAAGATAAGGCGTGCAAGTTCCTTAATTAGAGTTTATTTATTTTACTTTAATTGTTTTTGAAGTTCCCGGATGATTACTTAAACTGGATTATATTAATGCATTGTCTTGGTTCTCGAAATATGGATTATTTATTGTTTGATTGATCCCCCTTTTATTGAATGATTCTCAATGATCAGGTAATTGAATAATAGTTCCAAACTAATTTTGATTCTGTACAAAGGAAAACAAACAACGTTGACAAATTTGGTAAGGATTCTATTCATCTTATAGATGTTCCAAGTGTGGATGCATATCTCCAACTACAAATCATTATAATTGAATTTGAAATAATTCACATTTCTTTTTCATATAGTTATCTAGTTGGGCTAGATTTGAACATTGTTAGCTCTCCTACAGTTCTAAACATCATGCTTTAGTGGCCAAAACAACTTCCACTAGAATCATTGTTTTCAAACTTGCGAGTTGGCTCTCCAAGTTTACCCTTTTTATGTTTCTAACTTATAAAATTGTGTGGAGTCACACTTAAACTCGTGCTAATTGTAAACTCGGTCAAACTCACGGATTCATATACTAAGTTTACCGTTTCTACGTTTTTAACTTACGAAACCGTGTTAACTCACTCTTAAAATTATACGAACTTTTTTATTTGAATCATGCTCAGCGTCTTTTTCTATTAATTATATAAAAAAATTTGTTGATTATGATAAATTATGAATGTTAATAGATTGAATTTCAATTATTCAAATTTAAAATATATTTATATCAATTTTTTTATTTTTTAGATTTAAATTATTTAACTATACGCTATCTATAATTATTCATTGAAACAAGTAAACTCTTTCAAGCTTACAATTTGAGTCTATAATACAATTTTATATCACAGTTTGTTGATTAATACTTGGAATTTATATTATTATTATTATTATTATTATTTCTTATGCTAAATTATACAAAATTCCCCTGAACTTTGGGGCTATTGCATATAACCTCCCTGATCTTTTGTCATTTTATTATGAAACTCTTATTGTTAACTAACTATTATTGATGAATCCCTATTTTATCAATTATTTCTATATTTTATTTGGGGATTTTATCATGTTATTTTGGCAAAAAAGGAATTAATTATGACTAATTGAGATTAAAAGTTATTGCATGAATTAGTTGATAAAAGGGGTAAAAATGCCATTATTTTCATGATTATCCAAATACATGGTATTACAATAGTTTGAATGTCATTTCAAGGTATCTTGGTCAAGCAGACGAATTTTGAAAATTTCAGTTCAGTCCCCAAATTCCAAAAATGACATTTTAGTACCCAAAGATATTGTCACTTTAGTACCTGAAATTCGTAAATGATGATTTGGTCCTACACTCCGAAAATCAGCACTGTTATCCTTTGAAATCAGATTTGAAGAGCACATACACATCCAAATCGAAGGAGCTTGGATCCAGATTTCACATTTGTCACCTTTCTTTCACTACACCTGCCGGATCCACCTCCACCACCATCTTTGGCATTCCTTCACCTCATCCACCGATCATTCTTCTTCTCCATCACTGTCTAACACTCTCCTCTTTTTATATTGTTGTGCGATGGCCACTGGAAGACTTATAGCTCGGTTGAGACGTTCTCCAGTCATGAGTGGCTAACTGTTGGATTCATTGGTGATTGATGAAGCTAGCTGGAGTTCTTCGTGCTTATAGGGAGTTTCTTTTACCTTATTTTCAGTTTCACTCCTTTATGACTATAGATTGTGATTTCTAAGTCTCTTGGATTTCAATTTGTAATTGTATCTGAGTAGTGTTTTCGGTTGTTGCACATGATACTGTGATTTGTATTAGATTTTGTATTCTAATGATGTGGTTGAATGATTGTTAGCCTAATTCTATCACTCATGTATTTGAAACTCTTATTTGGCTGGCTAGGTGTCTAGCAATTGTCAATTTGAGTAGAGAATGCCTCTTACAAGATTTAATATATGTTAGGTGCCAACTAAAATGAATCTAATGAATTAAACTCAAGCTAGGTTTCTAGGTGAGTTTAGCTAATTAGAGGAATTGTTTGGAGAAGGTCTCTTCTCACAAGCCTAAATACTTAACAAAGGAAATAAACTCAATTAAATTGGAACAAGGATAGCTAGTGGATACACTCATCAAGGAAGCCCATTCTTCCATTTCCAAGAGCATTCATTATACATTTCATATTTATCTTCATCCTCCATTCCATTTCATAAAGAAAAGACAAAAAATAGTAGCTTAGGATTTAATTTTATTTCATCCAATTAGTTATATATAGTTAAAGCCAACCCCATGTTTTCTTGCATTTTAGATACTTAGTTAACTTAGGTAGCTCAATAAAGGCTCCTCAAGAGAATGACCCGAGTGTTGCATTGTACTACAATTCTTGGTTATAAATATTTTGTATTTGACCCCAAGTCATAAAGAATATCTTGATCCTTACCAAATTGCATGAGTACTCAATGTAGGAGGCACTATTCTATTATACAGTCTAGTTCAACTAACTCAAAAACTCTCACTTGAAGAGTCTAGCATCGATACATCACAATCATTATATAACTACTATTATGTATTTTAAAACTTCACACTTCTAACTTAACAACCGTTTTGTATGTTACTGAATATATAATGGTTGTTTACGTAAGACCGTTATATATTATGCCTACATTACCAAATATATAACAGTTGTTTACATGTGCCCGTTATTTATTATGCCAGTATTACTATATCATGGCCTCACTAGGCCTCAATATATATAATGGGTTTTCTATTAGAACCATTATATGTAATACCCCGAATTTTGCGATTGGAGACTTGGGAATAAGCCTAAGTTAAGTGGGCTGCTAAGCCCTAATTTAGTAGATGTCCGAAATTTATTCTCTAACGTCTCTTATATCTCTGGGGCATTAAAGAAAATAAAATGGTGAATTTTGAAGAAAGTAATTATGCTTCTAGTGAAATCGCCGATGAGGCAGTGACCTTGTCATGTGACTTTGTATGACCGAATGATGCGAGAAACTTATGAGATTTTACAGGATGAAATTAGACATCCTAAACTTTAATTTGATATTTTATATGACTGAATTAGAGCTATATACAAAGAGTTATGAATTTTTGAAATTTGCCCAGTGAAATTGATTATTTTCTGGAACAGAATGCAGAATGCAGAGATTGAAAATCTGGGAATGATATGCTTCCAAATGGATAAAGTCCATATTTTTCCTTAAAACTAGACTCAATAAGGGTTTCATAGCCTTTAGAACTGCTCCGATACGGTATCTACAAAATTAGTTATGGTTTTTCAAATTTTGGTCAGCAAATCTGCCAACAAATCCGAAAATGGAAAATTGGTGATGGTAACTTTGTAATTGAGATAAATTGTGATCAGCCCATTTTGGCACAAACTTGGGCCCCTAGACGTGAATATGGCTGACTTAAAGAGGGAAATATTAGTTGCATTGTATGGGCTTTCATGTAGATAGGAATTGTGTGCACAAAGTCAACAGTTTTGGAAACTTTTAGTAATTAAATAATCAAGGAAATGCCAAGGTAGTTTAAAAGGCTCTTTTCCTTCATCTTCCTATCTCATTCACGCAGCCAATACAAAGAAGGGAGAGAGAGCTTGAGAGCAACTTAGAGAGAGAAAGAGGAAAAACTCACAAGGTAGATCGATTTCTTCAGTAAATTGGTTCCTAACCTACGTAATCTTTTCTCTAAGCTTGTTCTCTACATTATTCGAGGTATTTTGAAAGCAAATCTAGGGTTTGAAAAGGGAGGAGTGTCGGCCTAAAGGGAAAAAGTTAGAGGGAGCTTGAGGTAACTTCCGAAACTTCAATATTTGATTGTTCTGACTGCTATTGGTAAATTAATCGGTGAAATACCGATTGATTTGCTTTGATTTCAAATTTGGTAAAGGAGTTGGCCTAAGCGTTATGCTGCCAAAATTGAGTCTAAATGGTAGTTATAACATAATTAAATAGTTAATAAAGCGGTTAGGAGTAGAAAGAAACAAATCTGCGGAGTCGGATTTCAAAAACCCCAATTTTTCCCAGAGTTCCTATAAGTTTCAGCTAGCTCTAGAAATAAGCCTTAGAGTTGGATTTTCAATGATTTGATGGTTTCATTGAGTTTAAGAGGGAAAATTAAGTGGGGTTACAGTTTGTCACTTTTTCGGAAAAGCCTGAAAAAGCATAATTACGAGAACGCCCCTGAACCCCTCAAAGTGGGGTTGCCGAGGGCAATTTCATTTGTTGACAATGAATTTAGTAATTCATTGTTCCGAAATAAATTCCTTGGGCAGCAATATGTCAAAATAGCCCATGTCAAAATTTTGGGAAAATTACAGTCGAACCAGGTACGGCGGGGTCGAGCCGAGTTCCCAGGGGCATTTTGGTCATTTTTCAATATGGACACATATAACCCCCATAAACACTATGGAGGTGTCTAAATGGTACATTTGAAATTCTAGGATTGAATATGGGGCCCGAGCCATTGGCACGCTTTACGAGGCACACGTTTCGAGAAGGAAATGGTTAAGGTAGGGGACTTACTTTACTTGCATGTATTTGATATCTTTGCTTGTGTAGTGATGTATGTGATTTTTTTACTTGATTGTGTAGAGCATATATGAACAAATGAAGCTCTGTTTCTGTTTTGCTGTGGCCATAGTTTTGTTGCATGAAACAATGAACATGTAGAAATGACATTATGGAACATATATCTAGTTAAAGCTAACATGTCATACACATAACATCTATCATGCATGCATTATGATATCTGTTTCCTATTGAGATTATCTCAAATCTCACCCTCCCCTACCAACAATTTAGATAGGCGAATACAGAAGGTACGCGAAAATCAGAGAAGAGAACTGCACGAGAGAGGGTTGCAGTGGTGGAGTGAAGACGGGAAGAAGTCTCTGTTTCACTAGAATGGGTTTAGATGCCCTAAAGCCTTGTGCGGCTACAAGATTTGTAATTATTATGCACAAACCCTTATGGGAAATTTCTGTAATCATGCATATATTAGCATTATAGTTTGATACTCCCGTATTGCCCACCGAACCACATATCATTTTCAGCGAATATTCTGGTAAAGGTGAAATTAAAATAAGGGCGTGACATTATATACATGATTGAATACATCATGGTTTAGAACCATGATATATGGATTAAAATAACTATGACTAAAGCCCTTTTCTATAGCAGTGAAAATTTCACTTTGAGTAAACTCTTTGTAATTACATGATATTCTAATAACCTTTGAGTCAATTAGCTGTAGGATTGTATTTATTCTAGCGTGATTAATGTCTCAACCTAATCATGAAGCTCCAACGTAAGTTACCACAAGTTCCTAAGTCTACTTTAGTGTAGTTATTTGTGTTTATCTTTCTAGAACCATCAGTCTCTCGACCCATTGATTAGATATCATGATGGCCAGTCACAAGATCCATATGAAGCATGAGAGAAATTAATATGATTTTAATCCAAATGCAAACAAAAATAAATAGCCATAAAATTCATATCTAAAACGAAAAGTACCGAAGAGACCTGTATTAATTCCAGTTTGGTTACTTCTGACCCCTGACTGGGAGTCATAGAAACATGTAGGAGTATAAAATATATTAAAAACGATGCTAAAACCCCAAGCCATTCATCAAAAAAGGATCTATATGACCATTTTTATAATATTTTATTTTTTTTGCCATCAAAATTCGTATATGAACTTTTTGGGTAAAGCTCCATTTCTCATCGCAATCACAATGTGGGCTTTGTATACGCTTCCCTAAATTCGACTTTTAGGGAGCCATGGGAGGCCTTTCTTTTTTTCTTTGATTACAAACTGGAATTCATGAATAAAATCACCCCAGAAAACAGAGGGACACAACCAAACTAAAATCTTTCACCATCATCCACCTCCTAGGAAGGAGTTGGAGGATGGTCAAAGACACAAAAAGGCCCCATAATCCTATGAGCAGACTTGGCCAAAGAATCCGCTAAAACCAAATCTTCACGAGGGACATTAACCAAGCTTATCTGCCAATCTCTGTGAAGAAGACTCCTAGCCTCGTCAACTAAATCCCGGAAAGGATATTCATATTCACATCCTCTCAGCATTAGATTAATAGCCTCAATACAATCCGAGAGAATACAAATCTTTCGGATCCCACGCCACCAACATAAATGCAGTCCATGAATAATTCCAATCAGCTCAGCTATAGCGGATGGCACCGGAATGAGTCTGCAAGAGAAACCACAAACCCAATCCTTATTAAAATCTTTGATGACTCCACCACAGCCACTCCTGCCGTCTCTCAGAACCGACCCATCAATCTCCAAAGAAAAGTGATCTTGAGGTATTCCCGGTCGAGAGGCCCGGGGAATATTCCCTATGTTCGCAAAAGCTCCACGGGCTAGGAGATCCTGATCCACACAAGCTCTGAAGAAAGAAGCGGCTCCACTCATATCTTCATCCAGATTTGCATCCCCAAACAGCTTCCTGCATCTCGCCACCCAAATGTCCTAGCAGATGTATCCAAAGAGGGTCGACCATTTAATCTTCTTTGTGTAACCTTTGCCCGCCTCAGTAGTAAGGTTCCATCTCACCCATTCCTTGACCTGGAGAGAAAAGAAAGAACTCCAAAGATCCTGATCCACCACTGCTTTCCATTTGTCCCTCGCTCTTGGGCAATCTCTAAGAAGGTGCATTGGATCTTCCCTCTGGTTGCACAAAAATGGACACGAGTCTGATTCCTGAATTCCTCTACTTGCTCGAAGCTGTGCAGTATGGACCCGTCCATGAGAGAAAAGCCACATAAGAGATTTAATCTTCTCCGGTACCGACCATTTCCATAGAAGCTTCCAAATAGAATCATCCTGTCCTTGTGTACCTGCAAAGAGAGAAAAATATGCAGATTTAACAGAAAAACGACCATCCGAAGATGGCCTCCAATAAAACATATCCTCTCCTCTCTCCTCACAGGGTGGATGAGAACAGGTAATCTGATCAATAACCTCTGGTGGAAACCATCTCTGGAATCTTCGAATATCCCATTCCCCTCTACTCGAAACATAGTCCACAACCCTTTCATTTCTATCAATGAAACCCTCAAAACCCGGGATCATGTCAATAAGGGGTATATTCATGTTGGACCAATTTTCAAACCAGAACGAGGTGTTTTTACCATCACCAATCCTCTTCCCCAAACATTTTTTAAAATGATCCCATACTTCACAAATGCCCCTCCAAGTGAGAGAGGCGCTTGCCTTTTTCTCCACATTTGGAATCAACCGCTCTCCACAATAGTATTTGGCTCTTAACACCTTAACCCATAGAGCTTCAGGTTTGTTAATCAGACCCCAACAAAGTTTCATCAAAAAAGCCTTATTCTGCTTCCTGAGATTCCTTATCCCTAGTCCTCCCTGCTTCTTCTCCTTCGAGACCACATCCCAGGACACCAAATGCACTTTCCTGGTTCCATCCTGATCTCCCCACAGAAACTTCCTATTTTGCCGCTCCAGCTCCGTTATTAAACCCATCGGAATGAGCATAGTCTGCATATGGTAAGAAGGCATAGCTGATAAGACAGATTTAATGAGAATGGTTCTTCCTGCCATATTAAGAGCTCTACTCTTCCACCCCGATAGACGCTTCCGACATTTTTCCAGAATTGGGGCAAAAGTTACATTCGAGGCTCTCTTACTGAGAAGCGGAACCCCTAAATATTTGCCTAAATCCCCTGTAATTCCAACTCCTAACCTCTGGGCCAAGAGTAAGGCCCTGTTAAAGTTAACATTCCTTGAGAAGGTGACCCTAGTCTTCTCCCTACTCATACGCTGACCCGATACATCACAAAACTTAGCAATACAAGACAGCATAACATCAACCTAGGATTCAGAAGCTTTCCCAAACAGGATTAGATCATCCGTAAAGAAGAGGTGCGATAACTTTGGCCCTCCGGGGTTCAGCTGTATAGTCTCCCACTCTCCCTCATCCACAGCATCCTGTATAATGTGATTCAATCTTTCCATGCATAGAGTAAAAATGTAGGGAGACATAGGATCTCCTTGCCGAATGCCTCTAGAAGGGTTGAAAGCACTAGTAGATTCTCCGTTCCATAGAACCTGGAAGGAAGAATTCATGATGCAGGCCATAATAATGTCACAAAGTTTCTCCTCCAACCCAACATTCTTCAAGGTCTCAGCAATAAAAGGCCATTCTAATCTGTCATAGGCTTTCTCAAGATCCACCTTCATTGCCATCCACCCAAACCTCCTCTTCCTTTTTCGCATAGAGTGAATCACCTCTTGAGCAATTATGATGTTATCACTGCTCTGTCTATTTGCAATAAAACTACTTTGATGATGACCAACCACCTTCCCCATGATTGATCTTAATTTGTGAGCAATAACCTTGGTAACAATCTTGTAACTTACATTGCATAGCGAAATGGGTCGGAAATCTTGCATCCGTTCAGGCTGCTCTATCTTGGGAATAAGCACAAGGTTAGTGCGGTTGATATTTTTGATATTTGAAGGGTTATCAAAACAACCTTTCACCAAGGAATGCACAGGACCTTGCAAATCATTCCAAAACTCCTGATATAAGAAGGCCTGAATACCATCCAGGCCTGGTGCCTTAAAAGCACCCATATTGAAAATTGCTTCCTTAATCTCTTCTTCAGTCACTCTAGCTTGTAGCCTTCCCAACTCTTCTGGAGACAAAACAGGAAAATTATTCACTGTTCTCAGGGACCGGAGCCCATGAAGCTCAGAATGAAAGAGGGTCTGATAGTAGGAGATTGCCATTCTTTTAAGATCACTTTGTTCAAACAACCACTCCCCAGCAGAGTTCTTTAGACCTTCAATCCGATTCCTCCTTCTTCTAATAATTGCCGAATCATGGAAGAACTTTGTATTACGGTCACCACACCTCAACCAATTACACCGGGATTTTTGGAACCAAAGCAATTCTTCTTGAGCTAGGGTTTTACTATACTCTTTCTGCAATTCCCGTTCAACTTGCAAAAGATGTTGACTATCTCTTCTGGCTCTCGCACGCTCGACTCCTTCAATCCTGTGAATAATTCTTTTTTTTTCTCTGAACAAAATTCCCCAGATGACACCTATTCCAATTCAAAGCCCTCTCTCGAAACCCATCTACATTCTCCTGCCAATTTCCTGAAGCCCAGCTTTCTCTAACCACTTCAGCAAAACCCTCTTCCAAAAGCCATGCAGCTTGGCATTTAAAGGAAGCCTTGGTTTGAGAGAAACTTCTTCCTGGATAACATTTCACCAGCAAAGGCCTATGATCAGACCCAAACTTACTTAGGTGGTGAATTTTGGAAAAAGGAAACAACCTGTTCCAATGGTCATTTGCAAAACCCCAATCAATGCGCTCTTTTAAAAAATTCCTTTCCCAAGTAAACCTCTCCCCAACAAAATCAACCTCTACCAAAGAAGTCCGATCAATGCACTCTGCAAATTGGCGCATGGCTAAGAAATCCGGAGCTGCCCCACCTTTTTTGTCAGAGATAGAAAGATATGAATTAAAATCCCCCACCACAAACCAAGGACCTCTGACACTATTACTGATTGTAGTAAGATCATTCCAAAGGCTTTGACGTTTGGCACGAGAAGGTTCAGCATAAACTCCAGTAAGCCAGAAATCATTATTATTTTCCAATACAGAGACATTTACATGAATGAATTGAGTAGAAGAGTACGAATAATTGACCCTGACTCGGTCAACATTCCAAAGGACCCAAATACCTCATGCATAACCAGAAGCCTCTACTCTAATCCAATTTGAAAAACCCAGCCGCCTCACCACTCTCTCAGCTTTAATACCACTGACTCTAGTCTCCAAAAGAATTATTAAATCAATATCCCTGTTACTAATCAGGTCTCTTAGTCGTCTAGGAAACGTCTTAGCGGCCGCACCGCGGCAATTCCAAGATAAAAAATTCATGATAACAAAACTAAGATAAAAGAAAATGGCCTTGTATACTTTATTTTATTGGTTTAATCAGAATTTAGAAGTATATTGTAACAAAAAAGAATTTAGAAGTATATTAAAACTTATATGAGAAGTGTCAACAGGTGTTTCTTTTCATATTAACTTTAATAATGTAACTGCTGAAAGTTTATGAGCGAAAAATATTTATCCGCGCTTAATATTTATTCAATTCTTACTAACTTTGTGACATTGTAATAACTCAATAAAATTATAAATCCATTTAATTTGAAGGGGGAAATATTTATCTAGTGAAAGAATCAAAACCTATGATGGTCAACCTTTTTAAAAAAATATATATATAAGATGGGACAAAGGCCAACCAAAAAAAAAAAAGCTATGTATTATATTAGAGACAGAGGGAGTGCTTAATATACTTTTATCCAATTCAACCAAAACAAGTAGATTTTGAAATATTTATAATATTAGAAAAAGATCTTTTTAAAGAATAAAAAATCACATAATTTAATTAGAAGCACCTTGGGTCCGTATATAGAGCTTAACTAAGTTTTCTAAGGGGGGGGGGGGGAATATATAAGGAGCAATAATTTCTGAGGATCAAAGGATATACCTGCAATAAACTTTTAATGAGCTCTATGGGCAATTTTCCCTTTTTTTCTTTCTTTAGCCGAAAAAATTCCTGAATTTCAGTTTGTCAGTAACAATGCGACCAATAGATTTCTAGCAACAATGCAGTTTCGGGGCGCAAAAATAAAATTTTTGTTACGAATAATATATTAAATATTATTAAATAAATGTACACCTCCCTTATATGTCTCCCATCTCCCTATTATCTCTCCCCATTTATTTTCCAACAATTATATAATCTCAGTTTTCTAGGTTATAGGGTTATGTCTGTAAATATAAGGCATATATGATATATTATACACACCTTGAGAAGTGAATAAGAGTTACTCTTTAACAAAAAAGAAAAGAATAAGAATTACTTTTCTCCTCCTCCTCTTCTCATATTTCTCTCTTATATTCTGTCTTTATTTATAATATTAAGAGTAATTTTGACACTAATTTTTAAATAATGGGTAGATAATGGATTCATGCTAATCCGGCCGCTACAGATTATAAAATCACTGACGAGGGAGTAGAATGACTGATGTGGACTGAACCATTGACCTCTCCGTCAATATTGACTTCTAACCATTGAATCACATTCGGTCCCTAACCATGCTTTGCACAATACCTCCTTGTCTTGTTCGTCAATATAAAAAATGACTATTGCCCTTTAATTTCGGGCCTTAATGCAAGGTAGAAAAGTCAGGGTAAATTACAATTTGGGAACATGTAAAGAAATTAATTATAAATAAGGATATCGGATTCTGATATTACTCCTAAGTCCCTTAATCCTTTTAATTTGTGGAAAAAGATTAATAAATTTTTTTTTTTTCAAAAGGTGTACATACAACTCATAAAAATTGGATCCATAAATGCCGCTCCCAATTTAGTAGTTAATTTAAAAGGAGTACGGCTGAAAATCTGCAATATTTTTCTTTTAAACTAAAATTCATACAAACAAAAGAAATTTGCAAGTGCCACTCCTAAATTCAACAGCCATCAATTGAGATGCTGAAAATTTGCTAGTTGTTTCTCAGGAAAGAAAAACTTCACAAGTGTCGTTTCCAAATTTAGCAATAATCACTTTCTGGGATGCCTTTTATTGTTTAATAGTTTTTTTGTAAAAAAAATTATACTTTAGAAAAAAAAATTGCAAGTGCCACACTAAAATTTATATTCTTTAGTTAATTTCAAGTTTCCTTACATCGTATTAAAAAGTATTTTTAAAAAATATTTATAATTCACACAAAAGAAATTTATAAGTACCATTATCTAGTTCAGCAATCAATTTCAAGAGGTATACTGTTCATGACACTTTTCGCCCCAAGAAAAGAGCCAAGGCCTTTGGGAGTAATCTCGGAAATTTGAGGTCCCTCCCTATTTGTAATTCATTTCATTATATGGTTCTATTTTGTAATTTCCTCATAAAATTATTTAAAACATACAGTTTCCAAAAAATGGTTATTTCGAAGCAAAAATAAAAACACTTCTTTAAAGTAATAGTAATAAATAAAAGTGAAAAACGTTTTGGTTATTTGGCTGTAAAGAAGGAAGAATAGTCATATGAGAAATAATAGAAAGTTCTTTGTGTAACGTGGATTTAAATTCATAGCTAGAATGTGATGCAGATTTGTAGTTTGTATGTAAATGAAGAATTTATTATTTTAAACCGTTTGTACAATGAATAACTTGTGGAGTTTCCATTCAAACTATCTTATGTTACGTGTCAAAGAGAACATAATAAGATATGAATTTTTTTAATATGAATCATCGCTAGTAATTTTAGAGTCAATTAATGAAAGAGAGAGGAAATAATTAAAGATTGATTACGTGAGTGATAAAAATTATCATTTCTTAAACAAGTGGCCGTGATTTTGATTTTCAGCTTTTCTTTATAAATCAAACCTAGTCGAAAGGAGTCTATTACTCATTAATTCATTATAGGAGAGATTAATTTATATTATTAAGAGAGAATACTTCATATTAAAAATGAAAAAAAAAAAAAGAAAGAGGGAAGGATGAAGCTCAAATGTTTCTCTCTCTGTCTCTGAATTTTTATTGGACCTTCTAATTCTTTGAATATTAAATTTCAAAATATATCTTTCATTTAATTGTTCAAATCGAACCGGTCTTGTTCATCTCAATATTCATTCTCTGAATTTGGATCCTTTTCCCATCATTTTTTCTCTGTTTTTTCCTGTTCGTTCCTTCGCAGCCTTTAAATTAAAATTGAATCATTGAAATTTAGAAAATTCTATGGTAGTAATACATAAAAATAAAAAAATAAAAAAAAAAAGTTTACCTAAAAATTCACAATTGTAAACTGCCTGAAAATAAAAATAAATGATTTTATAAAGTTCTTAATTTTAACTGTTCATTTTGCGATCCACCAGTGGGGATGAAAATGATGAGGAAAAAAAAATATGGGGCTTCAAATTAAATTATTATATTGAACAGTAAAAAATATGGGGATGGCTTTCTTCCCTCATCACATGCATGGCACAAAAACCGCCCTACGAATATTTATTATATTTAGTTTTTTTACGATGTTCCTGAGAGCACATGCTAATTCAAGAAGAATACAATTTTTGAAACTTAAGATTATTAATGGAACACTCAACTTGATGACTGCAATTAAAAAACAAAAATCTATCAAGTACGGTTGGGACACTAACAAATGCAAGTAGTTATATATAACAAATTCGCAGGCTTATGGATGCATTGAACAAAGTCTTGTAATAATACTTTCCTTTAAGCTTGGTATATTTTGTTTACGAATAATCAGTTATGATACGTTCTTCAACTTCAACCACCTAACATGTATTTTATAAGTAATATTTATATGAATTTACTATATATTTTATTTTTATATTTATATTGCTTGATATTAATTTTTTTGAAATTTTATTTTAACTCTTGATTTTATTCAGTTTTGAATTGATATCTCAATTTTTATTTTGGTTTCACTTTCATTCAATAATTTTATATGGTTTTAATTTTAATTTCTTATATCGTTTCAAATTTCAAATTTTCTCATCAATTTCATTTTGTTCTAATATAGTCCCGTAATTTTACCTCGTTTTTACTTATGTTTCTCAATCATTTTTTTAAAGAAAATATAATCAAATGGTTTTCTTTAATTAACACCATTTAATTAAGCTTCTTTAGCAAAATATTTTTCATGTCACATCCATAAAATAAAATAGTATTATTTATATTAGAAAAATAATAAAAATGAAATTAGAAGGCAAAAAAGAGACCTTTTGTTATTTAAGTTTGCTAAGCGATATTTTGGAATTAATCACAATAAACTCTTTGGAGAGATTTCAATTTACAAGACCTTTTGTTATTTTCTACACTTCTCCCAGCCAAACCGAATGGCTCAAAGCCTAAACGAAACAAGAAAATTCAAACACTGAACCTTTATATTCTCAAAATCTATACAATATAAACTGTAATATATAAATAATTGACCAAAAGAAATATCAAGGTTAGCCTGGAGGTTAAGTAAATTGGTAGGGAATTTAATACTCAATCTTTGTGTAATGGGAAAAAATTATCTTTTATTCTCATTGACATAATATAATTCTTGTATCTTATTAATTAAAAGAGAAGAAACTCACTAAAAATAAGTCTGAAGTACTAAAGCAAGAAAATATGAAGTAATTTTTAAATTATTGTATTGTCAACTTCAAAATGTACACTTAATTGCTTTTTTGTTTTTCTATTTTATGCTCAAGATTCACCACAAGACTATGTGGATGCCCACAACGCAGCAAGATCACAAGTGGGTGTTCCTAACATAGCTTGGGATGATACTGTGGCCGCTTTTGCACGGAGCTATGCTGACCAACGCAAGGCTGACTGCCAGCTGATCCACTCTGGTGGTGGTGGCAAGTACGGTGAGAACCTTGCTCGCAGCACCGGTGACCTGAGTGGCGCAGCTGCCGTGAAGCTGTGGGTGGACGAGAAGGCAGATTATGACTACAATAGCAACTCATGCACCGCCGGGAAACAGTGCGGGCACTATACTCAGGTGGTGTGGAGAAATTCGGTTCGTGTTGGTTGTGCTAAAGTGAGGTGTAACAATGGAGGAACTTTCATTGGCTGCAACTATGATCCTCCTGGTAACTTTGTTGGACAAAAACCTTACTGATCAATCGATGGAAGGAAAGTGGTGATGATGATTATGGTCTTATGTTCTAAATAATTTGCTTTAAGTAAGAATTGTTTGAATAAGGTAAATAGCCAAAGGGCCTTGTAACCTAATGGTATGAAAGTTTCCTTGTAAATCAGAGGTTATAGGTTCGTCTTGCTTATAATCTCATATCATTAGTACATGTTCTTCAAAATATTTGAAAAAAAAGAATAAGCGAAATAAAAATAAATAAATGGAACAACAGATTCCAAAGAGAACATAATAAGATATGAATTTTTTTAATATGAATCATTGCTAGTAATTTTAGAGTTAATTAATGAAAGAGACTGGAAATAATTATAGATTAATGAAAGTGATAAAAATTATCATTTCTTAAACAAGTGGCCGTGATTTTGATTTTCAGCTTTTATTTATAAATTAAACCTAGTCGAAAGGAGTCTATTATTCATTAATTCATTATAGGAGAGATTAATTTATATTATTAAGAGAGAATACTTCATATTAAAAATGAAAAAAAAAAAGAAAGAGAGAAGGATGAAGCTCAAATGTTTCTCTCTCTGTCTCTGAATTTTTATTGGACCTTCTAATTCTTTGAGGATTAAATTTCAAAATATTTCTTTCATTTAATTGTTCAAATCAAACCGCTCTTGTTCATCTCAATATTCATTCTCTGAATTTGGATCCTTTTCCCATCATTTTTTCTCTGTTTTTTCCTGTTCGTTCCATCGCAGCCTTTAAATTAAAATTGAATCATGGAAATTTAGAAAATTCTATGGTAGTAATACATAAAAATTAAAAATTAAAAATTAAAATTGTACCTAAAAATTCACAATTGTAAACTACCTGAAAATAAAAATAAATGATTTTATAAAGTTCTTAATCTTAACTGTTCATTTTGCGATCCATCAGTGGGGATGAAAATGATGAGGAAAAAAAATATGGGGCTTCAAATTTCTTTTTGGCCTCTTCAAATTAAATTATTATATTGAACAGTGAAAAATATGGGGATGGGTTTCTCCCCTCATCACATGCATGGCACAAAAACCGCCCTACGAATATTTATTTTTATTTAGCTGCTTGACGATGTTCCTGAGTGCACATGATAATTCTAGAAGAATAGAAATTTTGAAACTTAAGATTATTATTGGAACACTCAACTTGATGACTAAAATTTTAAAAAAAAATATATATATATCAAGTACGCTTGGGACACTAACAAATGCAAGTAGTTATATATAACAAATGCGCGTCTTTGAACCCAAGTTGCGCCCGAAGCCACTAGGCCGAGGGCACGTCTGCCTGGGTGTCACGCAACGTCGCCAACGCCCGGTCCTCCGGGTGCGGCGGATGATGGCCTCCCAGGGGCCTCGCCCCCCGGCCGGCCGAAAAAGGGGCCCGACGTGACGACCGCCATGATCCACGGTGGTTGAGTGAACACTCGCTCGAGGCCATGACGTGCGCGCGTCGTCCCGCGGCGAGGGCCCGCCGGCGAGGGCAACCATGCGACAGCAGGGAGCCCCCCACTCGTACGCGACCCCAGGTCAGGCGGGGCTACACAGGCTTATGGATGCATGGAACAAAGTCTTGTAATAATACTTTCCTTTAAGCTTGGTATCTTTTGTTTACGAATAATCAGTTATGATACGTTCTTCAACTTCAACTACCTAACATGTATTTTATAAGTAATATTTATATGAATTTACTATATATATTTTTTATATTTATATTACTTGATATTAATTTTTTGAAATTTTATTTTATCTCTTGATTTTATTCAGTTTTAATTTGAATTGATATCTCAATTTTGATTTTGGTTTCACTTTCATTCTATAATTTTATTTGGTTTTAATTTGAATTTCTTATTTAGTCTCGAATTTCACATTTTTCTCATCAATTTCATTTTGTTCTAATATAGTCCCGTAATTTTACCTCGTTTTTACTTATGTTTCTAAATCATTTTTTAAAAGAAAAAAATAATCAAATGGTTTTATTTAATTAACACCATTTAATTAAGCTTCTTTAGCAAAATATTTTACATGACACATCCATAAAATAAAATAGTATTATTTATATTAGAAAAATAATAAAAATGAAATTAGAAGGCAAAAATGAGAGTTAAACAAGAATGTAAAATTTATGTTAAAGTTAGGGAGATTGAATTTAAATTATATAACCTTTGGCAAGAAATTAAAATATAAAAAAAAATATGAAATAATAATTAAGCTCTAATTTATTTGGTTTTAAATTCTTAATTTTCTTAAAAACTGTTTTAATTGTAAACTTTAGCTGGAAACAGTCAATGCTTGATCCTTTCAATAATTTCATTGGTTTAAATTACCTTAAATCACACATTGATGGCTGATATTGCCGTCCAATATTATTGACTATTTTAAATATTATTGAACTGTCGATCTTTAAATTATTTTTTTGTAATTGTTTATTTAAAAAATTCCAATGTAAGACCTAAAGGGATATTGAAAATTCCTCCTATTCATCCCACAAAATCATATTTATTAATGAGAAATACTTACATACTCTAGTAGAGCCACCTCATATGTACTCTGACTAATTAAAATCCAACAACTTATTTTATTTTAATCCTACATGGCAGATGAATCATCTGAAAAAATTCAAATTTTATGATTTTAGGGATGATTGGAGTGAATTGAGTTTTTTTTTATTTTCTAAATTAAGTAGTTTATGTTTTTTAAAATCATAAAATTTGAGTTTCTCCAATGACTCATTTATTATGTAGGATTAAAATAAGATGAGTTATTAGATTTTAATTAGTCAGAATACATATGAGGTGACACTCCCAGAGTATTTAAGTATTTCTCTTTATTAAGAACCTCTTTTTGGGCCTTGATTTACAATGAAGAAAATTATTTAAACCAAATAAAATTAGAAGAATTACATACAAATCCCAAAAAAATAATTATCCACATTCCTGACAACTTATAAATACAAAAGTTTGACAAGTAAATATTGAAGTGGGACACATAATGAGACAGAGAGGATGGTTAGTTTTCTTATTTAAGATCTGTTTGTTATTTTTGATAAAATTTTCAATAAAACAATCTCATATACCTAAAATATACAGTAAAGAACGTTCTTGGGTTTAAACGGCTGCTAATTAATGCTGAAGAAAAATTGAATGTCTTTGTATAATGAATATAAATAGCTTGTGAAAATTCTTTTCATACTCAGTTTATATAATGTTTTAAATAGGGCACTAACCGAATTAGGTGAAATATTTTTTATATGGATTATTTTTAGTGGTTGAAAAATCGATTAAGAAGAGAAATAGATAAAGTGAATAAACTCAGCTGATATGTAAATCTCTATCCTATCTCTTATTCTCTATTTTTTTAACTTGATCTTCTAATCTTTTTTTTTTTTTTTTTTTTTGCCCAGTAACTTGATCTTCTAATCACCAGTGAGAATTCAGATTCAAAACGTTTCTGTCATTTAATTTTTTAACAAAATAATTACTTTAAATGTATAAAAAAAATAAGCACTATAAGATTTTTTTAGGTAGGCAGTGAAAAGTGAGAAGGTAAGTACAAATAAATGCCAATTAACTAGTTATGTATACGAAGAGTTTATAGTAATATTTTAACTAATTATGTATATGAAGAGTTTATAGTAATATTTTTGTCTTAAAGAAATTTAATTTCAGCTAAAATACCTACAAGGTACTTTCATCACGTAATTACAGAACTAATTTTTTAAAAAGTAAAATAATTCAGGATATTATTATTATATTTCAATAAATAAATAATGGATATTAATTCCATAAAGTAATTAGCCACTACTTGCTTCAAATTATATTACCCACCAGGTTTTTTGTCGTAATCAGTCCTAATTTAATGCATCACTGAACCTACCACATGCAAAATGTTTATTTGAGCATAATAACATATAAATACATATAACTAAATAAACGATTGGAAGACGGCAACTGCAGAAGCAATTTTTCCTAGTCTTTCGCGCATCATGATAATTTTGAAATTTCCACACCTGTTATAATACCACCAATTTTCTTAGCTAACAATTTTTCCTCTTAATAAAGATTTTTCCAACCGGATAGTTTATACAATTGAAGAAAGAAAGACGTAATAAGGGACGGCGTCGTAAATAAAATCAACAACTATGTCTATTTACTCATGAAAAACCATATACATATAAATGGGAAAATTAATTATTTGATCCTTATATTTCACCAAGTTGATAACTCAGTCCCTAAATTTTGGACCTTTAACGATTTCGTCCTTACTATTTGAGTCAAAGGAGATGAGCTGATGTGTCTGTATATGTGGCATCCTGGTCAGCCCACACCTCCCTTTCTTCTTCTCTTTCCCTCCTCATCCCCACTCTCTTCTCTCCCTCTCAACCATGGCTTCTCCACCTCCTCACACCTTCATCGCCATCAGACGCAGCTCCTTTATGAGATGACTTCTACTTCTGAGGATTGGGCTTCTTCTCAACACTTTTTTTGTTTGTTTGCAAAGGCAAGCACTGCTTGAAGTTTACACGACCTATGAATAGGTGGTACATGCCTATCCTGTGACAGCAGGGCACACTGTAGTGCAAAAAGATGTGTACATTCCCTAGGTGATAACCCTATCTCTGTGTAATCCTGAATGTTCCTGTAAGAATTTTTTGCTAACCAATCAGCACATCTGAAATTCTCCATGAATGAATGGGAGATTTCTATGTCCCAATCTCCATAAATAATGGACCTAGTATCAATAATTGCATCATATAGAGGGTGGTCGGTTCCACACTCTACCGATAAAAGCTGAATAGCTTGTAGTGAATCTGTGAAGAGTTTGATCCTGGTGAATCCCATCTACTTGCATAACCAGAGTCCCCTGTTAATTGCATGGATTTCCGCAGTAGTTGGGAAGGTATATCCTAACTTCTATTGAAATCCATGAATCCAGCTACCTTGATGATCTCTAATTACTCCACCGCAAGCTGCCTGACCGACAGTATCCCTTGATCCATCCACATCAACACGCACAAAGCCTAGTTCTGGTGGTTCCCAGTGAATCGGCCCCCTCTATGGTATTTGGAAGATCTGATGCCAAAATCTACCGTTCACCACACCTTCCGAGAGATGATACAAACATTTGTGAACTATTCCTCTTGCATTGTCCACTCGTCCTTCAAAAGCTTAGTTGCATCTATTCTTCCATAGGAGCCAACACACGGTACCAAACACTCTATGCCATGGCCATTTGGCCATCCTCCTAGTTTCCGGGAAACACTGTGTATTCCATGTAAGCTATTCCTGCAGATTACCAGAGAAAAACATAGGATAATATATATGGTTAGTTAAAAGAAACCACACTCTGTTAGCCTGCTCACAATCCCTCAGAACGTGTATGATACTGTTCGCCACCGCAAGTGCACGGATCGCGTCAAGTAATAGAGTGATAAGTAAATATCGTCCCACGAGGATTTGAATAACAACTAGTCGAACAATAGTTTTATGTGTTTGATCAAGTTGACTCGGATAAAGTATTGAGTATAAGAGACATAATTTTAAGAGATGTAATGATAATGGCTAATGAAAATACTGACAGAATGGTCTTCTTGCAAAAGTAATCAATTAAAGTGACTCTAGGATTGCTCTCTCCTTTTGTATATCATGAACTCAATCTACTTCCTCCTCATCATTCCTACTTATGGGATCTATATGTGTCAGTCTAAGGATCGATAATCATTGGGTAAGCTCTCTCGAGTCATAACCAACATATATTCTCCAATTAAATGCACAATCTCTTGCTGCATTTAAGGGAGAACATCCATTAATCCGCTCCTCCTTACTCTGACAATGCTAGGTTAATGACTCTATCTCTAGGTTATTAACAAACCATACATTTAAATAGTTAAACTGTAAGTCTAGCATAACTCTACCCTCGTTCTTCAACTAGATTAACTCTCTCAAGCTTAATCCATTTGAACATGTTATTCATAGCTAGCTTTTTATGAATATCAGAGAAAACAGAGCAAAGTTAACACATATAAGCCATTAGATAATGAAGAGGAAGAAGACTTCGCGTTCAATCCATACAAAATTATCGAACAATCCTAGAGTAAGAGAAACTAGCTACACATGTTTACTAACTGAATACAATTTACAAGAACTAAAGAAGTCATAACAGAATCACAGTGGAGAAGAGATAGAATACAGAAGAATCCAGAAAATCTGAAATGAACTATCTTCTCATCCTTGAGCCCACTTGATTCTCCTTGCTTCTAGCAATTTCCAGCTCTTAGAACCTCCTCAGCCGCCTCTGTCGTTCTTTCCAAAAGTGGGAACTGCCCACCTCAAACCCTGGGTTTTCCTTTTATATCCTCTCAGCTGTCAAAACGCAGATGTTCATTTTCGGGGTTGGGCCGCGGCCCAAGAGATGGTGGGCCGCGGCCCAAGAGTCTCTGACCTGAAAGTGATGCTTGTGGGCCGCGGCCCAAGAGGTTGTGGGCCGCGGCCCACAACTTTCTGTGCTTCTCTGTATAACCTGGGCCGCGGCCCAAGAGATGGTGGGCCGCGGCCCATAACTCTCTGAGCTGGTGTTGGCATCCTGGGCCGCGGCCCAAGAGATGGTGGGCCGCGGCCCATAACTCTCTGGGCTTCACTGGGCATTCTGGGCCGCGGCCCAACATCTTTTGGGCTCCTCTTGTCCTGTTCTGATTCTCCAGCTAATCTTTCCTTCATTGGTTGTCAGCTTCAACTTCCTTCCTCTCTTTTGCACTGCCTGCAGCTTCCTCTGGGTTAGCCCTGACTTAATCTGTACCAGTTCACACAAAGGACTTTCACACCACGTTAGATGTTCATAACAGTTAGGGAGTATTATCCTTCACAAACTCATTTTGCTGTGCATGACATGAGACAAAGACAATTTATCACTTTAATCCATTCTAATGCCCATTTATGCATCCAAAATGACAGGAAACAGTATGAAATGTGGAATTCTAGTAAGAATTCCCTGAAGTTAACAGCTACATTGTAGGCTTATCTTATCACTAGGAAATTAAAGTAGGAATCACCACTTGTTAAGGTGAAGTGTAAGTGGGGGAAAATCAGGGATTGTCCATTTATCGATTTATTATAAGGTTTTGGGAAAATTGATATTTTTGTATTTAAAGTTTTTTATCATTTATAATCTAGTTCTTAAACTTTAACTCAGTATGACTCAATGTCTATCATTTTGATTCAATTATAACTCTATTATTTAACCATTTAAAATATTAGTTTCTATATTTTATACAATAAAATTGTATATTTCATGAAATCTGGGTACTAAAGTTTTAAATGGTTAAAACTCTAGGAGCTGAATTATGAAGAGTTGAATCAAAATTTTGAACTCAATGGCAGGCTGTCCCAAGAGCAGCGCTATGCGCCATGCTTGAGAATGAAGTCCCAGAGCTGAACTTATTTAAATTGACTAAAATAAAACAAATCAAAATTTTGAAAATAAATTTTTTACTGTTTTATTATTAGTTACTTATTGTTACCAATTTTTGTAATTAAAGCTAAACATGTTGATTTATAAATTACACGGAGTCTATAAAATAACTTATACAGTTTATATATATATATATAGAAGTTTATTATAAATATTTAATTATTTATGTGTATATTGGTTAATATACTTATGTGGAATTTTTGGTTAAAAACAATAATATATTTAATAATAATGAAGAAATAGAGATGAAAGTAAACCAGGATTTATTTTATGATCCAAAATTTTTTTTTGGGGCCAGAATTATATGATCCAAATCCAAACCACAGCCATGTGCTAGATGTGGACATTTATATATAGGGGAGTCACATGCACGATATTCCTTCATTGAAAAGGATAAGGAAGATTTGACATGGTTGGGATGAAAAATACAGATCATTTCAATAAATTTTTAATTTTTAAATTAGCCAAAAAAATTGAACTTAAAACAACTCTCATTGGATTAAAATTTTATTTTTATTTAAATTTTTTGTTAAATTTAGTATTTACTATTGTTTTTATAAATTCAATTTTTGAGATAAATATAATTAAATATGTCGTGAATGTGAGATTTATTAAAGTCATGATATTTCCTGAACACAATGGCACCTTATCCGAAAGGGTAGGGAATAGGGAGTGGCCCACTGTTCCACGAATTTCTTGTTCCACAAAAGGGGCAAAAGGACATTTAATTTTGAAACGTTGTTATATAAAAATAATAAGAAAATTAATTTTTTTATTATAATATTTTAAAGGCTGTTATATTATAAGAAAATATAAAACCCATCAAAGCATAAAAAGAAAATTAATTCAGCTACGAAAAAATCATCAATTTATTATTTATTATCTTCTCTAATACTCTTAGTAATTAACACCATTAAATTTCATTTTATTTTTATGTAACACTATTAATCCAGTTAAGTAACGGCATTTTGTTTTCAATAAATAATTTATTGATGATTACTTTCTAATTTCTTTTTCATATTCTTTCATAATGGAATTTTGTTTTGTCTCCATAAATTAAGGAGTTGTCATAATTTAAAATTATATACCTTTTTTTTGCCAAATATCATAATAAATACTGGGTGGATTCAATTTGGATCCATTAATTGATAAATATGAGGGAGCAAAATAAAAATAGGTTTACACAAGTGCTCAAACCTACAGTCAACTTCATATAACCTAATTGAGACATAACATAGATATGAGCTTTTCTGTGCAATGGATGGGCACCAATACTTATTTAGTGATAAAACCAACGTGTAGAAAGTGCCATTCTTGAATCATGTATAGAAAACCTCAGCTCCTAAACTTCTAAAACTTTACAATGACCTACCAATAGAGTTGGTCTAGCTGTATAAGGCCCCACTAGATCCCTCTAAGCCTTGAGTCAAACTCTCAGGGGAGACACTTGTGTTGAAAGAGGCAACCATGAACCTTGAACCGAACACCTGATAGTAATAGAAAAAAACTTTACAATGAACTTCTAAGCTCTTACATTTATACAAATAATTTTCATACTTTTCTACACCACTTATCCACACAGGTTAATAAAATTTATATGTACATAAAAATAAATATACGAGAATATATAATTGATAGTTGGAGTTATGTACGCACATACTTGAAAGCTAAAACATGTTTATTATAAAGTTTTAAAGGTTAATGAGTTGTTTGTTTATGATCCAAAATTTAGGAAAATTTGGTGTGATTTAACCTCTAAAAATTAAAATAATAGCTTGTCATATTTAGTCATGTATGTCTGTCACTAGTTGTCTCTTATTAAACCTATTAATAATTAATGACTAATATTAAAAACTATTGACTTCTCACCTTCATAAATATATAGTGGAGTTCATTTCTAACGATCAGAATCAAAACATAAAACGAACAAGTACACATCCCTCATATGATCTTCTTGTCATGATATGAAAATTATACGTATGCGTGTGTATATGTATATGTATTAAAAAAATAATTACTTTCTCATATTATTCTTTTTGCCCCATACACAAACAAACGTATATAAATATTAAATAATCATTATATATTCGTGGAAGGGTTGTGTTAGCTTAACGAATAATTTTATATTCCAGTTCTAGATATGTAATTATGTTAAAATTTCATTGGGCAAGATTATCATAGCCTTATAATTTTACCTGACTTGATTTAAACTAGTTAGAATATAATATAATTAATTTTTCATTTTATGTAAAGTGGTTTAGGGTTTAGGTTTTAGAGTTAATATTATTTAATCAATAAATTATTGGTTAAGATAATAAGCGGCCTCACCCCTGTAAGAAGCACACAATTAGTCTCTCAAAGTGCACTTGTTGAGAGAGGTAAAAAGCCTTTTTACATTCTAAGCATAAAAAAGGACTAGTCTCAAGTTCAAAGTGGCTTGGAGACACCCTTGATCAAATAAAAAGAATATTATGTAATGACAAGGACAGAAAAATCGAAATTGTGACATGTTGTGTGTGTATTTAATATGAAGCCGGCAAGTTATCACATGCACATCCTTGTATGCTTATCACATACTTGGCACTAGTGACCCGTGAACCTGTTTGATTTCGTCACTAGATTTTATTTCAATGTATATTTTAATAACGTATGTCGTTAGTGTTTGTTTGGCATGTTGTATGAGACACGTGTGCAATATAGATTTTTTTATCAAACATGTATTATATAATTTGCACAATCAAAACTTACTATTTTTAATGCTCATTGAAAGGCTGTGAGGGCCTTTCATTTTTATTTCGAAAATATCTTCAATTTTGTTTTAAATAAAATTTTTACCTGAATTGTTTTACATTAATATAACTATGAAAAAGTTTATTTTCTCATGTGAGTTTATAGTGCGTTCATAATTTTACTTTCATGACGCATACTTTGGAGTTTGGAAAACAATATTATTTACTTATATAATTTTTATTGTTGTTATTAGTTATGTGTATCAAGAAGTTTTTTTAATATTATTTACATTTTATATTAATAGTAAGATTGATGATGAATACCTCGTGATTTTATTTATTTTTTTAAGAACACGGGATTAATTTATTCTTAAAATGTCAAGAAATATGTATTGTTTTTAAAAACATTGCTTTGCCCTTTGCCAAGGAGTAGTAATGAAAATTCTTGTTTTGATTTGAAGGCGAAAAAAAATGTTGTTTTATTTGATAAATTAATAAGCTCACATTTCTTAACCAAGAGAATATCGAAGGTGAGGGTGTTTGGATCAACTAGTTAAAAATTCCATCACATTAATATACATAGGCTGTAGGTAATGGTTCCTTTATAATTACATTTTTTATCCCCATATTAATCAATAAAAATAATTTATTGATGATTATTTTCTTATTTTTTTTCATAAGAAGCATAATAAATACGAGGGGATTCAGTTTGGATTCATTAATCAATAAATATAATTTATTGATTATTATTTTCTAAAATATTTTTTTAT
The DNA here is from genome assembly GCA_963210345.1 of Inga oerstediana. Classification (NCBI taxonomy): domain Eukaryota; kingdom Viridiplantae; phylum Streptophyta; class Magnoliopsida; order Fabales; family Fabaceae; genus Inga; species Inga oerstediana. Next base: position 62,920,964 of record OY723400.1, read on the forward strand.
ATTCCTAATTTGATTCTAATTTTTTTGAATTATGTTTTTTGCATTGTGATTCCTTATATGCGTTCGAACTTGAGTGCAAAAATATTAATTTAAGTTAAAAGAATTTCAAAGTCTTTATGAAATTCACTTTCTTTGTTAACTTTTTTTTTTGTCAACACTTTCTTTCTTAATGTTGTATGCTCTTAGAAAAATATGGGTGAGAAAAATAAGAAAAGGCACATACAAGTGTCCACACCTATAACCGACTTCATATAGCTTAATTGAGGCATCATATAGATATAAACTTCTTCATGCAACGCATAGGCACCAATTCTTGTTAATATACATAGGCTATAGGTAATGGACACCATGAGAAAATAACAAATTTGGTTGAACTTTCTTAAGGAATATTCTGGAACTAATATTTTGAATGCATTAGATAATAATATAAATGACTGTCACATAATTTTTGTTTGAAATTTATTTTAGACAAAGTAATTACAAAACCTTAGAGGAAAACTTAACGTAGAAACTGTACAAAGTGAATTCCTATACCAATATCCCATGAAAAAAATCACATTGTACTTGATGTGAGAGTTATTTAAAATAATTTGGGTAGATTAAAAAGTTATATAAATTAATTAATTGTGATCTTATCTCACTAAAATACATTACTATATAACAAATATTTTGTAACTATTTGAATTTCATTTCTAATATTGTTAGGGACTATTAATGGGGGTAATTTTGGGGAAGTGGTAAATATGAAAAGAAAAAAGAATTGATTGAAATTTTATATTTAGGATATAAAATCGATCTTCAACTAATTCCTACAATTAGAACAGAAAGTGAGTACTTGTTTATCACATCAATACGACAAAGATAGGCACATTATTTGGTAGGTAGGACCCACATCTCTCTCATTAGACCATTGTTGCAATCATGTGTTATAGGGAAACCTCTGCCAATCTTTTTACTACCCAACGAATTTTGCAAAGACAAAATTTAAACTCAACACTTTTCTTCACTAATTATCAATCATCAATACACCTCTCATGGTCGAATCACACCTATAATAGCATGACTTACTAGACAAATAACATGACTGAGGGCAATACACACACACACACACACACGTGTGTGTGTGTGTCTCTTCTAATTAAATTAAAATTAAATATATAAATGACATTTTAGTGTTGAATATTCGAATCAATATGGTTTTTGGCCAATAATGTTGCCAGGTGGATCATAGCTGCAAATAACGAACATCCAGCCATTGGTACACTTAGCCCTAGCACACCCAAGATGATGTGAATCTCGCCAAATGATCTGAGAATAATGAAGGCACTCAACATTGATGCAAGAGTTCAAGTCATAGTCGTAGTTTGGCTTCTCAGTGAGCCAGAACTTGACGACATCGGAGCCCTTCATGTCGTCATAGCCCTCGGCGATGTTATCGCCGAAGGGCCAGCCAGAGTGCTCGAGGTTGCAGTCGTAGCTTCTATTATTGGCGTAGTTCTGAGCGTACGACTCGAGGGTCTCGTTCCAATAGAGAGTACCCACACCAACTTGGTCACGAGCTTCATTGTGAACTTGAAGGAAGTCTTCAGGACTGTTCTGGGCACCGCAAGTGAAAGACAAGGTTGAGAAGATGAAGGAAAAGGCTAAGATATTGAGATTTGAAGACCTCTTTTTTTTTTTATGGGTATTTTATGTGATGGGAGGGATGGGAATGAAGGATATATATAGAGGAAGAGGATGGAGAAGGCTGAACAATATATGTCAACTTTGAGGTCGAGAATGAATATAATTAGCAATATGCCAATATAAATATTGTCGTATTAAGATTCGATGCATTCGTGGCAAACGAAGACAAAAAAAAAAAAAAAATGCAATCATGATTCACCAATCGAATGCCATACAAGATTGGAAATAAAAACAAAATTCGGCTGCAAAATGAACTTCCGGGTGATTCTATCCCATCTTTAATATAATATTTCATTTGTAGTGCAATTTATAATACCAATGAAATTTTATATTAAGGACCAAAAGTAGTACAAGGGGTCTCTATATAATTACAACCCTTGAGTATAGAAGAGGCGATCAAATCATCAACTTCTCCCAGAAATAGAATTAATTTCCCAATATAATTAATTAAATATTAAATTTTCAAATTTGTATTATATTCTCTCTCATAGTTAATGATTTTAAATAGCTGTAATATTGGGAAAAAAATTAATTAAGACCTAGTCAATTGACTTATAATAATAAGGATAATTCATCTCTTATAGAAGGTGCATTTTAATAAGGACGACCAAAGGGAGTGTATACATGACATTGAAGTGTTTTTTTTAAAAAAAAAATATTTGTCACCTAAAATTTTAAGAAGTATTAATTAATTTCTTTTGTATAATTTTACTCTGTTAATAACATTAAATATAATTCAAATAATATCATATACTCCTTCATTCCTTATTAATAATTAAGGGTATTTTAATCATATAACACCAAAATTTTATTATCTTTTTAACTTTCTTCTAATATTCTTTCTTCTTGTGAAAAAGAAGTACTCCCTCCTTTGTCCCATTTTATAAGATGTTTTTCCCGAGTGTTTGATGTTTCATGATATATTGACAAAAACAATGATTCAGTAATAAAACTTATTCCAAAATTATCCCTCAATATTTCACTCTTTAAGAGATGGAGATTTGAGGACCTCATTGTTTTTTTTTTAATTTTATGTCATGGGAATGATGGACATGGGTTAATTTTGGAGCATTTATTAAATAGGAAGAGGATAGAGAACAAGAGTTTTATTTATATAATATACATAGATCTTTTGAGTGGACAACTTCTGTCAGTTAGGGAAAGCCTCTTGTTCTGTTTCCAAATCACAAGATTCTATGACCACAAAAAATCAAAATTCAGCAGAAAAACGACGAACAAGATAGCTATGAAGGGGTGCGTCTGTTAGTGAGATCGAGAATGAATTAATGATTGGAAAAAAAAAATCCGCAGCAAAATCTTAGCCAGCCTTTGTTTCGAAATAAATATATATATATATATATATAGCACTCCACTTCGTTATTTATAAGGTACTTTTAACAACTTCACACGACAATTATTAAAATAAATAGTTAAAAGTAGTTTGTATGATTATAATGGTAAGAAATTGTTACTGTTAATTTCTCATATTACCCTCTAATTAAAATAAAATGTATTAGTTCACCAAAAAAAGGTTAAATGTTTCTTAATTACTTTTAATTTCTTTTTAACATAATCACCTTATACAATACAATCAATAAGGGCATTTGTGGAAGAGAATCTAATGTTGTTGACTTTTTGTAAAGAGACTTATATTTAGGACCATAGAAACTTTTTCAAAGATGTCTTATTAAGTAATATAGAGTGGAGTGATATCGTTAGCAAAAAAAAAAAAATAATAAAAGAAGGAGTGGAGTGGTAATTAAGGTTGTTAACCTCACAAATTTAAGCTAACTTGTAACAAAGACGTTAACTGATAAGAGTTTAGTTTTATGAATAACAAGGAATTAAAAGTGTAAAATTAAATAATTAAAATACAAAATTGAAATTAAATCTAACAACATTTATCATTTATCACACTTAACAAAGAAAATATATATGAAATTCATATATAAAACTACTCAGTATGATCAAATAGAAAAAGTTAGTATGATTTTGTAAGTTAGAAATGTATAAACAATTCACTTGGTAAATGAATTGGCAAATTTAATCAAGTTTATAGCTAGCATGAGTTTAAAAGTAAGTTGACACAATTTTATAAGCTAGAATCATAAAAATGGTAAATTTGACGATTTAACTCACTACTTTGACAACAATAGCGGTATCACATTGAAGTTTTATTTTTGAATGGTAGTTATTCAGTATATTTTGGTGCTTGATCTATTTAAAGATAGGCCGTAACTCTTTAAGTTTTATTTTTGAATGGTAGCTGATAGTATATTGTATAATTAATAACTTGATTCGATTTAGATTAGTCTAAGCTAAATGTGATTTCTGAAAACTGGTTTGTATTTTCTTAAAAAAAGAATAATGGTATTTGCTTAAGTAGTCATGACTCTTGATTGATTCACGGAATTGGTCACTAAGAGGTTTCAAATGTCGTTCTCAAGTATTATCGTACATTTAATTAAGTGCATGTGAATATACAATATATAACTTGATATTGACAAAATAAACTGTGGGACACCGTCCTTCACATGCCTCCTTATGAATTAGGAATCAGATTTCACGAGTGACCAGCCTCCAGATTTTGCAAGCGAAGATTATTTTATATATATATATATATTAATTTCAAAAAGACTAAATTACAAACAACGTACAACTGGCATGAACTTTGGATCATGTACAAATAATTCTCTTAATCATTAAAACTTAATAATAAACCTCTCTAAGCTTTCAAGTTTGTGCGGATAACCCCTAAATATCAATTATATACCACCTTAAACTTCATTTGTGTGTGTGCAAACGCCTCAAATTTTTGATTGGTATGTAGATTACTCCCTAAACTTTAAACTGTGTGCAGATAAGTGACATACAAAATTAATCGTATGAGAATGCTTAGGATGTTCATTATAAAGTTTCAACCAGTTCAATTCGGGGGTTATGTATAATTTGTCCTTTAAAAAAAAAAGTGAAACCTAATGTCATGGATTGCTCAAAGTTGATTTCTAATTTTCTTCCGTTAATTTTGCTTTTGATTGAAAATGATGGCTTATTATTTGAAGATAAGGCGTGCAAGTTCCTTAATTAGAGTTTATTTATTTTACTTTAATTGTTTTTGAAGTTCCCGGATGATTACTTAAACTGGATTATATTAATGCATTGTCTTGGTTCTCAAAATATGGATTATTTATTGTTTGATTGATCCCCCTTTTATTGAATGATTCTCATTGATCAGGTAATTGAATAATAGTTCCAAAATAATTTTGATTCTGTACAAAGGAAAACAAACCACGTTGACAAATTTGGTAAGGATTCTATTCATCTTATAGATGTTCCAAGTGTGGATACATATCTCCAATTACAAAATATTATAATTGAATTTGAAATAATTCACATTTCTTTTTCATGTAGTTATCTAGTTGGGCTAGATTTGAACATTGTTAGCTCTCCTACAGTTGTAAACATCGTGCTTTAGTGGCCAAAACAACTTCCACTAGAATCATTGTTTTCAAACTTGCGAGTTGGCTCTCCAAGTTTACCCTTTTTATGTTTCTAACTTACAAAATTGTATTAAGTCACACTTAAATTCATGCTAATTATAAACTCAGTCAAACTCACATATTCACATACTAAGTTTACCGTTTCTATGTTTTTAACTTGTGAAACCTTGTTAGCTCACTCTTAAAATTATACGAATTTTTTTGATTGAATCATGCTTAGCTTTTTTTTTTTATATGAATTTTATAAAAAAAATTTGTTGATTATGATAAATTATGAATGTTAATAGATTGAATTTCAATTATTCAAATTTAAAATATATTTATATCAATTTTTTTAATTTTTAGATTTAAATTATTTAAGTATACGCTATCAATAATTATTCATTGAAACAAGTAAACTCTTTTGAGCTTACAATTTGAGTCTATAATACAATTTTATATCATAGTTTGTTGATTAATACTTGGACTTTATATTATTATTATTTTTTCTTAGGCTAAATTATATAAAACTCCCCTGAACTTTGGGGCTATTGCATATACTCCCTAATCTTTTGTCATTTTATTATGAACCTCTTATTGTTAACTAATTGTTATTGATGAATCCCTGCTTTATCAATTATTTCTATATTTTATTTGGGGATTTTATCATGTTATTTTGGCAAAAAAAGGAATTAATTATGATTAATTGAGATTAAAAGTTATTGCATGAATTAGTTGATAAAAGGGGTAAAAATGTCATTATTTTCATGATTATCCAAATAATGGTATTACAATAGTTTGAATGTCATTTCAGGGTATCTTGGTCAAGCAGACAAATTTTGAAAATTTCAGTTCAGTCCCCGAATTTTACAAATGACATTTTAGTACCCAAAGATATTGTCACTTTAGTACCTGAAATTCGAAAATGATGATTTGGTCCTACACTCCGAAAATCAGCGCTGTTATCCTTTGAAATCAGATTTGAAGAGCACATACACATCCAAATCGAAGGAGCTTGGATCCAGATTTCACATTTGTCACCCTCCTTTCACTACACCTGCCAGATCCACCTACACCACCATCTTCGGCATTCCTTCACCTCATCCACCGATCATTCTTCTTCTCCATCACTGTCTGACACTCCCCTCTTTCTATATTGTTGTGCGATGGCCATTGGAGGACTTAGAGCTCGGTTGAGACTTTCTCCAGTCATGAGCAGCTAACTGTTGGATTCATTGGTGATTGATGAAGCTAGCTGGAGTTCTTCGTGCTTCTAGGGAGTTTCTTTTACCTTATTTTCAGTTTCACTCCTTTATGACTATAGATTGTGATTTCTAAGTCTCTTGGATTTCAATTTGTAATTGTATATGAGTAGTGTTTTCGGTTGTTGCACATGATACTGAGATTTGTATTAGATTTTGTATTCTGATGATGTGGTTGAATGATTGTTAGCCTAATGTTAGCCTAATTTTATCACTCATGTATTTGAAACTCTTATTTGGCCGGCTAGGTGTCTAGCAATTGTCAATTTGAGTAGAGAATGCCTCTTACAAGATTTAATATATGTTTGGTGCCGATTAAAATGAATCTAATGAACTAAACTCAATCCAGGTTTCTAGGTGGGTTTAGCTAATTAGAGAAATTGTTTGGAGAAGGTCTCTTCTCACAAGCCTAAATACTTAACAAAGGAATTAAACTCAATTAAATTGGAACAAAGATAGCTAGTGGATTCACTCATCAAGGAAGCCCATTCTTCCATTTCCAAGAGCATTCATTATACATTTCATATTTATCTTCATACTCCATTCCATTTCATAAAGAAAAGACCAAAAATAGTAGCTTAGGATTTAATTTTATTTCATCCAATTAGTTATATATAGTTAAAGCCAAACCCATGTTTTCTTGCATTTTAGATACTTAGTTAACTTAGGTAGCTCAATAAAGCTCCTCAAGAGAATGACCCGAGTGTTGCATTATACTACAATTCTTGGTTATAAATATTTTGTATTTGACCCCAAGGCATAAATAATGTCTTGATTCATACCAAATTGCATGAGTACTCAATGTAGGAGGTACTATTCTATTATACAATCTAGTTCAACTAACTCAAAAACTCTCACTTAAAGAGTCTAGCATCGATACATCACAATCATTATATAACAACTATTATGTATTTTAAAACTTCACGGTTCTAACTTAACAACCATTATGTATGTTACTAAATATATAATGGTTGTTTACGTAAGACCGATATATATTATGCTTGCATTACCAAATATATAACAGTTGTTTATATGTGCCCGTTATTTATTATGCCAATATTACCATATCATGGCCTCGCTAGGCCTCAATATATATAATGGGCTTTCTATTAGAACCATTATATGTAATACCCCGAATTTTGAGATTGGAGACTTGGAAATAAGCCTAAATTAAGTGGACTGCTAAGCCCTAATTTAGTAGATGTCCCAAATTTATTCTCTAATGTCTCTTATATCTTTGGGGCATTAAAGAAAATAAAATGGTGAATTTTGAAGAAAGTGATTATGCTTCTAGCGAAATTGACTATGAGGCAGTGACCTTGTCATATGACTTTGTATGGCCGAATGATACAAGAAAATTATGGGATTTTACAGTATGAAAGTAGATATCCTGAGCTTTAATTTGATAGGTCATATGACTCAATTAGAGCTATATACAAAGAGTTATGAATTTTTGAAGTTTGCCCAGTAAAATTGATTATTTTCTGGAACAGCATGCAGAGATTGAAAATCTGGGAATGATATACTTCCAAATGAATAAAGTCCATATTTTTCCTTAAAACTAGACTCAATAAGTGTTTCATAGCCTTTGAAATCGCTCCGATACAGTATCTACAAAATTAGTTATGGTTTTTCAAATTTTGGTTAGCAAATCTGCCAACAAATCCGAAAATGGAAAATTGGTGATGGTAACTTTGTAATTATGAGATAAATTGTGATCAGCCCATTTTGGCACAAACTTGGGCCCCTAGACGTGATTATGGCTGACTTAAAGAGGGAAATATTAGTTGCATTGTATGGGCTATAGGAATTGTGTGCACAAAGTCAACAGTTTTGGAAAATTTTTGTAATTAAATAATCAAGGAAATGCCAAGGTAGTTTAAAAGGCTCTTTTTCTTCATCTTCCTATCTCATTCACGCAGCCTATACAAAGAAGGGAGAGAGAGCTTGAGAGCAACTTAGAGAGAGAAGGAGGAAAAACTCACAAGGTAGATTAATTTCTTCTGTAAATTGGTTCCTAACCTATGTAATCTTTTCTCTAAGCTTGTTCTCTACATTATTCAAGGTATTTTGAAAGCAAATCTAGGGTTTGAAAGGGGAGGAGTGTTGGCCTAAAGGGGAAAAGCTAGAGGGAGCTTGAAGTAACTTCCGAAACTTCAATATTTGATTGTTCTGACTGCTGTGAGTAGTTTAATCGGTGAAATACCAATTGATTTGCTTTGATTTCAAATTTGGTCAAGGAGTTGACCTAAGCGTTATGCTACGAAAATTGAGTCTAAATGGTAGTTATAACGTAATTAAATAGTTAATAAAGTGGTTAGGAATAGAAAGGAACAAGTCTGCGGAGTCGGATTTCAAAAACCCCAATTTTCCCCAGAGTTCCTATAAGTTTCAGCTAGCTCTAGAAATGAGCCTTAGAGTTGGATTTTCAATTATTTGATGGTTTCATTGAGTTTAAGAGGGAAAATTAAGTGGGGTTATAGTTGGTCTCTTTTTTGGAAAAGCCTGAAAAAGCATAATTACGAAAACGCCCCTGAAATCCTTAAAGTGGGGTTGCCGAGGGCAATTTTGTCTTTTGATAGTGAATTTGGTAATTCATAGTTCAGAAATGGATTCCTTCGGCAGCAATATGTTAGAATAGCCCATGTCAAAATTTTGAAAAAATTATAGTCGGACTAGGTATGGCGGGGCCGAGCCGGCTTCCCAGGGGCATTTTGGTCATTTTTCAATATAGACACATATAACCCCGAGAAACACTATGGAGGTGTCTAAATGGTACATTTGGAATTCTAGGATTGAATATGGAGCCTGAGCTATTGACACACTTTACGAGGCATACGTTTCGAGAAGGAAAAGGGTTAAGGTAGGGGACTTACTTTACTTGCATGTATTTGATATCTTTGCTTGTGTAGTGATGTATGTGATTGCTTTACTTGATTGTGTAGAGCATATATGAACAAATGAAGCTCTGTTTCTATTTTGCTGTGGCCATAGTTTTGTTGCATGAAACATTGAACATGCAGAAATGTCATTATGGGACATACATCTAGTTAAAGCTAACATGTCATACACATAGCATCTATCATGCATGCATTATGGTATCTGTTTCCTACTAAGATTATCTCAAATCTCACCCTTCTCTACCAACAATTTAGACAGTCGAATACTGAAGGTACGCGGAAATCAGAGAAGAGAACTGCACTAGAGAGGGTTGCAGTGGTGGAGCGAAGACGAGAAGAAGTCTCTGTTTCACTATAATGGGTTTAGATGCCCTAAAGCCCTGTGCGGCTACAATGTTTGTAATTATTATGCACGAACTCTTATGGGAAATTTCTGTAATCATGCATATATTAGCAGTATATTTACAATACTCTTGTATTGCCCACCGAACCACATATTGTTTTCCCCGAATATTCTAGTAAAGGTGAAATTAAAATAAGGGCGTGACATTATATACATTACTGAATACATCATGGTTTAGAACCATGATATATGGATTAAAATAACCATGACTAAAGCCCTTTTCTTTTTTCTTTTTTTTATATAGAAGTGGCCAAGTGTAACTTGGAAATTACAAACAAGGTTCAAAATACAAAATTAGACCACAAAATTGTGATCCTGGGCCAAGTAAGCAAGACATTGAGGGGGAGGGTCTGACAGGACCACCAGTTCCTCATGCACGTGATGGGCATGTTTGGCTAAGGAATCTGCACATCAAAGACTGTCTCTCGAAGTCCAGTGGAGCTCCACATCCCATTCAGAATATAGGAGATCTCTGATAGCGTTGATCTCAGTTCTCAGTGGGTGGTGCCTACTCACATCTCTCATGACAAGATGATACAACTCAAGGGAGTCCGTATAGGCTAGTACTCTGCTAATGTTGCGGTCTTTACAGATCTGGAGGCCAGTCAGTAGGGCTGACATCTCTACCGAAGTCGAGGGGGCAAAACCCACTAAAGCCCTTTTCTATAGCAGTGAAAATTTCACTTTGAGTGAACTCTCTGTAGTTACATGATATTCTAATAACCTTTGAGTCAATTAGCTGTAGGATTGTATTTATTCTAGCGTGATTAATGTCTTAACCTAATCATGAAGCTCCAACGTAAGTTACCACAAGTTCCTAAATCTACTTTAGTGTAGTTATTTGTGTTTATCTTTCTAGAACCATCAGTCTCTCGACCCATTGATTAGATATCATGATGGCCAGTCACAAGATCCATATGAAGCATGAGAGAAATTAATATGATTTTATTCGAAATGCAAATAAAAATAAATAGCCATAAAATTCATATCTAAAACGAAAAGTACCGAAGAGACCTATATTAATTCCAGTTTGGTTACTTCTGACCCCTAACTGGGAGTCATAGAAACATGTAGGAGTATAAAATATATTAAAAACAATGCTAAAACCCCAAGCCATTCATCAAAAAAGGATCTATAGGACCATTATTATAATATTTTATTTTTTTTGCCATCAAAATTCGTATATGAACTTTTTGGGTAAAGCTCCATTTCTCATCGCAATCACACTGTGGGCTTTGTATGCGCATCCCTAAATTCGACTTTTGGGGAGTTATGGGAGGCCTTTCTTAATGGCCTTGTATACTTTATTTTATTGGTTTAATCAGAATTTAGAAGTATATTGTAACAAAAATGAATTTAGAAGTATATTAAAACTTATATGAGAAGTGTCAACAAGTGTTTCTTTTCATATTAACTTTAATAATGTCACTGCTGAAAGTTTATGAGCAAAAAAAATTTATCCGCGCTTAATATTTATGCAATTCTTACTAACTTTGTGACATTGTAATAACTCAATAAAATTATAAATCCATTTATTTTGAAGGGGGAAATATTTATCTAGTGAAAGAATCAAAACCTATGATGGTCAACCTTTTTTAAAAAATATATATATATAAGATGGGACAAAGGCCAAAAAAAAAAAAAAGCTATGTATTATATTAGAGACAGAGGGAGTGCTTAATATACTTTTATCCAATTCAACCAAAACAAGTAGATTTCGAAATGTTTATAATATTAGAAAAAGATTTTTTTAAAGAATAAAAAATCACATAATTTAATTGGAAGTAAGCACCTTGGGTCCGTATATAGAGCTTAACTAAGTTTTCTAAAGGGTGGAAAAATATATAAGGAGCAATAATTTCTGAGGATCAAAGGATATTCCTTCAATAAACTTTTAATGAGCTCTATGGGCAATTTTCCCTTTTTTTCTTTCTTTAGCCGAAAAAATTCCTGAATTTCAGTTTGTCAGAGACTGCGACACTGTAACAATGCGACCAATAGATTTCTAGCAACAATGTAGTTTGGGGGCGCAAAAATAAAATTTTTGTTAAGAATAATATATTAAATATTATTAAATAAATATCCACCTCCCTAATATCTCTCCCATCTTCCTATTATCTCTCCCCATTTATTTTCCTACAATTATATAATCTCAGTTTTTTAGGTTATAGGGTTATGCCTATAAATAGAAGGTATATATGATATATTATACACACCTTAAGAAGTGAATAAGAATTATTCTTTGACAAAAAAGAAAAGAATAAGAATTATTTTGCTCCTCCTCCTCTTCTCATATTTCTCTCTTATATTCTGTCTTTATTTATAATATTAAGAGTAATTTTGACACTAATTTTTAAATAATGGGTAGATAATGGATTCATGCTTATCCGGCCGCCACAGATTAAAAAATCACTGACGAGGGAGTAGAATGATTGATGTGGACTGGACCCTTGACCTCTCCGTCAATATTGACTTATAACCATTGACTCACATTTGGTCCCCAACCTTGCTTTGAACAATACCTCCTTGTCTTGTTCGGCATTATAAAAAATGAATATTGCCCTTTAATTTCGGGCCTTAATGCAAGGTGGAAAAGTCAGGGTAAATTACAATTTGGGAACATGTAAAGAAATTAATTATAAATAAGGATATCGGATTCTGATATTACTCCTAAGTCCCTTAATCCTTTTAATTTGTGGAAAAAGATTAATAAATTTTTGTTTGAAAAGGTGTACATACAACTCATAAAAATTGGATCCATAAATGCCGCTCCCAATTTAGTAGTTAATTTAAAAGGAGTACGGCTGAAAATCTGAAAGATTTTTCTTTTAAACTAAAAATTCATACATTCAAAAGAAATTTGCAAGTGCCACTCCTAAATTCGACTGCCATCAATTGAGATGCTGAAAATTTGCTAGTTGTTTCTCAGGAAAGAAAAACTTCACAAGTGTCGCTTCCAAATTTAGCAATAATCACTTTCCGGGATGCCTTTTATTGTTTAAAAGTTTTTTTTTTAAAAAAAATTATAAGTTAGCAAAAAAAAAAAATTGCAAGTGCCACACTAAAATTCTTTAGTTAATTTCAAGTTTCCTTACATCCTATTAAAATGTATTTTTAAAAAATAATTATAATTCACACAAAAGAAATTTATAAGTACCATTATCTAATTCAGCAATCAATTTCAAGAGGTATTCTGTTCATGACACTTTTCCCCCCAAGAAAAGAGCCAAGGCCTTTGGGAGTAGTCTCAGAAATTTGAGGTCCCTCCCTATTTGTAATTAATTTCATTATATGGTTCTATTTTTGTAATTTCCTCACAAAATTATTTAAAACATACAGTTTCCCAAAAATGGTTATTTAAAAGCAAAAAATAAAAACACTTCGTTAAAGTAATAGTAATAAATAAAAGTGAAAAACGTTTTGGTTATTTGGCTGTAAAGAAGGAAGAATAGTCATATGAGAAATAATAGAAAGTTCTTTGTGTAACGTGGATTTAAATTCGTAGCTAGAATGTGATGCAGATTTGTAGTTTGTATGTAAATGAAGAATTTATTATTTTAAACCGTTTGTACAATGAATAACTTGTGGAGTTTCCATTCAAACTATCTTATGTTACGTGTCAAAGAGAACATAATAAGATATGAATTTTTTTAATATGAATCATTGCTAGTAATTTTAGAGTCAATTAATGAAAGACAGAGGAAATAATTATAGATTGATGAGTGATAAAAATTATCATTTCTTAAACAAGTGGCCGTGATTTTGATTTTCAGCTTTTATTTATAAATCAAACCTAGTCGAAAGGAGTCTATTATTCATTAATTCATTATAGGAGAGATTAATTTATATTATTAAGAGAGAATACTTCATATTAAAAATGAAAAAAAGAAAGAAAGAAAGAGGGAAGGATGAAGCTCAAATGTTTCTCTCTCTGTCTCTGAATTTTTATTGGACCTTCTAATTCTTTGAGTATTAAATTTCAAAATATTTCTTTCATTTAATTGTTCAAATCAAACCGCCCTTGTTCATCTCAATATTTCTTTCATTTTTTCTCTGTTTTTTCCTGTTCGTTCCATCGCAGCCTTTAGATTAAAATTGAATCATTGAAATTTAATACTAGTATCTTAGAAAATTCTATGGTAGTAATACATAAAAATTAAAAATTAAAAATTAAAATTGTACCTAAAAATTCACAATTGTAAACTACCTGAAAATAAAAATAAATGATTTTATAAAGTTCTTAATCTTAACTGTTCATTTTGCGATCCATCAGTGGGGATGAAAATGATGATGAAAAAAAATATGGGGCTTCAAATCTTTTTAGGCCTCTTCAAATTAAATTATTATATTGAACAGTGAAAAATATGGGGATGGCTTTCTCCCCTCATCACATGCATGGCACAAAAACCGCCCTACGAATATTTATTTTATTTAGTTTTTTGACGATGTTCCTGAGAGCACGTGCTAATTCAAGAAGAATAGAATTTTTGAAACTTAAGATTATTAATGGAACACTCAACTTGATGACGACAATTAAAAAAAAAAAATCTATCAAGTACGCTTGGGACACTAACAAATGCAAGTAGTTATAATCATTTTTTATATTTAATCATGTTTAGTGATTTTTGTATTCGAACTTTAGATATTTCTACATTGAGTATAATAAAATATGGATTTTGATAAATTTATTTGCACAGATTTAGATTTGAAATATATTTTAATCAAGTTATTGCCATTTTGTGTATTTTAATTATCTAGTCATCTATATTTAATAGCTATAATTTGTTGATATAGGTAAACTCTTACAGATTCAATCACTATCTATCCAAACTTACGAGGAGTTTAGGGGGGGGGGGGGTCATGAGTTTGTTTAGACTCATAAATTTGACAACCTTGTCTGATAATGCTTAAATATGACTTATTAGTCAACTAGCTATATAAAAAAAAAAAAACTATACTTTTAGTTATTTAAGTTTGCTAAGGGATATTTTGGAATTAATCACAATAAACTCTTTGGAGAGATTTCAATTTACAAGACCTTTTGTTATTTTCTACACTTCTCCCAGCCAAACTGAATAGCTCAAAGCCTATACGAAACAAGAAAATTCAAACATTGAACCTTTATATTCTCAAAATCTATACAATATAAACTGTAATATATAAATAATTCACCAAAAGAAATATCATAGTTTAGCCTGGATGTTAAGTAAATTGGTAGGGAATTTAATACTCAATCTTTCTGTATACAGTACATTAGTTGGGAAAAAATTATCTTTCATTCTCATTGGCATAATATAATTCTTGTATCTTATTAATTAAAAGACAAAAAACTCACTAAAAATAAGTCTGAGGTACTAAAGCAAGAAAATATGAAGTAAATTTTAAATTATTTTATTGTCAACTTCAAAATGTACACTTAATTGCTTTTTGTTTTTTCTATTTTTTGAAAAATCAATTGGAACACGGCAACCTCTTAGAAACATAAACAAGTAGCAAGAAGACTCTATAGTTTTCTAGTCATTCACGCGTTATGATTGTTTTGAAACTTCCACCCCATTAAGTTATAGCTAACTAATAATTTGTTATATATTTAATTAAGATATTTTCTAACCAAGTAGTTTATGCAGTTGAAGCCCTGCAAGCAGACACACATATGCTTATTTACTCATGAAAATCCATGTGTGTATAAAAACCTATATCCTTTAAAACTAAATAAGCCTCAACAAGTTTCCAAGTGCATGCAGATAACCTTCAATTATCAATCATATATCCCTTAAACTTTATTTTTGAGTCCATAAAACCCCTCAAACTTTTATTGACATGTAGATAACACCTTAAACTTTTAAGTTGTGTGGAAAAGTACTGTACAAAACTAATTCTATGGGAAGATAAAATGTTTAGGTGATTCATTATAAAATTTCAAAGATTAGGGAGATTATATGTGCATGATCCAAAATTCTAGGGGTCATACATAATTTTAGCATAAAAATATTTTTTTACCGAATATTACTATGATTCAACAGCGGGAATAATATAAAAAAGATTTAGTTTCTTAGCCCGCCATCCATCATGATAATTTTGAAATTGCCCCCCTTCTTATACAATTAGTCATATTTCACAATTTACAATTGTTTCACTAATTTTGATCCCTTCAAACCAGAGTCTACCCAATCAGAAAGAGATAGTCATAATAGTGGGCAATGTATATATTAATTAAACAGGGTATGCTAGTTTATCACCATTTCATGAACTACACGCTCAGACAATTTTTCCCACACCCAAATCCCTATAAATTCCTTCCCGTGGCCTATCATTTCTTCATCACTCACCTCATCCAACAATAATGGAGTTGTCATATTCCAAGCTTTCAGTTTCTTTCTTCATCTTTCTATTTGTCCTCATAGCCAATGCTCAAGATTCACCCCAAGACTATGTGGATGCCCACAACGCAGCAAGATCACAAGTGGGTGTTCCTAACATAGCTTGGGATGATACTGTGGCCGCTTTTGCACAGAGCTATGCTGACCAACGCAAGGCTGACTGCCAGCTGATCCACTCTGGTGGTGGCGGCAAGTACGGTGAGAACCTTGCTGGCAGCACCGGTGACCTGAGTGGCACAGCCGCCGTGAATCTGTGGGTGGATGAGAAGGCGGATTATGACTACAATAGCAACTCATGCGCCACCGGGAAACAGTGCGGGCACTATACTCAGGTGGTGTGGAGAAATTCGGTTCGTGTTGGTTGTGCTAAAGTGAGGTGTAACAATGGAGGAACTTTCATTGGCTGCAACTATGATCCTCCTGGTAACTTTGTTGGACAAAAACCTTACTGATCAATCGATGGAAGGAAAGTGGTGATGATGATGATGTTCTTATGTTCTAAATAATTTGCTTTAAGTAAGAATTGTTTTAATAAGGGAAATAGCCAAAGGGTCTTGTTGTTCGATCTTGCTTGTAATCTCATATCATTAGTGCATGTTCTTCAAAATATTTGAGAAAAACGAATAAGCGAAATAAAAATAAATAAATGGAACAACTGATTCCAAAGTGTTCTGTACGATCATGTGTTAGGTTGTGATGGAATAACAATAAATCTAAAGCATTTGCGTGTGACAAAGTATCTTGTTTGTTATGTTTAGAGTGATGAGAATGAAGAATAAATTTGAACTTTTTATATTTAGCGTATGTAAATTTTTAATTTTCTTCTTGAACAATGATTTTATTAAAAAGATGTGTGTGTGACATTCTTTTGCATAACCTTGCGATGAGGTGTGAATATTTACTTTTTATAATGAGGAATCAGATGTATGTGATCTATATAGGGTGTGAGGACAGTCTAAACAACCTATCTAGAAATTCCGATCTCTGATTGATTTTGATGTTTGGTACGATCTATTATTCTTTTTAGCAAAATATTAACCATGCGACTAAATAACTTAAACATTTAAAATTTTTATAAAAATGAATTGTTTTATTGAAAAGAGAGAGACAGATTTTTTAGGGGGGGGGGCTAAATTTACATCATTTCATTACTTTCGTTTAATTTTTTCTATCTCTCTATGATATATTTGTATGAATTTTTTTTGTTTGCATTAAATTTTTTTTTAGCTAGGTATAAATATCTTTCTATTGGAAACAATCCTACTCGAGGCACTATTGGTTACTAAATATTAGTACCTTTCCAAATAAGGATTCGAACCTTGATTTGTTAACCCCTTCCATCAGACCCAATCCCTATGATAATGGGTAAAATTTTGAAGGCTGAAATTTGTCGGCCTTAGCCTTTAGACTTGCTGTGCTAGCCCTCACCAGGGAACCTTGGTGTAGACCATTTGATCGAGAGCTCCGACAATGGGCCAAATTTTGGAGATGCAATTCAATTGTTTTGGATTTGTTATTGCCTAATTGTTTGAAAAACGTAACTGTGCTTGATTAATTATTTTACACACTAAGTTGCTTACAAGTCAAATTGCAATTATGTGGTAAAAAATCAATAGGCAAAAAAGCTAATGTTCAAAAATAAAGCTACCGAGTATGTATAGTGACAAAAAATTAATTATTTTTCATGTTATTTGGTTGGAAGCCATTTGTGGACAAAAACAAATATTTGTATTGTGGTACAAAATTTACTTTAATTACTATAAGTTTTAATTTTACAAAGTAGTAAAACCATTTATAGTGCAAGAAGAGTGATTTTTTTTTTTTTTTTTGCCCAGCAAGAAGAGTGAAAATTAAATCTAAACAAGCAGCAAGTATGTTATAGTTCCTTGGTCCTTCACGCATTATCAACATTTTAAAACTTGCAACAAATAATCTTCCACCGTCTTTGCTTACATAAATTAACAAATTTTTTTGTTAATTCTCAATAAAATCCTTATATAAATTCCTCCCCAAAGGTTCCTATTTTATCATGTCTCATTTTTTTTCCATCAAACACTCGATTGATACAGTAACAATATGATATCCAAATAAAGTTAAGGTGCATCTAGCATCTTAAAATATTTTTCTAGGTATATCCAGTGACCTAAATTATTTTGTGATACGTCTAGTACTCTGAAGTATTTTTTTAGATGTGTCCATCATCACCCTATATTGAGTATTTTCTTTTTCTTTTTTCTATTTTACAATTTTGCATTTAACAATTTAGGTAACTTAGGGTGCTGGATGCAACAAAATCTAATTTAGGGTGCTGGATGCACTTGAGAAAATACTTCAGGGTGCTAGGCATAAACCACAAAATACTTTAAAATATTGAATACACATAAAAAATACTTTAGAATGCCGATGTTTCTTAACCCTATATAAATATAATAAAAAGATGGAAGTTAGCTAAAATTATTTAGCAAGTCCTTAGGCCTATAAATAAGTGTTTGATAAGTTGTAATCAGACTTGCGAATCATTATGATTATTTTGAAATTTCCACCCCTTCTTATCCAAACCTAGTTAGTCATTTTTAACAATTTAGCAACTTTTTTAACTAATTAAGGTTCCTTCAAACTACACAGTCTACCCAATCAGAAAGAGATAGTCATAATAATGGGCTATCTATTAATCTATTAATTGATTAAATAGGATCTACTAGCTCTTTATCCCCAGTTCCATGAACAACGCACTTAATTAGACTTACAGGATCCACATTAATTCCCCACGCCAAAATCTCTATAAATTCCTCCTCAAGGCTTCCTATTTGTTCATCAAACACTACATTACACAACAACACCCAATGGAGTTATCATCCAAGCTTCCATTTTCTTTCTTCTTCTTCTTCTTGGTCTTCCTTTTTTCCCTCACAACCAATGCTCAGGATTTCCTAGTTTGGGATGATACATTCGCCGCTTTTGCACGGAACTACACTAACCAACGAAAGGCTGACTGCCAGCTGGTCCATTCCAGTGGTGGTGGCAAGTATGGTGAGAACGTCGCCTGGAGCTCCGGTGACATGACATAAGTAGAGCTGCTGCCGTGAAGTTGTGGGCAGATGAGAAGGTGTATTATGATTACAATAGCTACTCATGTGCTGCCGAGAAACACTGTGGGCACTATTCTCAGGTGGTGTGGAAGAATACAACTTGTGTTGGTTGTGCTAAAGTGAGTTGTAATAATGGAGGCACTTTCATTTCCTCTAACTAAGATCCTCCTGGCAACTACGTTGGACAAAGACCTTACTGATCGATCCATGAAAGGAAAGTGATGATGATCTGGTGTTTTGAATAACTTGCTTTAAGCAAGAATTGTTAGAATAAGGGAAATAAAGACAATAACTAAATGGAACAGTAGAATTCCATATATTTTGTATTAAGATCATGTGTTAGTGTCATGTTAAAGTGAAGTGTGGCAATGGAGGAACTTTCATTTGATTGCAACAGCAACTCATGCACTGGTGGGCAACAGTGTGGGCACTATACTCGAATTGTTTGGAATACCTCGGTTCGCCTAGGTTGTGCTAAAGTGAAGTGTGGCAATGGAGGAACTTTCATTTGATTGCAACAGCAACTCATGCACTGGTGGGCAACAGTGTGTGCACTATACTCGAATTGTTTGGAATACCTCGGTTCGCCTAGGTTGTGCTAAAGTGAAGTGTGGCAATGGAGGAACTTTCATTTGATGCAACTATGATCCTGCCGGAAACATAGTTGGACAAAAACCTTACTGATCGAGTAAAGCAAACAGATTATGATCTCATAATTTAATTTGCATTAATTCTATGTTTGTGTGTGTATGGAAAAGAATAATTATGTATGTATTTTGTACATGGTGTAATAATATGAATAATTTTATAGTATTTTTTTTTTGTCAAAGTATTGGCCTTTTCAAATATGTTATCTACGCTGGGCAAAAAAAAAAAAAAAACAAAAAAAACACAAATATGTTTTCTACGCCCTCAGCTTGAGGCCTCATGGTTCAGCAATCATGGCTCACTCCAATAAGACCAATACTTGTTATGATGATAAATATTTTAATAAACAAGTCACAAGACAAATAATATTGGTCATTTTTAAATCTCCAAGATTAATTTGGTTTAAGTAGAAAATAACATTTGCATAACAATTTCATTGGGAAACGTTACCCACATATAGATCCCATATAAATTATTATTGATAGTTCCAAAGAATTCAATATGCCTAATAAAGAGAAAATAACATTTGCATAACAATTTCATAGGGAATAATTTTCAGTATTAATTTATTGATCAACATGCCTAATAAAGAGTAATTGTGGGTCATTTAGGGCTTATGAAATAAAGCTAGAGTAGGTTTAAGCTGGTCTAGAAACTTATTGACTAAACGATTCTATTTAAGTTCATATTAATTAATGATTAACACGTTGTTTAGCCATCTATAGTTAACGAGAATTACAGTATTTAGGCCAGCAATATTATTCCAAACTTTAAATATAATGGACACGAGCTACATTGTAGGCTTATCACTAGGAAATTAAAGTAGGAATCACCCCTTGTTAAGGTGAAGTATATGGGGAGAGGGGTGTTTCCATTGATGTCCATCTCCATTTACTCCATTGAGTGTATCTATCATTAGATCAACGTTCAATGATTGCGATTTAATAATATGTAAATAATAGCTTTATAATAAAAATCTACCATGATAAATCTCAACCATTGAAAGTTGATCTAATGGTAGATTCACTTAATAGAGAGTACATGGAGAGGGAAATCAATGGAGACAACCCTCTCCCTCAAATTTCATGAGCCTAATAATTTTGCATCATTAACATAATTTCTAGTTAAAAAATAATGTTAATCCAAAAGTCACAAGATGTATTTAAAGTTGATTTCTTCAATTACTCGCCTTAAATTAAGCTCACGATCGAAAATAAGGATTCTTATGATGATGAGGCATATAAGTTTCTTGATTCGAGTTTATTTATCTATCTATTTCTTTATTTTGAGATCATCACATACAAATCAATGAAGTATGCTTTTCTAACATCACAAAGTGATCATAACTAAAACTAGAGTAATATTATGTAGTGTTTTAGTTCTAAAGAATTTAGTGCTTTTGGTTTGATCTTCCTTGTTTTTAACTCTCTCAAGTCTCAACAGTGGCCTTACTTTATTATTATTAATCATCAATATCTAATCATTTTTTATCATCATCAATCTAATCCTTTTATTTAAACAAACCATGTTTCGGACCAAGTGTTAATGGCTCATTTATAACTAAAAAAATATTAAAAAGTACAATGTTTAAATAATATTAAAAATTTTGAATATGTCATACACTCATACTGATAAGACACAAATATAATTTTGTGTTTTTTTAAAATATATATATTTTATATCAAAAAATTTAAAAAAAAATCATGAATCTTGAATACATGCATTTAAGGTTTGCAAGAGAAATTGTTGGCCAAGAAACTACTCTTATCAATCATAGATGTAAGACCTAAATAACTAATTTATAAATTAAAAAGCTTGTTAAGTTAGTTTTTTTGCCAAGAATAGTTAAGTTAGTTATTTATATAAAATATATGCTTGTTTATCTAAAACACCGATTTAATCATTTGCATTATAAACTATTCTCTTGATGAAAATTCTTTCTTAATGTATGTAATTAATGAGGGTAATTTATCAAAAAGAATAAAAATTGTAGGAGATAAAGTGTTTTAAGGTTTTACTTTGAGGATATAAGAGAATCCCTAATTAATTAGCTCCTTCATTAAAGACAGAAGGCAGTAAAATTTATGATCTAATTAATTATTTTCTTAAAATAATTTAACCCAAAAAAAAGGTAATGGACAAATGCAGATGGAAAGAACAAGGAATTTGGTCGGTAACATATTTAAAAGGTTATATATTATATTATTCAAACGAATGAACAAACGCAAAGAAGTTTTGTCCAATAATGAGTTCAAAAAGTGGACTAAATTAGAAAAGATCAACGATATTAACGGATGATTTTGTGCCGCAAAGACTGACCACAAACCACGGAAACAGAAAAACCTGAAAAGAGCCGCGCGTCTTGTGAATCACGTTCACTACAGTACTATTTCATCTAATCCATAAAATTATATAACGCAAAAATACACTTTAATCCTCTAACTCCCCACACATAAATTTTATTTTGGTCCCTTAAATTTACAAAGCATTTAAGGCATTTAACCCTAATTAACAAAAATGCTGATATATTGAGTTTAATTTTAATAAATTCACTTCTACAGATTTAACCTTTATAACACCTAATACATAACGGTTATAGCTAATAAAAGTTATGTACGTCGAGGTGGAGCTTGCATAAGAATACATAACGCTTAAAAATAATGGTTAATTATGCACACCAACATGTATCAAGAGGTGGAATTCATGAAAACACAAATATAACAGTTGAAGTTAATAATCGCCATTTATTTAGTAACAAAAGTGATGGTTCTTTCGAAATAACCGCCGTGTAACACTTACAAATGATTTGACTTCTAACCTCTTATATCAGTACAAAACATAAAAGTTTTTAGAAACAATGGTCATCTAACTCTTCAAAGTCAAAATTCACCATAACCCTTTGTAATCCAGTCAGACCTTCATAAGTTATAACTCATCATAACTTTTCACAATCTGATAGACCTCTATTTGAAATCAACTATTCCTTGTGATTCATACTACTTTTCTTTATTGATCTCCTCCTTCTCTACTTCATCATCTCTTAAGATCCTAGGGAACTCCTCCACCACCGCCACCCGCTTCTCCTCCACAAATGGCTCAAGTACTAAGAATCCTAACCACTCGCCCCCTAGCTGTAGCCGGCGCCTCTGCCCCTTCTGCCAATCCATGCATAAGACGAAAAAGCACTGGGGGAATGATCTTGCCAAGAAGGAGGTCCAAAAGGCAAATTAAGAGAGAGGGGAGGAAATTTAAAATAGATGGAACAAGAAATTAAAGGTCAAATTTTGAAATTTAACAAGTTCACAATTTGTCCTTGTTCCATCTCACAATAAGTTTCCTCTCCTCTCTTGCAATTTGCTGGGATCCACGGAGACCCCTTCTTATGAGATAACATGGCCTAGAAACTTCCGAAAGTCAAAATTCATAGTTACTCAACTTGGCATAGAGCTGCTTTTCACGTAATACCTTTAGCACTATTCTCAAATGGTGCTCTTGCTGTTCATTACTCTTGGAGTATATTAGGATGTCATCGATAAACACCACTACGAATTGATCTAGATACTGTCAAAAGACATGATTCATGTAGTCTATGAATACAGTAGGTGCATTAGTCAATCCGAAGGGCATTACCAGAAACTCATAATACCCATACCTCATCCTGAAAGCAGTCTTCAGTACATCTTTCACTCACAGTTGATGATAACCTGACCTTAGGTCATTCTTCAAAAATACATAAGAACCAGACAGTTGATCTAAAAGGTCATCGATTCTTAGAAGTGGATACTTGTTCTTGACAATTATCGTGTTCTATTCTTTGTAATCCACACACAATCTCAAAACTCCTATCTTTCTTCTTGACAAACAATACTAGAGCTCCCCACGGTAAGAAACTGGGTCGAATGAACCATTTTTCAAGTAACTCTTTAATCTGTTTCTTTAGCTTCGCTATCTCATTTGGGGCCATTCGGTATGGGGCCTTTGATATAAAACTAGCTCCAGGCATAATTTCAATAAGAAATTCTACTTACCTTTCCTGAGGTAATCCGCTGAGATCATTTGGAAACACCTCAGGAAATTCTTTAACCAAGGGTATATTGTTCAGAGTTTCTTCTATCGCTCCCTCCACGGAAAAGAATACCATGTGCCCTTGTCACCCTTTCTCTAGGCATTTCTCAGCCTTAGCCATTAAGAGGAAGTTCATATTGGCATCTACATCATCATTCCTTTGTGGAGTAGGATAAACTATTATTTTTTTCCACAATCTAGCAACACATTTTTCGCTGTCAACCAATCAAAACCCAATATGACTTCTAATTGATGGAGTAACAAACAGATCAAATCGACAGTGGACTCATGCCCCTTAAGAGTTACCACACAATTCAGACAAGCATCAGTAGTTGTAGCCTTGACACCTATCGGTGTCGACATAGCCAAATCAAATGACCGTTTATAAACATATAATCCCAGGGGTTTCACACAGTCATAGGCAATGAAGGAATAACTTGCACCTAAATCAAATAATGCTTGCACTAAACAACCATTGAGAAGGATTTTACCTTGAATCAAGTCGAGGGACTTCTGGGCTTCTTCGTTTGTTATAGTGAACACCTTGCCTTGATTCTTAGGCCGTTGCTCTGCCGGTGGTTGTTTGCACTCACTAGCAATGTGTCTTGGCTATTTCCAGTTGTAACAGATTAGTTGCCCCGAACACGTTCTACCAGCATGTGCTCTCCCATAATGAGAGCATGTCCATAGTATTGGGGTTTTCTGGTTCTCATGATCCTCTGATTGATAAGGCTTCTTGCCACCGCATTTGGATGAGGATCCTTGGCCCTTCTGCTTCTGAGGAGTACTTCCCTTACTGGGCTCACCCGACTACGCTTAGTTGGGTTCAAATCTCTCAGATTATTCTCTATGATTCTGCACTCCTCTACAGCTTTGTTGAATACAGTAAACTGGTAGGTGGCCAATTTTTTCTTCAATTCACGCCTCAAGCCACAGATCAACATATTAGAACTGCACTCCTCATCATCCATGCGTCGTAAATAGGAGGAGTATCGGGGTAGTTGGATAAACCGAGATAGATAATCATCAAAGGTCTCTGCATCACCTTGCTTAATAGACAAGAATTCTAACTATTTTTCTATCCTTATTGATCTCGGGAAGAACTTATCATTGAACTGTTCCTAGAACAGCTCCAAGGTTAGAGGCTCATTCTGGGTTCGCATTGTCATGGCAATATTCTGCCACCATCCATTGGCATCCCCCTCAAGTTTGTAGATGGTTAATCGTGCCTTCACCTCGGACGGGCAGTCTAGCACTTCAAAAATCTTCTCTAGTCGGATCAGTCAATCTTCAACTGCTTAGGGATCAAACCTTCCCCTAAACACTGGGGGTAGTTGCTTACAGAATTTGAAGACCTAGAATTGTAGATCTCTCTCATTTCAGGCTGGTACCCCATGTGATTCCTGGTTCAGTTCAGGGTGTGGAGGTGACTCTAGAGGTTGAATCGACCTTGTAGCTGTTTCTTCATGGGTTGTCTCTTCTCAAGTCAATTGGACTTTGTCTTCATTACGCTTTTCTTTCTCCTCTCGGAGCTCTTCCCTTAGCTTATTAATCATATCCCGTTGCTCTATTAGCTTTTCCATCATCTATTGTATGGGATTAGGTGATTATGGTTTAATTCTTCCACCTCCGAATCCAACCGTCTAACCTTTGGTCAAACCATAGTTCTTTTTTACTCTACACAAATGATTTACAACATCAATATCATATTGAATATATACACGTATTTCCTAAAACTTATATACTAGCAAATAGCTGGAACCTTCATGTATATACAACAAATAATTATAGGTTGACTACCATCACTAAGTCAAGGAAATATTCACTACTACAAAAAAGCAAAGCTGTGGCGGTTATAATTGCATTAGCTGTGGCGCTAGAGAAATGCCACCTATCTGGATGCTACTATAAAAAGCTGTGGCGCTTGGAAGCGCCACAGATTTTAATTTTTTTTTTAAATAACCTCCTATGGTGCCTAGTTGGCCAGGCGCCACAGGAGGCCCCCCTCCTGGGGCGCCTCCTCACGCAGGCGCCACAGGAGGTGGTTTTTTTAGCATATTTTTTCCTCATATTTTTTGGGTTCTTCATATTGGTTTTTTTTAGCATATTTTTTCCTCATATATATCTCCCATGCATATATAATTATAGTCTGCAAGGTTTAATAAGAACAATGATAGATAACTTTAAAATGATACCAACAAATGATTAATTAGCTAAAGTAGTACTGAAAATTGTTATACAATATATTGTAAACCTAGCTGAATGAAATACAACAAATTCAACTTCAACAAACATGCATGACACAACAATTGGCAATTAGAAACAATACAAAAAAGACCAGCTAGTGAATTTAATAGTATATATAGCTACCTAGAGATTTGCCTAAACACATATTCACATCATTCCTCGATCACTTCATTAACCTGATGGTCTGTCAAAGCGTCACAATGTTGATCTTCATAATACTACAGATATATACAATCAGACACAAGTTAGAACGAATTAAAATCAGTAAAACATAATTGTCAGGCACTAATTTAATTTCATTAAAACACAATATGAAGTGCAACTAAATGACTTACTTTTTGAGGAATAAATGGCTGATCATGCATAATAACATCCTTCATAAATTTCATGATATAGTACCCACAATCATTGTCATTGGGTTGGAAAGGGCACTGCAAAAATATAATGCAATATTTAACTCTGTTCATGAATAAAAAGTGTTTACTAACAAAGTCTAAGTAAAGTCAAATATCAATACCTGTATCTTCTTCCAAGGATAGCTAAAGCGGGGGTCAGTAGCTTTAGAATAGTTTAATGAGACAGACGACCGATACGCAGTCAATGTGCTAACAAAACAAATAGAAACTGATTATATTTGGTTATTCAATCACGTACGCAAATATTTATACATAGGCACGTATACTTACCTATTGATCAATAGTAACATATCAAAACGATCTTGTGGAAGACCATTTTTTAAAGGATCCATATAGTAAATGCGAGGGCCTAAAGGTTCTGCTGGATTGATAACGATCAATATCCAATGGGGCCTAAAATATATTTTAAAATTTTTTTTTGAACCATCATGTTATAATAGAAGTTAAACAATAAAAACAAAAATTGTACCAATAATAACTTACCCCGCATTATATGGCACTAAAAATAATGTATTTGGTGTCGCTTTCTTGCTAAAGTAATCTTTCAGCTCATTAGACTGCGCATTTATATCTACTTTACCCTCATGATGACCAACGAGAAAAGGGTTGACAAATGCGAATTGGACCCTGTGTGTATCCATTAAAACGTCATGGTCCAAATGCCTGGTATAAAACATACAGTGTCATGAGAAACAAAAGAAATGGAATGAGAAATATTAATAATAGTGATAAACGATGATAGTGAAGTACCTTATCCAGATGTTGATAGCCGAAGCACTAACCCAATCACAAGCACATATGTCCTGCACGACCTCGGCAGTAACATAATCAACTAGACCACTAACACTATAGATATGTCTTGGAATACGTAATTGCACTCCTCCCTCACCGATCAATTGTGGTACAATCAATATTAATTGATCGAGAAATGAGGTCTGTCTTCTTCTGCTTTGTTGGCTAGCCGATGCTTTTGACTTAGGTTGTGTTGTTGAATACTTTGAAATCTTACCCTGCACAAATCAGAAAATTAAATCATAGTTTGAGATGAAAGTTCGAAGGAAAAGTGCAGGGAATTTTGAATGAACGACCGTTTTATATGGCTCGATAAGATTTATTGGCCAAGCAACATAGCCACCTACAACATCTGCCACCTTTTTTTGCTCATCCGGAGACGGGATCAGTAAGAGGGCACCTTCGTTCGTGCAGACGTCAACCCTCACCCGGAGTGTGTTATCGGGCAACGGTGAATTGTGCAGTATGTCCTCACCAGTGTTGTAGGCAGCACCCACTGCAACCGCGTGCTTGGAAGCTTGCTCAACATATAGCTTGTATTGAAATTCGCCCTACAGAAAATAGAGTTAATATGTTAAAGTTCGCTTAATTATAATTTAACATAAAGTTAAGTAGAAAAGAAATTAATTACCGAAGGAAAAGGGACTTTAGGCATGGAAGTGCAGCTATCTCTGAAACTTGGGCTATCATAGAACGGAACATTTGGTGTTGGCCTACCCTAGACCAACTGTTGTATTTGCGTTGTTAACAACACATTCTGTTCTTGCATCAAACGCATTTGTTTGGTGAATTGTTCTTCTCGTTGTTCCTTGTAGCGCATTTGTTGTTGAAGTTTTTGTATTTGATGCTTAAAGCTAGCCATCTCGTCACGCAGGTGGGAAACATCACTTCTATTTGTGCGCTTCTGACGTCCGAAGTATGCTGATGGGGTGACTACAAAACCAGTACCCCAAACACGACCATCATACTCTGGTACTACTAACGCTCTGCTCAATAAATCATCCCGACCAACATAGGTCGCCAACGCAAGATCCTCCTGTGTCATTTGTCGCTTTCCCAAAAAGAATTACAATGAAAATTAGTTATTATAAATGGAGTTTATTTAAGTAAAGCCAATTATTTATTGTACGCATAATATAATTGAATACTTACACAATATTCGGCTACTCTTCTTGCTTCCTCACTACGAATTTTACCTTTCTTATTTGTGACACCGGTCACCCACATATTATGTCGTGGAACCTGTGTAATATCTGAGCCTGATTCTTGTATCTGCACATCAAAGTTAGTCGAAGTTAAATGATATTTATACAATTTTTATTACGAATGAAATAATCATTAGTTCGTACCATATTTCTTTCTAACCGTGCGTATGAAATAGGTCCTTGTGTGTACCGGTATGCCATATTGGTCGCGTTAGCTCGATTTTTCTTGCTCAACTCCTAGTTAGATCAAAATGATTCATAAAAATATATAAATGTTAATTACAAATTCGTACATTACACGTAATAGGGAAAGACAAACAAATCCCCTTACCAGGAATTCAGGAGTTGTATGTGTTCTGATAAACTCATCCCACATTTCTTGAGTGATGATTCCTTCGTACAATGGATAAGGCAGTGTAGTAATGATATCATCATTATCATCCCTCAAGAAATATTTGACAAGAACATAATGAAACTTTCGCATAAGTTTTCCGGCTTTTCTTATTACGAAGTTCTTCCGATCATCATCAATAATAAAAATACTCTGTAAACAAGTCAAAAAACATATATAATATGTAAGATTGAAATGAAGTGAAACAAAGCAAACCGAACAATTATATAATTAAGGATTTACCTGTAGTTCAGCCCAGATCTCATCCTCATAATTTTTCTTTTCCATTTTCCAATTTTGAATTGTAATAGGGACTCTGTCTCGAACCGTAGTCTCGATGAAGTTATTTAAGGAGGTACTGTTCTCACCGAACATGTTTCTATTTTCATTCTACTCCAGTTGTAACTTGATTCCGTTACTTCTCAGTTTGATCAACCTCGCCATAATTGTCCTGCCACGTCTGACGTTTTCCTCAAATCTTTGTTTACCAATGTGCCTGGGAACATCATCGATGTCATCATGTGGTGAGTCCATACTCCTGCAAGTGAAATAAACCAAATCAAAACATTAGTGCACAATGTCAACCATGTCAATGAAAGCAAATTATTTTGAAATTTATAAAAACTACGTACAAGTAAACAAGTCAAGGCAATCATTATCTTTTCCTTTTTCTTGTCTGATTTAAAATTTTATTCTTCAGAATTCGTGTTGGATTGAGAATTGTGTTTCTCTTGACCCAAGTTCCCTCTTCATGATCATGTCTCACGTATATGGGTCCATCTCCATTTTCATCTTCATCTGCATCTCCATCTATATCAATCTCTGCTAACCACAAATTCTCAAATGAAGGATCATCATTATTGATGTTCAAATATTCATTACTTTCAAAATCAACTTCTACTTGACAATTCTTATTGGATGGAAGTACAATAGACTAATTCTTCTTAGCAGGATTAGGAATGTAAAATGCTTGTTCTGCCTGTGCTGCTAAAATAAAAGGATCATCTTCATACCAAACCTTAGAAAGGTCCACTTGCACAAAGCCTAAGTCATCTATCCGTAATCCACTGTTGTTGTTAACCCACTTACATTTGAAGACAGGGACCCTGAACATAGAGTAATCTAACTCCCATATGTATTCAATGACACCAAAGTATGACATTGATGCATAGACAGGGTGTGTGTCTTTAGCACTAGATCTATGCCAAGAATTAGCAACAAGTGTTACCCCACTATTCTGCATCGTGCTCTGTGTATCATGGTCTTGTGTATAGAATGTGTAATCGTTGATTGTATAACCATTGTAAGATAATACATGTAAGCTCGGTCCCTTCGACAGTGACTTCAATTTTTCAGAAACTGAATCAGGATTCCTCTCCATCTCATCGTTAATGCGATTTTTCAACCAGCCTACAAATTGTTTATTGTGTTCTGTTGTTAATAAATTTTCATTCCTATCACCATGTACCAATCGTAGAGCATCCTTGTGTTCTTCTACATATGGTTCGACCTCATCAGTGTTATGTAGGACATACAAGTGGGCTTGGTCCCGTTCAGTCGCTAATATCGTTATTACATCGCTCCCCATTGTTCCTTTCCCTGATCTTCGGCCATTATGACGGGACTTGGGGATCCCTACAGGGTCAACATTTGATAGAAAATCAGCACAGAAGTCACTTGCTTCTTCAACCATGTAACTTTCAGCGATACAACCCTCTGGGCGATATCTATTTTTCACATACCCTTTTAATATTTTCATGAATCGCTCATTTGGGTACATCCATCTCAAGTATACTGGACCGCCCAATTGAGTCTATTTGACCAAGTGTACAGTTAGATGTACCATAATGTCAAAAAAAGAAGGTGGAAAATACATTTCAAGTTCACACAGAGTACACACAAATAGCCTTTGCAAATCTTGTAACTTGATTGAATCAACCACTTTACTGTAGATCAACTTGAAAAACACACAAACTTTCGTGATTGTGTTCCTTAATTTTTTTGGTAAAATGGATCGTATACCAACCGGTAGGAAATTTTGCATGAGCACATGACAATCATGAGATTTAAGGTTCTTTAACTTCAACTCTTTTACCGATACAAGGTTCTTTATATTTGAAGAGTAGCCCTCGGGAACTTTAATTCCTTGTAGAAACTCACAAAACAATTTCTTCTCTTTCCTCGATAGAGTGTATGCCGCTGGCGGTAGATAAGTACGAGACCCTTGCTCAATCGGTGCCAACTCTTCTCTAATTCCTAAGTTCACAAAATCCAACCTCAAATTGACAATGTCCTTGCTTTTTACTTGGATATTAAGCAATGTGCCAATTAGACTATCACAGATATTTTTTTCTATGTGCATCACATCAAGAAAATGCCTCACATATAAAGACTTCCAATATGGAAGTTCAAAGAAAATAGACTTTTTCTTCCAACCGCTTGTCTCGATTTGTTTTGCAAAAGGCTTGCCAAAATTGTTATCCAAGTCTTTTACCTTGGAATACACCTGGGAACCGGTCAACATCTTCGGCGGGCTACCTTCTTCTGCATCACCATTGAAAGGCTTTTACCACTTCCTCCAACGATGTTGTGATGGTAAGAATCTTCGATGCCCCATGTAAACATTTTTCTTACAATGATGAAGTCGCACTGAATGAGTGTCATCTTCACATATAGGGCATGCACCATATCCTTTGACACTGTATCCTAACAAATTTCCATAAGCAGGGAAATAATTAATTGTGCCAAATAACATGGCTTTCAAAGTGAAACTTTCTTCCATGTACCTGTCATACACACTAATGCCTTCATCCCAAAGCAGCTTCAAGTCATCAATTAAAGGAGCCAAGTATACATCTATATCATTCCCAAGTTGCCTTGCCCCAGAAATTAACATAGACAACATCATAAACTTGCATTTCATGATTAAGTGTGGAGGAAGGTTATAAATCATCAATATCATCGGCCACGTGCTATGTGTTCTACTCTGAACACTATGCGGATTAATTCCATTAGTTGATAGTGCAAGGTGAAGGTTCCTAACTTCATCAGCAAAGTTAGGGTACTCATGATCAATTGTTTTCCATTGAGGAGCGTCTACAGGGTGCCTAAGCTTCGTGTCTTTAATCCTTTCATTTGCATGCCATGTCAACTGCTTAGCAATCTCTGCATTACTATACAGTCGCCTGAATCTCGGAACAATGGAAAATACCATAGCACCTTCAAACAACTTTTTCCTTTCTTCTTCCTATATCGAGATGCGTTGCATTTAGGGCACTTCTCCAACGTTGCATACTGATTTCGAAATAATACGCAATCGTTAGGACGTGCATGTATCTTCTCATATCCCATACCAGTTGTAGAGCAAAGAATTCGCTTTGCCTCGTATATCTTGGTAGGAAGTACATTTTCTTCTGGAAGCAAATCTTGCAACAGTTCAAGCAATACGGTGAAACCCGAATCACTCAATCCGTAGCGAGCTTTAAAGTTGTACAACTTCAACACTGTTAGCAATCTTGTGTATTTAGTACTTCCGACATATAATGGTTTCTCTGCATCACCTTTCAACTTCTCATATTCGTTACGGCAGTTATAAAGAACCCCTTCAACCATATTTACCATTTCTTCAAGACCGTCATCTTCATCAAACATGCTTTGATCAAATTCATCCGAGGCACCACCCGTGGTATGCACCCGATTACTATATGCATCGTTGGTCTCACTATGCCTTGTCCATCGTATATATGTTTGATCAATACCATAACACACTAAATGGTCTAGCAAATCAAGTTGACTAATCCGCTTTCCAAAACAACAAGATAAGCAAGGACATAAGATTTTGCCAGGATCTTTTGTGTGCTCAGTTGCAAATGTAATAAAATCCTTCACCCCATCTATATATTCCCTTGAACATCGATTAGATGACATCCATTTACGATCCATCTATGGGCTTCAATCTATTTTTAAAAAAAGTACGTGGTTAGTTGTATGACTATTGCATTTACTAATTACTTTTATATTCTCTTACCAATTTTAATTTAAAATAACATACACCATATGAATCTTCATAATTGAAGCTTTCTAAGTCTTAAACTGAATGTTTAAATTGCCAAATAATTCATTAATTATTCCCAGGCATTATAATAATTTTTTACAACTCATAACAAAAGAAACCATATTTGCCACAATATATCATAGTTAAATTAGAAAACATTACAAGTCAATAAATAAAATACAAGTGTTAAGAATATATAAATAATTATTTTGCTTATGCAATTAATCAATAACAATCATTATAACACCTACAAATTATAACTATTAAATTCAACTAAAATCACATTTATAAGATCAAACTTTAAAAAACATACCGTAAATAGAAGTTTCAATAGACTGATGAACTGAAACTACAAACACAAATTAAACATAAAAAAATAATAAAATATTTGAGGTTCTAAGTTATTTTTTTTAATAATAATGTGTCTAATAAACATCAATATATAATAAAATCAAATATGATTAGCTTAAATAAAAAAATATGATTCAGGAAAAAAAAATAAAGAAAATCAAATAAAATAAAAAAGAAAGCATAATCCCAATATTAATTATCTCCTTATTGTATGTTTTTTCCCTTACGGTTTTAGTTAATATATTTAAAGTTAAACAATATAGACAAATTATATTTTATTTTATTAAATATTAACATTGATATATATTGATATATTAAAGTCATTTTATCCATACTTTAAAATCCTTAAATAAGTTAATGACTCAATTAACGAATTATTCAATTTATTATCCTGATTTCAATTTTTCCTATTTTAATTGGGTTTATATGGGATTTTCTCTATTTTAGTTTAATAAGATAATACAAAAAATTATTTTCTTACCTCTACAAAATAGCACTAACACAAATATATATGACATATAAATATATACTCTACAAAACAGTTTAATAAGATATATATTTGTATATGACATATACAAATATATATGACACAAATATAAATTAATCAATTGCATTAATAAATTTTGTTGACCACAAACTATTCTTGGAACCTAATCTAAAATTGTTTTGAATTAAATACATAACTCAATAACTAACTTAACTTAGTACATTACTTAATCTAATCAAGTAAATAGATCATATATTAATTATACAACAGAGTAGCATATGTTTTCCCAACCTCCCATCTATTTATCTATTGCATAGACAAATTGACAAACACTAGTCCAAAACTCCTATTTGATGAAATTGTGTCAGTAGGTAGGATCAAGTGTCCAAAGTCATCACTAAAAATTAAATTTACAGATGACTTTGACAATTTGTTTTTTGCCAGAAAAGTTTGACAATTTTTAATATACAGATTTCATCATTATAATATCTTTTATGCATATTTATATAAAATTAAAACTATTTCTTTAACGGGAATCCAAAAAACTAAATGGACAAAACTTATCGTCATTTTTAATATATACGAGTATTATATATCCGATTCCCAGGACGACACAAAACCATTGATGAGATATTCATAAATATTATACATTATATTAATATCTTAACATATTATATTTATCTTTGAAGTAATAAAATTTATTTCAAGGACGACACATATTATATTTAATATCTCCGTCCTACAAATTTTTTTCTCCACTACATATTCTATCTCTTTTCTACAAGAGAGGCATTTTAAAAAAATAAAATTTATTTTTTATATATTTATTACATTTAACCAATGCAACCTGAAAAAAAATAAAAAGAAAAAGCAAGTTGAACTTATAGGTTGATCAGTGCAGTGGAGTGGGGGACCACGTAATTGCCGTTGGTGACGCAATCTTCAGTGAGGGGAGGAAGAAATTTGAGCTACCAAATGGAGTGGGGACCAAAAGTTGAAGACAATACAAAGAAAAGGGAATAATAGGGACAGGAGTGGGGATGGCAGTTGGAAAAAAAACAAAGACGTGTGCGCGTGTCGGTGTATTTGTAAGATGTGAAGATGAAAATGGAGGGACGGGATGCACGTAGATGAAATGGAAAGTGAGAGAGGGAATAATTAAAGGTAGGGAAAGAGATGGGGGGAGGGGGAAAAGGAAAGAGATGGGGGGAGGTGGGAAAAGGAAAGGATAAGGGGGTGGGGGCGGGATGGGTTCTGATTGGTGGGGAAGGGATATGATATCTAATTTTTTTTAAAAAAAAAGGGTCAAGTGTGGCGCCTGACCAGGCAGGCGCCATACCTGACCAACATTTTTAAAAAAAAAAGGTCAAGTGTGGCACCTGACCAGATAGGCGCCACACCTGACCATAAATTTTTTTTTTTAAAAAAATGGGTCAAGTGTGGCGCCTGGCCAGGTAGGCGCCACACCTGACCATTAGATAGTGTGGCGCCTGCCATGCCAGGCGCCACAGCTGGTCCCCCTGGTCATGTGTGGCGCCTGTCTTGGCAGGCGCCATACTTAGCCTCCCTAGCTGTGGCACCTACCCTCTCAAGTGCCACAGCTGGTAAAAAAAACATAAAACATAAAAAAATAAATAAATAAGCAGCTGTGGCACTTCATTAAGGAAGGGCCACAATATGTGCGCCACCTTTCAACTAGTTTGTAGTGGTGATTGTAACTATCCTAGCAAAACCCACCTTTTCCAGAAACTTCTACTTTGATACTAAAAATGTAATCCCCTACCTTAATAGCCATTAATATGGTTTTAAAATGTGTCATTAAGTTAAATTAGAAACCAACGGATGGTTCAAAACTTATTAAATGTCCCAACCTCAAGATAGGGTTCGGCCCTGTGATAAAGTGAGTTCTAAAAACATTTTCAAAGTCTGTTAAATACAGTCTCACATTCACTTTTTGAATCTATTTAATTTGGCCTGTGCAGTTTGGTTCTATTCATAAATATCATAGTGTAAACCAAAATTCCCGACAACTCTCGAGTTTCATCCATTTACTAATGGGTTTACATGGCATATTCACTCGTTTCAATTTCCCATACTAGGGATTACATAACACTAACCAAATTTACAACATTTACAATATATACAATAATCCCAAAAATATGATAACCAACACAAGCTCAAAACTCCCCAGTTGGGAGTACTAGTTGCCCTGCATCACTTGTTTCACCTTAGATCCGCTTGCCCTAACTATAGATTAGTCATTGTAAAGAGTGAGATTCAAATGAATCCCATTAGTAACAATTCACTCATAAAATATATAATAACAAATCATGTAAGCAAATCAAAAAGTAGCATCTATAGTAGCAATCACATCTGTGACTTTTGTCACATAACGACATCTCTCATGGCTGTATTCACAATATGACAGCTTTTGCTGTGATCACAATAATGATAGCTTTCACTGTATTCACAATAATGACAACTTTCACTGTATTCACAATAACGACAGCTATCATAGCTATATTCGTAGCAGTATCTACATTCATCAAAATTCAATGATAAGTACAAACATACAATGTAAGCAAATAATAACAAAGCATGTAAGCAAATCACAAAGTAATATCTGTAACACCCTGCCTTTAATCATGTAATTATAATTCGATATTAAATAATTACAGTAGATTAGAGACCTTCGGATAACTTAAACTCGTTTCAATCTCCTACTTTGTGGTAGGGTTTTCACAAAATCATTCAAGATCTCTTTCCTGTTCCTGGTCTCTATTTCAAAATTCGAATATAATCACCTGTGCAGTTTATCTACATTCACGTATGACAGAGTGTAAAACCAATTCCCCGGCAACTCCCGGATTCTATACATATATAACCTGAGGTTTAAGTATCCACTAGGGGATTACATCTAAAATCGAATATACTATTCATATTTCAGATTATACAGTAATCCCGAATTCAAAAGAAATAACCAACATTTCCAAAATCAACATACCCCTAAGGGTCCTAAGTGCTCCGGGTCGGCCTCTTCTCCTTTGAGCCACATGCCCTGTCTGAAAGGTTAGTCATAGGAAGGAATGAGATTCGAGAGAATCTCAGTAGTAACAAACCACTCATACAATGTATAAATACCAAGCATGTATATAAATCACAACCAGCAACAACAGCAACATCAATCTCAAAGATACATGGTTTTCACCACAAACGACAGTACTCACGGCTGTATACACAATACGACAGCTCTCGCTGTAATCTTCATCACGACAGCTTACGCTGTAATCACAATAACGACAGCTTGCGATGTAAACGACAGCTTGCGCTGTAAACGACAGCTATCACCAGCTGTAACCGCAGCAGCATCAAAGAAATCATCACAGAACCATGATAACACACACATACAAAGCATTACACACAGTATAAGAGAGAGAGAGAGTCACTACCTGATCCTTTCCTGACGTCCTTCAGCGCAGTTGGCTCACGAGGGCGGCAAATATCAAAGCCTATAAACAAAATCAAGAATGGTGGATTAATTTCCTACCCCTAATTCCTACTTTCAAACACTTAGAATAGGTTCCATATGAGTCTATAATGAAAATTTACAAAAATACCCCCGGGGACCCGGCCTGGGCCCGCCATACCCGGACCGGTTGCACTTTTCTCGAAATTCTAATCTGGGCTATCCTAACATATTTCTGCCCAAGGAATCCATTTCCGTACTCAGAATTATCAAATTCAATGTCAAATTACGAAATTGCCCTTGGCAGCCCTACTTTTAGGGTTTTAGGGGTGTTTCCGTAATTATGCTTTCTCGGCCTTTTTTGAAAAAGTGCCCAACTGTAACCCCACCTATTTTCGCCCATTGAATCCAATGGAATCATCAAATCATTGAAAATCCAACTCTAAGACCCATTTACAGCCTTGGCCAAAATATACATGTTCTCCGGGAAAAATTGGGGTTTTACGATTTCGGCTCCGTAAACGTGTTCCTTTCTACTACTAACCACTTTATTAACCATTACATTAGGTTACAACTAACATTAAGACCCAATTTGGGCAGCATAACCCCTAGGCCACATCATTTCCAAACTTTAAAATCAATGACAATCCGGCGAAATTTCACCGATTAAATTGCCCACAGCAGCCAGAATAAGCAATATACGAAAGTTTGGAAGTTACCTCAAGCTCCTTCTAGCTTTTCTCAAGAGTGGCTGAAAACCCTAGCCCCTTGAACACCAAATTGTCTTCTCAAACACCTTAAATAACATAGAAGAGAAGCTTAGGAACAAGGTTATACGCGTTAGGAGCTAGATCGTCGGAGAAATCGGCTTACCTTGCGAGATTTCTCCTCTTTCTCTCTCTAAGAGCTCTCAAATTTCTCTCACTATCTTCAGCTGGAAATGGCGTGAAATGGCTGAAGAAGATGAGCAATTTGATTAATAATCCATGCTGACATCATCTTTTAATGAGATGATGTCATAATTCCCATTTTCGGATTTTCTGGCAGATTTTCTGCCCAAACTTTGAAAAATCATAACTAATTCTAGAAAAATCGAAATGAGGTGATTCCAAAGCCAAATGAAAGATATTTAAGTCCTCTTCATAGGAAAAATATTGGCCATTACTGCAAATCACCACAAAATTCCCAGAATTTCAATATTTGCATACTGTTCCAGAAAATAATTAATTTCGCTGGGCAAACTTCAAAAATCCAAAACTCTTAGGTCACAAATCAAAATGATACAAATTATATGTTCATTTTGAAGCTTGACATGTGAAAGTTAATACTGGAAAATTTCAGAATTTTTAGACACCATTTGCCTATTTAAAACGTCCATACAAATTGGCTGCCCTGTACAGAGTTTCCATGGACAGAGTTTTCAACTTTAGCACGATTGTTCCCAATGGTTCCAATTTCACAATAAACACTCTCCCCACATGAATTTTCACAAGGAAGCCATTGGAATCATTAAAATATCCAAATTCCCATCACACATTCTCCAAAAGTATTTATTCAACAATAATTATATCCACTTTTGAAGTCATTAGCCCTTAATCACTTTTTGGGATATTACATGTTGAATAGTGCAGGATTACAGAGAACAACTTGAGAGATTTGTATCCTGCCAGAGCTACTATCCACCGTAATGAACCTAATAAGGGTGCTACCTCACAAAAGCGAAAGGGGCAAGGATCTTCGTCTGGAAGTGGTAAGAAGCCCTACCAGTCTGCGAGCCGTGACCAGCAAAGAACATATTCTGGACCATGGATTTGTCGTCGGTGTAACCAACCACATCAAGGCAAAACTTGTGATGGCAAAATAATATGCTTCAATTGTAAGCATGTGGGGCATACTTCTGCTGAATGCAAAGAGCCACGACCAGACCAGAGACCGAGGACACAGGGCCGAGTATTCGCTATGACCCATGAGGAGGCCCGCAAATCTCCTGAGCTAATACAAGGTAAAATTCTACTTCATGGCCATTTGTTGCAAGTTTTATTTGACTCGGGTGCAAGTCACTCCTTCATTGCCTATGATTGCGTGAAGCGCCTGGGATTGCATGTGCACAAACTGCCATTTGAATTAGTAGTGTTAACTCCAATGGGTATTAAGGCCTTGATCACAGAAGCTTGTTTGAGTTGTGTCATAACTGTGGAAGGGCATTAATCTATTGTAGATTTAATATGTTTGCCTCTTAGTCAATTAGAAGTCATTTTGGGTTTTGATTGGTTAATGGCAAATAATATATTGCTTGATTGTGGAAACAAGAGGATAGTATATCCTGTATCTCAGAGGGCTGAAGATGTGGATGCTAGTATGAATTTTCTTTCGGCAGCCAAAGCTGAAAAGTATCTTGAAAAGGGTTGCCAGGGGTATGTAGTGTTTTTCTCTGTGCAAGGGGAAAATGGCGAAACCTTGAATAATATACCCATGGTAAATGAATTCCCTGAGGTGTTTCCGGACGATCTGAGCGGATTACCTCCAGAAAGGGAAGTTCAGTTCCCAATTGACATTGTACCTGGAGCTGGTTCTATATCCAAGGCCCCATACCGCATGGCCCCAAACGAAATAGCGGAGTTAAAGAAACAAATAGAAGATTTGCTTGAGAAAGGGTTTATTAGACCCAGTGTGTCACCTTGGGGAGCTCCAGTGTTGTTTGTAAAGAAGAAAGATGGGAGTCTTCGCTTGTGTATCGACTACAGAGAGCTGAATAAAGTTACTATAAAAAACAAGTACCCTCTTCCCTGAATCGATGACCTTTTAGATCAACTCTCTGGTTCGTGTGTGTTTTCAAAGATTGATCTAAGGTCAGGGTATCATCAGCTACGAGTGAAAGCAGATGTACCAAAGACTGCTTTCAGGACCCGGTATGGTCATTATGAGTTTCTGGTAATGCCGTTTGGGCTAACCAATGCGCCTGCGATTTTCATGGATTACATGAACCGTATCTTTCGGCAATACCTGGATCAGTTTGTTGTTGTGTTTATCGATGACATTTTGATATATTCCAAGAATAAGGATGAGCATGAGCATCATTTGAGAATTGTATTGAATATCTTGTGTGAGAAGCAACTATATGCTAAATTGAGCAAGTGCGAGTTTTGGCTATCAGAAGTGAAATTCTTAGGCCATGTTATCTCGCAAGAAGGGGTCTCTGTGGATCCCAGCAAAGTGGAAGCAGTACTGAACTGGAAGAGGCCAGAATCTGTGGCGGAAATACGCAGTTTTCTGGGTCTTGCTGGTTATTATCGGAGATTTATCCAAAATTTCTCCCGTATTGCGTTACCAATGACCAAGCTCACGAGAAAAGATCAGCCGTTTGAGTGGGACGAGAAATGTGAAAATTGTTTTGTGGAGCTGAAGGAGAGGTTGACATCGGCACCTGTATTGATTTTACCCGATCCCAGTGTGACTTATGTTGTGTACTCCGATGCCAATGGGCAGGGATTAGGGTGTGTCCTTATGTAGCAGGGACGTGTGGTAGCCTACGCCTCTCGACAGCTCAGACCTCATGAATTGAATTATCCCACTCATGATCTGGAGCTTGCGGCCATTGTATTTGCTTTGAAGATTTGGCGTCATTACCTGTATGGTGTGACTGTGGAATTGTACTGCGACCACAAGAGTCTCAAATATCTATATGATAAAAAAGAACTGAATATGAGACAGCGCCGCTGGATGGAATTGCTTAAGGACTACGACCTGGAAATAAAATATTATCCGGGTAAGGCAAATGTAGTTGCTGATGCTCTTAGCCGAAAGACTGTGCTCGTTGCAACTATGATGATACAAGAAAGGAAATTGATTGAAGATTTCCGTGATTTAAATTTGACAAACCAGATCATCTGTGCCAATTACACTGTTTCTCAAGAGGAGAGTGATCTAAGGGCGGAAATTGAAGAAGCTCAGAGTCAAGATGACTGGATACAGCGCAATCTAACTCGAATCGAACAGGGAGAAGTTTCAGGCTACGACATATCGCCTTGTGAATTGGTTCATTACCAGAAAAGAGTCTGCGTTCCACTTAAGGCAGAGTTGAGGCAGAAGATTCTGGATGAGGCACACAAGAGCTGATATACTCTTCATCCTGGTATGACCAAGATGTATCAGAATCTGAAATCGGTGTATTGGTGGCCGAGTTTGAAGAGTGACGTGACCAAATATGTTGCAAGGTGTCTCACTTGTCAGAAAGTGAAAATCGAGCACCAGAGACCGCCTGGTTTACTTCAGAGTCCTGAGATTCCAGAATGGAAATGGGAAAGTGTGACCATGGATCTGGTTGTGGGATTGCCCAGGATTAGGAATTTTGATGCGATCTGGGTAATTGTGGACCGATTAACAAAGTCAGCCCACTTTATACCAATTGATGCTGGTTACTCTCCGGATAAGCTAGCAGAGATTTATATTCGAGAAATTGTGAAACTCCATGGTGTACCGAAGAATATCATTTCCGATCGAGATCCCCGATTCACTTCGAGATTCTGGAAAGCATTGCATGAAGCCTTAGGTATTCAACTGAGGTTCAGTACGGCTTATCATCCTCAAACGGATGGACAATCTGAGAGAACAATTCAGACGCTGGAAGATATGTTGTGAGCTTGTGTTCTTGACTTTAAAGGAAGTTGGGATCGTTTCCTTCCACTGGCTGAGTTCGCCTACAACAATAGCTATCATGCGAGCATCCAAATGGCTCCGTATGAAGCGTTGTATGGAAGACGGTGTCAATCACCTTTGTGCTAGAACGAGTTATCCGAAAGGAAGCTTTATGGGCCAGATTTGGTTGATCAAACCTCAGCACAAATTCGGATTATTCGTAAGAGGTTGCTTGCAGTGCAGAGTTGACAGAAAAGATACGCTGACAAGAGAAGACGGCCTCTAGAGTTTGAAGTTGGTGACCATGTGCTTCTGAGAGTATCTCCTGTCACCGGCATTGGGCGAGCAATCAAACGAAAGAAGTTGAGCCCAAGATATATAGGTCCTTTTGAAATCCTTGAGAGGATTGGGCCTGTTGCTTATCGAGTAGCCCTACCCCCAAACTTGAGCAGACTCCACGATGTGTTTCATG
The DNA here is from genome assembly GCA_963210345.1 of Inga oerstediana. NCBI lineage: Eukaryota > Viridiplantae > Streptophyta > Magnoliopsida > Fabales > Fabaceae > Inga > Inga oerstediana. The sequence goes on from OY723400.1 coordinate 62,963,392, forward strand.
TTTCCCAACTGAAGAAGTATCAACCGGATCCATCTCACATTGTCGAATACGAAGAAGTCAAGTTGCAAGACAACTTCACATATGCGATAGAGCCAGAACAGATCATTGATAGAGAAGAACGACGGCTCAGACACCGAAGCATTCCCTTTGTGAAGGTGATCTGGAAGGGAATGACTCGGAGGGAAGCAACTTGGGAAGCGGAGGCGGATATGCGAAGACGTTATCCAGAGTTTATGGCTCAAGTTGTGTGACAAATTTTGAGGACGAAATTTATTTTACGGGGGGAGAAATGTAATATCCCAAAAAGTGATTAAGGGCTAATGACTTCAAAAGTGGATATAATTATTGTTGAATAAATACTTTTGGAGAATGTGTGATGGGAATTTGGATATTTTAATGATTCCAATGGCTTCCTTGTGAAAATTCATGTGGGGAGAGTGTTTATTGTGAAATTGGAACCATTGGGAACAATCGTGCTAAAGTTGAAAACTCTGTCCATTGAAACTCTGTACAGGGCAGCCAATTTGTATGGACGTTTTAAATAGGCAAATGGTGTCTAAAAATTCTGAAATTTTCCAGTATTAACTTTCACATGTCAAGCTTCAAAATGAACATATAATTTGTATCATTTTGATTTGTGACCTAAGAGTTTTGGATTTTTGAAGTTTGCCCAGCGAAATTAATTATTTTCTGGAACAGTATGCAAAGATTGAAATTCTGGGAATTTTGTGGTGATTTGCAGTAATGGCCAATATTTTTCCTATGAAGAGGACTTAAATATCTTTCATTTGGCTTTGGAATCACCTCATTTCGATTTTTCTAGAATTAGTTATGATTTTTCAAAGTTTGGGCAGAAAATCTGCCAGAAAATCCGAAAATGGGAATTATGACATCATCTCATTAAAAGATGATGTCAGCATGGATTATTAATCAAATTGCTCATCTTCTTCAGCCATTTCACGCCATTTCCAGTTGAAGATAGTGAGAGAAAGTTGAGAGCTCTTAGAGAGAGAAAGAGGAGAAATCTCGCAAGGTAAGCCGATTTCTCCGACGATCTAGCTCCTAACGCGTATAACCTTGTTCCTAAGCTTCTCTTCTATGTTATTTAAGGTGTTTGAGAAGACAATTTGGTGTTCAAGGGGCTAGGGTTTTCAGCCACTCTTGAGAAAAGCTAGAAGGAGCTTGAGGTAACTTCCAAACCTTCGTATATTGCTTATTCTGGCTGCTGTGGGTAATTTAATTGGTGAAATTTCGCCGGATTGCCATTGGTTTTAAAGTTTGGAAATGATGTGGCCTAGGGGTTATGCTGCCCAAATTGGGTCTTAATGTTAGTTGTAACCTAATGTAATGGTTAATAAAGTGGTTAGTAGTAGAAAGGAACACGTTTACGGAGCCGAAATCGTAAAACCCCAATTTTTCCCGGAGAACATGTATATTTTGGCCAAGGCTGTAAATGGGTCTTAGAGTTGGATTTTCAATGATTTGATGATTCCATTGGATTCAGTGGGCGAAAATAGGTGGGGTTACAGTTGGGCACTTTTTCAAAAAAGGCCGAGAAAGCATAATTACGGAAACACCCCTAAAACCCTAAAAGTAGGGCTGCCAAGGGCAATTTCGTAATTTGACATTGAATTTGATAATTCTGAGTACGGAAATGGATTCCTTGGGCGGAAATATGTTAGGATAGCCCAGATTAGAATTTCGAGAAAAGTGCAACCGGTCCGGGTATGGCGGGCCCAGGCCGGGTCCCCGGGGGTATTTTTGTAAATTTTCATTATAGACTCATATGGAACCTATTCTAAGTGTTTGAAAGTAGGAATTAGGGGTAGGAAATTAATCCACCATTCTTGATTTTGTTTATAGGCTTTGATATTTGCCGCCCTCGTGAGCCAACTGCGTTGAAGGACGTCAGGAAAGGATCAGGTAGTGACTCTCTCTCTCTCTTATACTATGTGTAATGCTTTGTATGTGTGTGTTATCATGGTTCTGTGATGATTTCTTTGATGCTGCTGCGGTTACAGCTGGTGATAGCTGTCGTTTACAGCGCAAGCTGTCGTTTACAGCGCAAGCTGTCGTTTACAGCGCAAGCTGTCGTTATTGTGATTACAGCGTAAGCTGTCGTGATGAAGATTACAGCAAGAGCTGTCGTATTGTGTATACAGCCGTGAGTGCTGTCGTTTGTGGTGAAAACCATGTATCTTTGAGATTGATGTTGCTGTTGTTGCTGGTTGTGATTTATATACATGCTTGGTATTTATACATTATATGAGTGGTTTGTTACTACTGAGATTCTCTCGAATCTCATTCCTTCCTATGACTAACCTTTCAGACAGGGCATGTGGCTCAAAGGAGAAGAGGCCGACCCGGAGCACTTAGGACCCTTAGGGGTATGTTGATTTTGGAAATGTTGGTTATTTCTTTTGAATTCGGGATTACTGTATAATCTGAAATATGAATAGTATATTCGATTTTGGATGTAATCCCCTAGTGGATACTTAAACCTCAGGTTATATATGTATAGAATCCGGGAGTTGCCGGGGAATTGGTTTTACACTCTGTCATACGTGAATGTAGATAAACTGCACAGGTGATTATATTCGAATTTTGAAATGGAGACCAGAAACAGGAAAGAGATCTTGAATGATTTTGTGAAAACCCTACCACAAAGTAGGAGATTGAAACGAGTTTAAGTTATTCGAAGGTCTCTAATCTACTTTAATTATTTAATATCGAATTATAATTACATGATTAAAGGCAGGGTGTTACAGTATCCACAGTAGCAATCACATCCATGACTTTCGTCACATAATAATAGCTTTCACGGCTATATTCACAATATGGCAACTTTCACTATAATCACAATAACGACAACTTTCACTGTATTCACAATAATGACAGCTATCACAGTTGTATTAATAGTAACATCCGCATTCGTCATAATTCATGATAAGTACAAACATACAATACATTATACATGACATAAGAGAAAGAATCACTATCTTGTTCTTTCCGTTCGTGCGCAGGCACTGCTTTCTCATGCTCAGGGTAGAAGTAAAATCATATAAATCATAATCAAGGATGATAAGTTATTTCCCTAATTCAGTTCTCAACTCCAAAACACTTAGGGTTGATTATCATTTGAGACCTTTAGGTGGGTACTAGAAGCCTAAACAGATGCATAAAGGTTGGGAATGCTAGATATGATTAGTTTTGATGATGTCAAATATAGATGTGAAATGATAAGAGCAAAAAGTTTATATAATGTATTTCTTTGACTAACTACTATATTTAATGTTACATATTTTGTAGATTAGTCAAGCAAAGAATGAAGAAGATTGAATTAATGAAAATGAACAAGAGGAAGAAGAAGAAAGAAATTGAAGATAGTCAAGGAGATGTTTACTCGGATTATGAAGAATTATTATCAAGAGGAAAACTAAGAAGAAAGATATTGAAGAATGAAGAACTTGGAAGATCTATCATGAATATCAAGATTCAAGTTGTTAGAAGTGATACTGGAGGTTCCTATGATGATTCCGGAGGTTTCTATGATCAAATGATGGTTGGAATAAGTTAATATGAAGCTAAGATGACTTATATACACTACTACAGAAAAGATAAAAGGTAGTGCACATTTTGTGGCACTTCTTTAAACAAGTGCCATAGCTTCCCTTTTTTTATTTTTAACCTGTATAATTTTTTTTAGGTACCAGCTGTGGCGCCTAATAGGTTAGGTGTCATAATTGGGGATGCCTAATATGGCGCCTGCCTACACAGGTGCCATACAAGCAGCTGTGGCGCCTGACCCACCAGGCGCCACAGCTGCATCATATATGATGTGTGGTGCCTAGGCATTAGGCGCCACACATGATATATAATATATCATGTGTGGCGCCTAATGCCTAGGCGCCATACATGATATATATATCAGCTATGGCGCCTAATGCCTAGGCGCCACAGCTGATGAGGCAATGTGTGGCGCCTAATTAGTTAGGCGCCACACTTGCCTATTTTTATAAAAAAAAAAGGAAAAATTTCAAATGGATAGTGTATATCTCTTAATTATTTCATTTCCCGCGTAGTAGTTCCGTGTCCGTCCCCCATTCCTTCTCTTTTTGACTACTACTCCACTTTAATTATTCAACTACTCTCTCATCCATTAAATTACTTTCCTTTTCTCATCTTCTTAGTAGATCCGTCGGCCCCCTCCCTCCATTTCCTATCATCTTCACACTAAAAAACACACTCAAATGCTCACTCGTCACTCAAGCTAGCATCACCAACGTGGTCTCCCACTCCCTGCACTGGTCAATTAATAGATTTGTAAGAAGAAGACTATTTCATTCTAGCTTGCTTTGTTTCGTTTGCCTTTTTGCTTTGTTTAATTTTTTTTTTGCTGACAAGCTTGCGTTTTTTAGTAATATTTTAATTTGCTTAATTAGTTGTTGATGTACTGTGTTCACATATCAAGTTCTTGTGTTGTGATATTTTTTATGTTAGCTTTGGAAAGTATTAATATAAGAACATTATTGTTGGGGAACTTGAATTTTAAATGTGAAAATTATATATATATATAATAGGTTGAAATATAAAATAGAAAGATTGACAATTTGTGGAGATGATAAATATGAAAGCCACTCATTTTATATAAAGCTTCACATCAGGAAGCATAAAAAAGGGCCACAGGAAAAAAGAAGAAGAAGAAGAAGAAGAAGAAAGAAAGAAAAAAGAAACAAAAGGACCTCCTGTGGCGCTTGTTTGAGGAAGTGCCACAGGAGGGTAATTTTAAAAACAAAAATTTTAAATGTTGTGGCGCTTCTAAGCGCCACAGTTTTTTTTAGTGGCGTCCAGATATGTGGCACTTCTCTAGCGCCACAGTTAATACAATTATAAGCGCCACATCTTTCCCTTTTTGTAGTAGTGATATGAGTTATGGCACTTCTAGGGGAGTTATGCTCGAGCACAGAGCTTAATACTCGAGCACGGGATGAAGTCAATCGAGCACGGATGAACACACTCGAGCACGGGGTGAATACTCTGTTCTACTCTTTTTTATGTTCAGTCTGATAGAGGTCCGGTATTTTGATCATATCTCTCAAACCACACATCGGATTGACCCGAAACTAGTGGCATATGAAAGAGGACTCACAACACGTAAAATTGGCACCACGATCACATTGAAAGAAGCTCAAATGAAGGAGATATGATTAGTGGAAAATGAAACTGATATCACCGTCACTTTTCAAGACAGGTTCGGTATTTTGCACATAACTCAAACTACACATCGGATTGGGACGAGATCAGTGCCAAATGAAACTAGACTTAAAGAGCTTTCTATGGATAGGTAATTTACCTAATTTGAACGTATATTCTAGGAGTTATGCCTTCTGGAAGTTAACGCTTGTGCAGACTAGCGGAATAGACACTCTTTCTATCATAACTTGCAGAATACAACGAGTTTGGAGCTGATTCTTTTTGCATTGGAATGCATATGGCAAGAGCTTTCTTATGATACATCATTTGAATCAAATAAACAAATTTTTTCTAAAGTGGCCCCACATCACCCGCGAGTGCAAAAACGAACTCTTTGTAAAAGTTGTGCGAGTGATGTCCAGAAGCAGCTGAAACGTGAAGAAATTTGCAACACTCGAGCACTAGGATCCATGCTCGAGCATTAGACTATTTCTCACTCGAGCACATGCAAGTTTTGACATGAGAGTGTTAACCCGAGAAGAAGCTTGTACGTGAAAACAAGAGGCGCACTCGAGCAGGAGTGTTGTGCTCGAGTGATGTCTAGAATTCACTCGAGCATATGCAAGTGAAGAGCAGCGAGTGTTTGCCCGAGAGGAAACTAGAATGTGAAAATATCAACTGCACTCGAGTGAGCCATACTGCACTCGAGTGAGAACTTGGTAAAATGCAGAAACGAAACAGAGCCTCACAGCAATCACTGCAAACATGGTTAAATGTTATACAATCATTATGTTTTCACTTGTTATTGTTCCTAAACATTAACTAACATATATTTCAAGTGTAAAACAGGATATTAAATATTTGGATTGCATCTTCAAGAACGGAGGTCACGTATGACAAATATCATCACTCAACGAACAATCCGAATATGGTTACATGTTATTAATCATTGTGTTCTCACTTGTTATTATTTTTAAATGATAGGTAACATATATTTCAAGTGTGAAACAGGATATTAAACGTTTGGATTGCAGATTCAAATAAAAGTCAACTACGGTGAACTTCATCATTACACACCGAATGACGGCTACCAACCACGACAAGTAACTGACCCACCATGAGAGATTGTCTGAAACACAAAACGCTCCACAACGTGATGTACAACTCAAAATGAATCTTCTTGCTGTTCAATGAGACGCTCTGCTTTGCAACGGAAATCTCATGGTAGCTTGTTTTTCAAATATGCTCAAACGGTCAAAATAACTCCAACGGACGAATGCTCATAACGGTCATCATCTTCATCAACTATAAATGAGAGAGCATTCAACTTTGATGGGAAACGGAGAAAAACAGAGACAGCGAGCAACTACGTGAAAAATGATAGAAATATGAATCCTCTGCTTCTACCCAAACACTCTCTGTTTTCCAGTTTCTATATTACTTATTGTTGAGAGAGTGATTATTTGTATTGTACTTCAGTGAGTATTATACCCACTCTGTGAGAGAGTCTGTAAACAACTTCAAATATATTTCTGAGTTGATCTCAAGGTAGAGGGACCTTGAGAGGGTTGATTTCCTTACAGGAGAAGCTGTAGAGAGAATTACCAGTAAGACATTCTGCTTGTAAGACTTACAAGGTGCAAGCAGTAGAGAACGTTGCTGCTCATAAGACTTACAGGGGTGTAAGCAGGAGAGAACGTTGCTGCTCGTAAGACTTACATGAGTAAGCAGGAGAGGAAGATCTTCAGGATTGCTCTGCTCGTAAGACTTGCCGTAAGGGGGAGTATCTTGGTGAGAGATTTGTAAAAGGTTTCACAAGTACCCAGCTAAACTTGTGGGATTGTAAAGGCTTTTCTTGTGCCTTGATTAAACAAGAAGATAGTGGATTTGAAAATCTCAGGAGGAGCCTGGGGACTGGACATAGGCCATCACAGATTGGACCGAAATAGGATAAATCACAGTTTGCATATTCTCTTCCCTAAACTCTTATATTTCCAGCATATATTATTTAATCTAACTATTGATTTATAAACCTTCATACTTACCACTTTCGTTAAGATACGAAAAGATTTCTAAATTTCTTAAGTTTTTATTATACACCCAATTCACCCCCCTCTTGGGTGATAGCCGGTTCTAACAGGGAAAAACTAGACCAAAGACCATCTTTCATAAGTTCAAAATGTATATTTTGAGGGGTTGGTCATAGCCAAGCCACTCTCTACCACAGTAAGAGATGGTCAAAAACTCACTACTAGCTGCGGTTAAGAATCATTGACCACGGCCAAGAGCAGTACAGACACATTTGGTTCTTGGCCAAGGCCAAGGCCAAGACCCTTTTAGCCGCGACCAAGAACTGGTCAGATGCTTGTTGACTGCGGTCAACAATTGGCATGTTTCCTAGCTGATTTCATATGACCATTACTTTTCACACACACATTGAAACGACACAAACTTTATATCATTTTAAAGCTTGCAATGCCAACTACAAAACTGGAAAGTTTGGTAAATTTTTGAGAACATTTTCTATTTCAAAACACTATGCAAAGTAGCTCCACTGTATAGAATTTTCACTTAACAGAATTTCTAGTTTTGCAACAAATGTTTCCAAAGGCTAGAACTCACAATAGGGCTACTCCCCACCCAGTATTTCGCATAAAATCCAATGGAAACATCAAAACAACCAAATTCTCACTCCTTACACAAGTTTTGTTTTAGGGCACAATTTAGCACGAAATCTCACAATTTACCAAACTTCACAAGTTTCCAATAAATTCCATTATTCAAAACACAACACAAGACACCATTTACACAATGATTCAACCGTGTCTTTATGCCTTGGGGTCAAATGAAAAATAATTTTTTATCCAAGAATTGTAGTACAATGCAAAACTCGGGTCGTCTCATTTAAGGAGCCTTTTATTAAGTCTTAAGTAACCTAAATGCCATACGAATGCAATAAAAACAAGGGGAAAATGGTTTTTGGATTTTTTGAATTGATAACTAAAAGAAAGATGCAATTTAAATAAATACTAAGTTACTATTTTTTGTTTTTTTATAAAAAAATGGAGAATGAGTGAATGGAATGGTATGAAGTGGAAAATATGAATAAAGAATGCTCTTGGTAATGAAGAAGTGACAATCCTTGTTCAAAAAGATTATGGGAGTTAATTCTCTCTAAGTCTTGAAAAGAAAACCCCAAACGATCGCTCGGGTCTAGTGTTCTTAATTAATAGTTACTCCTGCGAACGCAACGAGTAACTATCCCTTAAGGCACTATTAGGAACCACTTAGAGCGTAATTAAAATTGATAACTATAACTTGTTTCCTCTTAATATGAATGCAATAACACGACACTCAATTAATCCAATTTAATTATACAATCTACCAATAACACGTAGAAAGCACAATTTCATTGAATCAATGAGGAAATATATATATAAATTCAACAAGCCACAAAAATCCAATCCAATCACAAATATCAAACCAACAGAGATAATTAACATCAATCTCAGTTTCAGAATCATACACAATAATTCCTAAACCTACGCAATGATTGAACCATATTTTTATGTATATTTCATAATTAAATTGGGATTTTTAATGGATTTTATGAGACATTATTGCATGATTAAGCATTAATTTTGGTTAGAGACAATTTTTTTGAATTAATGGTAATTAGGGGTAAAATGGTCACAATTTATTAATTATTTTTATACAACTGTCCCTTGAACTTTTGATGCTACCTTGTGCTTAATTTTGCATTATAGGTGTTAAAGAAGAAATTGAGGATTTTGGAGGTTCAAATTAATTATTTAGAGGGAATTAGGCTAATGTTGAGATTTGAGAGGAGCTGTGGGTGACTTGGGCCAAGAGAAGAGACAAGGCCTACATTAATTTTTAGAATTGGGCTGAAAAATGAGAGAATAAAGCAAGCCCAATATATATATATAAAAGAAATAGATCCAGTGGTTTTTGGGCTGCTGAAAGAAGAAAAAGAAAAAAAATAGAGACAGAAACACAGTTGGGACTAGACCCGACAACATTTTAGACATGGCAATATGGACATAAAAGGACCTGAGGGAGGCATATCAGATAGGGAAGGAGGCGCCATTGGGGAGTTTGAGAGAGGGCATGAGCAGAGGTCGGACATGGAGAGTGAGAGAGCTTGAGGGAGAGAGGGAGAGCTGAGAGCTTCACCATAGCTCTCATCCTTACCACCAGCACACTGCCTCTGACTTCATCCTCTACCAGTTACAGGAGATCACAGAGACAGGTGGCACCGCAAGCTTCTTCACCAACAATCGATCTTGGCATCATCGATCACCACCCATCTCCTTCACCAACTCCGATTCTCTTCCTCTCTCAACACCATACCTTCCTCCACCATCTAACACTATCACAGCGTCCACCCTTCCTCTGTTTCAGACCGAGAGCCACTCCCCTTCTATAACCGTCATAATCTTCTCAGTATGACCATTACCATCGTTCTTCCTTTATTTTTCCTTTATCACACCACCGACCACTACTCTCCTCATTAACCTCCACCATCAATTTCTATTGCCATAAGCCACAGTCTGGAAATCATCACCACTGGCGTCCCATCTCAGATTCTCTATTTTCAGATTTAGGTTGGCATTTCTCTATCTCATGGGTTGCTATTGCTTTGAAGAATCTTTCGAAGAATTTAGTAGAATGAGAAGCTAATTAATTTGGGTCTTGGTGTTGAGGAATTATGGCTTGAGCAATTGTGCTTACATAAGGGAGTTCTTTGATTTAATCTTATGCTTAGACTATATATTTGATTTCCTTGTTTAGGTTAATCATTGTGTGGTTTTAGGACTTGGATTGCTGTTATGTATCCATGTGGATTGATCATTGTAGTTTTAATTGGATGATGTATTTTGATGTTCATTTTGATACCTATCTTTGATGTGCTTGATGAAATTATGCTTGCTATCATGTTATTAATTTGTAATCATAGTTGATTTTAGCTCTTGAATGGTTCGTTAGAACATTCTAATTGAGAAGAATAATTTGCATCACTCCAATTTTAATTGTACATTAAGTGGGTTTAAACAATATCTCAAGAGGTAGTAGTTAGCTATGTTTGTAAGAGCTACTATTAATTGGGAATATTGGACTCAAGTGTTATCTTGAAGTTGTTCTTGAGACTTAATGAAATTTGAACTCCTATGATTTGTTTAGCAAGGATTGCCACTTTCTTCATCACCAAGATTCATTTTATCATATTATCCCTTTTTAATCTAAATCATTTCTTTATTATTTTCCAAAATACAAAAAAATTAGGAATAGTTTTAATTTCATAAATTTTAATTTCTAGAAAAACCAATTTTAGAAATCCCTTTTCTAACCATGTTTATAACACTTAGATTTTCCTCGGGGAGTCAAAATAAATGGCTCATTGATAAGAGAATGATCCCGAGTTGTTTGCACTATATTGCATTTAATTCGTTGTAATTTGTGATTTGACCCTGAGGCGGCTAAGGTTGTGTCAAATCAATGGCGCTGTTGCCGGGGAGTCAATTTTGACTCCTTTGGTTTACTAAGTGTCAATTGGTTTAGATTGATCGGGGTTTACTTGTGAGCCTATTAGGTTTTCTTTCATTTTTTTCTTTATAGGGTTTTAACACTTTTTCATAGTTTTTATAGGTTTGTGGATGTCTTGCTTTAAAATTTTTGAGAAAACCAACCAAATATGTTGATTTTCTTTGCTTTTGCATTTACATTTTTGCATTTCTCCCTTGAATTCACTTACTTTGTGGCTGGTTGCTGCATATTGGTTTCATTGCATTCGGATTGCTTGTTGATACCTTGCTTTTGATGCCAATTAGTGCATGATTCCAATCTCCAAGTCACAATTTTGGTATATACCTTTTCCATTTAGGTTGTGAGCATACATACTTGTCCATACATATCATACATACTCACATACACTTGCACTCTTCCCACTTCATACCTTTTTGCTTGAGCTTGTGTGCAAGATAATTTTGACATTTCATGGATTCATTGCTTGCTTGCTAGCTTTGTATGTCTGACCAACTTGAGAAAGCATTTGATCATTCTTCTAATTTTGAATTTGTCATTGACTTAAGTGATTGTATTTCTCAAGGTACAACTATGGCAGGAAATGGTCCAAATCCACCCCCAAGGAGAACTATAAGGGATGTGACAAGATTGGATGTCACTTATGATCCTTTCAACATCGCATGCCCTAACCTTGAGGTTAATTTTGAGCTTAAGGGTCCTTTGCTTGCTGCACTACCTCATTTTCATGGACTTGCCAAGGAAGACCCTTACAATCATCTAAATGCACTGTACTTGGCTTTCTCGAACATGAAGCCTATTGGTGCTCGCCTTGAAGATGTGCAATTGAACGTGTTCTATTTTACTTTGGAAGGAAAAGCGAAAGAGTGGTACATGATGCTTCCTACGCATGCTAATGATGCCCTTCATTCATGGGCTAACTTGGAGAAAGCATTCTTGGACAAATACTTTCTCGATGCTAGGATTGCTGAGCTTAATAAAGAGATCTACTCTATCAAGCAAGATCCATTGGAATCCTTTTTTGAGTATTGGATTCGCTTTCAAGACTCTAATTTCATGCACCGCATTTCGGCCTTGGGTCAACACAGGTGCAACCAGCCTGGTGGCTGGCTATGCTGGCCATGCCGGGGTAAGTGCCCTCAGAATTGAAAACCCTCGATCATGTAGTCGAATTCGCCATCAGCTGAACTAGCTTTGCTCTGTGGCCACAACCACGCCTCAATCCCAGCTTGTTCACAATTGTCACACATACATGTTGCCTCATTGGCATACACATATCCCATTGGCACCACAGACCATCCAAGTCAAATCCAATTCCTAAGAATCAGCTCAACTATTAAGTTTGATCCTTGCATCACAACTCAATTCTCAACCTCAGTTGAATCGAAAATCACTTCCCTCATTTCCACGGAGCATCACAGCTCTAACAAAAATCCAAATATCTTTGCCAGCCTAGGACACACCAGTCCCCTAGGTCTTAAGGCCTTTAAACACACAAATCTAGTATGACATGGCCAGTGATGTCACACCACCTGGGCTTTCACACCCAACATCTAGGCTCATCCCGAGACCTAGACCCTTAATTTCACATACCTGAAAATCATTTCATCCACTCTCAAATCAGATGATGGGTCAAATTACTCTACCTCTGGGTCTACACATCATATTCTCGGGTGAACCATTATATCCTTCAATTCCACAATGGTTCGCAACTATAGCATAACCAAATAATGTATACACATAGTCCACAATTCTCATATATACACAATTAGCAAAGACTTTAATGTGTATACCACAAACAACCAACTCATTCTCTATGACTTAAGGCAACAACTACTGCCACCATCCTAGGAAAATCCATCTTTGCCAGGAACTACAGCTCTGATACCAAAAATATAACCCCCTCCATAATTATATCCAAAATACATTATTAAAATGAAATAGAGACCAATAATAATCAAATAACATTTACTAACCCATCACATGATGGGGTTTCAAAAATACCTTTTAAAATCTAATTAACTTGGTCTCATATTCACATTTCGAATACAATTACTATGCAAAGATAAATCACATTCATATAAATATCAGAGTGCACAACATAATCATCCCGGCAATCCCGAGTACATAACTTTGCTAAAGATACACAGGGCACAATTGCCCATTACAATTCTTCAAATGGGGATTACACAATCTCATCTCAAATTCATAACCATATATTCAACCAAATCATATACAGTCTTTATAACTCATTGATAACCTACTACCAACTCTTATCTCGAAGGAGTCTTAGCCGCTCCCTCCACGAGCCACTTGCCCTGTCTAAATTGTTGGTAGTGGAGGGTGAGATTCAAGGGAATCTCAGTAGGAAACAGATACCATGATGCATGCATGATAGATGCTATGTGTATGACATGTTAGCTTTATCTAGATGCATGCCCCATAATGACATTTCTGCATGCTCAATATTTCATGTAACAAACTATGGCCATAGCAAAACAAAAATAGAGCTTCATTTATTCAAATATACTATACACAATCAAGTAAAGCAATCACATACATCACTACACAATCAAAGATATCAAATACATGCAAGTAAGGTAAGTACCCTACCTCCAGTCTTTTATCCTCGATTTGCGTGCCAGCAACTCGGGGCTTCATATTCGATCCTACAATGTCAAATGTACTATTTAGACACTTCCATAATGTTTCTGGGGGTTATATGAGGCTATATTGAAATTTTACAAAAATACCCCTGGGGACCTGGCTCGGCCCAGCCGTACCCGGTCCGGCTGTACTTTTCTTGAAATTTTGACATGGTCTGTTCTGACATATTTTCGTCCAAGGAATCCATTTCCGGACTCGAAATTATCAAATTCAATGTCAATTTACAAATTTACCCTTGGCAGCCCACTTTTTGGGTTTCAGGAACGTTTTCGTAATTATGCTTTTTCGGCCTTTTCTGAAAAAGTGACTAACTGTAACCCCACCTAATTTTTGCTCCTGAACTCAATGGAATCATCAAATCATTGAAAATCCATCTCTAACCCCTCCAAACTAGCCTTGGCCGAAATTCTCAATTCCCCGAGGAAATTTGGGGTTTTTCGGTTTCGGCTCCGCAGATGTGTTTCTTTCTACTCCTAACCACTTTATTAACCATTACATTGGGTTAGAACTACCATTTAGTAACAATTTGGGCAGCATAACACCTAGGCCTACCCATTTTTCAAATTTACAAACAAAGACAATCCGGTGAAATTTCACCGATTAAATCAACCACAGCAGCCAGAATAATCAAATATTGAAGTTTCAGAGGTTACCTTAAGCTCCTTCTAGCTATCCTTCTTATGGCTAAACCCTAGCCTCTTTAAACAATGAAATTCCCTGCTTCAAGACCTTAATTCACATAGAGGAATAACTTAGGAGAAGGATTATTCACGTTAGGTATGAATTCACTGAAGAAATTAAATCGACCTACCTTGTGAGATTTCTCCTTCCTTCTCCCTATTTTCTCCAAGCTCTCTCTCACATTTTTTTTTTCTGAAATGGCGTCAGGAAATGGATGATGAAGATGGAGAAATTGCTTTTAATTCCATGCTGATGTCATCTTTTATTTTGATGGTGTCATAATTCCCATTTTCGGATTTTCTGGCAGATTTCTACCCAAACTTTGAAAAATCATAACTAATTCTAGAAAAATCAAAATGAGGTGAAGAAAAAGCCAAATGAAATCTATTTGAGTCCTCTTTACTAGAAAAATATTTTCCATTACTAGAAATTACCACACAATTCCAGAATCACACAAATTTTATCACTGCCCCAAAACAGAGTCCATTTTCGACCTCAAACTTTGGACAGTCATATCTCCCAGTTTCCAAAATGAAATGGTACAAATTATATGTCCATTGTGAAGCTTGGGATGTGATCTTGAAGACTGAAAAGTTTCATAATTTTCTAACATCACATGCCTAATCAAAACATTCACACGAAAAGACTGCCAAGACAGAATTCACATTGGACAGCATTTCCAGTTTTGCAACCAATATGTCCAATCCAATTCAAATCAATTCCAATGATTAAATGCCACAACATGACACCATTTCTAGCATAATACCCCATTCAATTCTTCCCTCTATTCTAAGTCAATTTGGATGTTAATCCACAATTGAACTCAAATACAGGGTTTCGGCGCTGCTCACAACACACACGAATCACATTCGAGAGCCAAATCACATCATATTCTCTAAAAGGGTTATTTATCACTAACCACATCCACTTTTGAAGACATTAACCTTTAATCACAATTTGGGATCTTGCTAAATCGGGGTTTAGCAATCCACTAATCTCAGGTTTATTCTCGAAGCTTAAATCTCAAGAGTTGGGGGTATTACATATATGACATTTTCAACATGCCTCACAGGAATAAAAACTTAAATTTCTTTTACCATTCCATAAAATTCAACAAATTAAACTTTCTAAATTTACCCCTATTTAATATACATTATAGCCTATGATAATAAATGAAGAGTAAAATTGTATATTCATATGAAAAAGTTCTCTCTCTACCCTATAAATGGGACCAAAAATTATATTTTCTCCATGTCCTATAAATAGGATCAAGGAGTAATAACATTAGAAATAATGATTAATTAATTTTACAGTAAACATCTCTCAATTAAATGTAATTAATTTCCTTCATCCTCAGAAAACGATAGGCTTGATGAAATCATTTCCTTATCTTTCTCCTTTTCCCTATGGCGCTGCCCCTCTCCCACCATCAACTTTCTATAATATTTCAAAGTCTTCAGACAACTTTTTCTCCCACTTCGTAACTCCATTCTCTTTTATTTTTCCACCATTACTTTTCAAAAAGTTTCCTTTTCAATCCATTTTTCTAGACTAATTATAGTTGTTTCTTTTTCTTCTTAAACATTGATACAACCGAAACATTGAAAATGGGATTTTTTGAATTTGGAATCTCAAATTGTTCAAATCTAAACCTCAACCTCTTTCTTCTATTGAGCTCCATAAGCTATGGTTATGTTGGCGAGTTTAATTCTTTAATTAGAGTAGTAGAGTAATATTTTAAAAGTGGGATCAAACATCAAACTAGAAAGGTTAACGGGTCTTGTTTTTCATGGTACAACCATTTAGACCTTTTTTTTTGGTCAAATGAAACTCTGGATATTATTTCAAGACGAAACTAGTACAAAGAGTTCAGACTAAGGAAAATCAAATAGCAACAAAATAGAAAGAAAACTAACAAATGGAAATAGCATAAAACAACAAATTAGCCAATACCCATCCTCCTGTTTGGTGAGAGAGGAGTAGCAGAAAAATCATTCAAACCCTGAGCACCTGAGATTAGAATAGGTAACAAAGAGAGTGGTGGTGAGAACACCCACCCCGTAGGGCTCACTCCCTTAAAAGCTTTAGCCGCAAGAGTATCAGCTGCAACATTACCCCGTCTAGTAGTAAATGAGAGGGAAAACCCAACCTTAGATGTAATGAGATTAATGATATCCTAAAAAATTCCCCTGCACTTCTAATTAACAAGACTTGGTTGACCCACATCAACACATATTTTCAATAGCAAACAATCAGATTCAAAGACCACATTATCCAAAGATAAATCTACAGCTACAATTAAAGCTTGATGTAGCACAAGGGCTTCAGCCATAAATGCAAAAATAGATTTAATTTTATCTATGAAGCCCTATTGAAAGCTACCAAATTTATCTCTGCAAACAATCCCCACAGCTGCAGCTTTGGCGTCTAACTTGAAAGCACCATCGGTATTGATCTTTAGGCAACCCATGGGTGGAGGAGACCAAAGCTCATTTGGTATTTGATTGATTCATACCAAATAATTGTGCAGGGATGGAGGGACCATTTTCTAGTGCTGCCCAAAATTCTCGATTGGCTATTTTGGATGATTCAATTACCTGTACGGGGTCCGGATGAGCAAGGTTGAAAACCTACGTGTTACATTGCTTTTAAATGTGCTATAGTAGTCAATAAATTAAGGAGATATCTAACTCTAGAAATTCAGATTTATCAGCTAAAATTTTTGACCACCATATACTAAAATTGTAAACAGACATCACATATGTTTTTACTCCCAGATAGCATCCAAACCATACACATCTCGTCCATGGGCACCTAAAAAACATATGTTCTAGAGTCTCTTTAGTCACATAACAAACAGGGTATACTTTATTTATAGATCTTTTGCGTTGAAAAGGAGCTCCATTAGTTGCCACTGAGCCTGTTAGAACATGCCATAAGAACTGCTGCACACGAGGGACAACTTTTATCTTCCACAGATGCTGCCATATAGAGGATGAGAGCCTGCATGAGGTGCTGGCCTTCTGTCTACGCCTGAGGACTGGATCTCTTTCATGTTTGTAGCTTAATTTGACTGTAAATTTTCCTTCGGTCGTTGGGGTCCAGACTAAAACATCATCCACCCTGTTAATTGGGATAAGTATTAAAGCAATGGCAACAAGTGTTGCATTAGGTACCAAGAGTTTGATTGGATCAAGATTCCATGCCTTATTTACAATTAGATCACCAACATTCCCATGTTCAACAATATAATCTTGGTTATCCTCTGGCTATGAAGGGAATTGAATGTGAGGCACCCATTTGACACCCCAAATTTTGATATTGGAGTCATTACCAAGATCCCCAAAAAGATCTTTCATAAGAACATCCCGACCATTGATGATACTAGACCAACACCAAAAAGCTTTGTGGCCTTTCTTGGCTTCAGTAAAGTCATTTCTAGGGAAGTAAACACTTTTCAAAACCTGCACCCACAGTTCCTCTGGGTTATTAAGTATCCGCCATATTGTCTTGGCTAGTAGTGAATTATTCATTGTAATAAAATCCTTAAAAACCATCCCTCCACTAGTCTTTAGGCCTGTGAGGAAATCCCATGTCTTCCAGTGAGTTTTTCCACCTTCAACATGTCCATCCCACCAATAATTGGAAATAAGACTGTTGAGTTCCTGGCACAGCTTAACAGGAAACTTGAAACAATTCATAGGGTATATTGGGATAGCATTAATAACAGATTTGATCATTACCTCCCGTCCTGCATAGGAAAGTGTTGATTTACTCCACCTAAAGATTTTGGTACATACCCGTTCCCTGATAAAGGATAGGGCTTGGTACTTTGTTTTTCCCCATATGCTTGGAATGCATAGATACTTCCTAGGACCTTCCACAAACTGAATTCCCAGAATCTGACCCACTTTAATTTTCACATCCACCAGCGTATTGGATGAAAAGAGAATGCTTAACTTGTCTAAATTAGCTAGTTGACCCGAAGTTACACAATATTCATGGATAATTTTAGCAAGTGTAACACAATTACTTTCATTAGCATTCATGAAAAAGAGTGCATTATCAGCAAAGAAGCTGTGGGAGAGCTCAGGGAAAGAGTTGCTCAATTTGACTCCTTTAAGCTAATGATTTTACTGGTGCTTAATAATCATGCAAGACAAAACCTCAGCCATTAATATAAAGAGATAGGGAGAGAGTGGGTCCCCTTGACGCAGGCCTCTACCAGGGGTGATAGCACTAATTTTTTCCCCTGATAAGCAAAGATTAAGTTTAACACAATTCACACACTTCATAATTAGATTAACCCAATCAGCACAGAAGCCAAACTTCAGCAAGACCATTTCAAGAAAATCCCATTCAATTATATCATAAGACTTACTCATATCCATTTTAAGAGAAAATTCATACTTTTTCCCCATTTTCTTCCTACACAGGTAGTGATATACTTTATGACTGATAATGATATTGTTATGTATTAGGTGTCCCGGGACAAAACCACTTTGATTCTTGGAGATACAAAAATCAAGTAAAGGTTGCATACGATTGGCTATGACTTTAGTGATGATCTTATAAGAGAAATTACATAGACCAATTGGGCGAAAATGAGACACATGCTCCGGTTTATCAATCTTTGGGATCAAGTCGATGTTGGTGTCATTTAGAGCATGCAAAGACAACTGACTAGTAAAAAAATTCAAAACCATGTTATAAACAGTATCACCAACTTCTGGCCAAGCAGAATGATAAAATTTACCTATGAAACCGTCCGATACAGGAGCCTTTGTGCTTCCAAGACTAAATGCAGCTAAACTGATTTCCTCTCGTGTAACTGGTAGCATTAATCTTTTATTCATTTGATCTGTTATCTTTGGTTCTACATGACATAATGCTGTATCCATAGATCGTTGGCCAGAGGGTAGAAACAACTGTTGAAAAAAGGTTGTAATGCTTTGGGAAATCTTATTTGGATCCGATAGCCACTGCCCTGCATCATTTCTTATATATAGAATTATATTCCTCTACCGGCACTGAATCACTGATAAGTAAAAGAATCGTGTGTTTATATTCCTTGCCTGTAGCCAGTTAATTCTGGAGTGTTGCCACCAATATTGTTCTTCTTGATCAATTCATGTTCTATAGCAGTGGTCAAAGCCTTCATTGTTAGATTGTTTTCTGCAGTAATATTTGCCCGAGCACATTTCATAAGCTCCATCCTTAGCTTGGCAATTACCTTTTGCTTGTTGGGGAATTCTTTACCAGACCACCTAGATCACTCTCGCTGGCAAGAACCTAGTCTAGTGAGAAAAATATTCAGATATAAAAGATTACTTACAGAAGGTTGGGACCGCCCATTCCTGATAGTTGAGATGAATTCCATATGCCTAGTCCATTAAGATTCAAATTTAAATGATTTGTCACACTTCCTTCTTTGATAGTAGTAGTCCACCAGCAGCAAGTGATGATCCGAACCCAATGGATCAATGTTAAACACTTTTAGGTTAGGAAATTCTTATCTGAGTTGCACATTCCTGAAGGCCCGATTTATAAGTTCTCTGATTGTGTCATTACCTTCCCGCCTATTATACCAAGTAAATCAAAATCCATTGAACCCCAAATCCTTGAAGCCACAATTGGAGATGAAATTTTGGAAATTATGTATCTTCCTAATAGCTCGGGTATTACCACCCTCTTTTTCAAAAGGAGAGGCAATATCATTAAAATCACCTAAGCATAACCATGGCTCATTAACACCACTAGCAATCTGCTTAATTTCTTCCCAACACAAACACCTATCATTCTCCTTAGGCAGGCTGTACACAAATGTGATATATCTAGGTACCTCAAAGGATACAGACATAATACTAGTATGGACTATATTGACAGAGGAAAATAGGATATTTACAACTACCTCTTCTGACCACCAAATCACTAACCCGCCACTTTGGCATACTGGCTCAACTAACCACACTTCCAAAAATTTGCACGTTCTTCAAATCTTCTTCAAAAACTGTTTTCTCTGTTTTGTCTCCATGAGAAATACTATTTGGGGTTTATTTTTGTAACATTCCACTTTCATATTTTTAACTGTCAAGGGAACCCTAAGACCTTGACAGTTCAAACTAAGATTTTCATTGTGAACCGGTAGTTGGTCCCATCCAACCACTGGCATTCTGAGGATCGAAAATAGGGGAACCATACCTAAAGCCAATTTCATTTGAAGATGGGATCTGGGCTTTAATTACTTCAGTTGCCTTCCTCCTTTACAGGCATTACTTCAGAGCATAGAAGGATTTCTTAGATTTAGGGCTCTTAGACGGCCGCAGCTTCACTGATTGTGAAATAGTTGTTGCTTCCTCAAAGATAAGTCATTTCTATCATTTAGGATTACTGAGAATATCCTTGTCATTTAATGGCCACTTGAGGCTGATGCTCCTAAGTCCAGTAGTGACACTAGAGACTTGGGAAAGCCCATTAATTAGTGTAATAGTAGGGAGGGAATTGTTCTCCTCGATTGGGCTCTTACCTCTAGATGTTTCCTCAATCTCAATTGGAAAATCTGTTAAGTAATTTTGTTTGGGTTTTCGGCCCAACATTATTATGCGACAGTCCACATAGGTGTCTTGGATCAGCAAACACATAGTTTTATGAGAGTTTGTTTGGCACATATTAGCCACGGAGTCAACATTTTGAATCCCATGTTCTATATCTTGGGAAACCGATTTTGGCACAACCTTTTCCACTTCAGATTCACTAATCATGGCATCACATGTTTGACTTTCCATGATAGTCTCCACGTGCTTTCTTTCTTTAGACATATTCAATTCATTCTTCCCCAGATTGTGGCTATTATTGTACATGGTAGCTATTCCTTTATTCTCGCAAATCAGACTTAGATGGCAATCTAATTTGGGATTCCCTTTAATTGCAATGTCAAAACTCCATAGTTGACTACATTGATGGTGACTCTCTCCCGCCAGTGAAGTTTTATCCGTCCTACAACCTTCAATCCAAGCCTCCTTTTACACCACCAAAACCTCCTCCATGGTTTTAGCAAGTGCAGTGCCTAACCATGGGCCATATTTATCAGTTCCTTCATCCTCTCTACAACTGTTCTGCTCAATTTTACAATCTTTATTTTCATGTCCTATCCTTTTGCATTTATAACAAAAGTTTTGGAGATGCTCATAATGAGTAGACACCTAAGCTGGGTCCTTATTCTGCCTTGGTACTCGAAATCTAGTAATTAGAGGGTCTCCCAGATTGACAAGAACCCTAACTTTGATATAGCCTCTAGTTAACCTGCCATCGACCTAAGGATCTTCAAACATCAAAACTTCTCCTACCGTTTTTCCAAGTGCAATAGTATTTTCCTTGTCAAAAGCTTTAGGTGGTAATCTGTGGAACTGAACCCAGAAGGGATAAGAGTCAAAACTCACCTCTTTTAAGACCATACATTCTTCCCAAATCTGCAAGTTCAAAAGGTGTCCTTGAATTGACTATGGCTGCCCTCTGATGATACGCATGTAGTCCTCTTTCTTCCTTAATCTAAATAAAAATGTGAGTTTATTTTTATCCAGATCATGTATTTCAACCTCCTTATTGAGTTACCAACCTTTCTTAATCATCGTTACAACTGTTGGCTTGTTTAGATTCTTCCTTGTTATTAGCTTACCCACCAGAGCTCCACCTTGTGTCCCCTTACTCGGATCAAGGTTCAAAACAACCTGTTTCACTTTTTTCTTACTACTATATTGATGGACCTCCATACTTCTAAACACTGTACTTAAACAAAACACACGCACACAGACTCACTCTCAGTAAACTGGAAAGAAGGGGGAGGAAGAAGATAAAGATACAACACTAGTGCCATTCAAATAACGTCACCGACGAGGCTACAAATGAACCTTAAAAACTCTCACAGAGGTGAGAAAAACTCTCACAGAGGAGAGAAAAGCTAAAAAATCCAACAACCAATTAGATCTTGAAAACTTCCTTTAGTCGTCTTGAACTTTAAATACCAAATAATACTGTAATAGCAGTATGGTCTAAGTCATGTTCACTTTATGTAGCCGAAAATAAAAATAATTTCCATGTAAAATAAGTACCAAAAATTGACTTTAAAATGGATAATGATGATATCCTTTTTGGGAATGAGTTATGGCTTTCCTTGCTTCAAATAATAGGGAAAATTAGAATGAAGAACCTGGAGGAAAATATATTTATAGAGAATGATCATAAAAATTGTACTCCCTCCGGTCCTATTTATAAGCAACTTTCTCTCTCATATGGCTGGTCCCCTTTATAAGAACTTTCACTTTTTATCTGAAAATGTAAGCTTCTTTTTCCTACTTTACTCTTATTAAATATTCATTCTTTCTCATATCTTATACTTATTATCTCTCATATTTTGTATCTATTCTCTTTCCTATACTCTTTTCAAAAATAGGGGTATATATGGAAAAAACATGGCATTTTTGACACACTTATACTTTTAACTACCAGTTCGTTTTGCTCAACAAAGAGGAAAGTTGCTTATAAATAGGACCGGAGGGAGTAATTATTTAAGAATCAAATACAAAAATATAAAATTAAAAATACTAAAATGGCCTTAATAAAATCTTCTGCATTCCCTCCTATATTCTCTTTTACATTCTATTTTTAAAAGTAATAAAAAATTCTAAATTTCACTAAATTGAACAACAGTTTTCTCAATTTTCATTTTTCACAACTTGCATAGATATTTATGAAAAAAATAAATATTCTTCAATTTTGTAAAGAATATAATTTATCATATATGTTTAACCAAGATAGTTTATGTAACCCCTTTCCGTAATTAATATTCAGAATATGCAATTAAAGTGAAATAAAGACCAATAACAATCAAATAACATTTATAAACCCATCTACCAAACGGGGTTTTTACAAATACCTTTCAAAATCATTTATAACCTGATCTCACATTCACATTCTGAATACAATTACTACACGAAGATAAATTACATTTAATATATCAAGTATGCAATGTAATAATTCCGCAAATTCTGGATTTTGGTTATTAACTCAAGCTTTATAGGGCACATTCGCCCATTATAAGCCCTCATATGGGGATTACACAAATCCATCTCAAATACATAACAAATCCTCATCCAAATCATATACAGTCATCACAACTCATATTGATAACCAACTACCAACTCTCATCTCAAAGGAGTCCTAGCCGCTCCCTCCACAAGCCACTTGCCCTGTCTAAATTGTTGGTAGGGGAGAGTGAGATTCAAGAGAATCTCAGTAGGAAACAGATACCAATATGCATGCAAGATATGTGTTTAATGCATGACATGCTTGCATTACATAACTTATGCTCACACAATGACATATCTACAAACTCAATGCTTCAAACAATATGCTTATGGTCATAGCATAACAGATACAGAGCTTCAATAGTTCATATATGTTTCACATAATCAAACAAAGCAATAACATTCATCAATACACCAACACAAATATCAAATACATGCAAGAAAGGTAAGTTCCCTACCTCCAGTCTTTTTTCCTCAATTTGTGTCCCAGCAACTCGGGCCCTCAACTGGGTCCTACAATTCCAAATGTACCATTTAGACACTTCCTTAGTGTTTCTGGGGGTTAGATGAGGCTATATTGAAAAATTACTAAAATGCCCCTGAGGACCCGGCCCGGCCGTACCCGGTCCGGCTGTACTTTTCCTGAAGTTCTACCTAGGCTATCCTGACTTATTTTCAGCCAAGGAATCCATTTTCAGATTTGGAATTATCAAATTCATTGTCAAATTATAAATTTACCATTGGCAGCCCCACTTTAAGGGTTTTATGGGCGTTTTCGTAATTGTGCTTTTTCGGCCTTTTCCAAAAAAGTGACCAACTGTAATCTCACCTAATTTTTGCTCCTGAACTCAATGGAAACATTAAATCATTGAAAATCTATCTCTAAGGCCCATTTATAGCCTTGGACGAAATATACAAGTACTCCGAGAAAAATTGGGGTTTTTCAGTTTCGGCTCCGTAAACACGTTCCTTTCTATGACTAACTACTTTATTGACTATTCCATTAGGTTACAACTGCCATTTATTACCAATTTGGGCAGCATAATAGCCCCACACACCTATTTTCCATTTTTGAAACCAATGACAATCCGGCAAAATTTCATCGATTAAATTGTCCACAGCAGCTAGAATAGTCAATACACAAGAGTTTGGAAGTTACCTCAAGCTCGCACTAGCTTTTCTCAAGAGTGGTGGAAACCCTAGCCCTTCTTAACCATGACAATTGAGCTTCCAACACCTTACAGAACATGAACGAGAAGCTAGGAGAAAGGTTATACATGTTAGGAGTTAGATCGTCGAAGAAATCGGCTTACCTTGTGAGATTTCTCCTCTTTCTCTCTCTAAGAGCTCTCAACACACACTCTCTCTCTCCTTGGCTGTTGAACCTCATGACAGAAATGGGAGGAAGAAGAAGATGGGAAATATTTTAATTCCATGTTGATGTCATCTTTTATTTTGATGATGTCATAATTCCCATTTTCAGATTTTCTGGCCTTAATTTGAAAAATCATACCTAATTCTAGAAAAATCGAAATGAGGTAATCCCAAAGCCCATTGAAATCTAGTTAAGTCCTCTTCATAGGAAAAATATGAGCCATTACCAGAAATCACCACAAAAGTCCAGAATTACACGAAATTCCCTTGCTGTTCCATATTTGCACCCAGTTTTAACATCAAACTTTGGAAAAAAAATAACTCCCAGTACACAAAATGAAATGACAAAAATTATATGTCCATTTTGAAGCTTGGAATGTGAAATTTAAGACTGGAAAGTTTCAGAATTTTTGGAGACCATTTGACCACTCAAAACATCAATACAAACAGACTGCTCATAACAGAGTTTTACTGGACAAAATTTCAGATTTTGTATCTTTGCTTCCAATGGTCCCATTTTCATACCAAACATCATTCTCACTTAAATTTTTTACAAGGAATCTATTGGAAATATCAAATCAATCAAATTCACATTCCATTAACATGTTTCACCAATAATCACAACATGTCAACACAAGTCACAATTTAAACTCACATTGCAATTCTTTACTTTCCAAAGTTCTAAACCAATTCCAATGAACTCACACACATGGGATTCCACCCACTCAATCTCACAAAAAATCAACCCTAACCATTGATCTTCAAGTTACCAAAGAGTTTCCTCTTCGGTAACTGACCAATTGGTCGGTAACTTTACCATTTTGCCCCTGATTATGGCAATTCTTCCTGAATCACCACTAAACACATCATACTTTTCCATTTAGCCACAATATGCACCCTCCCTCTATTTTAGGTCAATTTAGATATTAATCCATAATTGAACTTAAATATTGGGTTTTGGCACTGCTCACAACGCATACGCATCACAGTTCACATCATAATCTCTAAAAGGGTCCATTTATCACTAATCACATCTGCTTTTATAGTCATCATCCCTTAATTATAATTTAGGATCTTGCTAAATCAGGGCTTAGCAATCCACTTATTTCAGGCTTATTCTCCAGCCTCAAGTCTCAAAATTCAGGGTATTACAGTTTACATGATTTATTTTTGTTTTAGAAGAAATTTATGTGGGTTAAAAATTTAGTTAATGTTAATAAAATAAAAAAAATTCAAAGTAATATATTATATCCTTAAAAAAATATGAGAGATTATTTTTTATTTTTTATAAAATGAGCTTAATTGATATGAACATTGATAATATAAACCAGGCAACTTGGTAATATAAATTGATGAAAAGGAAAAATTTAAAAAAAATTGAGATGAACCATTGTCAATTAAATAATATATTGAAAATTTAAAAGAAAAAAAAAGATACGATCATATTATGATAGGTGGGTTTAGGTTTACTTTTATTTATTTTTTTAATTATGAATACAACAGATAATTTAGGAGGTTTGGCTAGGGGTAATTTGTGATTTACATTTATATTATAATGTTCGGTCCTTTTAAGTAATTACAATTTTATGATTCTTTATAATATATATTATTTTCTCTAGGTCCTTATTTTAGGTTTCCCCAAATAATATGGGAGTTAGGTAGTTTAATTAAAATATTCCAAAACGACCCTTCAGACTAGCTTGAGATAGATTAACAAGACACTTCCATACAAGGCAAGGCCTTATTCCTATAACTAAAACTCAATCAATGCTCTAGCGAATAAAGAATCAAAAAATGCATTTTAGAGTCATAATACAATAACCAAGCCACCTAGGATTACAGCAGAATATTCTCAATAATCTCACTACAATAATTGCAACCAGAACAATGTAATCAGAATTAAAGATACTAACAGCCCAATGTAAGAATACAAATTAAAATTTCATAAGCCACTACCAATCTTCAAAACACAAAGAACAGAATATCCAATTACCATATAAAATCATCCTAAGAACTAGGAATCAAGAATACAATGAAAGATAGAAGAAAGGTAGAGCTAAACTCCCTATTTAAGCTCCAACTTTAAGCCATAATCACTACCTTAGAGGATTTGAAGTTTAACCATACTAGGACATTTGTTCAGCTCCACCAAACAATTCAAGAGCTTTAGCCATAGAAGGATTGAAGTGACAAAGATATTGAGAGAAATGATGTCGGTAAAGGATTTTGATGGTAAGGATATTGAATAATGATAATGGCCAAGGAGAATGAGTGAGGCTACTGATAGTGATGATGGATGGAGGAGAGGCAGAGATGAACGACGTTAGTTGATAGAGAAGGGGATGAAGGAACCGTGGGGAGCAAGAGCAAGATGAAGTGAAGCTATCTAAAGTGTCATGGTAGCTACCTCATCTAATTTCAAAAGTCCTAGCCCTAATTTAGACAAGCCGCAACAATTTTAACATTGTCATTCTAAGATTTTGTGGTCCTAAACCATCAATTTTAAATTTAAGCCGCAAACTATGATTTCCAGATTTAATCCAATTTCTTCAAGAACCTACAATTTAAAACAATCAAACCAAATTGAATCTTCTCAAGAATCAACAATTAAGTGTAATTTCCATTACTATGACAATTATGTCCTTTTTAGTTCTAATTCAATTCATTTACTCTTAATTCTAATTAATCATAATAAATGCATCTTAAGCTCAATATTTATGACAAAATCCTCAAATAGAGTATTAAAATATAAGAGAAAAGAGAGATTTGTCGAACCTACGGTAGAGAACCCATGATATATAATACCTAAATTAAAAGTTAATAAAAAATAGTTATACGAATATATATTTATGATGGGAAAAATCACTATAAGGTCCTAATGAAGGAATATAATTGATCAAACCATATTTTTATAGGCTTTTTCATGATTAATTTGGGACTTTTAATGCATTTCCTAAAACATTATTGTATGATTAAGCATTAATTTGAGTTAAGGATATTCGTATTGAATTAAGTCTAATTAGGGGAAAAATGGTCATAATTTGTTAATTACTCATGCAACAAATGATTTATTGGATTTTTGATGCTACATTATGCTCAATCTTACATTGTAGGTGTTTAAGAAAATTGGAGATTTTGATGGTTAGAACTAATATTTTGAGGATTGGGGAAAATTATAGAAAAGGTCCCTAGAATTTCTAGAAATAGCAAATCAATGAAGAAAACGAACCATGGAAATTACAAAAAAGGGCCCATATGTTTTGAAAATTACATTCCCCCTATAAATGTTTCAAAAATTTGAATGTAGTCCCTCCTCAAACTTTATTTTAAAGTTCATAGATTGGTCCCTTGTCAAAATAAGTTTTGGCCACTTCTTCTTCTTTATTCAACATTGAGAGACTTAGAGTGGAGTGCCATAGAGACAAGACAAAAAGGAAGCATACTAGAGTGTTTTATGTGGTGAGAGTAAGAGATAGAGAGGAGAGAGAGTCACACATCATCAACTTCTTTAGTCCTGAGTACTGCTAGAGTGCATTATTTCTCTTGCTTCTCCATCGACCCTCTTGCAATTATCAACATCAAAAGTAGAAACTAGAGGATGAGAGTTTAGACAGCGCCGTGGGGAGCTTTTGACAGAGACAGGAGAGAACTAGTGAAACTCTTCATTTCAAACAAATTACTGGACCAAAGATCTAAGAGCTGAGAATAGAGGAGAGGCATCATTGCACTAGAGTTGCATACCACAAAACCATAGAGCTTCCCAAAAAGGAAGACAAAAAGATCTTCAATTCATCCTTCTCTCCACCATCTTGACCTTCGCCGGAGATCACACTCTCTCTTATTAAATCTCCACTGCCATATCCATCAGATTTCCTTCTCCATTTTCATCACCGGCAAGCTTCTTCTTCACAGTTCTGGCAACTTCTATCTCTCTTCTACCACATATTCATCCTCTCTTTCCTCCACCATCACATACCACCATAGTGCCATCATTGGTATCATTTCCTCCTTCAACTTCCATGGCAGCAATGGAGTTTTGAATTTGTTGTTGCTGTACTTAATCCAATGAGAGGCTAGGCTTCCAACTCTTGAGGATTGTGGATTTAGCTTTAGTTCAAGAGCTTCAATGGGGATTTTTTCTTAGAGGAAACATTTGCATTAATTCAATCTATTTCACATATCAGGTGGTTCTTGAATAATATTTCTAAGCAATAACAATGAATGCGATTGTATAAGTAGCTATTAATTAGGAGTGTTATACCCAATGTAATTACTTTAAAAACTGAGACTAGATGTAACACTAATATTTCAAAGCCTTAAAAATAGTTCCAATCGTGTCAAAAAGTCAAACTAGAGACTAGAAATAGTTTACAACTCATTCGAGGTCCTAACCTCAATACAAGGTTCGGTCCTGTACTTACGTAGGTTTCAAAATCTTTTCAAAACATGTTAGTTGTGGTTTCATTTTCCCTTTTCAAATCTGTTTGCCTCTTTCAATTCTGTTTCTATTTGTTAATATCAGAGTACTTATCAAAATTCTCAGTGGACATTCTGGTTAAGTTCACTGACTAAAGGGTCCATAGCGCCTAACTACCCATTCTTAGTTCCTTTACCGGGGTTACATACTATTATTCAGGTATACGATTGGTATGTCTGCTGTTACTAGGAGTACTAGTCTTATAGTGTACTTATATATACATCAAGTACATCATATACAATTCCTCCAAAAATTTGATAACCAACAAAAATCCTAATCCACTATTTGTGTGTACTAGCCATCCTTGTTTACCTACTTGCCCTTGTTGTAGATTAATCATTGGAAAGAGTGAGATTCATATGAATCTTAGTAGTAACAATTCACTTATATGACATATAATTTCACAGAGCATGTAAACCATCATCACATAACATCATTCATAGCAGTCATACATTCTTGACATTCTTGACAATCGTAACATTCATAACATTCTTGACAATCATAACATTGATAACATTGTTGACAACATTGGTGACAATTGATGATATGATCATACATACAAAGCATTATACATGATATAAGAGAAAGAGTTACTATCTTGGTCTTTCTGGTCTTGTTCTTGTACTGATTTCTTGCACTCAGGGCAGATATCAAATCCTATAAATTAGAATTTTGGATGATGAGTTATCACTTATTCCAATGGTTTAATAATTCAAAATACTTGGGCGTTGGTTATCTGTTGAGTCCTTTAGGTAGCTATAGAAGCTCAAACAAATGCCTAAGAGGGTTATGGAGAGTGAGACTAGTCACCGCCTGTCAAAAATATAAAATACTGAAATTAGGTCTTGGTCACGGCCAAGGAATTCTCTGGCCGCTGCTAAGAAATGGTTAGTAACTTTTTGGTTGCGGCCAAGAAATTTTCTTATTTCTTGATTGAACTTCCAAAAATCATAACTTCCACCACACTTATCTAAATAACACCCATTTTATATCATTTTAAAGATTGACTTGTCTCCTATTAAACTAGAAAGTTTCACAATTTTTGGATGCCTTTTACTTATTTAAAAGCGTCATGCAAATCGAATGGCCTACACAGAACCTTTATTGACAATACTTTCAGTTTTGCAATATATGTTTTTGATGGTCCATAATTTACAACCAACATTATTCCTACACCATTTTTCTTGTAGAACACAATGAAAAGCTTAAAACAACCAAATTCCCACTCCTTTTATATGCCTTATGTTTGACAGAATTTATACACAAAATCCAACAATTACCAAACCTCCCATTCAAGCCTCAAACTAGTTTCATATGCCTAATACACACTAAAAGACACCATTAGTACAAACAAAACACCATGAAACTTCAAAACCACAATTTACTCAAAGATATAGCAAAATTGCACAAACCAAAGTTCTCAACCAATAATCACAATATGTATACCAAAAGGTTGCTCTTACTCATCTCTAGCACTTTCTCTAGGTTGTTCCTTGATTCTCAATCTTTAGTTCTTCTTTGAGCTCACAAAAAACCTCCTCTTAAAAAGCTAAAGCCATAGAAATAAAGCTCTCATCAAGAGAAACAAGGTGTAGGAAGGAGTTTAGAGCAATAGAGGTGATGTACAAGGTCAAAATCCAAGAGAAAGATCTCACCTTAACCTTGATTTTCTTTCTCTTTCCTCCTCCTTGCTAGCCAACCTTGAGAACATGAAAAGAGAGAGTAAGATTCAATAAATGACTCAACTTCAGCTCTTCATATCCCTTTAACTGGAATTGAGAAGAGAGAGGGAGTGTTTGAATGTTTGACTTATCTAATTACCACTACTTAACTCAAATAGTGCCAAGTGTCAACTTCTTGTGGCTCCACCAAAAGTAAGTAACTATTTAGTTACTCTAACTAATTCAATTAGCAATCTAGTATTCCTACTGGTTCTTTTAGTTAATAACCAATTTCTTCTTCTAAGAGGAAAGGAAAATTGTTGACTAATTGACCAATAATTTCTTTTTCCTATTTTGCCCTTAGTTATGGCAATTTTATTTAAATTGCCATTTGGTGTCTCTTTTTTTTCTTTCCTTTTCCTTTCCATATGCCATCCCCTTACCTTTTAATCTAAATTTAGACTTTGTTATCATAATTAAACTTATATACTAGATTGGGCAATTTCTTTTGCTAATTCGAGTTATAATTCATGTTTTATTCCCCAAAAGTGTTTGTCTAACATTCGTTACATTCTATTTTGGAGTCATTGAGCCCTTACACTTTTTTTAGGACATTACGCTAGATGGTTTTTGAATTCCTATAGCATTTAGTGAGCTAGGTTAGACATTAGATTGAACCAATTTCTCAAGAGAATTCACTTCATTCATATTCCATTAGCCATCCCATTTTTATAAAAAAATACCAAAAAAAATAGCTTAGCATTTAATTAAATTTCATTAATCTTTTAGTTCATTATTTTGAAAAACTCAAAACCAATTTTCCATTATTTTTATTGCATTTGCATGGCATTTAAATTACTTAGGAATCAATGAAAAACTCCTCGAGAAGAGAAAATAATCCTAGGTTTACCTATACATAATCTTTGATTAATTTTTGATTGGAGACCACAAGGCTAACATACAATAGGCTCTAATCAAATGGCGTCATTGCCAGGGAACTAAGTAATTAGCTCCCTAGGTAATCTAACTGTCAAATTTACTTTTTACAAGGGGTTTCTCGTGTGAAGCTTGTTAGTTTTACATTTTTGGTGTTTTTTTGTAAATAGTTTAGAATTTTTGCATTTAGGTAGCTTGCATAGCATTTATTGAATTCTTGTATCGTTTTGACTTGGTAGCTTCTGTGTGGTATTGTTTGCATTAAATTTGATATGATTTTGAGCTCATTTGTCTAAATTCACCATGTCTCCAAGTTAATTCATAGCATACTTGCATCTTTTGTCATTTTGAAACTTCTCTATCCTTTATTCCTAGATTATTTTTATTAGTTTTTATAGTTTGTTGTTAGATAGTCATCTTTTCATTCATTAGGAATTTATTGTATTGAATTTTTGTGGCTTTGTTTAATGGTTGTCAAGATTTACCTCTCAATTCTCATTCTTCCATAAGTAATTACATAGGGAGGAATGATAATGTCTCTCAAGGATCTCAATCAATGCAACAATAACTAGACCCCATCTTAGCTCAAATGGAGAATCTAAACGTACGCATGTTGTTCCATAGTAAAATACTCTGCTCCATAATGATTATTATTCAATGGACAAAATCATCTTGCTATAAGTACAGAGCTACAGAGACCTTCAAAATAACACGAAGTGCATAAATTCATACAAGCAAATTCACGAGTCTCTGTTATTCATATTTTCTCTATATTCATATTGTTCTTCAGTGTTTATCATATTTTCTCTATAAGATAGTCTATATACACTTCAAATTCTATTTTCATTTGATCTCAAAGCACTGGGACCTTGAGAGGAAAGATTTCCTTACGAGAGAAGTAGTTGAGAGAATTCCTAGTAGGACTTTTTGCTCATAAGACTTACAAGGTACAAGCAGTAGAGAACGTTGCTGCTCGTAAGACTTACAGTGGTGTAAGCAGGAGAGAACGTTGCTGCTTATAAGACTTGTATGCTTAAGGAAGAGAGAAAGGTCATAGGTTTGTTTTTCTGCACGTAAGACTTGTCGTAAGGGGGAAAGGAATTTATAGTGTTAGAATATTTCTACTCATAGTCCATTTAAGGACGATTGATGTTTTGTGGCATTCTGAGAGCCCATTGAATCTTGGAAGCATAGTAAAATCTCACTAGATCTTGATCTCTGAGGACTAGACATAGGCCTAGATTTTGGGCTAAACCAGTATAACTCTCTGTATACTAATCTTCTCAAATCTACTCTATCTACAATTATTGTCATATCACCTTATCAACCAAAAAATTTATTACATCATCCAAATCATCCCCCTCTTGGGTGAAGCTTGCCTCTTTCAATTTGTACAAAAGTTTTCTAAGTTCAGCACTCTACAAGAGACTCATCTTCCATTGCCTACGTAATCCAACTACTCAAGGCAAGAATGTTAAGGAGGTCAATTTTCAACTTCAAGAGGAGCCTTCTTCTCCTACGGAGGAGGTATGTAATATCCTGAATTTTGGGATTAGAGGCTTGGGAATAAGCCTGAATTAAGTAGGCTGCTAAGCCCTAGTTAGCAAGTGTCCCAAATCTATTCCCTAATTTTTCTTATATCTTTGAGGTATTAAAGGGAATAAAATAGTGAATTAAAGAGTATAGGAAGTTTGTATACAAAAATGGAATTTGTTGGAGTTGCAAGTGCATTCCGTTTCATTGCTTCCAGTGAGGCAGTATTGTTTTGCAATGCATTTCATTAACCAAATGATATTAAAAAATTATGAAATTTTATTGGGTGAAAGTATACATCCTAAGCTTTACTCAATTAGAGCTATATACAAATAGTTATGAATTTTTGAAGTTTGCCCAGCAAAATTAATTCTTATATGGAACAGCTTGCAAAGATTTGAAATCTTGGAATAATATGATTCTAGTTAGAAAAAGACAATATTTTTCCTTGACACTAGACTCAATAGGGGTTTCATAGCCTTTAGAATCGCCCTAAAATGATGTCTACAAATTTAGTTATGATTTTTCAAAGTTTGGGCAGAAAATCTACCTGAATTTGCACTATTCCAAGGCTTGGAAAATAAAATGTGTTGGTAATTGTGTAAACTGTGGAATGAAGAAATAGGAGGGAATAAATATTTATTGGGCTATGAACATGGCAAGTGGCACCATCTAGAACCAAGAAATTAAATTGTAATTGATTAAATATGAGCATGTGGGAATTTCTAATAAAATATGATATATGGGTACATGTGGTTTGACTAATGTAATGAAGCCTACTTGGATCATAAAAGGGGACCCATAGGTGTGAACTTGGGCCAAGCAAGGAGGAGAAAATTGGTTCATTCTTAATGGGAGGTTTATAACACCAATTAGAAGAGGATAATGCTAAAGTATAAATGGTGTCATAAATCCTATTTTTATGATAAAGTTAATTATGTAGAATTTGTGGGATATTTTTAGGTCATGCTTTATCTTTCTCTTCCTTCATTTCACGCCTAAGCATACCAAAAGAGAGAGAGAAAGTGTCTTAGAAAAGGCTTGAAGATTTAGAGAGAAGGAGGAGCTCAAGGAGGCTAGAATCAAAGGTAAGGCTAAAAATTTCACATGTTTAGGTCTTCCAATTTGTTTAGCAACTCTTCTAACCTCTTGATCTCCATGAAATCTATTGTTTAGCAAGCAAATCTTGAGCTTGAGGAGAGAGGAAGGAGACGCCTAGAGAGAGAAAGTATAAGAACTCGAGGTAACTTTGAAAATCTCAAATCCATACAAGTATGTTGTTGATGATGTTTATGGTTGGATTTGGTGATTGTTGGTTGAATTTGTAAATTTAGAAAGTGATAATACTAAGGGGTTATACTACCCAAATTTCCTCATAATTTGTATAGTATGTGTTTAAATGGCTTAATAAGTGATTTAGAGCATAAAGGAACAAGCTTTTGGAGTTTAAAATAAAAAACTCATTTTACCCTTTTCTTAAGAATAATTTTGGCCAAGGCTGAATCAAGGGGAAGGAGTTGGATTTTCAATGATTTGATGGTTCTATTGAGTTTAGGAGGGAAAATTAAGTGGGGTTATACTTAGTCACTTTTTCGAAAAAGCTCGAAAAAGCATAAATACAAAAATGCCTAGAAAACCCTAAAAGTAGGGCTATCAAGGGCAATTTTATAACTTGACATTGAATTTAGTAATTTCAAGTCTGAAAATAGATTCCTTGGGAGAAAATATGTCTGAATAGCCCATGTCAAGATTTCAGGAAAAGTATGGTTGGACTGGGTACGGCCGGGCCGGGCCTGGATCCTGAGGCATTTTGGTAATTCTTTAATATAGACTTGTATAACAACCAAAAACACTATAGAATTATCTAAACTTGTACATTTGATGTTTTAGGACCAGGGTTGAGAGCTTGAGGGATTGGCACGCAAATCGAGGCACACGATTCAAGGTGGAAAAGGTCTAAGGTAAGGAACTTACCTCTCCTTCGTGTATTTGATATTTGTGCTAGTGTATTGATGTATGTTATTGATTTGCTTGATTATGTGAAACATATATGAATAATTGAAGCTCTATTTCTGTTTATTCTATGGCCATAGTTTTGTTGAATGAAACTTTGAGCACGCAAATATGTCATTGTATGAGCATGAGTTATATAATGTAAGCATGTCATGCATTAAGTACTTATCTTGCATGAATATTGGTACTATTTTCCTAATGAAATTCTCTCGAATCTCACCCTCCCCTACCAATAATTTAGACAGAAGAAGATAGAAGATATGTTGAGAACAACGAAGAGAATCGTACGAAAGGGATTGCAATGGTGGAATGAAGATGAGAAGATGTCTCTGTTTTACTAGGATGAGTTTAGACATCCAAGTAGTCCTGTATAGCTACATGAATTTTAATTATCAAACATGAATTCCTATAGGAATTTTTGTAATCATGCACTTATTATCAGTATAATTATGCTATTTCCGTGTTGTCTACCGAACCACATATCATTTTCCACAAATACTCTAAAATAAGTTGAAATAAGATAAGGGTGTGACAATTTTGGTAACAAAGCCTAATTGGTTCTAGAAGTGCCGAAAGGGGTTCTAAAAGAGCCTAAAATGGTTTTGGCAAAGTAGCAGTTCTAGCAACATAATAGCATACTGATCAGGTCTTGATTATATAGTAAAAAGAGATACATATAGAATGGGGTACTAGAGAAGTAAACTACCCTTTTTCTTTGAATCAGCCCTAAGAGGTTAGGAAATACCTACAGGTACTAAATAGTACAAGACTGGACTGAGGATGGACCAAGGATGTTGTGAAACCCAAGGAGGTAGGTACAGCCAAGGCTAATATGCATTCCAAACACTGTATCTAGTTAGTCAGAGGCAGCTGGCATGATGTTTGAGACAAGGGTAGTCTCAGGGTACTGGTAGTCAGGAGCAGATAGAGTTGGTATCTGTGGTTTAACATAGGCTTATGAAAGTTAAACGTGCTCAACCTAGGAAAATCTCAGGTTGGGTGACCTCCTGGGAAGTTAAGTTGATAAGGTCATGGAAACTTGAGGAATAGTAATTGTCTTAAGGTTTCTCCATGACTAATGATTATTTAAGTTAGATGATTTAATGGTTACTTAGACGTATGGACATAATGATGATATAAGTATTGATTTTAAATCAGGACATTTCTGTTGCGAAGAATACTACTCAGAAAGATCCATTTGATGGGGTTACAAAAATTTGAGGTATAGTACTTATTTAAGGTATCTTTGTGCTAAGCAATGATTCTTATCCCATGGTGTCAAAGGAATGTAGATAAGATATACAGTGCTATATGATGAGTGGTGATCATATCGTATACTGATCCTAAAGGATCTGATATGAGGATACTGAAGGGTGATGATAGGCATGAATAAGATCTAAGCTGAAATAGTGCTTAGGTCGAAATGTAATTCTAATATATAGTTTGAACCTTGTGGATATGGTTTAACCTTCAATAATGTTTTGAGGATGTTTTGGGTTAGAGACCCTAGGCTATAAAATCCTACATGCCAGATAAATTGCAGTGAACTTAATTGAGTAACTACGGGTACAATGAACTGAATGAGTACCTACAAGTACACCGAATTGCGATTGCTACTCTGATTTAAATCGATAATAAGTGGTATATAATGATCAAGGATCATAGTAATGAGCTACGAGAGATGTAGCAGAATAGAGACCAGAGGAAGATTGGAAATCCAATATTATCCAGGAAAGGCCAATATAGTAACTTTATCCTTCATACACTATGTGAATGTTTATATGCTTTGTATATGCCATCTTCTATAATATGTATGATACACAGTGCCTTTGGGTACACTGATGAATAATGCCTTCGGGTAGTGCCTTTAGGTACACTGATGAATAATGCCTACGAGTAGTGACTTCGGGTATACTAATATACCCAGTTGAGGACTGAGATACGGAATGTATAGGGGTTGCAACAGTGGTTGGCTCTGATCACATTTCTGACTGAGCTGAGTTATATGTTAGTATAATATTACAATATATGGTGCAAGGCATATACATTATCACATTCTTTATGAATGATTGTGTGTTACTACGAAGGCCAAGTGGAATCCAATTAAGGTACATAACGAGTAAGGGTTGCTATAATGGTTGGCTCTGAATGTTTCTGATTGAACTGTACTGAACACTAAACAAATATGGGATTTGGCTTTCAGAGGTTAAGTTTCTAGGCTATATAGTCTCACAGCAAGGAGTCTTGGTAGATCCTTGCAAGGCAGAAGCAATACTAAACTGAAAAAGGCCAGGAAGTGTTTCTGAAATCAGCAGTTTTTTAGGTTTTATTGAATATTTCCAAAAACTTATACTGAATTTCTCTAGAATAGTTTTGCCTTTGGCAAGGTTAACCCGAAAATCTTAACATTATCTATAAGAGAAGCTTCACTGAGATTGAAATTAATGTTAGTATTGATATTGATAATCCTAGATCCACTATGGACCTTTGTTGTCCTTATCGATGCCAGTAGGCATACACTAGGAAGTGTTTTAATGCAACACGGCCATGTTTGGCCTATGCAATTAAAGAATAGAGGCTTTACTAAAATTTTGATTATTATCCCACAAATGATCATGAGTTAGCAGCAATTGTATTGCACTAAAAATCTAGAGACATACTATTAAGGTGCGACTATAGTGCTGTACTACGACCACCAGGATTTGAAGAACTGGTATAATAACAAAGAATTGAATACGATAAAGTGTTCCCTAGAATTTATGACTATATATGTATAGCAAATTTCGAGGACAAAATTTATTAAACTGGGGGGAAAAATGTAATATCCTGAATTTTGGGATCGGAGGCTTGGGAATAAGCCTAAATTAAGTGGACTACTAAGCTCCAGTTTAGCAGGTGTCTCAAATCTATTCCTTAATGTTTCTTATATCTTTGAGGTTTTAAAGGGAATAAAATAGTAAATTAAAGAGTATAGGAAGTTTATATACAAAAATGGAATTTGTTGGAGTTGCAAGTGCATTCCGTTTTATTGCTTCCAATGAGGCAGTGTTGTTGTGCAATGTATTTCATTAACTAATTGATATTCCAAAATTATGAAATTTTACTGGGTAAAAGTATACATTCTAAGCTTTAATTTTATAAGTCATATGACTCAATTAGAGCTATATACAAATATGACTTAATTAAAGCTATATATAAATAGTTATGAATTTTTGAAGTTTACCTAGCGAAATTGATTCTTATCTAGAACAGCGAGCAAAGATTTGAAATCTGGGAATGATATGCTTCCAGCTAGCAAAAGACTATATTTTTCTTGAAACTAGACTCAATAAGGGTTTCATAGCCTTTGGAATTACCCCGAAACGATGTCTACATATTTATTTATGATTTTTAAAAGTTTGGGTAGAAAATTTTACAGAATTGGAACTATTTTGTGAATTGGACAATAAAATGTGTTGGTAATTGTAAATTTTGGAATGAAGAAATAGGAGTGAAGAAATATTTATTGGGCTATGAACATGGCAAGCGGCACCATCTAGAGCCAAGAAATTAAATTGTAATTGATTAAATATGAGCATGTGTGAATTTCTAATAAAATATGATATATGGGTACATGTGGTTTGACTAATGTAATGAAGCCCAATTAGATCATAAAAGGGGACCCATAGGCGTGAACTTGGGCCAAGCAAGGAGGAGAAATAATTGATTCAATCTTAATGGGAGGTTTATGACACCAATTAGAAGAGGATAAAGCTAGAGTATAAATGGTGTCATAAATCCTATTTTTATGATAAAGTTAATTAAGGAGAATTTGTGGGATATTTTTAGGTCATGCTTCATATTTCTCTTCCTTCATTTCACACCTAAGCATACAAAAGAGAGAGAGAAAGTGTCTTAGAAAAGGCTTGAAGATGTAGGGAGAAGGAGGAGCTCAAGGAGGCTAGAATCAAAGGTAAGGGTTAAGATTTCACATGTTTAGGTCTTCCAATTTGTGTAGCAACTCTTCTAACCTCTTGATCTACATGAAATCCATTGTTTAGCGAGCAAATCTTGAGCTTGAGGAGAGAGGAAGGAGACGCCTAGAGAGAGAAAGTATAAGAGCTCGAGGTAACTTTAAAAATCTCAAATCCAACATCAAATCTTCTCATGAATCAATGATTAAGAGTAATTTTAATTATTATGACAATCTTGCCCTTTTTAGTTTCAATTCATTGCATTTAGTCTTAATCCCAATTAATCATAATAAAGACATTTTAACCTCAATATTTATGACAAAATCCCTAACTAGGGCATGAAAATATATGACAAAATAGGGATTTGTCAAACCCGCGGTAGAGAACCCATGATATATAATATGTAAATAAAAAATTAATAAAAATAATTATATGAATACATAATGGGAAAATCACTATTAGGTCTCAATAAAAGAATATAATCACCAAAAAATCTCAATGACAAGGAGCAACATGGACTTGTTGTCACATTTCTTACACCAGAACTTGTCATGATGCTCACTTGTTGTAAGACTTTTAGGTGATTACATTCTTTCCTTTAAATCTTATAGTGATTTTTTCTATATATAAGAATTACATTTTGTTATAAGTCTAATTATCAAGATAATACGTGGCAAAAAAAGTTAGTCAATATAACTCCACTAATATATGAAGTTTTTTTTTATAAAAAATAATATATGACATTTTTAATGAAATAACAACATATTATTAGATGTGATTAATTTTGATGATGTCAAATATTAAGAGCAAAAAGGTTTGTGTAATATACTTATCATTTACTTTGACTAACTGCTATATTTAATGTTGTATATCTTGTAGATTAGTCATAAACCCGATGGTGGGTTAATGTTATTTTGCTTATATGCCTCATAAATAGAGAATGATCATCAAGAAGAAAATCAAAAGGCAAGGGATTGAAAAATGAAGAAATTGTAAGATCTAATTGGAATATCAAGATTCAAGATTAGTCCAACAAAGAAAGAAGAAGATTGAAGATATTTAAGAAGATATCTAGTTATTAGTCAAGCAAAGAAAGAAGAAGATTGAAGATGTTCAAGAAGATATATAGTTGGGTTACAAAGAATAATCATTAACAGGAAAATCAAGAAGAAAGAGATTGAAGAAAGAAGAAGAAAGAAGAACTTGAAAGATCAAATGAGAATATCAATATTCAAGCTCTTAGAAGTAATATCGGAGGTTAAAATGGGTCAATATAAAGCTAAAATGACTTATAAGGAAGTTATGAAACTTCCCCAAGGTGTTCCCTTGAGTTTTGGCTATTTGCCAAGTTTTGGAAGGCATCACTCGAGGGATCCCTTGAGTGATGGACATGATTACTTGATGGACCACTTGAGTGATAAGCATTCTGGTGTGCTCTATTTTCACGTAGCATAACAGAGGTTTGGTATTTTGGCCATATCTTTCTAACCACACATCAGATTGAGTAGTAACTAGTTTCATATGAAATGAGACTCCCAACACAAACTATAGATACCAAAATATCATTAAAAGGAGTTTAGATGAGAGAGATATAATCTGTTGAAGTTGACACATAAATCACTATCATATTCCAGGACAGCTTTGGTATTTTAGACATTACTCTCAAACTGCACATCAGATTGAGATGATACTAGTCCCATATAAAAGTAAACTTAAAGAGCTTTTCAGGATGGGTAATTTGTCATATTTAGAGTTATATACTAAGATTTATGCCTTCTGGAATTTGGTGCTTGTGAATTCAGACACTGTCTAGTGCAGTTGACACTCTTTGGATCATAACTTGTAGTATACAATGTGTTTAGAGCTGATTTTTGTTGCATTGGAATGTAGAAGATGAGAGCTTTCCAGTGACATGTAATTTTCCATGTTTTGAACCAAAATCAAGAGATCACTTGAGTGATCACTCGAGTGATGTCCCAAGATTACTTGAGTACGATATTGTCTTCTTTATCCTTACATGGTACTATGCTTATATAAATTATTTATTTAGGTAATGAATAAATTGCTCATCATTGCACACCATTAACAATCAATTATTTATGTTTTTTTTCAAAATGGTTTTAGATTGCTAAATGGACTGAAAGTGAAATTGTGCATAAT
The DNA here is from genome assembly GCA_963210345.1 of Inga oerstediana. Taxonomy (NCBI): domain Eukaryota; kingdom Viridiplantae; phylum Streptophyta; class Magnoliopsida; order Fabales; family Fabaceae; genus Inga; species Inga oerstediana. The sequence continues at coordinate 63,004,688 of OY723400.1, forward strand.
CTTTTTATATATTTAGGTTTTGAAATGCACATTTAAAAAATGTACTTAGATTCCAATCCATCTTGTTTATAAAAGTGCATACACATTATTTGAAAATTATTCATATTTTGTTTGCATTCAAATTGGTTTCAAAATTGGAAGTTAATATTTTTATATACTAAACGTCAGAAATGCTTCACATTCATTCATTAGAGTTTTTCCCATTTTGACATCTTGATCATGGATTATCTTTCACTTAAACTCCTTAGTCTTTACTCTCTAGCTAGTTTGACCTTATATCTAACAAGTTAACTATCATCTATGAGTTTCAAGCCTATTTCCTAGAAAGGAATTCAATTTGTTAAAGCCTTATGCTTACTAATGCATAAATCTTTAATAGGTAATGTTATTCCAAGTATCACAAATATTCATTAATGCATTGAATCTTAATGTATTAACCATTATAGTGGAATGACTTACTAAGATAAAATTCTATTACGCTAGTCATTTGGACTAACGAGCTTGTGCTTCGTATTTAATAAATCCATACATATATTCTTACTGATCGAATACATTAACCATTGATATGATCTATCTTTGAGTAACCAATGTCATGTATTTGAATCCTTGAGTTGAATATTTATATCTTTCAAGACACAACTCTAAGTATCAAGATAGTTTATGGATCAATAGCAAAGTGTGATACTCATATATGTCTATCAAGCTAATCCTTTTGGTTATTCATATGACTCTTGTTCTTTGGAAAATTCTCCCACATGTTAACTCTGATGATGAACATGTTATCTTAGTTGAACTTCAAAGTGAAGCCTTCTGATATATATTTTGTAACTATTGACTTCTACCATTTTTAACATGAACATTGATTATAAACATGTTTAAAAAATGAGTTTTGCATATATATTCAAAATCTTAATTTCACAATGCATTGTTATTGATAAGTAAAATATTTGCATATTTATTTTCCCTTATATAATGATTTTATGGATGATATTTGAGCTTAATTTAATAAATTTGGGTGTAATTAATAAATAAATAATGATTTTGGCATAAAATAGAATTTCTTCAAAAATACTAAATTAGACCCTCTTTCAGTTTTCAAGCAATATCTGGAGCTCTAGATGTCGGATTGTGACATTCTTCATATAGATAAAAAGCTAAGAAAGAGCTCTATAACTATCCAATTCTATCTCTAAGGGTTTCGAAGTTTGCTTGGAAGTTGAGAACGGGAATCAGCTACCATTTCACCAACCATTTCATCTACCACTTTATCTTCCTTTTCACCTACTACTTCATCTACCATATTCTATGTACTACTTCATCTACCAGATGTCATCTACCACTTCATCTTCCTTTTCACCTACTACTTCATCTACCACATTCTATCTACTATTCATCTACCACACTTCATCTACCCTACTCCATTCTTCCCATATATAGCCACTCGCTCCTTCACATTTTACACACGAATTCACATCCATTACTCTTCTCTCCTCTTCAGTCACAACCATTTCATATCCATTACTTTCCTCTCCTCTCCGCATACACCATCTCAGAGTTAATTTTATGCATTGTATTTAATTCTTGCATGCCTCCTACATGGAAGGTTTTACCTCTTAAAAGGGCAGCTAGATTTCCTCTATTTTCATGCATCTTTTTGTTGTATATTTATATTTTAGAATTTAATATTCAGGTTTTATGTAATGTTTATGAAGTTTGCAATTTATTTTATTTTTGTTTTTAATTTCTTCATGAGCTAAATTTCCATTTTACTAAAGTGATGGAGTAGCTTACTAATAACGGATTGAATCTTAACTTATTAAATATAGTTTGAATTTCTCCTTCATGATTAATTTTTAATTATTGTTCTTAATGCTTTCAATTGATTGACCACCTTTTGAATGATTCCAATATGTATGTTGAGACCGGAAGGAGAAGCATGTGTATAGATCCTATAATTAAAATTAAACCATGACTTGCATATGAAATAGGAATATATTTATGAGTTGTGTAGTCTTACTAAGTTCGATAAATCTTAATGTATAATTAATTTCTTAAATTCATATAGGAATACATTAGATTAGCAATTAATTATAGAATTGTTTGACTTTCAAAGAGACTAGTAATTAAATTAGGGAAACTCGAATATCAATCATGTGGAATAAATTGAGCTAGAATAAATAGTTAATTCAATCTGAAATTTTCTAAGTGAAATCTAATCCCTAGGGCTTTTTCCTATAGTTTCTATCATATCATTTACACTCATATTTAATCATCTTTTATTTCATACTCTCAATAACCAACTAATCAATCGACTAAATAGAGTTAAAATTACTCATTTTGGAACTTAGTGATCAATCCTCGTGGGACTGATACTCTACTCACTTCTATATTCATTGATTATGCTAGTGTACACTTGCACTATTTAATGGATCAATTACACTCGTAACAGTTATAATTTGAAATTACATTTGAGATTTGAAACAATTTGCATATCTCATTATCATTCTTGGAAAACTTGATTTCATTTATGATTTATCATTTCATAATAGTTGGTCATTATGAATAGATTTTCAACTCTCTTTGATCTAACTTACATCGATTGCTTTAAAACCTTATCAATGACAAATTTTTTATATAAAATGTATTTACAAATTGTCATTGATCATTGATATCACTTATTACCCTTTATGATCTAATGGCTTGAATTTATTTAATTGGGTAAAATTATTTCTTGGTCTTTATTGATTATTATATTCTTTGCTCAAATATCATATGATTCAATCATATAAGAGCATAAGAGATGTTATGTCTAATATTGTATGGACCCAAAAGAAGTTGGGTACCAAAGAGTATGTATTTATACTTTTGTAGGAATTAACCAAGATGCTCTGCTTTCGGGTACAAAGAATAAAGGCTAATAGAGTAAGCGTGACTAGCAGTGTTGCAGTGTGAGCAAAAGAAAAATCTGTGGTATCTTCATCACTTGCAAGTAACTAGCTAGTGACCCAATCAGAAGAAAAGTAAGAGTAGGAAGATCTCTTAGTAGCCATAGCAGAATTTATCTTAATAAAGCTCAAGCCAAGAACAAGGCTAGAAATGATAGTGATTATACCAAGAGTCTTTTCGTCCAACTATCTCTCTTGACTTAGAAACATTAAAGGATACTCATCAGTTGGATTCATACTTCCATTACTCTAAGCCTTCGCCATCCAGTCATCTTCTCTATTGTCAAGGGAAGTTAGACATCTCTACTGCAACATGAAGCCTATTAAGTTATGCTTGAAGGAAAGCACAATAATTAAAGAGATATTGGAGACACTAATCAGAGATAATAAAGTACAATCCTTAGCTATAGCTAAATCAGCTAGAGCCTTCTTCATTGGATCCTCTATTCAAATAGATTGAGCTTCACTTGATGTTACCAATACCAATGAGAATCTCATTCAGGTTGTGAAGTTAGGAAGTTATGTGCTGTATCAAAACTTCCAAATGTTATTTACTTAATACTGGACCTCCAACTGCAAAGGGATTTCACTGGAAGTGATATGCCTATTTTTAATATTCACTTCGAGTGATTCAGAATTTCACTCAAGTGATTTGATATTTCTATCAATCACTCAAAGTGATTCTGATAATCACTTCAAGTAATCTATAATCACTCCAAGTAATTCACAATCACTCCAAGTGATTTTGAGTATCACTCCAAGTAATCTTCCATCACTCTAAGTGATATGCAATTACTCCAAGTGATTTACAACTACTTTGTTTAAATTACTAAACCTCACTCTTAGTTAACACAAGAGCAGCAGAGGATGGGAGCTGAGACTTCAAGGGTATATGAGATACAACACTTTGCTAGAACTGGACTCCCTGGTCTTTTATTCTTTAGTCTATCTATCTAGGGGTATCTGAGAAAGGAGCTTCAACAATTTCACACTAAGCTTGTTACAAATAAAGCTAAATTTCTCACTTTTGTGAATGGAAAGTTTAGGCAACTCTATGACTTATCAACCACAACTCTAAGGCCTTATTTTGATCTCATCTTGGTATCCTAAAGTACTCATAGAAGACTACACTTCAGAATATCTCAATACTAATCACATAATCAGACAGTGAGCATCCAATGATGCAGCAATGGACTTCAGAGGATTATGGCTCGAGTAATTATGACATTACTTGAGTGAGGTATTGTATTCTTATTTAATTAAAATTCTTTGAGTTTCATTACTCGAGTGAGTATTTGAGTGATGGTCGAGTAGGATCACTGAAGTGACCACTCAGGTGATACAAGGTTATAGCCTTAAAACCCTGAATAACATCATCATTTTTAAAACTTGATTTCTCTCCAAGTCTTCATATTTTTATACTCATTCTCTCTACAAAATTTCTAATGGTTTTACAAAAGCAAGAGAGTTATTAATTGTATTCCTCATAATGATTTTTCCTTAAGCCATGCATTCATTAAGGGGGAGCTCCACATTCATATGTATTTTATATATTAAGAAGCTATCTCCTTTATTTGAAGAAAATCATTCTAGCATACTCATCCACATTCCTTATCTCTTGATTAGTTTTGATGACAAGCTACTCTTATATTTTCCTTTCATGATCTTCATTTTAACATATCATATAGAAAGGATAACTTTGATTTGTGCAATAAATTTGATAACTTGATAGCACTAATCATTCTTTGTGGAAGAAAGACTATACTTGTCATAGGAGAATTTGCTTTCTGCAATAACATTCTTCAACATACTACAAGAAGAGGAATGATGATTTAATGCTTAAACATGGGAAATATATTGGCTGTAACATTCAAAGCAAAAATACCTATGCTAATATAAAGGAGTGCTAAGCATATTGTGATAAAAATATGGAACAGAAGCTCAACTCAGTAAGAGAATGCTAGAGACACCATGAATATACATCAAAGTTGCATAGTGAAAGCAGGGTGAACTGGACTTCATGGATTGATCATCAGCTTGCTAAATCCAAATAAGCATTTCTAAACCCTCTCTTTATATTTAGAGAATACTTTTCATATCTTTGATTTTAATTTGCCATGATAATGAATGTTTTCTTGAAAACCTGTACAAATTGTTTGAAATTTTTTTCATGAAAATTATTTTTCATTTGCATCAAATTATAAATGAAATTATCCTTAAATCAGGGGAGAGAAAACTGTTTTCTTGACACATTTATTTTTATTGAAAGAAAGTCATTTCTAAATTCGGTTTCATATTTGCTTATCTAAGAGCCTTTCCTATTTATCCTTCAAACTTTTTGTTGATATCTAATAAGGGGAGAGAAACGCAAGAAAAATATGTTGCATTCAAAATGTTGTCATATTCACACATATTTTTCTTTAAGCATTTGCCATCATAAAAAAGGAGGAGAATGTTAAATATGATTAGTTTTGCTGATATCAAATATAGATGTCAAATATTAAGAGCAAAAAGTTTGTATAATATACTTATCTTCTACATTGACTAACTATTATATTTAATGTTGTGTATCTTATAGATTAGTCATAAACCTGACAGTGGGTTGATGTTATTTTGCATATAATACGTCATAAATAGAGAATGATCATCAAGAAGAAAATCAAGAGGCAAGGGATTGAAAAAAGAAGAAATCATAAGATTTAATGGGAATATCAAGATTCAAGATTAGTCAAGCAAAGAAAGAAGAAGATTGAAGACATTCAAGAAGATATCTAGTTGGGTTATGAACAATTGTCATCAATTCAAGAAGATATCTAGTTGGGTTATGAAGAATAATCATCAAGAGGAAAATCAAGAAGAAAGAGATTGAAGAAAGAAGAACTTATAAGATCAAATGAGAATATCAAGATTCATGCTTTTAAAAGTGACACCGAAGGTTGAAATGGGTCAATATAAAGCTAAAATGACTTATATGAAAGCTATGGAACTTCCCGAAGGTGGTCCCTTAAGTTTTAGCTATCTACCGAGTTTTGGAAGGCATCACTCAAGGGATCCCTTAAGTGATAGACATGATTACTTGGGGGACCACTTGAGTTATAAGCATTTTGTTGTGCTCTATTTTAGCATAGCATAACAGAGTTTGGTATTTTGGCCATAACTCTCTAACCGCATGTCGGATTGAGTGAAAACTAGTTTCATATGAAACGAAACTCCCAACATGAACTATAGACACCAAAATATCATTAAAAGGAGTTCAGATTAAAGAGATATGATCTGTTAAAGTTGAAACATAAATCATAGTCATATTCTAGGAAAACTTTGGTATTTTAGACATAACTCTCAAACTACACATCGGATAAAGATGAAACTGGTGCCATATGAAAGTAGACTTAAAGAGCTTTTCATGGATGGGTAATTTGTCATATTTAGAGTTATATACTAAGATTTATGCATTCTAGAATTTGATGCTCTTGAATTCAAACAATGTCTAGTGCAGTTGACCTCTTTGGATCATAACTTGCACTATATAATGAGTTTTAAGCTGATTCTTGTTGCATTGGAATGTTAACGATAAGAGCTTTCTAATGACATGTAATTTGCCATGTTTTGAATCAAAATCAAGAGATCACTCTAGTGATGTGTAATGACCCAAAATGTGAATATGGATTCATGACTCCAAAAGTGGACATATTGAACGTTAGTCAAACACTTTTGGAGAATACAATGTGAGTATTGACCCGAATTAGCAGTAGAAAGTGCCCAGACCCAATATTTAAGCTTAATCATGGTGATAAAGCTTAAATTGAATTAAAATGAAGGGGAGGCATATGACATGTGAAAATGGAATCAAAAGATGTGTTAAGTAGTAATCCAGCAGGAATTGCCATAGTTAGGGGAAAAACTGGAAGAAAGAAATTTATCAGCCAGTTAGTCAGCAACTGAAGATGGAACTGACTAATAGCTAAAAGAGTAAGAGGTGTGATTAAATGGCTAATGGAAGCGGTGAGTATAATCCTATGGTTGTATGCCATTGATTAGAGTTATAAGATTATGACACTTGGCGACACATGACCACTAGATGAGGAGTCACAGTTTAAACTCAAACTTTTCCCTATCTCTCTTTCAAGTTGGTTAAAGGGCATGGAGGGAATTGAAGACTAATCATTTATCATCATCTCTCTCTCTCTCTCCAGCTCTTATGGACGCCCAAGCAAATGAAGGAGGAAGGATAAGGAAATTTTGTAAAGGTGTGCCATTTTGACCTTGAAGATGACTCCTATTGCTCAAAACCTCTTCTCTAAACTTGTTCCTCTTGATGAAAGCTTCATTTATATGGTTTTATATTTTCAAGAGGAGGTGTTTTGTGAATTCAAGAAAAGCTAATGGTTGGAGAGTCAAAGAAAAAGCTAGTGAAAGAAGAAGAGGTGAGCAAAAGCAACTCTTTGATGTGTGTATTGTGATGTCTGGTTGAGTGTGTTAGCTTATGTGATTTGCCCTAATTTCCTCTGTGATAGGGTTTTAAAGTGTTTATGGAGTTTTGTTGATAGTAATGGTTTCATGTGATGACCATCGAATGTTTGGAATTGATGTGGAGAATTGAATGTGAAGTTTAGCACTTGTGTTTTTTGTGTTGAGTTTGTGTCAAAATAGAGCAAGAGAATGGAATGAAAATTTGATTGTTTTGATGTTTCCATTGGATTCTGTGTGAAAATCTGTGTGGTGAGTAGCCTGGTTGTAAATCCTGGACATTTGAAGACATTGGTTCAAAATTAGTGAAAATTGGAAATTCTGTGAAGTGTAAACTCTGTGCAGACTAGTTGGTTTGCATGGTAGTTTTGAATGAGTAAATGGTGTCCGAAAATTCTGAAACTTTCCAGTCTAATAGTGGACATGCCAAGCTTTAATTTGATATAATACAGCTGTCACTTTTATGTGTGTGCTGGAAGTTGTGTGTTTCCAAAGTTTGAGATTGAAATTGGAAGTCAATCTGGTGCAGTAGGGAATTCCGTGTAATTCTATATTTTTGTGATTATAAATGACAGTGTTTCATATTTGTCCTATATAGAGGACTTAAATACCGTTCCATAGAACTTGGGATCACATCATTTTGATTTTTATAGAATTAGTTATGATTTTTAGAAGTTCAACTAAGAAACAGCATTTTCTTGGCCGTGGCTAGAAGGGTCTTAATCACGGCCCAAATGTTTTTGACCTATTTTTGGCTACGGCCAAGCATTCCTTGGCCACTACCAATCCACAATTTTAGCATTTTGACCTTTTGAAAGTTGGTTCTTGGTCTAGATCTTCCTAATCCTTTAAGCATTTGTTTGTGCTTCCAGAAGCTACCCAAAAGATCCAAACGATAACCAACCCTAAGTATTTTGGAGTTGAGAATTGGAATAGTGAATAACTCATCATCATTGATTATGATTTGTAAGGCTTGACATTTACCCTAAGCATGTGAAATGGTGCCCGAGCACGAATAGGAAGAACAAGGTAGTTCTTTCTCTTATATCATGTGTAATACTTGCATGTTTGTGTTTACTATTGAATTGTGATGAATGTGAATGCTACTATTATGCTGTTGTGAAATTATGATGAATGTATCGAATGAGTGAGAGTAGGTCAGCCCAAAAGTCTAGGTAAAATGCACAGGCAAGGGTAGGCTAGCAAAAAGTCCTTATAGAATGTATGGGTGAGGTCGTTTCATGTGTATGTCATTGTCAACACAGTGAAAGCTGTTGTAATGCCGTGAAAGTAAATACGATGAGAGTTGTTATATATGCCATTGTGAACACAGCGAAAGCTATCATACTTATCTGTAATCCCTATTCTTGTCTGTAATCCCTATTCGAAATTAGGCGAAAGCTGTCATACGTGGCTAGGATATTAGTTTTGTGTTAGGTATCAAATATTGGGATAATTGTATATGTAGATGTAGACCGATGTAGTAGGTTGCTATACTTGTCTGTAATCCCTATTCGAAATTGGGCGAATATACCCTGTAGGTTCTTATAGTTAAAGGTTGAATCCCGAGAATCATCGGAAATTTCATTGAGTACTCTAATATGAATGAATGGAATGGTACTGAGTAGGCCAAATAGTTTTGAAATGTTGGCATGAGACCTGATTAAACAAATTATGAAAAGTTTTGAAAAACCCTCTTTACCATAGGCCCATTTCCTATCTTGAAGTTGGGATTGCGAATGAGTTTTAGATTGTTCTTTGGTCTCTCACTTGCTTTATGACATATTTTTAAACCATATTATCGGCTGTAAAGGTAAGGGGTGTGGTATTAGAGCTAAAGTTCCTGGGAAGGGTAGTTTTGCTAGGATAATTAGGTAGGTCCCTATTATAGTGCGGGTAGTTAACTCATGACTGTTGTTGTATACACATAAATGTTCCTGTTATTAGCGGTATGTAAGTTTTAAGGAATATATGTATACACTTATGTGGTATTGATGTTGTGAATCATTTATGTTAGAGTTAAGAGAAAATAATGGTTCAACCAGAGATCAGACGTGAAGAACCAGAGGTAGAAAAGATAATCCACAACCCACCTGATCCCGTATGGTAAATGATGGGTATATTGATGGGGTAGTGGGATATGATCCAGGAAATGAGAAAAGAGCTCCAAGAGGTGAAAGGAAAATAGAATGAGGATAAAGTTCAATCGACATCGAAAGAGATTAATCATGAAGAAAGAACAAAAGGGTCGATTCGACCTCAAAATTTAGAACCAGTCTATTAAACTTTACAGTCTAATAATAGACATGCCAAGCTTTAATTTGATAAAATATAGCTATCATTTTGATGTGTGTGCTGGAAGTTGTGTATTTCCAGAGTTTGAGGTTGAAACTGCAAGCTCATCTGGAGTAGTAGGGAATTTCGTGTAATTCTTTATTTTTGTGATTATAAATGGTAGTGGTTCATATTTGTCATGTGTAGAGGACTTAAATAGCTTTCCATAGAACTTAGGATCACCTCGTTTCGATTTTTGTATAATTGGTTATGATTTTTGGAAGCTCAGCCAAGAAACAGGATTTTCTTGGTCATGGCCAGGAGGGTCTTAGCCGTGGCCCAAATGTTTCTGACCTATTTTTTGTCGTGACCAACTCCCAATTTCAGTACTTTGACCTTTTTGAAAGATGGTTTTTGGTCTAGGTCTTCCCAATCCTTTAGGCATTTGTTTGAGCTTCCAGAAGCTACGCAAAGGACCTAAGTGATAACCAATCCTTAGGGCCCGTTTGGTACGTAAAATTGATTTTGATGGAAATGGATATGGATATGGATATGGAAATGGATATGAAAATGGAAATGAGGTTTAAAAGGGCGATTGGTATGTCATGGAAATGAGATATAATTTTTGTATGTAAAGACTAAAATACCCCTCCAAATTAAAAAAATAAAAAAAATCTTCTACAAAATCCCATTACTACTCCCACAAACACAATGGTTGGCTGTGGTGCTCGCTTGCAAAGGTTCGGTTGTACACCTAGGGAAAAAAATCATATTGTACAATAAAAAAACACTTCTATTGTATACCCATGAAAAAAAAATTGAATCTGTGGTACTCACTTGTACAAGTTCGATTCTCATTTTTATTCTTGATTAAAGAACCAAGGACCCATCTTTACTGCTTGCTTGCACAAGTCACCGATGTTGGTGCTGGGGTTAAAGATGAAGGTCTACTATGGTTTATCAATGGAGGTCGGGGGAAAAGATGAAGAAGACGAAGTCGAAGAAGGTCAATGGTGGGTGTGGTGAGTGGAGAAGAAGGTCGATGGCGAGTGGCTAAAAAGGTCACCGATAGTGGCGTGGTAGTGGGTGCAGAAGAAGGTCTTCACCGCCGGTGAAGATGAACGATAATGCAATAGTATTGGGGGTGTTGAAAAAGGAGAAGAGCAAAAATGATTTTTTTTAGATGGAATTGTCAAATCTTAGCCTTTGACATCAAAATGATTTCCATGAATTTTGGTGGAATTGGTCTCCACGTAGAAGCCAATTCCATTCTCTTAGATTTGTACCAAACAAGACAAAAGCATGGAATTGGCTTACAATTCCATTCCCATGAGGCCAATTCTAATGTACTAAAAAGACCCTTAGTCTTTTGAAGTTGAGAATTGGAATAGTGAATAACTAGTCATCCTTGATTATGATTTGTAGGACTAAACATCTTCCCTGAGCGTGTGAAATAGTGACCGAGCACAAATGGAAAGAACAAGGTAGTGACTCTTTCTCTTATATCATGTGTAATGCTTGCATGTTTGTGCTTATCATTGAATTATGATGAATGTGAATGCTGCTGTTATGCTGTTGTGAAATTGTGATGAACGTGTATCAACCCAAAAATCCTGTTAGAATGTACGGGTGAGTGTAGGTCGGCCAAAAGCCCATGTAAAATGTACAGGTAAGGTCGTTACATGTGTATGTCGTTGTGAACACAGTGAAAGTTGTCGTAATTGTTATATTCCAAGTTTTGATGATAACGAAAGATTATTGTGTGTTGAAGTAAGAAATTCATACTTTGCAATGGTGAAAAATATTACCAAATGTATTTCATAAAGTTTAGAAGTGTTTGCTGTCAGTTTAACTATTGAACTCGAGTGAAAGAACTAGCACTTGAGAATTAAGCTATTTTGCACTCGAGCATAAGAGAGTGTTGAGCAGAAAGTGTTTGAAATAAGCAAACTCTAGCTGAAAATACAAGGACAACTCGAGTGATGGATACAACACTCGAGTGATGATGAGATCTCTACTTGAGCATGAAGGCATACTCGTGGAAGTGTTTGACAGAGAGCAAAGTCAGAGACAAGATATCAATACTCCACTCGAGCACAGACTCTGTACTCAAGTGATGACCTTATGTGCACCCGAGTCCTTGCAAGTATGGCACAGAGTATGTTTACCTGAGATCAAGGTAAACTCAAAATGTAAAATGCATTCGAGTCCAAGCAAGTGAGAGATAGGAAGTGTTTGCCCAAGAGTTACCAAGTGTATGGAAAAGAAAGTATGCTCGAGTGAAGGATGCTGCACCGGAGTAATACCTCAGTACCTGCGAGTAAGGAATCAAACTCTCTCCATTATGATACAAGTGTTGTAGCAAAAGAGTATCTTTTACAAGAATATGATGTTCACTCGAGTAAGCATAAGTATGCTTGAGTGAGGGCCCACATCACCTACAAGTGCAAAATCACACTCTTGATAAAATAGGGTGCGAGTGTTATCCAGAGACGTGGGCTCATAGTGTAAAATAAAGGTGCACTTGAGTAAGGGGATGTGTACTCGAGTGAGGTCCCACATCACTCGTAAGTGTGAAAATGCACTATCTTAAAACCATATGGAAGTGCAACACAAAAGCTGAAGCAGAAGTGCATATATGAAGATTCACTGGAGTGAGGCCTAGTGCACTCGAGTAATCCTCTGTCAGAAGTCAAAACGTCAATAACTCACAGCGATCAATCCGAACATAGTTTAATATAATTTTATCGCTCTATTTCCACTTGTTATTATTATTTCACATCATTTAACATATATTACAAGTGTGATACAAGTAGTTGATCGTTTGAATTAGAAATGCACAGAGGAAGGCAAACAACGGCAGACAGAATCATTACTACCAACCAAGCACGTACCTACCACGTTCAAAGATTTCAAACGTACACATGTTGTTCCACTGTAAAATGCTCCGCTCCGCAATGATTATTATTCAACAGGCAAAATCATCTGTGTAATGACCCAATTTTATATTAAGGGCTAATGACTTTGAAATTGATTGTAATTAATGTAATTTGACACTTTTGAATAAATGTGATGCAAATTTGATATAAATGTTCATAGTGATGATTTATTAATCATAGTAAAAACCAGGGACAAAATGGTAAATTGGAAATTTACCGACTGATTGGTCAATTACCAAAGAGGAAACTCATTAGTGATTAGAGATCAAGGGTTGAGATCTATTGGCTATAGGTTGGAATCCTATGCTTTAAGCTTATGTGAGCTCATAAAGGGAGTAATCAAGATGTTGACAAATGGCAATATGGTGGACCTAGGATTAGACACATAAGTCAAAAATTCACTTTCTCTCTCTCTTCTCTCTCTTATTTGGTGGGGAAGATGGGCCAAGGGAAAATACAATCTTCATCATCTTCTTCCTTACATTTCCTCATCTCTTTCTCTCTTCCTTTATTTTTCCGGCGACCAAAGAAGAAAAGGAAGAAGAAAGGTGAGATTTTGATGCATTTGTTGATCTCTAATGGCCTAAACCTCTTCTCTAATTATACACCTCATTAAGAGCTCCATCTTGGTAGTTTTAGAATTTTGAAAGGTGGTGATTTGGGTGTTGGGGCAAATTTGAACATTGGAGAATCAAAGTTTGGTTTTAGCAAAGTGGAAGAGGTACGGATTTGATGCTCTTTGGTATATTTCTTGTGATTTTTGGATAAGTTTGAGAAATTCTAGAATTTTCTCTGGTTTTGTGTAAGTTTGAATGTATGAATTTCATTGTGGATGATGTTGGAATTAGTTCCTTGGGAAGTGATTTAAGTGTTGAATATGGTTTTGAATTTTGGGAGTGTGTTGATTGAAATTGGGAGTTGTGTGTGTCATAGAGACCCAAGAGTTAGAATATGGTTTAAATAGTTGTTGGGAGTTTTGGAGGTTATCAATGTGTTTCTTAGGCAATGTTATGTGGGTATGAGCTTTATGTAGAGTTTGGGAACCATTGGGAGCAATTTTAACTAATATGGGAATTTCCATCAGTTCCTGCATTCTAGGCAATCTGATAGCATCACTCGAGTGAGGGGGGTTTCACTCGAGTGCTGCAGTGTAATTTTCCTTCCTCTTTTGTGTTTTGCCTGGGTTTTCATGAAGGAAGCTCGAGTACACTTCTTAACCTGCGAGTGATGTTGGTTATCATTGGTGAATGGTTGTTGTATTATTGGTCTCTATTTCACTTTAATTTCATAAACTGGATATAATTACGATAAGGGGGATACATTTTTGGTATCAGAGCTGTAGTTCTTGTCAAGGGTAGAGTTTGCTAGGATAGCTCCTATAGTTTGGCCTTAGTGATAGAAGTTCATTAGTGAATGGTTGTTGTATACACATATACGTTCTTGTTATGTGGACATATGTATGATTTGTGGAATTATATGTATACCATAATTGTTGGATTAATAGGGTGAATTATTTGTAGAATGAAAAGAGCAGGCAAAGGTCACCCTAGAGTACAAGTAAATCCCGAGGTAGAGATGGTAAACAAGAATCCACCGGACCTACTACAAGAAATGGTGGGGTTGATTTGGGATCAACGAGACATGATTGTTGAGCTAAGAGAAGAGCTCAGAGTTGAGAGAGCCAAGAACAATGAGGGCCAGAGTTAGTCTACTTATAAGGAGACTCAAGAGGGGACTCATAGAGAAGAAACAGCTGTAGGGTTAGCACGACCACTCGAATCACTTCCTCATGCTACACCAGACCCTGAATCATATGGAGTTCCAGCCAGAGATGAAAGAGATCTTCAGTTTTAGGTCTCCAAATTTTATAAACACCTGCCTCCAGCATTTAAAGGGAGATTCGATCCTCAAGCTCCTGAAGATTGGCTAAACCACCTTGAGAAGATTTTTGAGATTCTTAAATGCCCCTCAAAAGTGAAAGCTTGACTGGCGGTGTATAAGCTTGAGGGAGATGCAGATCACTGGTGGAAGAATATTGCTTTGTCATTGCAGAGCAAAAATATACCATTGACCTGGGAGGTGTTCCAACAACACTTCAATGAGAAATATTTTCCTAAGTCAGTGAGGCTTGAGAAGGAGACTGAGTTCTTGAACATCAAGCAAGGGGAACAGAGTCGTTTGATGAGTATTTGTCCCATTTCATCCACTTGTCTCAGTATTCTTCCTATTTACGGAAGATGAATGACGAGAAGTTGAGCTCTGACATATTAGTACGGGGTTTGAGGCATGACATAAGGAAGAGATTAGCCACCCATCAGTTCTCTGAGTTCAACAAGGCGGTTGAGGAATGTCAGATCACAGAAAGCAATTTGAGAGAGCTATATCAAGCTAAGGCTACTGGTGGTCATAGTGCGCCCAGTAAGGTCAATGCTTTTTAGAAGCGAAAGGGCTCGGGATCAATTTCATATAAAGGCAGTAGTAAGAAGCCTTATCTGTTCAGGAGTCGTGATCAGTAGAGAGCTCCTAGAGTATGGACATGTTCTCGTTGTAACAAGCCACATCATGTCAAGACTTGAGATGGTTGGGTGATTTGTTTCAAATACAAGCAAGTGGGGCATACATCTATTGAGTGTGGACAGCCACGACCGGAACAGAGACTAAGAACTCAGGGCCATGTACAAGCATTGTTTGACTCGGGTGCAAGCCATTCTTTTATTGCCTATGAATGTGTGAAGTGTCTGGGATTGGCTGTGCATAAATTGCATTTTGTTTTGATTGTGTCAACACCGATAGGTGTTAAGGCTGTGACTATAAAAGCCTATTTAAATTGTGTTGTAACCGTTGAGGGTCATGAATCTGTGGTAGATCTGATTTGTTTAATATCTGACCTAGGCTGCTGTCAAAACGATAAGTTTTGGCTATATTAAATTGAAATTTTGAAATTTTATGGCACCAAACTGTAATTTCAGAAATTCAAACACCAAATTGCCATTTTTAAATTTAATCCAAATTTCCAAGGACTTTCAATTAAAAACAATTAAACCAATATAAAATCCTCTCAAAAATCAATGATTAAGAGTAATTATAATTATTTTGACAATTTTTCCCTTTTTAGCCTAATTTAATGTATTCACTCTTAATATCTCTTTTTATCTTAAGAAAGGCATTTTAAGCTTAATTATCATGACAAAATCCTTAAATAAAATATGAAAATATATAATAAAGTAGGAATTTGTCAATGCACTTTATACTTTAGTGATTATATATTCACTCTGTCTGAGATAATTTCATTACAAACTCAATATTCATTGTTGAGATTACTTAAGGTTGTGGAACCTTAGATTAGGAATTACTTTACAATGTGTAAGGGGGAGTGAGTGTCCAGTGAAGGAACTTGTTGTATACTGAGATGTCAAAAATCCACTAAATCTTGGAAGATACAGTGAAAATCTCAGAGGAACTCAGAGGATTGGATGTAGGTCAAAGTGATTGTGGCTGAACCAATATAACTCCTGATGTACACTACAGTGATATCTCTCCAAGCTCTTAACTACATTTTAAATTCTATTAATTTTATATTTACAATTTGAATATTCCATTTTCACCCAATTCACCCCCTCTTAGGTCAAACGCTTGCACTAACAATAAGTGGGATGATCAAAGGGATTGGTAAGCTTACAAAAGGATTGCATTTGCTCAAACAAGATAAGACATTTGGGAAATCATTTTGGTTTAATATGGCATGTAAAAGTAGTTCTACTAAGGGTACTCTTTGGTACAATAGGTTATGACATGTACTATTAGATACTATGAAGTACTTGGCTGATGTACGAGCCTATTTGACTAACTGTGATGTTTCTATTTTAGATAAAAATAAATGTGAAGTTTGTGTCCAAGCTAAACAATCAAAATTGTCTTTTCCTTAAAGCTCCTCCAAAAGGTTTTTCTGGTTTCAATTGTTACGTATGGATGTTTGGGGTTCTTATAAGACACCAACACACCAAGGTTTTCGATATTTTCTAACTATAGTGGATGATTACTCATGAACTACGTACTTGGATTTTCTTAATGCATTCTAAATTTGATTCTGCAAGATTCATGAAAACATTTATTACATATGCTGAAAACCAATTGTTTACCAAAATCAAAACAATTAGAATTGATAATGGAACTGAGTTTGTTAATAAAGAAGTTGGGGACTTTCTAGAAACAAAAGGAATAATTCATCAAAGGTCTTGTTCCTTTACACCTCAACAAAATATGGTTGTGGAAAGAAAACATAGATATATTATTGCTATTTGTAGGGCTATTATGTTTCAATCTAACTTGCCAATCAAGTTTTGGGGAGAAGTTGTTAGAGCCTCTGCATATTTGATTAAAAAAACTCCCTCTAAGATGCTGGGATTTGAAACTCCTTATGACTTCCTATATGGTAAGCCTCCTAATCTCTCATTTGAAAGTCTTCGGTTATCTTGCTTATGTGGTTAAATTAACCAATTCAAATAAAGTACAATATAAGGCTAAACCTTGCATCTTTTTTGAATATCCAACTGTTTAAAAGGGTTATTTATTAGATAACATCATATCATCCCTTATTGTTTCCAGACATGTTACCTTTCTCGAAAACAAGTTTCCTTTCAGGATACTGAAGTTTACACTTTAGGGGGATCCATTAAAAGGCACGTGGATCCCTTTATCCTAGACAGTGGGATTCCACCATTATATAGACTAAAACCCTCAGGGGTCAGTAGCTCTCCTCAGAACAATGTTCCTATATTAGATTCCCCACAAAATGGTGGTAATCATCAAGAACAAGTCCAAACAGAGTTACCCATAAGACCTACTAGAGAAAGAAGGGTTCCTATATGGACAAAGGACTATCACTATGAGAAATTACCCTCAACTAGTATCAATAATAATATGTTGTTAGAATTTGATTTAATTAGTCATGCTGCTTTATTTGATTGTGTATCTCTCGATGACTTGTCTTCATCATACAAATCTTTTCTATCCAGCATAGATAAAGAAACTGAACCAGAATCTTATGAACAAGTTACAAGAGACCCTAGGTGGGTAAAAGCAATGCAAAATGAAATGACAGCTCTTGAAAATAATGGAACTTGGAAAATAGTTGATCTACCTAAGGGAAAGAAACCAATAGGATGTAAGTGGGTGTTTAAAACTAAATATAAATCTAATGGTACACTAGATAAGTTTAAGGCCAGACTTGTCGCAAAAGGAAATAGTCAAAAGGAAGGTGTAGACTTTTATGAAACTTTTTCTCCCCTGGTTAAAATTGTCACCATTAGAATCACTCTTGCTTTAACTACTGTGAATAATTGACCACTTTGTCAAATGGATGTACAAAATGCATTTTTACAGGGAGATCTACATGAGAAGCAAGGTGGTCTATATGACCATCCCTCAAGGAATTGAAAGAAGAGGTAAGAATGGTTATCAAGTTTGCAAGCTCAAGAAGTCCTTATATGGACGCAAACAAGCAGCAAGATCAATTTAACCTGAAAGCTTGAGAAGGAAAACTTCCATAATGTTGTGAAACAATTCCTGCAAGATCAATTTAGAATAAAAGACCTTAGAACATTAAAATATTTCCTTGGTTTGGAAGTTTTAAGATCTGAACATGGGATACTCTTGAATTAAAGGAAATATGAGTCAGAACTTGTAGAACATGCAGAATTAGATGAAGCAGAGGTTGCACTGACACGTATGGAACAGAACTTAAGACTTATAGCAGATCAAACCAAGGATGATTACTTCCTCCAATAAAAAGCCCCCTATAGGAGACTTGTTGGTATGTCACTTTACTTAACGTTAACTAGACCTGACATAGCTTATTTGGTGCAGGTATTGAGCCAATTTATGGAATGTCCCAAGGAGTCACATATGAAGGCAGCTATCAAATTGGTTAAATATCTCAAAGACACACATGGCCATGGCATATTTCTATCATCAACAAGTCAGATGGAATTGGAATGCTTCTGCGATTCAGACCATGCAGCTTGTCAAGATACTAGGAGGTGTGTGACAAGTTTTCTGGTCAAATTAGGGGGATCCTTGATTTGCTGGAAGTCTAAGAAGTGGAACACAGTCTCAACTTCCTCAGCAGAAGCTGAGTACCGTGCATTGTCAAAAGCAAGCTCAGAACTTTCACATATAGAATATAGAGCTTATCAAGGGTCACTGTGATAACAAAGCAGCTATTCATATTGCCACAAACTCCATATTCCACGAGCGCACGAAGTATATTGAAGTGGGTTGTCACTTTGTGTGTGAGAAATTAATGAGGGGAATGATTGTTTTTCAACAAGTGAAGTCTTCAGAAAACTTGGCAGACATTCTTACCAAAGCATTAGGAGGTCCTCAACATGAATATATCCTTAGCAAGCTAGGAACTTGTGTATATAGAGTTCCTAGCTTGAGGGAGAGTGTTGTAAATAGTCAGCTGTAA
Source organism: Inga oerstediana (assembly GCA_963210345.1). Lineage (NCBI taxonomy): Eukaryota > Viridiplantae > Streptophyta > Magnoliopsida > Fabales > Fabaceae > Inga > Inga oerstediana. Next base: position 63,023,782 of record OY723400.1, read on the forward strand.
ATAGATTATAAATATATGGATTATCATTCTAGGTTAATTTTTGTACATTTAGCTTTCAAGTACAATACTTAGTTGTATTGGTTAGCGGACTATATATATGTGTAGATAGACCAGTTGTATGAATTAAATCAGTTTTTTTATCAATAAGAATTATAATTTTACCATTTTCTTTTGGGCCTGTGCAAATTATCACAACCATAACTCATAATAGTCTTTTGAAAGAAGGAGGCAAGACTATTCTTACCAAATCCCAACCCCCAAAACCGTGAAACATAGCCACTAGGTGTGATTTTTTGCCATTGAAACTCCAAACTCAATTATTGAAGCAAAGAAAATCAACATCACGATAAGAAGCTCAAAGAAACATGAAAGCAAACTGAGATCAACACAAAATACATACGTCGCCACCCCCGGCCGAAACCGGAGAGGGAGACGCCATGTAAAAAGCAAGCCCAAAGACAAGAGAAGAGCTCCCACCTCCCAAGAAGTTGAGAGGAGTGGGAGAAAAAATAGAGAAAGCACAAGTAATTAAGAAAATGAGAGTCATGGAAATACATGAATGAAAATTAGACAAACATTACGTGCAAGAGCGATGTCAATGACAAAAAACAAAACGAAAATGACAATATCTATGAAGACCCAAAAAAATATAAAAATAGTTTGGAAATTTATATACGAAAAGGTATATATACATTGTTAATTGTTGATCCATATAATCAATGTCAATATAAAATTAAAATTAAATGCAAGTTCACAACTTGTGAATCCATTATCCATGACGACGCATCTCATCAAATCTAAGGATTAAAAATCTGTGACTATCTTTTAATTGTTTTTCCAGGTTTTATTTTTCCAGTTTTCCACTGCCCGTCTTTAATTTCTTGTAATAACTTATAAGTATAATTATAAATTTTATCTTGAACATCTAAATAAAGTATAAATTAATTAAAGATATGCTAAAGTTAAGGTTCGAAAAGATGGAATTATGAATTTATGCTCAAGAACGTCATTTAAAAAAATCGAGAGATTATTGACTTGTGTCTTTTGCTCTGAAAGCTAGAGAAATTGATTGGAAATTTTTTGATAAATTTCTATAGCCTTGAATAATCCTTTAAAATTCTAATCAGTTGAATAGAAAGAATAATCCTATGTTGTTGATCATATAAATAATATAATACTTCCAGCCTTCCAGGTATTCTAATATAATTAACAAAAAATTGAATAATTTTCATTATTAATTTATGGATCAACATGCCTAACAAAGAGTAATTGTGGGTCATTTAGGGCTTATGAAATAAAGATAGAGTAGGTTTGAGCTGATCTAGAAACTTATCGACTAAATGGTTCTAATTAAGTTCATATTAATTGATTAACACGTTGTTTAGCCATCTATAGTTAACGAGAATTGCAGTATTTAGGCCAGAAATATTATATCAAACTTTGAATATAATGGAAACGAGCTATATTGCAGGCTTATCACTAGGAAATTAAAGTAGGAATGACCACTTGTTAAGATGAAGTGTATGTGGGGGAAAATCAGGGATTGTCCCATTATCCATTTATTATAAAATTTTGGGAAAATTAATATTTTTGTACTTAAAGATTTTCATCATTTGTATTCTAGTTCTTAAACTTTAACTTAGTACAAATCAATCTCTATCATTTTGATTCAGCTATAACTCAGTTTCCTCGATGCAACTCATTCCTTATATGATTTAACCATTTAAAATATTAGTTTCTATATTTTATAAAATAAAATTGTATATTTCATGAAATCTAGGTACTACGGTTTTAAATGGTTAAAATTATAGAAACTGAATTACAGTTAGTTAAATCAAAATTTTGAAGCCAATGGCAAGCTGTTCCAATAATAGCGTCATGCACCACGCTTGAGAATGAGGTCCCACGGGTGAACTTATTTAAATTGACTAAAATAAAAAAATCAAAATTTTGAAAATAAATTTTTTACTGTTTTATTATTAGTTACTTATTGTTATCAATTTTGTAATTAAAGCTAAACATGTTGTTTTATATATTACATGGAGTCTAAAAATAACTTGTACAGTTTATATATATATATAAGTTTATTGTAAATATTTAATTATTTATGGGTATATTGATTAATATACTTATGTGGAAATCTTGGTTAAAAGCAATAATATATTTAATAATAATGAAGAAAAAGAGATGAAAAGTCAACCAGGATTTATTATATGATCCGAATTCTTTTTTTATTTGGGGGGGGGGGGGGGGGGGGGGGGCGGGGGGGCCTGAATTATATGATCCAAATTCAAACCACAGCCATGTGCTAGAAGTGGACATTTATACATTGGGGCGTCACATGCCCGAGATTCCTTCATTGAAAAGGATACGGAAGATTTGAGATGGTTGGGATGAAAAATGACAATCACTAATATTGAAATGAAAAATACATATAATTTAAATACATTTTTAAATTTTTAAATTAGACAACAAAATTGACATTTAAACAAATCTCAATGGATTAAAATTTTATTTTTATTTAAAATTTTTTATTAAATTTAATATTTACTATTTTTTGATTAACTCAATTTTTGAGATAAATATAATTAAATATGTCGAGAATGCGGGATTTATTAAAATCATGATATTTCCTGAACACAATGGCACCGTATCCGAAGGGGTCGGGACAAGGTAGTGCCCCTCTGTTCCACGAATTTTTTGTTCCAGAAAAGGGGCAAAATGACATTTAATTTTGAAACGTTGTTATATTAAAAAAAATAAGAAAATTAAATTTTTGTATTATAATATTTGAAACGCTGTTATATTATAAGAAAATACAAACCCCATCAAAGCCTAATAAGAAAATTAATTCAGCTATGAAAAAATCATCAATTTATTATTGATTTATTATCTTCTCTAATACTCATAGTAATACCGTTAAATTTCAATTTATTTTTAAGCAACACTATTAATCTAGTTAAGTAATGCCGTTTTATTTTCAATAAATAATTTATTGATGATTATTTCCTAATTTCTTTTTTTATATTATTTCATAATTGAATTTTGTTTTATCTCTATAAATTAAGGAGTTGTCATAATTTAAAATTATATACTTTTTTCACAAAATATCATAATAAATACTAGGGGATTCAAATTGTATCCATTAATCGATAAATATAAGTGAGCAAAATAAATATAGGTTTACACAAGTGCTCAAACTTATAACCAACTTCATATAACCTAATTGAGATATCACATAGATATGAGCTTTTCTGTGCAATGGACGGGCACCTATACTTGTATAGTGATAAAACCCACGTGCAAAAAGTGCCATTCTTGAATCATGTATAGAGAACCTCAGCTCCTAAACTTTTAAAACTTTACAATAAACTACCAACATAGAGTTGGTTTAGCTATATAAGACCTCGCTAGATTCTTCTGAGTCTTGAGCTAGACTCTCAAATGAAACATTTGTGTTGAAAAAGGCAACCACGAACCTTAAACCGGATACCGGATAATAATATAAAAAAACTTTACAATGAACTTCTAAACTCTTACATTTATAAAAACAATTTTCATACTTTTCTACACCACTTATTCACACATCTTAATAAAGTTTATATGTACATAAAAATAAATTTACGAGAATATATAATTGATAGTTGGAGTTATGTACGCTCATACTTGAAAGCTAAAAAATGTTTATTATTAAGTTTTAAATGTTAATGAGTTATTTGTATATGATTCAAAATTTTGGAAAATTTGCCGTGATTTAACCTCTAAAAAATTTGTCATGTTTAGTCATGTATGTCCGTCACTAGTTGTGTCTTATCAAACCTATTAATAATTAATGACTAGTCTTAAAAAATATTGACTTCTCATCTTCATTATTAATGAACTCCATTTCTAACGATCAGAATCAAAACATAGAACGGACATGTACACATCCCTGATATGATCTTCTTGTCATTATTTGAAAAGTATATGTATGTGTGCGTATATGTATATGTATTAAAAAAAAATAATTACTTTCTCATATTATTCTTTTTGCCCCATACAAAAACAAACGTATATAAATATTAAATAATCATTATATATGCGTGGAAGGGTTGTGCTAGCTTCACGAATAATTTATATTTCAGTTCTAAATATGTAATTATGTTAAAATTTCATTGGGCAAGATTATCATAGCCTTATAATTTTACCTGACTTGATTTAAACTAGTTAGAATATAATAGTAATTATTTTTTAATTTTATGTAATGTGGTTTAGGGTTTAGGTTTTAGGGATAATACTATATAACCAACAAACTATTAATTCAGATGATAAGCGACCTCACCCCTATAAGGAGAACACAAATAGTTTGAATTCTGAGAAGAATACTTGTTGAAAGAGGTAAAAGCCTTTTGCATTCTAAATATCAAAAAGGACTAGTCTCATGTTCAAAGTGGCTTGCGAATATCCTTGATCAAATAAACAGAACACTATGTAATGACAACGACAGAAACTACGAAATTGTGACATGTTGTGTCAGTATTTAATATGAAGCCGGCAAGATATCACATGCACATCCTTGTATGCTTATCGATCCCTTACTTGGCACTGGTGACCCGTGAACCTGTTTGATTTTGTCAATATATTTTATTTCAATGTATATTTTAATAATATATGTCGTTAGTGTTTGTTTGACAACTATTTTTAATGCTCATTGAAAGGCTCTGAGGGACTTTCATTTTTATTTCGAAAAATGTCTTCAATTTTGTTTTAAATTAATTTTTTACCTGAATTGTTTTAAATTAATATAACTTTGAAAAACTTTATTTTCTCATGTGAGTTTATAGTGCGTTCATGATTTTACTTTCATGACGCATACTTTGAAAAACAATATTGTTTGCTTATTTTTTATTATTATTATTATTATTATTATTATTATTATTATTATTATTATTATTATTATTATTATTATTATTAGTTATATGTATCAAGAAGTTGTTTAATATTATTTACATTTCATATTAATAGTAAGGTTGATGGCGAATACCTCGTGATTTGATTTACCTTTTTAAGAACACGGGATCAATATCTAGTTTAAAATTTCCTAACATTCATCATAAAACGTTAATTTATTCTTAAAATGTCAAGAAATATGTATTGTTTTCATAAAAATTGCTTTGCCCTTTGCCAAGGAGTAGTAATGAAAATTCCCCTTTTATTTTGAAGACAAAATAAAATCTTGCTTTATTTGATAAATTACTGTGCTCACATTTCTCAACCAAGAGAATATCGAAGGTGAGGGTGTTAGGATCAAGTAGTTAAAGATTCCATCACATTAACATACATAGGCTGTAGGTCGTAATGGTTCCTTTATATTTACATTTTTTTATCCCCATATTAATCAATAAAAATAATTTATTGATGTTTATTTTCTAATTTATTTTTTTTATTGTTTTAAAATAAAGATTCCATCGAGGAATATGTATTGTTTTAACATTTTTTTATCCCCATATTAATCAATAAAAATAATATATGGTCATAATGGGAAAAACCATAGATAAGGCAAAAAGAGTACAGTGTATATCAACTCCCCCTCTTGACAACATCAGTTGATATCTCTGAGTCTGCGAAGTCTAATGGCACAAACGAGATTTTCAAACGTTGTACCAGGAAGTGACTTGGTAAAAAAAGCTGCTAGATTTTCATTGGAATGGATTGGTTGGATATCAATTTCACCTCCCTTTTGAAGGTCACGAGTGAAAAAGAATTGGTGAAATATATTTTGTTCTATCTCCCTTAATGTACCCTTCCTTTAGTTGGGCAATATTCATGCAGTATTATCCTCATATATAATTGTTGAGGTCATTTTACTAGGAGATTTACCACCAGTGGTTCTTATTTGACATATTATTGATCTTAACCATACACATTCTCGACTCTCTTCATGCAATTCTAGAATTTCTTCATTATTAGATGATATGGCTGATATAGTTTATTTCATAGATCTCCATGAAATGGTTATGCCACTAATTGTGAATAAATACCCTGTTAGTGATTTACCGTCATGTCGGTCAGAAAAAAAAAACTAGCATCTACATAGCCAAAAAAATTCATGCTTGGGTACATTTGAGTACAATAACCCCATATTCATTGTACTTCTAAGATAATGAAGAACGTGTTTAACTCCATTCCAATGTCTTCGTGTTGGTAAAGAACCATCTCTTGCTAATAAGTTGATAGCAAATGATATGTCGGGTCGAGTGTGATTAGCAAGATACATTAGTGCTTCAATTGCACTAAGATATGGTACTTTTGGCCAATTAGTTCTCCATCACCTTCTTCGCTAATTTCTAGAGGTCCAAAAAAGTCCTTATCAACTTCCAAAGATCTTACTACCATCAAAGTACATAGTGGATGTGATTTATCCATGTAAAAATGCTTTAGGACTTTTCTTGTGTAAGTTTCTTGATATACAATGATTCCATTTTTCAAATACTCAATTTGCAATCCAAGGAAAAATTTTGTTCTTCCTAAGTCCTTCATTTCAAATTCTTTTTTCAAGCAATTAATTGCCTTTTCAAGCTCTTTGGGACTCCCAATGATATTTCTATCATCAACATAGACGGCAATTATAGCAAAATCATTTTCAAATCTCTTTGTAAAGATGCATGGGCATATTGGATCATTTTTATATCCTTCCTTTAATAGATATTCACGAAGTCGATTATACCACATATGTTTAGATTGCTTTAATCCATACAAGGACTTATTTAACTTTATCGAGTTTCATATTACATCAATCCATATATTGCTAATCACACTCAACCCTAAAGGCTCATGATCCTCATTATTATTTATTACATCAAGCGCTACATTGTAGGCAAAAATATCGTCATTGTTGCCTTCATTTCGATCCCATCTTATTCCATTCATAACATAATTTATTAAGATCTCATTATTTTCACGTATGTAAGGTACTTGAGTATCTTTCGGAATTAGGACATTGGTGTTGTCCAATGGCTCTTTTGGAGCAACTAATCTTTCTTGATTATCCTCAACTTGACCATCTATACTTTTATTCCCTTTCTTTTGTTGAGGGATTTTATCTTTGGAACTGATGGGCCTGGCACACTTCATGTGTGCTTTAGATTCATTTACAATAGGTTGTCCAACAAGGAAAATCTATATTGATAGGAGCATTAGCAACTGGGGCATTTGATTTTGTTACTTTCTTTGGGTCAATAAATGAGTCAGGCAATTGATTAGCCAAACTTTGTAAATGAACTATCTTTTGAAATTCTAGTTCACATTCTTTTGTACGAGGATTAAGGTGAGATAAAGATAATTCATTCCAACTATTCTTTTTCCCAACTGCTTTTTTTCTCCCCCTAATGTTGGAAAAGATAATTCATCCAAATGATAATCGGCAAATTGAGTAGTAAACAGATCTCCGATAGATAGTTCTAGATATTTTATTATCGAAGGAGATTCATACCCAACATATATTCCCATCATTCTTTGAGGACCTATCTCCGTACGTTGTGGTGGAGTAATTGGAGTACATACAAAAATCCTTAGATGGGAAATATTAGGTTCCTGACCAAAAGCCATTTGTAAAGGGAAGACTTTTAAATAACTTGATGGCATGATACGAATCAATGTTGCTACGTGCAAAATTGCGTGTCCCCAAACAAAAATTGGGAGATTTGATCTCATAAGTAATGGTCTTGCAATTAATTGTAAACGTTTAATTAATGATTCTGCAAGTTCATTTTGTGTATGAACATGAGCTACAGGATGTTCAATGTCAATTCCAAGGGACATGCAATATTCATTAAACATTTGTAAAGTAAATTCACCAGCATTACCAAAACATATCTTCTTGATAGGATAATCAGGGTATGAGCTCTTAATCTAATCAATTGAGCAAGTAATCTTGCAAATGCCAGGTTGTGAAAAGATAATAGCCAAACATGCGACCATTTAGTTGATGCATCAATTAAAACCATATAGTGCCTAAATGGCCCACATGGTAGGTGTATCAGACCACAGATATCTCCCTTAGAACATGCAGCACATGAGAGATCATGGGATTGGGGTATTTGTTTTCACTTCAAGGTATGTCCACATGACTTATCAATTATTTGTCTCATCATGATTTATCTGAGATGGCCTAACCGGTTATGCAAAACATTAAATTCTTTATTAAACTTCTGGTTTACATTGGCAAATTGCGAGTTTGCATTGGTAACTTCTGATATGCTTTGGTGAACTTTTGGTTTTCAATAGCATGTGTTTCAATTGTGCTTACAACATGTATAATACAAGCCAAAAGAAAAGGCAGGAAAACTTTCTAATATGCATTTTCTATTAGAAACTATATTTGTGATAGCAAGACATTCATAATTATTGTTAGTTATTGTTTCTATATGATATCCATTTATGCAAATATCTTTGAAACTCAACAAGTTTCTTTTAAACTTGGTAGAATAAAATGCATTATCAATGCATAATTTTGTTCCTTCAGGTAACAAAATATTAGCTCTTCTAGAGACTTCAGTCATATTTATACTTCCTGATATAGTCTAAACGTTGGCTTCTCACATCACTAAAGAAGAAAGATATTTATCGTTCTTAAGTATGGTAGGTTGTTGCAATATCAACTAGACACAAATCTTTATGATTGACATCACTAAGAGTAATTCTTCATTAAAAGGAGCATGTAAAAAGAAAGGAAAAAAATAATTAATGAATTGGAAATACTCATTATTTCATTGGAATTATAAAAGCATTACAAGTAGTGAAAAAAAGGGAAAACACATGAAAACTAGAAGTTCAAATTGGACAGAGGTACTGTATTTTTGGACACTTCCATCACCAATTAGGTGATCAATTTTTCCACTAGGATCAGCAAAGAAATAAGCAACATCCAACAGCACAACATCCATGTTGCCATACTTAGGATTGTCTTCCTCATCAACAAAATTTGTTTCAATCTTTGACACTTAGCTTTACCTTGATTTTGCTTTTATGTTTGAGCGATTCTTGGTGTACGACAAGTATATGACCAATGACCCTTGCCACCATAGCGGTAACACAAATTTTCTACATGACTATTGTTCCCACTAGTTCCCCTTCTGTGATTCTTATAATGTCTTTCAAACTTTGAGTGGAAATTTAAACCACGGCCACGGCTACTCCCATATCCATGTCCACGGCCACGAGGGGATTCATTTGCTACTGCATACACTTCTAGGAATGGAGTTGAGCATGTTAGACGATATTCATGGTTCTTTAATAAAAGTACATTGTTTTGCTCAACCACAAGGAGACAAGAAATTAGTTCAAAATATTTCTTGAACCCGTTTTCATGATATTGTTGCAACAGGAGCATATTAGATGCAAGGAATGTGGAGAATGTTTTCTCTAGCATATATTCATCGATGACTTTTTCTCCACATAATTTTAGTTGGGAACTAATCCTAAATATTGTTGAGTTATACTCACTCACAAATTTAAAATCTTGTAATCATAAATGCATCCAATCATAATAAGCTTTTAGAAGGATAATAGTGTTTTGGTGGTCATACCTATCTTTCAACTTATTTAAAAAAACAAATGGGTCTTTTATAGTCAAATATTCAAATTTTAATTCTTCATGTAGATGATGGCGTAAAAAGATCATGGCTTTGGCTTTATCCTGGTTGGATGTTTTATTTCCTTCCTTGAATGTCTCTTCTAGACTATTGTCATGCAAGTGGATTTCCACATCCAGTATCCAAGACAAGTAGTTTTTCCATAATGTCGAGAGCCACAAACTCAAGTTTTGCAAGTTTCAACATAGTTCAGGCTAATACAATAAAAGGAAATTCTTAAAATATGAAATGGAAAAAATGTAATATAATAATACAAACGATAGTAACAAGAAATTTATAAAGACAAGAAATAATTCATAAAGTAAAATTTTACAACAAAATTAAAACTTTATGGCTTTGGGCCATTTAGTACTCATGGGTTCAGGCTAATTAATCTCAAGGTGAGAAATTAAAATTATATGACTTATGGCCATTTAATCTAAAAAAATTAGATTATTGCTTCGGGCCATTTAATCTAAAAATCAAAATTATATATCCTAGCCTTTTAATAAAATAAAAGTTATACAGCTTCTGGCTATATAATTTCAAAATAGGAAATAAAAATTATATGGCTTTTGGTCATTGAATAATATAGATAATGGCTGAGATGGGTTATATCTTTTCACTTCCCAAGCTCATATAGACATAAACAGTACCTTTTCAAAGTGACACCAAGCTTGTGGATGATAAACCACTCATTTTTTTTGGTTCAGACATCAATCCAGTACAATCCGAAGAAAGATTGAGAAGGGATTGGATCGGAGAGTACGTTAAGGATTGGAGGTTGCACAGGGAGGAAGAGACGATGGGACTTTGCCAAAGAAACAGTTGTTAGAGAGGTCAAGATGGTGAGCTGGAAAATAAGAGGGTAAGCAACTAGAGTTTTTCGGCAGAGTGAGTCATGACAAAAGGTGAGGCCACTGAGTAGGAAAAATTTTTTGCCACGTGGAACTGAGTTGGAATCTATTTTTACTCACATAGGATGACTCACCACTTGATAAGGAAGAAAATATAAAAAATTAAAAGATAAGGGACTGAGTCCTAAGCAAGTCAAAAAGTTCAGAGACTGAGTTATAGGTGAGTTAAAAGTTCAGGGACTGAGTCATACAGTGGCATAATTGAGGGACTCAGTTATAAGTGAGTTAACAATTGAAAAACTAAAAGATTAATTTTTCCTTTATTTTATTATAAGAGAAAGGGCATATCAAGTCATCGAAATTTAACTATTCTTGTTTGGTCCCTTGATTTTATAAGGAGTAAAATACATTCACCACACTTCTATTTTGCCTAAACATAAACAACCCCTCTATTTTAAAAACCCATATAAACCTCCATTGCAATTAAAATACATGTTACGCAAACCTCCCTTGTATTATTGAAATTTCATTTTCATCTATCCAATGGTCAGTTGACCATTAGGTTTGACTCTTAAACTTGACTTTTCAACAAAATTCACCCATTTAACATAAGAGTTATTCAAACGGTTATATTTGTCAAAACAATTATACAACAACAAAAAAATTATGATAAATATGAATTCAAAATTTTTAATATGTTATAAAATTTATTAATTTTTATTACATTTATTAAAACTTATTCATTTAGATTTCTTTTAAATGATTAAAAATATATTTCAACATATTTTGTTTTAACAAAGTATAACTAAGGACTCGTTTCGTTCGATCCCATTACACCCTGCAATGCAATGTAGTACGATGCAATTGTAATGCAGTACAATATTACGTACAAGGCTAGTGTTTGGTTTGAATTTTAAGCAAGGTGCAATGAGTTAATATTTTAACAATTATTTAAAATTAATATATTATACAAAATCTATTTTACCCTTAATATAATCTTTGTAGAAAAAGAGTTAAGAGCCATCACGTTGCCTCATCATAACTGTCATGCTATCTTGCCGAGGATCATCTAATGGCACTGGTTTATGGTGGTGTTGGATGATAACAATGCAGTGATGATGGTGATGGTTGGTGGATATAGTAACAACGTTGGAGGAGGAGGTATGGCGGCGACGACAAGGGGTGGCAGTGATGGTGGTGGTGGAGAAGGAGGATATAGTAATGGTGGCGGCAATGGAGGAGGAGGAGGAGGAGGAGGAGGAAGTCGTGGTGGCAAGCAGCGGCAATTTTGGAGGTGGCGGCAGGTGGCGGTGGGTGGAGGAGGAGGTGGTGATGGTGGCGGCGGGCAGAGGCGGCGGCGGTGGAGGTCGTGGTAGTGGCAGTTGTGGCATGATGTGGTAAGTGAAATAAGATAAATGAAACAAAGGCACGAGAAACTAAAGGGTAAATTGGAACTTTTTAATCATGCAATGGGATGGTAATGAGGATTCATAAGGGGAGGTATGAATGGGGATTACCAATTTTTTGGTAATCATCGTTGCCATGGTAAACCCTATTACCATGCTAAAGAGTAACCAAACACTCTTCTCTTGGAAATGAAATCATCATTACCATTGCAAGCATGCAATAGGGTTGAACCAAACAGGCTCTGAATTAGTTTGAGCGATTATGTAAGTTATTTAATTTTATAATTTTGAACAATTTTTTCTAAAACATTTATATATTTATTAAACTAATTAATCAAAGTTTCAATCAAATTTTTTATATGTACATTAATTAAATAATTAAAATTATATATGTCTCAATTTGATAAAAATTCAAAAAAATATTTGAAAAGGAAACAAAATAAAATTAATGAGGAAAAAAATCTTAAATTATTCATAATAAATTTATTTAAAATACAGAAGGGTATGTTAGCAAATAAAAAATTATTTTAATAAAAAAATTTAACTGAAAAAACATTTAGAATATTCTTAACAATGTTAACAATTTGGTTTTAAGTGTATATTTTCAAAATAGAGGGGAGACCAGTGTAATTATGATAATATGTAAGGAAGGTTAGAGTATTCTACTCATATATATGTAAGTGTTTAATCCTTTAAATCTATGTTGTTACTTTAAATATCAAAAAATGCTAGCACACTATTATTCTAAAAACTTTTGTAAGATTAAAGAATAAAAAAGTGTCCTTTTGATCAGCACGAACTGTGGTAAGGATCATCCCTAAGCGGAACTCTACAATGAAATTAAAAGTTGATGCGTCGATAGAGTGATGTTGCAAAGATTTAAATGGTCAAAAAGGCGTTGAGTATCTCAGAAGCTGTTTGGGAGAAAGGAATTTCTCCATTAATCTCTCTCTATTTTCTCTCCATTTAATGTCTCCACCATCAGATCAAGTTTTAATGGTTAAGATTTAATACTATATAAAAATATTGTTACAACATTAAATATAATAAAAATCTACCATGGTAAATAGAATAAATCTTAACTATTAAAGCTTGATCTAATAATGGAGATATTCAATAGAGAAAGAGATCAATGGAAACAATTTGTTTCAATAGTTGAGATTTAATATTATAGAAAAGTATTATCATAATATTAAATAGTATTAAATCTCAACCATTGAAATTTGAGCTAATGGTGGAGACATTCAATGAAGAAGAAATGGAGAGAGATCAATACAGACATTCCATTGCCTAATTTCTTCGACTCGCCTGCTAACTTTTTGTTTGGTATCCTGGCTTTAAGTATGCTAGTCACAAGTGCTTGTATTCTTGTATATAAAAAAAATTTACTTTTACCTATTTTATATGTACTAGGGTAATCTCTATTAAAAGACAGGGAAAAAGACAAAAAAACCATTTAAACTTCAAAATCTTAAATTAGTTTTATTGTTTATAAGAGTATAGGTATTAACTACAAGAATATAGGTACTGACAACTCATTTTATAAGAAAATAAATAATTTGGGATTTTGAATATTTTCTTGTCTTTTCCTTAAAAGATACTTTTAGTATATGATTTTACCTCTCATGCATTTTTTATTATAATTTGCAAGTAATGAAGGTTTATAATGAAGTTTATTCCTAAATATAATAAAATAGAACTAATATTTCTATATATGAAATTACATAGATAAACAAAAATTGTAGACAAATATTAGGTAAAATCCCAATTAAACCCCTTGAAATACTCAAAACCTAAATCAGGCTTACAACTTCAACAAATCCCCAACAAGGCTTAATGGTCTTATTAGAGATTTCCTAATATTGTTAAATAATATCCCTCTGTATTGAGAGAAAAACTTGCAGAGACTCGTCTAGAGAAATTTAGGCTGATTATTGATCGTACTACTACACTTGAGGGAATCAACGCTTTTAGAATCAATCTCTCCTACTCAAAGATTCCTACTGTCAAAACATGGTGAGAGCCCTCAATCTATGGCAGGTCATGGAGATTGGAGAAACAAAATCGCATCTACAGAAAGGAAGATAAGTATAGTGAAGAGAGGTCCAGAGATATGTTTGTTATTGGTCATGTTGAACTTTGGGTCCAAGTCCGCCCTTGATGGGCCGGACTATTTGATTAAGAACATAAGTGGCCTTATTAAATAAGAAATCAACTAGCATTGATTCTGGCAGCAATAATTGTGGCTTCGTAAATAAGTCGGTCATTTATTGTGGGATTGTAAATTAAGGAAAAAATCACCATAATTAGGAAATTGATTGAGAATCAATCAATTTAATTACCCTCTTGGAGAGCAAGAAAGGATACACACATGTCCTATTCTAGTGGTCACTCTAATCACTATAAATAGGGTGTGTCTCTTCAATTACAAAACATCCCTGCCATTAAGCTTTCTGGCAAACCCTTCTTATCTACCATCTTACTTGTTCTAGTGCACTGCTGTGCAAATCCATATTAGGCTCTTGTAGTCTAATACTTGCGTGGGCTCTCAAACCTGGATCTGACTCTACCCGGTACGTGTTCTTACTTTATGTCTAGTCCCTTTATTCCATTATTGGTATCTGAGCCTGCCTGATCTTGTGGCTATATGCTATGTGTGTTCTGCCATTTTTTTCATATTAATATACGTATATGAATAAAATAAAAAATTATCACCTGGCTTCTCTGTTTTTTTTCCTCACTACACATTTTCATATTATTTTTTTTCTTATTCTTCCGCTACTACTCTATATATGCATGATCTCAATGTTATTGTTGAAGCATGCATATGAATATATGAACCTGTGTCTTTCTTTCTTTGTCTCTTTCTCCTCTGCAACAATTTTTTTTGGTTATTTCCTGTTTTTGATTCACATGTACTCACATGATCATGCGCTACGTTTTCACTTGTATTCATAAGCATGATATTATTCCTTGAAGCATGTTCTTAGTTCTCAAAGATCAAAATTGGAATATGTTTTTTCTCTCTTTTCATTTTTGCTGTCAATGTCGTTATGATTCTGGAATCTATGTGAATCCGAAAAACCACAACTTGAACATATAACTAAGTGCATGAGATCATAAAACGTAAGAAGAAAGAGAAGGACAGTATTTTCTGTGTGAATCTGACGATCATTGACAAGCTTCAAGAATTGGGTCTTCAAAAACGCAAGCCTCTTTGTGAAAAGAGGTTATGAACGTGAAGTACTAGTGGAGATGGATCTAACGGCACCGGAATCGCTTGAAACGGAGGTCGGACGAGGGAGAAAAAGGGGAAAGAAAATGGCGAGTCGCGACAGACCTGCCTGAGCTCTGGCTGGGTCAACATGACCCGGCCGGAGGTTGAAGAAAGGGGAGGGGGCCAAAACTACATCGTTTTGGCCAAAACCCCGAAACGAGTCATTTCACTAAGTAAAACGACGACATTCGGCACTGGCCGAAATGACGTTGTTTCGACCAGTAGGGGTGCTGCGTTTAAACTAAATGAAACGTAGGGTTTCGGGTCAGGTGACTCGAAACCCGATTCAAAAGATAGTAGGCCGGTTCAACCAACCTGAATCGGCCCAACCTGATTTCAAAAAAACAATTTAAAATTTTTTTGTGTGGCAGTGTGCCACTGTGGTGCTTGGGGCCCACCCCCAAGCCATATGGGCCAATCAAGGATAACATCAGACTCATTGCACCGAGACAAGTTCACTGGTTTTGACACCATGTCAAAATTAGGTCCCTAAGGGGGCGCGTGAGAGACACGCGCCACCACCCAAGAGTGGAACTTGCTAATTTCCTATTTTTAAATGAATTTTTTCACCCAGCAACATTTAGGGGGCGCGTGGGGGCTCGTTTAGGGGTATTTTTGGGACGTTTTTAGCCTTAAAAATTTGTAAACTCATGATCTTCAAATGGGCATGTTGTTTGTCTATTTTTGGAAATTATTCAGAATATTTTATATATGTTTTTGTGTGTTTTTGACCCTAAACTATTTAAAATAAATTCTAAAAAAAATTTCTTGTGAAGAACAATCATTTGTCAGATATGGCAGGTTTTGAGACTGACCATTCCTTTGATGGGACCCCCCTGAATATTCTCCCACTTCTGATGATGAAAAAGAGGTAAAGACCTCAAGTAGAGTTGGGAACACCAACAAGAAGGGTCCCCCTTTATCACTACAAGACTCCAACACACTGACAAGGTGAAGCAAGAAGAGAAAGCAAAGTTCATATTCGATGAGTTCAAAGAGGAAGAGGTCGATAGACCAAGAACTAGTGTTCAATCAAATCTCTTGCTGAAAAAGATGCTGATAAATATGTTCAAGTCAAGAGCGTCTATGGGGTCATTTGTTGATATGGTAGACAAGTCACTAATTGCTAATGACGCTGAGTTCTATGTATGGGCTATGCTGGAATACCATGAGCAAGCAACAAAGAGGGGTCATCTCTATGGCCTAGGATTTTGGAAAGACATTTTCAAGAGAGGCTTAAACAATATAGATATAGGAGCTCATAGAGCTAAAGCTAGGAAAACCTTTCTAGATTTTGGCATTGATGTACCCCGTTATTAAAACTTGTATATCCATATTATAGTTTACTTGTTTTTGAATTTTGTTTTCATTGCAACTTATATGAACCTTTTATGGATTATTCCTTAATGAATAAATTATTTTTTGGAATTATTTATTCTACTTGCATATGATGCTTTATTTGAGTGGGAGCATTTTTTTTTCTGGAATTGTGTTTTCTTGAGAAAATCAATTATGGGGATACGTTTGAATAAGAATAGAAATTAAGAAAAATGAGCGGTGAACTAGAATGAGTAGGATGGGGGTCAACCTAGTTGATTCCTAAACACGAAGATAGCAAACTCTTATTTTATTAATTTCTCCTCTTACTTAAATGAGAGATAGTATCTCAAGATGAAATTGCATACCTAATGAAAATGCATGTCTATGTGACAAAAAATGGCTCAAACGACAAGCAAGACTTTTGTTGCTGATCTTATTAGAGGAGACAAGCTGCATGGTGAGCACTTCGGCATGTGACGCCGTAAGATCTCGTATGTCTTGGAGGAACAAGATGTCATGGACGTCTTGACCAATGTGCTTCAGCAACCCGATGCTTGTGGCAATAACCGATGTTGTGATATGTCAATTTGAGGGACATGTTACTACCTCTGCCATGTGGACAACACTGAAAGAGGAGTTTGATGGTACTTCTGATGCGAGACTAAGGAGAATACTGTTAAGCTTGACAATCATAAGCTGGGTCCAAACACTACCATAAGGCAGCATTTGAGGAAAATAAAGAATATGATAAGGGAACTTATCGAGTCATGAGGAACCCTTTTTGAAGCATAGCAAGTGCAAGCTTTTGTGAGTTCACTCCCTGCAAGTTAGGATCACATGAAACACACTATAACTCACAACAACACCATCAAGACTTTTGCTGACTTTTCTCGTCACATCTAATTGGAGGATGACCATATGTATGGTGCAAAGACCAATGGTCAAGCACTCTTAATTGAAGAAAAAGGAGTTTCATCCCCGAAGCTTAAGCCCAATAAAGGCAAGGGACCCTAAAAAAAGAAGGGGAACCCAAGGACAAAGAAGGATAAGAATGCCTTCAAGAAGAACAATAAACCTATAAAGAAGCGAGACCTTTCCAAGGTCAAGTGCTACTCTTGCAAAAAGAAAGGCCAATTTGCAAAAGATTGCCTTGAGAAGAACAAGGTTATATGTGATTACCCTTCTCATTTTTCTTTTGTTTCTAATACTGCCTTTATAGCTGAGGCTAATCTTGTGTGGGTTGTATACTCAGGGACCACAGACATGTGAGCAGAGATTATGGGAACTTCATAGAGTTTCACAGGTTACCAGCTAGAAGCAGATGGCTTTACATTGGGAACAATACGATGGTAGAAGTCAAAGGGATGGGCACCTATAAAATGACTTTACAAGGCGGGCGAACTCTAATTTTGCAAGATGTCCTCTATGCTCCGAAGATTCGACAAAACCTTGTGTCTGTTATTTCTTTAGTTAAATTCACTTTTAATGTTAACTTTCATGATCAAGTTGTTGACATTTCAAATGGGACCGATTATTTCGGATTTGGCTGTATTTCGGATAGTTTCTTTGAATTATGATTTTAATTCTAGTCATTGCTATGCGATTTCATCTGATGATAATTACGATATATGGCACGCCAGATTAGGACACATTGGTCAAGAACGTATGTACAAACTAGTAAATGAAGGATTGCTAGGAGAAGTGTTGAAAAAGGAAATGTCTCTATGTGAGCAATGCCTTGCTGGCAAAAGCATAAGGAAACCCTTCAGAAAGGCAACTAGAGCAAAACATCCTCTTAAACTGGTATACTCGGATATCTGCGGACCTATGAGTGTGAGGGCACGACATGGAGCATGGTACTTCATTACATTTATCGATGATTTTTTGTGATATGGGTATGTATACTTGATCTCTCACAAGTCTAAAGCTTTAGAATGCTTTAGGGAGTACCTTAATCTAGTTGAAAATTAGGTAAACTGCAAGGTTACAGCCTTAAGAACTAATAGAGGTCAAGAGTATCTCTTAGAACAGTTCAAAATAGTCTGTGATGAAAAAGGAATTATCAGACAACTAACCATCCCTGGCACTCCTCAACAAAATGGGGTGGCTGAGAGAAGGAATAGAACTCTTCTCAATATGGTTAGGTCAATGATGTCACAAGCTAAACTACCAATTTCATATTGGGCCGACGCATTGTTGACTATGATATTCATACTTAACCGATTGCCTTCCAAATCAGTCACTGATATGCCTTATGAGCTGTGGATAGGACGTAAGCCAGATCTAAGTGTCTAACAACCATGGGGATCGGCGGCCTATATACACAACTCATCTCATAAACATGGAAAGCTGGGACCTAAAGGCAAGAAATGTATCTTTATAAGATACTTCAAGCAATCAAAAGGATATGTCTTTATTGGTGAAAATGACGACGGCTCAATGACTGTGGAAGAGTCAAGAGATGCAGTGTTCATAGAAGTAGATTATCCTAGCAGAGGAAGCCTTAACCAAACTGAAACTTTATATGAGAGTGAGGAAGTTGAAGGCACTCCTCAGATCACTGACCCGAGTGGGAGAAATGAGTCATTTTCACAACATAGAAATGATGATCAATCACAAGAAGAGAATCCTGAAGATCTCCCACCTCGTAGAAGCCAAAGGGATAGGATCCCTAGAAGACGCTTCTCCATTTAAGGGGAAGTACTCATTGTCAATCCAGAAGACAATGAGGAAGATTCGAAAAGCGTTAAAGAAGAGCTAACCAAACCTGCTAAGGAAAAATGGCAAAAGGCCCTAGAAGAGGAAATGAATTCCATGAAAGCTAACCAAGTTTAGGAATTGGTTGACCTGCCACTAGGCCAAAAGGTAATTAGGAACAAATGGGTTCTCAAATATAAGTGAAAGGCATATGGATCAATGGATAAACCCAAAGCACGCTTGGTGGCTAAGGGGTACACCTAGTGAGAAGGGATAGATTATGAAGATACCTTCTCACCAGTGGTGTGTTTTAACTCGATAAGACTTATACTCGCCATAGTGGCAAGCATGGATTTGGGGTTACATCAAATGGTTGTAAAAACCACATTCCTTAATGGAAAAATAGATGAAGAGATATATATGAAGCAGCCTGAGGGCTTCATAGAAAAGGAAAGTGAACAAAAGGTTTGCAAACTCCTAAGGTCCATCGACAGACTGAAACAATAATCTAGACAGTGGTATCTAGGATTTCAAGAGGTAGTAACCTCATTCAACTTCGAGATGATCGAAGAAAACCACTATGTCTACATAAAGCGGTTTGGAGATGATTTTGTGATCTTGTCTCTTTATGTAGATGATATACTCCTGGCTGGAACGAGTCATAAGGTAGTTAAAACAATCAAGGATTGGTTATCCTTGAACTTTGAAATGAAAGACATGGATGAAGAAAAATATATCTTGGGAGTCAAGATAAAGAGGAATCGTTCAAAAAGATTGCTATCCTTGTCATAAAAGACATACATAACAAAGATCTTAGAACGATTCAATAAGAGAGACTGCAAGCCTATGGATACCCTTATGGTTAAAGGACAACACCTCAGCATGGACATGTGTCCCATAGAAGAATCTGAAATAAAGCGCATAAAAAGAGACCCATACTCGAGTGTAGTTGGAAGCTTGATGCACGCTATGCTCTGTACTAGACCAGACATATGCTTTGCGGTCGAACTTGTGAGCTATTTTCAATCCAACCCTAGAATCAAGCATTAGGAACTGTGAAGAGAATCATGAGGTACCTGAAGGGACCCATTGCTTGGGAATAATATATCACTAGCCTATATATATCACTATGCTATCTTGGCACTACTACGAAAAGGTTGAAAGGTGGCGCACATTTTGTGGCCCTTCTTTAAAGAATTGCCACAGCTTCTTTTCTTTTTTTTCTTTTTCTATATATATATATATATTTTTTCTAAATTTTGGGTACCAGCTGTGGCGCCTAGTAGGATAGGGGCCACAGTTGGGATGGCCAAGTGTGGCGCCTGCATAGGCAGGGGCCACACCTGGTGCCACAAACGCAGCTGTGGGCCATATGTGGCGCTTACCTAGTCAAGCGCCACACATAGCCCTTATTACCAGCTGTGGCACCTGGGAATATCTAGGCACCATAGCTGGTTAAGCAAGTGTGGCGCATGCCCTTGCCTATTACTTTTAAAAAAAGAAATTTCAAGAAAGGATAGTGTAATCCATCTCCAACTAATAGCAATTCCCCCCGCCCAACCCTTATCTCTTAATTTCACTTCCCGCGTAGTGGTCCCGTGTCCTCATTCCTTCTCTTTTTGACTACTACTCCACTTTAATTATTCAACTACTCTCTCCTCCATTGAACTACTCTCCCTTTCTCATCTTCTTAGTATCCGTCGCCCCCTCTCTCCATTTCCTATCATCTTCACACTAAAAAACACACCCACACGCTTACACATCTTCATCAGCGAATCTATACTTTGTTTTAATTTGTTCCAACTGCCATCCATCCCCACTCCTATCCCTTCCCTTGTCTTTGTACTGTCTTCTACTTTTGATCCCCACTCCATCAAGTTGGTCCCAACTGCTTAAATTTTCTCCTCCTCGTCACTCAAGATTGCGTCGCCAACGGGCAACGTGGTCCCCCACTGCATTGCACTGATCAATTAAGCTGCAAGTTCAACGTGCTTCCTTTTTCTTTTTAGGTTGGTCTACTTTTTTTTATTATCACACGCACATGTGTGTATATATATGTTGATTATGTTATATTCTATGATATGCTTTTTTTTCTTTTTATGACAAGCACGTATATATGTGTTAAATATATTAACTATAACCGTAAGGAAAAAAAACCTGAAATTTGACCTTAAATATATTAACTGATCAATTAAGATGAAGATTGAAGAGTAATGGTGCAATATTAGAAGTTGGCGAGATTTTAATTGGGGGAGATGGTTTCATGTTTGGTTTCATCTTTGATAGGGAAATTTGACCGCTCGCTAGCCACAAAACGTTAAAAGAAGAAATGATTGTAAAGTTTAATATAAAGAGCTTTCCATATAATTATGTGCTCATATCTTTTTTTGGGATGATTTTGAAAAAAATGTTTTCTCTCCAAAAATGTTAACTAATAAAAAGAAAACATGTGAACCACATGTCTCCTATTCTCCTTCACTTTTCATTTCTTCTAATCTGATCTTGCTAACCAAATAGGTCAACATCTATTTTCTTTTCTTATAAAAAGAAGATTATTTTCTTTGTATTCTCTTGTCTAGTTAGTTTTCTCTTTCCCCATTTATTCTCCATTCAAATATGGGACCAAGGTAATTCAACCGATAAATCAATAGATTTTAACTCTACATGGTTTGATATTTTTCTTTTATCGAAAAAATTCCATACTGCCTTGATGAGAAAACAACTAAGTACAACAATAAAAGGGTAATGAATTAAGTTATATATATTAAATAATTATTTGCTTAAATTCAATCTCATTCTTAGAATATATATATATCAACGCATATATTTTTTATAAGAAATATTTGGTACTTTAAGGAAAATTCGTTTAAGAAAAATCTATGGATAATTTCAAAATTATAAGGTAAAAAAAAAAGATGCTCTAGATTTGGTTTAATGGAATGGACTAACATTTTATAATATGCCGAATCTATGCTGTGATAGGTACACACATCTAGTATGCGTGCAATCCAAAGATTAAATGAATAAATTATATTAATGATTTAAAAAAAACAATAAAATTTTTAAAAAATTGACTTGACCTCCATGTAATTCACATTTTCACAGTTAGTGATATGTGTATACTCAATATAACCATTGTCATTCAATTTATTTATTTATTTGTTATAACTTTAAATATTAAATAAAACTTAATTATTAATTGAATATTTTTTAATACCAAAAGAGGTAAATAGGTTTCATAAAGTGAAGACAACGGAAAGACAAGCGGAGAATGGAAACACATGGAATCTAACATTGTTGAAGCACGAAAATGGTGTCGTCTGCTTTCTGCGTGTCTTGTCCCTTCTATATGTCGGTGCGATGCACTCAACTTGGTCAAGAAGAAGAATAAAAAACACTTTAGTTAATTTATATCACAATCAGTCGTATAAGTTGGATAATAAAGTGTAAACATGTGGAATATTTCATCACACAATTTTCTCTTTTGGGTAAAGTCTAATTTAAATTTTACCTAACTAGTTAGCAAGGGCTCATCGATCTTTTTTCTAGTTTCATATGATCTTCAATTGTTGATATGTAAAAAATGAATAATTTAATATTGTAATAGTTTTTTAAGAATATTTAATATAATTAATCATGTATTCATATATAGATATATATACAATATTTATTGTCAGTTATTCTTATAAAATTTATATAATGATTTATATGATTCTTTTCACATATATTTGCTGCGAAAGGCAAACATATGACTATCTTGCTACTTTAATTTGTTTTACAATTGCTTCTTGTCTATTTATTTTTATTTGTTACTTATGTTCTGGCCAAAAAAAAAAAATTGTTACTAATGTGTTTGGAATAATTGAGAAATACAAATGATGTCTAAATTTATTTTAAATTTTTTAACATACCCTTAATTTAATTAATTGAAGTTCGCGGATTAGTCTCTCTCTCTCTCTCTCTCTCTCTCTCTCTCTTAACTAAGCTAGTCAAAAATAATTTTTTTTATATTCCAAACATTGAGCTGAAAATAATTTAATTAATGTTGGGGTTATATATGCTTTCCATTTCGTTTTATTTTATTTTCTTTTTTTTTTTTTGAATAATATTTTTTATTTAAGCTAATTGATCATATTTTATTTTATTATATATTGATTTTTTGTATATATTATTATTAAAATAATTTACAACCACTAATATTTTATTGACTTTTTTTATGTGTAATTTGTGTTTGTAATTTCAGCTCAGCAGTCTATTGAAGCTTCTATTTAAGGTATGTTTTTTAAATTTTGAGCTTACAAATATGATTTTAGTTGAATTTAATAATAGTTAGTTATAATTTGTAGGTGTTCTAATGATAGTTGCATAAGTAAAATAATTATTTATATATTCTTAAAACTTGTATTTTATTAACAGACTTGTATTGTTTTCTAATTTACCTATGATATGTTGTGGTAAATGTGGTTTTTTTCGTTATGAGTTGTGAAAAGTTATTATAATGCCTAGGAATAATGAATGGATTATTTGTCAATTAAAACATAGGGTTTAAGACTTAGAAAGCTTCAATTTTGAAGATTTCATGTTGGGAATTTATTTTAACATTGGTAAGAGAATATAAAAGTAATTAGTAAATGCAATAGTCATACAACTAACCACGTACTTTTTTTAAAAATAGATTGAAGGCATAGATAGATCGTAAATGGATGTCATCTAATCAGTGTTCAAGGGAATATATAGATGGGGTGAAAGATTTTATTACATTTGCAATTGAGCAAACGAAAGATCCTGACAAAATCTTGTGTCCTTGCTTATCTTGTTGTTTTGGAAAGTGGATTAGTCCACTTGATTTACTAGATCATTTAGTGTGTTACGGTATTGATCAAACATATATACGATAGACAAGGCATGGTAAGACAAACGATGCATGTAGTGATCGGGCGCATACCATGAGTGGTGCTTCGGATGAATTTGATCAAAGCATGTTTGATGAAGATGATGGTCTTGAAGAAATACTAAATGTGGTTGAAGGGGTGCATCATAATTGCCCCAACGAATTTGAGAAGTTGAAAGGTGATGCAAAGAAACCATTATATACCGGTAGTACTAAATACACAAGATTGCTAGCAGTGTTGAAGTTGTATAACTTGAAAGCTCGCTATGGATTGAGTGATTCAGGTTTCACCGCACTGCTTGAACTGTTGCAAGATATGCTTCCAGAAGAAAATGTACTTCCTACCAAGACATACGATGCAAAGTGAATTCTTTCCTCAACAACCAACATGGGATATGATAAGATACATGCATGTCCTAACAATTGCGTATTATTTCAAAATCAGTATGCAACATTAGAGAAGTGCCCTAAATGCAACGAATATCGCTATAGGAATAAGAAAGGAAAGAGTCCTTTAAAGGTCCTTTGGTATTTTCCCATTATTCCAAGATTCAAGTGATTGTACTGTAATACAGAGATTGCTAAGCAGTTGACATGGCATGCAAATGAAAGGATTAAAGACACAAAGCTCAGGCATCCTGCAGATGCTCCTCAATGGAAAGAAATTGATCATGAGTACCCTGACTTTACAGATGAAGCAAGGAACCTTCACCTTGCACTGTCAACTAATGGAATTAACCTGGACGGTAGTCAGAATAGTACACATAGCACGTGGCCAGTAATATTGATGATTTATAACATTCCTCCATACTTGATCATGAAACGTAAGTTTATGATGTTGTCTATGTTAATTTCTGGGCCAAGGCAACCTGGGAATGATATAGATGTATACTTGGCTCCTTTAATTGATGACTTGAAGCTGCTTTGGGAAGAAGGCGTCAGTGTGTATGATGGGAACAGAGAAGAAAGTTTCACTTTAAAAGCCATGTTGTTTGGCACAGTTAATGATTTCCCTGCTTATGGTAATTTTTCGAGATACAGCATCAATGGGTATGGTGCATGCCCTATATATGAAGAAGACACTCATTCAGTGCGACTTCATCATTGTAAGAAAAATCTTTACATGGGGCATCGAAGATTCTTACCATCAGAATATTGTTGGAGGAAGTGGACAAAAGCCTTTCAATGGTGACTCAGAAGAAGGTAGCCCACTGAAGATGTTGATCGGTGCCCAAGTGTATTCCGAGGTAAAAGACTTGGATAACAATTTTGGCAATCCTTTTGCAAAACAAATAGAGACAAGTGGTTGGAAGAAAAAGTCTATTTTCTTTGAACTTCCATATTGGAAGTCTTTATATGTGAGGCATTTTCTTGATGTGATGTGCATAGAAAAAAATATCTGTGATAGTCTAATTGGCACGTTGATCAATATCCAAGGAAAAAGCAAGGATAGTATCAATTCGAGGTTGGATTTGGTGAACTTGGGAATTAGAGAAAAGTTGGCACTAATTGAGCGAGGGCATCATACCTACCTACCGCCAGTGGCATATTCTCTGTCGAGGAAAGATAAGAAATTGTTTTGTGAGTTTCTGCAAGGAATTAAAGTTCTCGATGGCTACTCTTCAAATATAAAGAACCCTGTATCAGTGAAAGAGTTGAAGTTAAAGAACCTCAAGTCTCATGATTGTCATGTGCTCATGCAGAATTTCTACCGGTTGGTATACTATCCATTTTACCCAAAATTTAAGAAACACCATCACTAAACTTTGCATGTTTTTCAAGTTGATCTACAGTAAAGTGGTAGATTTAACTAAGTTACAAGATTTGTAAAGGCTGATTGTATGTACTCTGTGTGAACTTGAAATGTATTTTCCACCTTCTTTTCTTGACATTATGGTACATCTAACCATACACTTGGTCAAAGAGATTCAATTGTGCGGTCCAATGTACTTGAAAATATTAAAAGGGTATGTGAAAAATAGATATAGCCCAGAGGGTTGTATCGTTGAAAGGTATATGGTTGAAGAAGCAAGTGACTTCTGTACTGATTTTCTATCAAATGTTGACCCTGTAGGGATCCCCAAGTCCAATGATGATGGGCGAAGATCAGGGAAAGGAACAACTAGGAGGGATGTAATAACGATATCGGTGACTAAACGGGAGCAAGCCCACTTGTATGTGCTACATAACACTGATGAGGTCGAACCGTATGTAGAAGAACAGAAGGATGCTCTTTGATTGGTACATGGTGATAGGAATGAAAATTTGTTAACAAAAGAACACGACAAACAATTTTCAGGCTGGTTGAAAAATTGTATTAATGATGAGATGGAGCAGAATCCTGATTCAGTTTCTGAAAAATTAAAGTGGCTGTTAAAGGGACCGAGCTTAAATGTATTATCTTACAATGGTTATGCAATCAACGGTTACACATTCTATACACAAGATCATGATACACAGAGCATGATGCAGAATAGTGGGGTAACACTTGTTGCTAATTCTTGGCATAGATCCAGTGTTAAAGACATACACCCTATCTATGCATCAATGTCATACTTTAGTGTCATTGAACGCATATGGGAGTTAGATTACTCTATGTTTAGAGTCCCTGTCTTCAAATGTAAGTGGATTGACAACAACAGTGGATTGAGGATAGATGACTTAGTCTTTGTTCAAGTGGACATTTCTAAAGTTTGGTATGAAGATGATTCTTTTATTTAAGCAGCACAAGTAGAACAAGCGATTTTCATTTTGGATCCTGCTAAAAAAATTGGTCTATTTTACTCCCATCAACAAGAATCATTAAGAACAAGTTGATCTTGAAAGTAATGAAAATTTGAACATCAATGATGACGATCCTCGTTTGAGAATTTGTAGTCAGTAGAGATTGATATAGATGGAGATGCAGATGAAGATGAAGATGGAGATGGAGATGGACTCGTATACGTGAGACATGATCATGAAGAAGGAACTTGGGTCAAGAGAAGCACAATTCTCAATCCAACACGAATTCTGAAGAATAAAATTTTAAATCAAATCAGAGAAAGGAAAAGATAATGAATGCCTTGACTTGTTTACTTGTACGTACGTTTTTATAAATTTCAAAATAATTTGCATTAGTTGACATGGTTGACATTACACACTGATGTTTTATTATGGTGTATTTCACTTCCAGGAGTATGGACTCACCACACGATGAAACTGATGATGTTCCTCAGCACATTGGTAGACAAAGATATGAGGCGAATGTAAGACGTGGCATGCAATCATGGCGAGATTGATCAAATTGAGAAGTAAGGGAATAAAGTTATAACTGGAGTGGAATGAAAATGGAAACCCGTTCTACGAGAATGGTAAGTCATTAAATAACTTGATTGGGACTACAGTTTGAGACAGAGTCTCTATTACTGTTCAAAATTGGAAAATGGCAAAAAAAAGATTATGAGGATGACATATGGGATGAAGTTCAGGTAACACATTAATTATATTATTGTTTTGTTTGCTATGTTTCACTTAATCTCAGTCTTACATATTATATATGTTTTTTTATTGTTACAGAGCATTTTTATTATTGATAATGATCGGAAGAACTTCATGCTAAGAAAAGACGAAAAACTTATGAGAAAGTTTCATTCTGATCTTGTCAAATACTACTTAAGGGATGATGATGACAATATCATTGATACACCACCTTATCCATTGTACGAAGGAATCATCACTCAAGAAATGTGGGATGAGTTTATCAGAACACATACAACTCAGAAATTTCTGGTAATATAATTTGTTTTACTTTCCCTATTACTTGTAATATACGTATTTTTAATTAACATTTATACATTGATATGAATCATTTTGATCTAAACAGGAGTTGAGCGAGAAAAATCGCACTAATGCACTCAATATGCCATACCGGTACACACAAGGACCAGTTTCATATGCACAGTTAGAAAGAAAAATGGTACAAACTAATTATTATTTCATTTGTAGATAAATTGTATGAATATCATTTAACTTCAACTAAATTTGCTGTGCAGATAGAAGAATCAAGTTTAGGTATTACACAGGTTCCACAACATGATCTGTGGATAGCCGGTGTCACAAATAAGAAAGGTGAAGTTCATAGTGAGGAAGCAAGAAGAGTAGCTGAATATTGTGTAAGTATTGGATTAAGTGTACAATAAATAATTGGCTTTACTTAAATGAACTTGATTTATAATAACTAATATTGTTGTAATTCTTTTTGAGATAGCGACAAGTGTCTCAGGAGGATCTTGCGTTGGCGAGTTATGTTAGTCGGGACAATTTGTTGAGCAGAGCGCTTGGAGTACCCGAGTATGATGGTCATGTTCGGGGTAATGGTTTTGCTGTCACCTCATCAGCATACTTCAGACGTCAAAAGTGTCCCAGTAGAGGTGACGTTTCCCAGCTACGTGACGAGATGACTAGTTTCAAGCATTAAATTCAAGAACTTCAAGAACAAATACGCCATAAGGAACAATAAGAAGAACAATTCTTAGAACAAATGTGGTTGTTGCAAGAACAGAATGTGTTGTTAACAACACAAATACAACAATTTGTGCAGTGTAGGCCAACACAAAATGTTCCCTTCTGTGATATTCCAAGTGTCAGAGATAGTTGCACTTCCATGCCTAAAGTTCCTTTTCCTTTGGTAATTAATTTCTTCTTTACTTAACTTTATGTTACATTATAATTTAGCAAACTATGACATATTAAGTCTATTTTCTATAGGGCGAATTTCAATGTAAGGTATATGCCGAGCAAGCTTCCAAGCACGTGGTTGTAAAGGGTACTGCCTACAACAATGATAAGGACGCACTACACAATTCACCGTTTCCTGACAACACACTCCGAGTGAGGGTTGACATCTGCAAGAATAAAGATGCCCTCTTACCGATCCCATCTCGGAATGAGCAAATAATAGTGAAAGATGTTGTAGGTGGCTATGTTGCTTGGCCAATAGGTCTTATAGAGCCATATGAAAAGGTTGTTCATTTACAGTTTCCTGCATTTTTCCTTCGTACTTCCATATAAAAATGTGATTTAATTTTCTTATTTTTGCAGGGCAAGATGTCAAAGTATTCTACAACACAACCTAATTCTAAAGCTTCGTTTAGCAAATAGAGCAGAAGGAGACCGACCTCAAATCATGATCAATTAGTATCGATTACATCACAATTGATCGGTGCAGGAGGACGGTAAATACGTCTTGAAAAGTATATCTACAATGTTGGCAGTCTAGTTGATTATGTTACTGCCAGGGTCGTGCATGACATATATAGTTGTGATTAGGTTAGTGCTTTAACTATCAACTTCTGCATAAGGTACTTGACCATTATCGTTTTCCACAAAACCGTTATGATATGTTACTATTATTCAATAGGTAAGCGTACATGCTTATATGTAAATATTT